>JAHHUM010002883.1:56602-774859 GCA_036173005.1 Crenichthys baileyi
TATTATTATTATTATTATTATTATTATTATTATTATTATTATTATTATTTTCCATATCAGAATTTACTTTTGAGCTGAATTGTTGCAGATCATTTATTAAGCTCAAATGATTTAGTTAAAAGAATTAACAAATTCTTTAAAGCTGTTTCGTACAAACTGCCTGGTCCAAGCTTGTGTTTTTAGTTTAGTCTTGTTCTTGTTCATGATACATTTTCATTATTAAGGCTGCACTAATCATTAGAAAGCATGAGACAGTTCTCATAGTTTGATTAATCCCATATACAGAAAAAAATCTATATATATCCATATATCATCTATCTATATATCGTCCATCCCTCCATACCGTCCATCCATCCATGCATCGTAACATAGACAGTTGGCCCATTAGCCTGATGTGCCACTAGGATTCAGCTGTGACACCCCTGGCCCCTCTTCCTTCTACTGAAGTGACCTAACAAAGTTTTTTTGATTTAAAAATCAACAGGTTGACTAAAATTATTGCGTTAAATCTGTTATTGTGTTGTACGTGATAAATTTCCAGCTGTGAATAAATCTGCAAGTGTTGCACTTTTATTGCTTCACATTACAGTTAACTTATTGTAAGACTTTTATTGCTTGAAGAGGTAAAAACCCATTTTAGGGTATAACTTTCAGTGTTTGCCAGCTTTTCTTTCTAGAAGAGAAGCTCCTCTTTTGTCATTGCATCTGAATGGGTCATGTGATGGCTGAGAAGTAAGGAGTAGACTATCTGCAAAGCCACAATGTTAGTCTTGTGATACATGTCATGGACTTTAGTTTTTTGTTGACACTAAAACTATAATAGAGGCAAGAATCAATGCATGTCTGGGTTTACAGTTCTTGTCCATTTAATCATATTCCAATTTATATTGCATTTTATCATATTGAAACTGTTGCTTCACATGTTGTAACTTGATGACAAGTTAAAAATGCAGTTTAGGTACACGAAGATTAAAATTCAGAGTTGGTGATCTGCATGGGGGATTGCTTGCTCTATCAGCAAACCTCATTTTGCAGTCTGTTGCAGCATATTGCTCTTTGCCTATTAAGAGTATTTTTTTTGAGCTGTATGGCAGATTGATGTTAATTGTTGCTCTGAATCCAGTTACTGTCAGAGAAAGACAGAGTGGAGGAGGGGGTGGATCCTGGATTCCCAGCCAAAAAGCTTCCTATTTTCATTATATTTTCATAAAAAACCTCATTAAACTCAAATGTTCTTCTAGTTTACAGCAAAGTCTAAATGCATGCAGCTCTGAGTTACCTTGTATAATGTTCTTATGTAACAAAGCATGTCCTTCCAAAACCTTTGCATCTTTGACCTTTAAAACAAAAGTCAATAAACAAGAAGATTGGGGACAGAGGACACTAACCAAAATGGCAACTTTTCAAATGTGTCGCCTCACTGGTGTTACAAAAGGGTAGAGCATCATAAGTTAAGATTTCCTGTTGTAAGTCCAGTTTTAACAAAGTATAGTAAAAATTAAAAATTAAAAAGATAAATCATCAAAATGCAGCTCTTATAATACAAGATATTGTCTGTTGCAGGTATGATATTTATAACATTAGGTTCTTGTTTTTGTATACATAGACTTAAGGAACAATGCAGCATAAACAACCACTATATTTATTTTTCATGTGCAGGAACGTTTTAAGTGTTGGTCTTAAAGAGGTGATATTAGCTGGTTACTCAATCGAACTATCAGCTGCTTATCAGACAGGATGCTCGCAGCTCACTAACAAGTTTTGAAAAAGCATTACCTAAATAACAGTGATGGGTTGTGCTCTGTCATTGTCCAGGTTGCTAGCCTAACTAAAATATAGATTAAGATATAAACTCTAAGCTTCATCATTATCTTTTAGGTTAAAAGCTCTTATATTTCCTAAAGGCAGGATACTTAAAATGCTTGAAATCAAATAAAATTCAAAGCTATTGTGGTTGAGGTATTTTCTGCTTTTATTTTTTTCTTTTATTATTGTTTATGGATTTATTATATTCAGTAGTCTTTTAGTCCACAGAATCCGGGTGGCTCAAATAGGCTAATGGTATACACTATATGGTCACGTAAATTGCTAACTTTCAAATTACTTATCAAATCCATGACAGTCAATGCACAGTTATGTTACTGGCATATGTTACTGAATTCAATAATGTTACAAATACAAATTCTTCTGTTTTTACTTGTCTACTCTGAAAGCGATGCAGGGAATCGTCTTTGAGCTGCATTTCTGTCACAAGACATTTACAGAAGGCCAGGATCTGTAAGCCAGAGTGCAGATGCATCAAATCATTCAAATGCTTAGGGCAAGCGATTCTATAATGTGCTGGCAATGAGGATAAATGGTTCTTATTACCTCCCTGGGTTGAATCTCTCCGTTAAAGTCATCCCTAAAGTCATGTCTGCACTCTGATTCCATGCCTCTGCTGCACAAAGAGCCTCTCAGGGACTTTTAAATATAAATGTGCATAAGTAAAGTTCTCTTGCAGAGATTCTGTGTGATGAGGAGTTGTAGGAGTTATAAGATGTCAAGAACTGAGTGATTATTTCAGGTATATCTATGGAGGGTGTCTACTTTGTTATGTCTGCCTCTATGTTCCACAGCTGGTGGAAAGATAATTATTCTTAAACTCCCCTGGTGTCTGTACTGGTGTCCTTGCCAAAATACCCTCATACACAATGATGGAGGTGGCCACTTTAAGTTTACCCAGTCCAAAATGCATAGTCAGGTGGCGTCATTAATCTCAGTAAAGTCCTTCTCATTGATTTGCTTTAGCAAAGGAAAAATACATAGAAAGCAGAGGTAAGCATGTAATTCATAGTCCACGGGTAATGTAACATCATCTGAAACAAACTTAAGCATTAACTTATCAGTTTTTACCGAATGAATACATGCTGTGTTTTCAATTTAAGTAAAATAATGTTTGCAGTTGAAGAGATATTAGTAAACTTGTCAGGTGGAAATATTCAAGACTGAAGAGATACTAGAGCTTCACAAGGAGAGGACTGAGGCTGGAGTCAGCACATCAAATCCACTATGCACAGACGAAACCCAAACATGAAGTACAAATGTTGCCTTCCTCATGTCAAGCTACTCCTGAAACAGCCTGGACTGTTGCTCAGTGGTCCAGAGTCCTTTTTTCAGATGAAAGTAAAGTTTGCATTTCATTTGGAAAAAAACTAAACTTTTTCATGATATTCTAGTTTCTGGAGCTGTTCTTGTATTAAACACAGTTTTTTCAGTAAATAACATACTAGTTGGGATAATGACATGAAATAACACCATATACTGGTCAAAACCCTAAATAATCCAGGCACACAAAAATACATAAAATGACCTGTAATAAAGAGGACTGTAAAAGGAACTAAGTATTGAACACACGAAGAAAGGAAAGTTGAACTGTGGATTTTGATACACACACACAATGTTTAGCAGAGAAATTTCAAACTTTACCCCAAAAACAACAAACCAACATCGAGGTCTGGGGTGGTCCTTCATCTAATGCCAGACTTCATATAATTAAAGGAAGGATGAATCGACCAATGTTTTAGAGATTCTTAATTAGAATCTGAAAGTGACATGAGGGTGGATTTTTTAACAAGACAATAATTCCATTGACACCAGGCAAAGAAACTGTCAGCTGGTGTCAGAGAAAGAAAATAAAGCAGCAAAAAGCCAATACCGGACTTAAATCCAAATGAAAATCTATGCAAAGAACTGAAGATCAAAATTCATAGACTCTCAGATTCCCTGGATCGGGAAAATCTGAGGAGAGTTTGTTGGAAAAAATGTATCCAAATCACACCTGAGCGATGCCTACGACTAGTTTCTCCATACAGGGTACGTATTCAAGCTGCCCTTATAGAAAAACTGCACCCTCATAATCATCACAATACTACTACTCAAAATTTTTATACTTTGAAGTAACAACTGGTCCTAACGTTAAAAGTTGCCTTGATCTACAGATCTCCCGGCTTTTTGAAGGTTTATTCTTTTACTTGTTCTTGGACACTAAGAAATATTCTGACTAGAGAGCTAAATTAACCTTTACTTAATCATCAGAATCAGAATCAACTCTATTGCCAAGTTTGCACACACAAACAAGGAATCTGACTCTGGTAAGCTTTGGTCTCAGTGAAGATTTTTTTTTTCTTTTCTTTTCAATATAAATAAACGGAAAGAAAAAACTATAATATATCTTTAAAATGTGCATATATACACAAGTGACTTTACAGAATTTACATAATGCGGAATCAGTCCAAGTATGCATGGTGTTGTTCTGGAACTCTGACTGTCAAGTGTTCATCAGAGAAACAGGCTGGGGGAAGAAACTGTCTCTGTGGCGGCTCGTTTTAGCAGACAGCGCTCTGCAGCGCCACCTGAAGGTAAAAGTCTAATCAGTTTGTGTGCAGGGTGTGTGGGGTCTGCAGAGATGTTAGCTACCCTTTTCCTGACCCTAGACCTGTATAAGTCCTGGTTAGGGGGAAGGTCAGCCCTGATGATTCTCTCTGCTGACCTGATTGTTCGTTGCAGTCTGGACCTGTTCTGTTTTATGAATGAGCCAAACCACACTGAGATGGATGAAGACAGGACAGACTGAATGATGGCAGTGTAGAAGATGACCAGCAGCTCCTGTGGAAGTTTGTACTGCTTGAGTTGGCTCAGGAAGTACAGTCTCTGCTGGGCCTTCTTGTGAACATTGCCTATGTGTGAGGACCATCTCAGGTTCTGAGAAATGGTGGTTTCTAGGAACCGGAAGTGGTCCATAGCAAACACAGTGTTGTTGAGGATGGTGAGGGGGTATGTGGGGGTGGTGTTCTCTGAAAGTCCAACCATCAACTCCAAAGTCTTAAGTGTGTTAAGATCCAGGTGGTTCTGACCACACCAGTGTGCCAGCCGATCCACCTTCTGTCTGTGTGCAGACTCATCGCTGTCCTGGATCAGTCCAATAATAGTGGTGTCATCTGCAAACTTCTGGAGGTTCACAGATGGGTGAGAACCTCCAGCGAACCAAAACAAGACCAGAAAACAAAGAACAACCCGGACAAAATGGGCGAACAGGGTCTTACATGGACGAGGAATAAATAAAAGGAAAGACTTCAGGTGGACGACCCAGAGGCCGTCCCCAGCAAATTCAGAGTTCAGGCGGTCTGCAACAACGGACCAGGTGATCTGCAGGCCGGCGACACAGGAGCCAGATGACCTGAAGGCTGGTGATGCAGGGGCTGGAGACCCAGAGGCCAGCGGCGAAAGGAACAGATGACCTGAAGGCCGGCGGTGCAGGAGCTGGAGTTCCGGAAGCCGGCGGCGGGACCAGGAGAACCCAAGACAGACCTTAGCAGACGGCTGTTCCAAACGTGAAGGTACCCGGTGCAGCCGATCTGGAGATCGGCCACCAGGAAGATGGTGGCGGTGCTCGTGGAGCCAAGGTGACTCGAACCCACGGTGGAGCTCAGAGGCACTGTGCCGATACCGCTGGAACCCAGGTGAGCGGTGCAGACACCACTGGGACTATCGATGAGGCGCTGAAGACCGGTGATGCAGTGCAACAGACCTGCGACGGGGCAGCCGATGGAAGCTGCGCGTCCTTGCACACCTCACAAATGTGCACACGATCAAACAGTGGAGGCAGGTCAGCCTCGAGCTCATCCGCAACAGGAACAAGACCAGGCGGCGGTTCCTCTGCGAACCACTCAGGAACCAGACCAGGCGGTGGAGGCAGCTCGTCTTCGGACCTTCCCAGAACAGGACCAGAAACAGGAGCTGGAAGTGGAGGCAGTCCTTCCACGAGCCCCTCATGGACAGGAACAGAGTGTGAGGGCGGCTCGGCTTGGGACCCCTCTGGAACAGAACCAGGAACAGGATTGGAGTGGGAATCCATGAACCCCTGCAGAACAGGATCAGGAGTCGGGGGCAGTGGCGATGGCTGATCAGGAGCAAAGCCATGAGCCAAAAAGTAGCGTCGAGCTTAGGTGGAGAGGCGAGCGGAGGAGGGGGCAAGAGGCCTCCTCATAGAGGCGACGATCTCACCCAGGCCCCTTTGACGCTCGGCCTCAATGGCGTGGTGAATTTGAGGATCTTGGGGGAAAAAAAAATCCTTCCATGCCTCCAGCCAGGCTTGTAGGTTACCTGCAACCTCCAACCTCCTCCATGGAGAGCTGGGAGAGATCACAAGGTGTGAAAATAGTTTTATGAGAATTTCACCCCTTTTGAACTCCCTCTCAATTCTTCTTGCTTGGTCCTGTTGGCTTGTTCCTTCTGTCATAATGAGGTTTTGTGGTCGGACCAATGTGCAGAGAAGAACTCCTGAGGCACGAGGTTTGCAGTCTTTAATGTTCATGCCAGGACACAGACATGGTAGCAAGCGTACACAAGGAACCAGTGGGAACAAAGTAAACAAACAGGCTTAAATACAGAACTGAACAGCGGGGGAATCAATGACACATGAGACCAGACAATCAGGGGAAAACACAGAACAGGTGTGGGCTTGGGGTGCAGGGAAACAGAAAATGGTCTAGACCATGTAAATAAACAAAAACACAAACTCAAGAACTCAGACACAAGCTGGCATGACAGGTTACGTCCAGAAGAACAATTCATTCATTAACTTGTAGCAATAAACTGTCTTAACTTCTCCTTAGTGTCTGTTGTTGTTGCCTGCACGAGGGTCTCAAACCAAACCAACATGACATAAGTCACTATAACACTCATTGTGGAAAATATCCTTTTGGTACGATTGCTCTCAGGCTGGCACTCTGAGAGGAATGCATTATTTCAGTAAGTAGTAGTTCAGACAGAGGCAGAGATGGATAAGATGACAAGTATAAGGAAACAATAGGTGGGAAAAAACACTTTAAAGCATTTTTATTGACACATATACATGGAGTTGCTGCTGAAATTAGTGTAGCTGCAGCTGCTGAATGGAAACCATTTTAGATGGTGTGGAAAGTGTTGAGGAAGAACCAGCAGCAGATTCAGGTTGTTCTTACAGGATATGTAAATAGGAAGATACTTAAGAGACCATTGCACCTTTCAGTAGTCATCTGAGAGGTGATTACACTTTACTTAGATCTTAACTAAAATGTCCCAAAGGTACCTGGAAGGATCCTGGAAGTATTAATAGTATTAGTATTACTAGTACTAGTACAGAAAGAGCTGGTCTTCTTTGGCCCAATCCATGATCTCAACATTCTCCTTGTGTGAACAAAAATAAATATCTGGGTGACCTTGTAAAGTGAAACAATTTTATCATTTTTTACAGAAGTTCTAATAGATGATGATGATATTACTAGGCAGTCTTGTATGTTGTACGCTCAGGGATATATTCTCTCACTTATCCTGAGTTTGTGCTAGGATGAGGTAAAAATCTCATTTTTAAGCATATTAAAAACCACTTTATACATCACACTCTATACTGCACATTTGTGGTCAGAGTATAAAAAGACAAGTCTGAAAATACTTCAGGTTGCCTTCAATGATGCATCAAGAGTACTGCTGAATAGACTGAGATGGGTCAGTGGAGGTGAAATGTTTGTGACAGCAGGAGTCAGAACTGTGCAGGCTGTACTTAGAAAACTAATGTTTATGTTTATTTACTTATTTTATTTTTTCAAAGCACTTTAAAATAACCACGGGTGCAACAATGTGTAGGAAATGCAAAATCAAGAACTATTTAAACCATAAAACAAAGACAGGACAATAAGAACAAAGTTAAAAACCACATCAAAATCAATAAAATAATAAGACAGCATTAAAAAACCAAAAAGTCTCAGGTTGTGCAAAAAGCCAAGGCGTCTCACTGGAGCAGTCTGGACCTGTCCTGTTTTGTAGTAGTAATAGTAGCCTTAAAGCAAAGAGTCATGGCCTTAGGTCAGGTACTGTAAGACAACAAAGGCTGTGTGAGTTTAACAAGGTTATGTCAGCTGATTTAATGCATAATACCAGCAGCAGTGGTACAAAGACAGCTCTACTTTGTGGTAAGACCCAGTGTAGTGTTATAATAAGGGTTACAAATACAACAGCGCCCCATTTTCCATCTGTCTTCATAGTAATTCTAGAGAGTGTGTTTTTTTTTGTTTTGTTTTTTTTTTAGCTTTAGAACACTAAACTTAAAAAAAAAGAAATCATACAGTAGAGTATGATGACCAGCTTTGATTAAGGCCAGGAAGATTAAATATAAACATTGGAATCATGGATGAAATACAATCAAATAAAGGCACATTAATCTGTGAACATAGTCCAAAAAAGGGTTTTATAATTTGGTTCAGTATGCCTTGGCTCTTTTACAACACAACAATCCTCAACTGACTCACTTCATGCTGTTCTTCTTCTCCCACACACTGCCTCCACTCTGTAGCTCCAACTTTCTTTTTCTCTGAAGTGTAGTGGAGACACACTAAGCCTATGCCAAGATTTCTGTGGAATCTTTCTCATGCTTTCATGATGCTATCATGTTTTTACTTGGAGTTTAAAGCAGATCCTGCACAGCTAAACTGAATTTAGTGCATGTTCTTTCCAGTTGTAGATGCAGACTGTTTCTTCTTTACTTATCAGAAGTGAAGGCCCAGTGTAATCCTAAATGGTGTGCAGATTTTCCCTTTGCAACTGTAAAGTATCTGTACAAAACTGCAATACAGCAGCAACCAGTTGTCACTAAACTTTGTTGCAATAGAACCAGGTACCTGTTTTCACTTCTTTAAGTGGAAAACTGACAAAGTCACAATCAAGTATCCGCAAATCTTTTTTTTTTTTTTTAAAAAAAAAGCTTTTCCGACTTTATTAAAGTAAACTACAAATCCTGAAAGTGTCTTTTTTATTGATCTAAATACTGGCCTTTGTTGTGGCAGTAAAACAAAATGCCAAGATGTCGCCAGACCATAAATAAAAATTATGAGGAGCAGTTTTGCAGCCACTGGGTGTTGAGGGCAGTTTGGAGCCCAAGAATGGGCCAACAGTGGATGTCTGTGAGCAACCAACATGAATTAGAAGCACTAGATTTCATAGTTCACACATTCCCTGCAGCTGCTTTAAAAGCCAACATGTTATTTTTGTCAGTACATCCCCAATCACTTTGTTCTCTCCTGAATAAATGTATATGTGAAAGCAATTGCAAAGGCAACTTTTTAAAAAGGTATCAAAAATAAATTTAAAAGCACATTTAACCCAAGAGACAAAAAGCAGAGTTTTTAAAACATGTTTTTGCATTGAACTACACAGCCTTTTAGAGGACATGGGTTTATATTGTTGACAATGTAAAAATGCTAGACTAAAATTTACTGATTTTTATCTGCATTATTTTCATACCAACAAAAGTGGCAAAAAGGTAGGTGAAAGATCAGATTACAGGTGCATTTCAGCATGTAATTGAAAAGTAAATTCAACTTAAAAAATAAAATACACATGAGGTAGATTCATTTCACACAGTAATAAACTAAAAGCATTCATTTCCATTCACTTTAAATGGTCATGTCTCACAGCTAATAAAAAAAACATATTTCAGTTTCTCATGTAATCTGTTAATGTAAGACAGAGATAAGGCTTTTAATAGAGAAATGTTTTGTTATGACCATATTAATGCCTACAAAATCATAAAGAAGACTACTGAATGACAGCCACTGACAGCCTTTCCTAGCTCAGTATGCCACAACAGGTCAATGCTAAAGATGCCGACTGTTCACAGAATACTCTATTCCGTTAAATTAATTGACAGTTGGGTGGAAGGAAAAAGTGTAATAGAAAAACATGCACAAGCAATAGGGTTAACTGCAGCCTGGAAAAGATTGTGACGCAAACCCCATTTTCTGGGAGATTCACAAGACATGGACTGCAGCTGGATTCTAAGTCTCAAAAGCAACCTCATCCCGGACATGGACTTCAACTGTTTCTTGTGTTAAACCACCTCTGAACCAGTGAAAATGTGCAAAGATTCTTACCTGGGCTAAGGAGAAAAATAACTGGACTGCTGCCCATTGGTCCAATGTCCTTTTTTCAGGAGAAATATAATTTTGCTTTTGGACTTGGTACCTGTCCACACCGCCAAACTTCCCAATACCTGCCTTAATGACCATAGTGTCACTGTACTTGATTGGCCACCAAACTGATCTGAAATTAACCCCACATAGCAAATACAGAGTATTATCAAGAGAAAGATGATATACATCAGAACTAACAATGTTGATGACCTGAAAGAAACCTTTAAAGCAACTTGGGCTTCCTGATCACTCAGCAGTGGGCTGCTCCCTTTCATGCCTCTCTACATTGATGCAGTAATTCATGCAAAAGGAGCCCCAACCACCTATACTGTACATGGGCATTCTTGTCGGTTGTTTCTTCCTGAATCTTTTCTTAATAATTTAAATAGTTTTTTTCACATTGTGACAGTGCATCTCATAATGTTAAAGCAACGTACTTCTATTAGTAACACATTGTCTGATCACTCCATAATGACATCTTGGTCTATATTACCACCTTTAATTGGCAGTTCACTTGCCAGCTGAAAGAAAGATACACCATATCTTCTTTTTTTATGAAATAAGACATGCAGACACATCAAGAGCCTATTCTCCCAGATTTGGTTTTACTCGATTTGGAGTAATTTACTTTTTCATATTGTGTTGTATATTTGTTTTCGAAATTAACATTTAAATGAGCAGCCCTCTTGTATGATTTTCTTCTGCATCGTTCTTTCAGCTCTTCACCATTTCAATTCAATTCAGTTTATTTATATAGCGCCAATTCACAACGCATGTTGTCTCAAGGCACTTCACAAAAGTCAGGTACAAACATTCCAATTAATCTTAACCATTGAACAGTGCAGTCAGATTCAGTTATTTATTCAAATTGGATAAAAAGTTTTTCTATCTAAGGAAACCCAGCAGATTGCATCCAGTCAGTGACTTGCAGCATTCACTCCTCCTGGATGAGCATGTAGAGACAGTGGACAGTCACTGGCATTGACTTTGGAGCAATCCCTCATACTGAGCATGCATGTAGCGACTGTGGAGAGGAAAAACTCCCTTTTAACAGGAAGAAACCTCCAGCAGAACCAGAACCAGGCTCAGTGTGAGCCGCCATCTGCCACGACCGACTGGGGGTTAGAGAGAACAGAGCAGAGACACAAAGAGAACAAAGAAGCAATGATCCAGGAGTACTTTCTATGGGAAGGAAAAAGGGAAATTTTAATGGGAGTAGCTCCTTTTAGTCGTTTCACCTAGAAAGAAAGAACAGATAAACTCTGAGCCAGTTTTCAATGTTAGAGTCTGAAAGAAAGCACATATAATTAGTTACAGTAAAAGCTCAGTCAGTAGCTATGTCTAGGAGAGAGAAAGGGTTAAACACTGAAAGACAGGGCAATGTGGATCATTGGCATTAAGTTGTTGCCAGCAGAAGCTCGGACGATGCCCCTCTCCAGAAAGGTGTCACAGGTAGACACAGAGTAAAGCCAGGTGTAGCTTCTAGGAAGAGAAAAGAGAGAGAACAAAGTTAAAAGCTGAAATAACAACAAATAATGCAAAATTGGAGAGTAGTGTGAGAATGTAGCGAAGAGGGTGAAAGTGGTCATTATGTCCTCCAGCAGCCTAAGCCTATAGCAGCCTAACTACACAGAAAGTTTCAGTTCAGATTATTTACTTAAACGGCGCTTATTTTCAACAATGTCGTCTCAAGGCACCCCACAAAGGGTCCCACCGATGGTCATTGTTATACTAAAAACCACAACGATTGGGATACCTCTCTCTGTCAGACTGATTATAACCATTGGGAAAGAGAAGGGGTCATACAGGTAGCAGAAATGGAGGGTGTGTTTGCACCTCAACCATAACTGAGCCGGTTTAGGCTAAACCTGACTCCCCCTTACTCCATCCAACAGGGAGGGAGGAAGACTAACTAAAGGATCCGCCTCCCATTCTACTTCTAGAGACTCTAGGAACCACCAGTAAACCTGCAGTCTGAGAACGAAGTGCTCTGTTAGGAACGTATGGAACAATCAGATCTCTGATGTATGATGGAGCTAAATTATTAAGGGCTTTATATGTGAGGAGGAGAATTTTTTATTCTATTCTGGATTTAACAGGGAGCCAATGAAGGGAAGCTAAAATATGAGAAAAAGTAGGGGAAATATGATCTCTCTTTTTAATTTTTATCAGAACTCTTGCTGCAGCATTTTGAATCAGCTGAAGGCTTTTAACTGCATTTTGTGGACATCCTGATAGTAGAGAATTACAATAGTCCAGCCTTGAAGTAACAAATGCATGGACTAGTTTTTCAGCATCACTCCTGGATGGGATACTTCTAATTTTGGCAATGTTCCAGAGGTGAAAGAAGGAAATCCTAGAAAGCTGTTTAATATGGGATTTAAATGACATGTCCTGGTCAAAAGTAACACCAAGGTTTTTTACTTTATTACCAGAGGTCAATTTAATGCCATCCAGGTTAAGTGATTGACTAAGCAGTTTCTTTTTTAAAGACTCCGGTCAAAAGACGACAACTTCTGTCTTGTCTGAATTTAGAACCAAGTTTTTATGTCTTCAAGACATGCTTGTAGTCTATCTAACTGGTTGGGCTCATCAGGATTTATGGATAAGTAAAGCTGAGTATTATCAGCGTAACAGTGAAAAGTTATTCTATGCTGCCTAATAATTTTACCTATTGGAAGCATATATATAGTAAAGAGAATTGGCCCAAGTACTGAACCCTGTGGTACTCCGCAATTAACCCTGGAGTTTAAAGATGATTTATCATTTACATGAACAAACTAGAATCTGTCAGACAGATAAGATTTAAACCAGCCTAGCGCTGTTCCCCTGATCCCTACAGCATATTCCAGCCTTTCTAAGAGAATATTATGATCGACTGTATCAAATGCAGCACTGAGATCTAACAGAACCAGTACAGACACAAGTCCATTATCTGAGGCCATAAGAATATCATTAGTGACTTTCAGCAGAGCTGTTTCAGTGCTATGATGAGCTCTGAAACCTGACTGAAAATCTTCAAACAGGTCATTGCTGTGTAAATGCTCACACATTTGATTAGCAACTATTTTCTCAAGAATTTTAGATAAGAACGGAAGATTGGATATAGGTCTGTAATTTATTAAGTCATCTCGATCAAGCGAAGGTTTCTTAAGCAAAGGTTTAATTACAGCTACCTTAAAAGCCTGTGGTACATATCCATTTACTAAAGATAAATTAATCATATCTAAAATGGGGCTGGTAATCAGAGGGAACACTTCCTTAAATAATTTGGTTGGGTTTGGGTCTAACATACAAGTTGAAGGTTTAGATGAAGCTAATATTTCTGATAACTCAGGAAGCTCCACAGGATCAAAGCAGTCCAAACACAGATCAGGTTCTACAATTACTTCCAATGTTGTCTCACTTGGTGAGGATGAAGTAATCATCTTCGGGGGTATATCAAAGATTTTAATTTTTAATAGAATCAATTTTATTTAAGAAGAATCCCATAAAGTCATGACTGCTGAGAGCTAAGGGAATGGATGGCTCAACAGAGCTACGACTCCGTGTAAGTTTAGCAACTGTACTAAAGAGAAACCTAGGATTATTCTTGTTCTCTTCTATTAATGATGAGAAATAAGCTGTTCTGGCTTGGCGAAGTGTGTTTTTATACAACAGTAGGCTATTTTTCCAGATTAAGTAGGAATCCTCTAGTTGTGTAGAGGGCTATCACCTTTATGTCTCTAAAAGTGCGAATGCTTCGGAGCTTACTGTTTGTCCTCCATACCTGTACAAGCCTCCTTGAAACATTACACTTGAAGATGATCTTTTATAGACGTCTTACTTCTTTTAAAATTGACAGAAAGGATGGAAGAGTAACACTATTCACAGTCAAAAAAATGCACAAAAATCACATTTTGAGCCTATTTCACAGCCAGGATGTAGCTTTATTTTTCTCATCTCAGGTTGTGTTCCAAATGTACTGAGAAGGCATGGGGAGATGAAGTCAACCTGCTGCTGTCACTTGTCTGAGATGATAAGAGAGGTGGTCACGGCTTTATGTCACGAGTTAGGTAAGGGTAAGCCAGGTTTTTAGCTCAGGACTGTGATGTAGACTCAGTAGACCTTCCGTGACATACCTGGCCAGTGGATTTACAGCAAAAACATACTCAAACCATGACTGATTTGAGCACAACCCACATTAGTTATTGCCATTAACACAGATTAAACAGGCCAAGTTGGATTTTAGTAGAGGGCATTTTTTGAAGATAATCAAGTTACAACACCCATTAGACAAGGGGTCTAAAACTTAAGTTTTTTTGGACAATTGTCCTGTGACTTTTAGATGTGTCCTTGCTTCTACCACACCTGAATCAAATATTCAGATGATTATCAGAACCCTGTGGAACCAGATTGCAAACTAAGGAGATAAATCATCAGTTTGATTGAAAAGCATTGCACCAGGGATGCATCTAAAGTTTGCAAGACACTGGCCCCTGGAGACTGGCATGTCTTTTCTGTCCTTGTTACCCCCCCCCCCCCAAAAAAAAGAGAAAGGAAAACAACATATTTAATGAGGGTATGGAGACAAGATGCAGGTTCAAATATTCACTTTATTGATTACTTTGTTTTTTCTCTGGTTTTCTTGAAATCCCGTTGAAACTGCAGTTTTGAATTGCTATTTTCTGTGAAAATTAAACATGAATACAAAGAACCCTTACCTTCCCATGCCCACAAACAACCCAAAAGTACAAACAGAAAGATGGACTTGATGATCCGGCCCAAACAGAAACAACAGGTGCAACAGTGGGCTTAGCCTATAATAGGGCCGTCGAAGCCACTCCCGACAATGGACTAAGAAAAAACCCAAAAAGGAACCTCCAAAGTCCCAGGGAACCTCTTAGGAGTGCATGACATCATGGACTCTTTGAAATAGCAAGACATTTTAGGAGGGCTCTGCCAATAAACTGAAAATGAATTGTGGCTGGGTTTTTCTGTGGCGATCACCTGGTGTTAGGGTTTTGATTTTCTTTTGTTTGTGTTTTCAGAATTTTCTTGTTGCTTATTTTTGTTCATTTAGCTCTTGCCACATTACTTTAAGCTTTTGTGTTCAGTTCTGTTTTCTGTTTGTTCTACATTAAGTACCTAATCTCTTACTCATACTCATACTCATACTCGTTGTCTTCCGCTTTATCCGGGACCGGGTTGCGGGGGCAGCAGACTCAGCAGAGACGCCCGGATGTCCCTCTCCCCAGACACCTCCTCCAGCTCCTCTGGGGGGAGCCCAAGGCGTTCCCAGGCCAGCCGAGAGACATAATCCCTCCAGCGTGTCCTGGGCCGTCCCCTGGGCCTCCTCCCGGTGGGACGTGCCTGGAACACCTCCCAAGGAAGGTGTCCAGGAGGCATCCGATATAGTTGCCTGAGCCACGTCAACTGGCTCCTCTCGATGTGGAGAAGCAGTGGCTCTACTCCGAGCCCCTCCCGGATGGCCGAGCTCCTCACCCTATCTCTAAGGGAGTGCCCGGCCACCCTACAGAGTAAGCTCATTTCAGCTGCTTGTATCCGGGATCTCGTTCTTTCGGTCATGACCCAAAGTTCATGGCCATTGGTGAGGGTAGGAACGTAGACCGACCAGTAAATCAAGAGCTTCGCTTTTCGGCTCAGCTCTCTCTTCACCACAACGGACCGGCACAGTGCCCCCATTACTGCAGCAGCCGCACTGATCCGTCTGTCGATCTCCCGCTCCATTCTTCCCTCATTCGTGAACAAGACCCCGAGATACTTGAACTCCTCCACTAGAGGCAGGAACTCCCCTTCAACCTGAACAGGACAAGCCACCCTCTAATCTGTTACATCTCTGTTTATTTTTTTTTCCTAACTAAATGAAAGGATGATTACCAGGCTTCTGCAGCACTAGTTGGCATGTTGAGGAGGTAATGCAATCATTTCAGTCTGCTGTGTTGGAGCAGGGACACACTTTTAAACACTGCAGGACAGTTGCCCCTGAGAAACAGGGTTGGGGACAGCTGATATAAAAAACCTGTGGAGTGAGCTGTATAAGATAATGCCACACATTTAAAAATGTAGCCTGGGAAAGCACCACTATGCTTAAATGCACTCGGAAAAAGGCATTCTGGATTATAGGAAGTGTTGAGTCAGAAACCTTTGACACTTTCATCTTTAATGATTTTATAGGTATTGTTGTTACAGAGGGTTGTTTTTGTCACTGCACATGACATTGTTAAAGATTATACATTAAATAAGCAGCAGCTCAACAAACTATTAGGAAATTCAGAGATTACCATCCTTTTGTTTCCTGCAAGATGTACTAATACACAAATATACCTAATCCATGCAACAGCATGCAACAAGAGATTTTACAGCATATTAAAATAGTGATAACTTCCAGGTATGTATTTGTTCCTTGTTGTGCTGGTGCGTACGAGGTCCCCTTGTATCTGACTCTGTTTTAGACCGGTTGAAAAATAAACAAACAGTCCAAGCTTTAGCAAAGTGTACCTGAACATTATTACTTATTACATATTACCGAAACCCAGAAGCTCTTTTGATTTTGACAAAGTTAGAAATTGATTACATCTGTGTTGCATATGAGGACAGCAAGCAGCCTGTGCTGCAGGAGTTGAATTTCTTCACAGTCTGATGTGTGTTCTTGACTACTAAAGATTAGTGGTTAATTTTCCTCAGATGGAAAAACGTTTTAACCAATTTCAATAATAAACTGTATCTGACTGCACTGTTAGTAAGGATAGTTAGGATTAATTGGGATGCATGTACCTGACATGTGTTGTGAACTGGCGCTTTATAAATAATCTGAATTGAATTGAAACTTTTCTCAGTTTCTGCCATAAGAGGATTTTGTTTGTCTGCTGTAGCAGACTGCATTATGAAAAGTCATGACTCAGAAGTGTGACTCTCTGTCCAAGGCTCTAGTGGTAAGGCAGAAGAACTCATTAGAGGTATTTTGAGAAGGAGCTGAGTTGACCCTCACCTTAAACTGTCCAAGCTGAAAGAGAAAGGATTTTCTTCTTGCAAATCTAGTGATATACTGACACAGTTAAAGGGACAGTTGGTAGAAACGTTGCAACTATTGCAAATAGAGCCCCACCACATACTTGCAGTGTAGGACTGGCATGGTGGGGTTGATGATTTGTGATTTTTCCCAATTTGAAGTTTAATTTAAATAATTATTGAGCCCAGCCAAGGTCAGATTATTTATATCTTAAAACCTTAGAATTAACAGAGGGTATACTTTCTTATTGCCTTGGCTGCATATGGTTGTAGTACAAGCTATGTGTTGGGGTCATGCATTTTGATCGGATAGACTGACTAGGATGCGCAGTTCGACATGCGCGGCTCCGCCTTCATTGCAGTTTTGGACATTAAAGCCGAGATCATCAGAGCTAAAAAAGCCAAAGAGACAAACTTGTAAACTGCCATTTTCCAGGTGCCCCATCCCTGGGGGGCACTAGGGGGACCTCAGAAGGGTTGAGTGGATGATAAAAAAAGCACTGTTCTTATTCTCAGTTAACAGTTTGTTCAGTGGGATTACAATTGTGTTAATCTATTTTAATAATATTCTTACATTAAATAAATGTGTTGATTATTGAATAGTTAGTAAAAGACATTTTAAAAACTTGATGTTTCTTTACATAATTTTTAGCATCGTCTGTGGGTTTGCAAAAAGGGGTCCCCGCCCAGAAGCTAATGCTCTTTGGGGGGCTGTGGTATAAAAAAGTTTGGGATCCCCTGTATTAGAAAGCTGGGCTAACTGTCTTTATTAGGATTAGGGTCCTTCTCTTTAGTGTCAAAGGAAACAGAAATGTGATACAACAACGATGTCCACGAATGTCACATGATTTTAATAACTCATTTTCTTTATTGTATTTATTAATCTTATTTTTAGTGTAAGCGTATTCTTGTCATGAATTCAGATTATGTTGGCTTTTGCTGCATTGTATTAGTGCAGTGTGTGTGTGTGTGTGTGTGTTTCCCAGCCTTATTATTCCAGAACAAAGCAGACTGTGTCAGAGCTGTCAAACTTTAGCTGCTAATGAACCTCATGCTGCATCTGTAAATGCTTCATGCACTAAAGATGATTCAACTGTACAAAAGGCCAACTTCTGTGTTTAAGTACTTTGGCTATGAAGTCCTTTGTTCTTCTGCTTCCTGATTTCCAGTGTCTGATGTAGAATTTCCTGTTCTTGTTAATCTTTCCCTTACTGTTCGTCCTGAAGTCTGTTTTAATGTAGATTTTCCTGAGCTTCCTTTAGTCAGATGCTCAAACTGTATCCATAAATTCATTTCAATCATGTCTGACACACCCTTCTAGAAACATAACCACAATGTCGACACTAAAATCTTTCTTTATGTGTTTAATTTATTATCTATTCGAAGAAGCAACATTGTTTTTATCTTAGCTAGATATATATAGGAGATATGTTGAACAGTTCTGTGTAAAACGTTCTACGGCTGGACACTTTAAATATTAACATAAGCCTGTGAAGTCAGTTGGTTGACCTTTTGCACAGGCTAAAAACTTTGGATATGGAGTAGTTATTTACCGTAAATGTAATGAAAAGGCAGAATAACCTGTTTTAGTTCTGATAATGATGAACAGGACTCAGGACAGCATTTGCCTAATTGACATTTGAATCTTTTTTGATATTCAGCCCTTTTGCATAACATTAAACATCTATCACCTTCCAGCCTCAAATAAACCTGCTTCCCATTTGGACTGCAAAATTTCCATGCTTGAATATTGTCCACGGTTTGCTGCTGGTTTTTGCAGCTTTTCTAAATTTAATGAGCTGAACCTTCATTAGTATATGTTCCAAAGCAGAATCAGAATCATTAGTCTGGTTTGAGAGTGGGTCTTCTGTTTTTTAGGGCCATTTGTAATAATAGCATGATATTCCTTGCAACAGTATTAATCCATATTACAAAATGAAGTACTGTTAAATGTCTTGTTTCTGCAAAATGGTTGGAAGACTGAGGTGGGTGTAAAATAACTGTTGCATTGTGGATATAATGAAGAATAATGAAGAAAATTGGGCTGTCATTATTTTCCATGTGTTTAAAATGTTAATAAAATATCTCAAATTTAAAAAGTCTACAAATTTAATGTGCAGGTTTTGCTGCACAACAACTTTATTCTATAGTATATATTTTCAACACAAAGCTTCAATGTAGTAAATACATTTCAAGTTTTTTAGGTATTTTTCTGAATAATCACAGATTTAGAGGCGCCGGGTTCTTGTTCTCTAAATATTTAATTTCCTTGTCTGCTATTTTCTTGTTGCGGTTCCAGAAAATAAGGCTTGATCTGTGCAGAAGAGAAATTACTGCTTTAAAACAAGTAAACTAATCAAAGTTTGCTGCTGATTTCCACACAGTTACACAGATCATAAAAGCTAACAAACTGAAAGCTATCGACTGACTTCAATTATGCTGCTGAGGTGAAAAACAATTACACATTACCTGGTTGTGATTTATGTGTTTTGACTGTGGAATTAATGTATACTTTTTTGCAATATATATAAAGTTAATTTAGGGTGTAAGGTTTGCTCTTCTCAGTGCGACTGAATGTGTTTGTGAGGAAAAAGATATTCAGTCATGAAGACATGACAATAGTATATGCTAAAAAAGGCTTCTTCAGTTTGGATGAGCCTTAGCCTTCAGAGCTGCCTTAATTTTCTATTGCATAGATGCAGAGTTTTGCGA
Source organism: Crenichthys baileyi (assembly GCA_036173005.1). Lineage (NCBI taxonomy): Eukaryota > Metazoa > Chordata > Actinopteri > Cyprinodontiformes > Goodeidae > Crenichthys > Crenichthys baileyi. The sequence goes on from JAHHUM010002883.1 coordinate 76,312, forward strand.
CTATTCCTAAGAGCTTTTGGTCCATTTGGACATGATAGCATGTCACAATGGACCAAAAAAAACCTTTTAAAATGGTTTTGACAGGTTTTGAGAAAGTGGAAAAAAATATCCAACTCAAAATTTCACATCAAACAGTGGTGGAGGGGCAATATTTCAATCATGTTCAGATAATCTCTAAAAAGATTTTCTTTTAAAGGGCTGGATTGAAGATACAGATATCAGGAAACTCCATGGACTCAACAGTGCAGCAGGACTTGTACATCTACCTCTGTGATCACTGATCCTGGTATCACAGAGCGGATTTTATCTCACCATTCAATTATTACAGACTTAACACCGTTCCAAACATGCTCCTCAGATGATCAGACAATCAATGCAATGACCAGCACTACTGGAAGCCTCTACTTTTTTAGTGGCTTACAGTGTCAAGAGTATCAGTCATTGACCATGTTTGGCATTGTGCTTGTTAAGAACACTGACCCCCCCAAAAAAACTCTAGAAAATCTGGGCAAGAATGACTTTAGCTTGTGATGTACAAAGCAAACAGACCACAGTTTTGAAGAGGTATGTTGTCAGAATATTTCTAAGATATTTAATGTTAATATTCTGAACAGCAGTCAGTTGAAAGGAAATGATTCCATTTTTATCCAATGGGGTGATATAAACGTACATTCAAAGAAATACTGACCAACAGGAAAACAGAGCCGAAGTACAGCCAAAGTTAGAGCAAAGAACTCCAGAAAATTGGACCCTGTATACCTTTTCCACAAAGGGAGGAGGTATCATTTCAGATGTGATAATATGTAAATGCTCACCTTGCAGGTCAAAAGCAAAAAGAAAATCCAATTAAGAAATCCCAACCACAAAAACCATGAGCAACCTAATGATCAAAGCACTGCGAGAGCTGGCAAAAACAGAGATATGATGGAAACTTAAGAAAGCCTGCAGGACCAGAGCTGAATACCACCTGACAGAAAATGACTCAAGAGTTACAGCACACAACTACAAAAGCAGGACCAACTGCACTATAAAGACTCAGGTAGGGAGTCTAAATTGTTTCTTTGCCCATTCTTACTGTGGTATGTGAGCTACAGACATACTGCCATCTTTCCCATCACCAGACACAGATAAAAAACAATCAAAATAGATCTGGTGCTTGAAGAACAAGATGAAAGAAAAAAAGGTCAGATCAGTTAATCCAAATAAAGCCAGCTGCACCAGACAGAAGCGTTTGCAAAGACCTTCAGCATTTCCTCTCGCCACAGTGAAACACTTTCACTTCATGTTCGTTTAAGCTGTGAATGGAGCAGAATGACTCAGACCAATTTTACTCAGGGATAGCTTTACTCTCTGTAATGATTCCCTTACAACACCAGGAAGTATTACAGGAAGCCAGGTGGGAAATGAAAATATATACCAGGCAAAGGAAAATGTTATGCCACTATTTGTGTCAAACACAGTTTTGTGAATCATTAAATGAAATAAATCAATAAGTAAATGTGTTTTTTTTTATTCATATGGTTTTCTATTATAATTCTGCAAAAAGAATGTGTAATTTTACATATTGACGCTGACTTGATCCTTTGCCAGTTTGTTTCAAACACACACTCTTCTTTGCAAACCCTTCAGTCAGGAACACCACCTCTAACACGACACATGCACAGGAAGGACTAGACTTATTCTGAGTCCTCAGAAGGGGCTCTTTGAGATGCCTTCTGCTGGCATTTGACTTCTGAAAGTTTGAGAACATCTCAAGTCACTGCGTTTGAGTGTGTTCACTCCACTGCTGATAAGACAGCACTCCAGAGACTGAGGAGAGAATCACTTGCAGCCCACTGCCTTCTCTAGAGGACATTGCTTCTCCACACCAACATCATTACCAGCTCTGCTCATCCAGGCCAAGGCCTCTTTTCACTGTCGCCGTCGGGCAGGGCCAACAGGTTGGTCAAGACATACATGTTTAAATTCAAGAACAGCTTCTTAATTACATAATATGAATGTTATGAACTATTCTGTACAAGAGACCAGTATTATCATCCTGAGTTGTATGTGATGCTTTCATTTATAAAAGGTAAAGAGTATTAAACTGATTTTATGTTATTTATTATCTAGCTGTCCTTTTACTGTATTATCTAGCTTGCTGAAAGTCATGCGCTTTTAGGTTTATATATGTTTCAAATTCCTTTAAGTACAGCAAAGTGTCATCCCAGAAATGATTATATTACTGAAATGAGACTTTTATGTTAGAAAGATAAAAGTAAATGAATCTAATTAGGCTTGAAATTGTAAACTGATTATAGATTTACCACATTTATGAGTTACCTGTTTTGAATAAAGAGCAGTTTTAGCAGGAAGGGATCCCATCGGCCACATAGTGATTTCTCTATGACTCTAACAGCTATTAATAGCCAATCAGTAAACCGATTGGCAGCAACAGTAACATCTAGGTTGGATTCGCTTTGTTTATCCACCCCCAATCATTCTATGACTCTCAGAAAAATAACATATATAGTGGTAAAGCTCAAAACAGGTTTAACATCTCTACAACAGGTTATAGCTCAGCATGAAAATGGAGATACTGCTGCCTTTGAATTTTCATTGAGTTTTGTCCTGATTAATGCTCAAAATTAAACAATTAAACTAGAGAACTTGCCATTGGATCCCATACCCATTTTACTTTTAAAACATTATCTGGCTTCTTTAAAATGATTATTATTTTCCTGGAATTTTTAAGAACACTTGTTAAACACCATCTGAAGAGAAATCAGAAAATAGCTGCATGTAATTTGAACTGGTTCACAGAAAAATAAAGCAGAAAAAAGCATATTTTTAGGGAAATTTAAAAAAAATTTCCGCAAAAAAAAGTTTTTAAAAATTGGGCAAATGTTTGGGTATCCAAAGGGGGGAAAGTATAAAAGTTTTTTTTGGGTTTACTTCCCCTCACTACATGGTACATGCTATGTGTATATCTCACTCAAGGACCAAACTATAATGAAAACTGGTAAATTGAAAGAGGAGCAGATGTTTTATTATCTTCCCCAACGAATTAACAACATCTATGATTTTTTATCTAGATAACCCCCAAAACCCAACTAACCCAAAATAAACAGGGGCAAGGAGGATTTGCTAGTCCTTTCCCACACTCAGGGGTAAAAAAGGGTGAAAGGGTGTTTGTATTTTTTGGTTGTTTTATTTTTTTTCTTTTGTCCTGTCGTGGTGTTTCGGGCATACCATATGGAGCAGATGGTTGCCTACATGTGCCAGGGCAGTTTTGCTCTACAAAAATTTTTTTCTGAAGACAGTACCTTATTAAAAAGAAAACTTTATTAATTTTCCCATTTTAAACCCTCATCCCCAGGGGGAGGCCCGACTGTTCCCCATAGTAACCTGTTTTGTTTTTACCTTTTATTTTATCAATTTTGTGTTGGTGTGTGTGTGTGTGTGTGTGTGTGTGTGTGTGTGTGTGTGTGTGTGTAGAAATAGAAAGGTCTGTTTGGGTTGAATCGGTGTGGGTGAGCATATGTTTGTCACCTGAAAGATGTACATGTGTAAGTGTGGCGAGACCGGTAGTAGGCCTGCAGTCCCACCAAACCCCCCTCATGCAAAAAAAAAAAGGTGAACCCGGCCTGGCTTTCAGGGTTTTTTATTTGAATTTCAAAGTGAAATCTTTGGGTGGCTGGGGGTGAAATTTAAAGTAGGGGGTGCAATTTGAAATTTCCTGTGTCGATGCAGAGGAGCAGAGGGGGAAGGGGGGAAAGGGAAAATGTACTCAAAGGGCAAGCTTTAAGGGAATTTTATAGGTCTTTTCTGCAAGTGCAAGATAGTATAAGTTAAAAGTAGTTCCTCTAAAGTTTGAGTAAAAGTACATCAAAGTAAATTACAAAATTTAAATAAAACACTCTCATACAAACTTTTAAAACATTTGAATAGTATAAAAATTTGTTTGCGGCCCTGAACATCTAAAAACTAACCAGAAAGTCCAGTAAAATTAAAATCCTCCCTCTTCTTTAACCCCGCTTAAATCTTTTTAGGTTTGTTAGGAGGGTGGGAATTAAAACATGGCCCGAATGAACCAAAAATTGGGTCAGCCCGAAAAAAAACCCGCTCCCTTTCTGTTGTGGTTCCAGTTTTAATTTTTTTTTTTTTGGGAGAGACAGAAATGGGGAACGGAAGTTTGAAACTGGAAAATATTAAAAAAAGTGATGTAAAATAATTTTTTTTCATTTTTGGGCACATTAAATGTTTCCCGTTTAAAATAATTTTAATATTGGGTTTAAAAAAAACCTGAGTGAATACAAAAAGCTGTTTTTAAATAAGGATTGCACTTATTAAAGAAAAAAAAATGATTTCCCAAACCAAAACCCCCTGGTTTACCCTTTTTAGTTATTGGTTTTAAAAAAAAATTTTAATTTCATTTTTTTTTATGTTTTACGAGGGGGGTTTAAAAATGTGTTTTTTTTTTAAAAATGTCAATAATGGAATTATTTATTACGGGGTTTTCAAAAAATGAAAGTTGGGTTAACCCTTAGAGGTTTAGTACATTATTACCCATTTTTTGCCAGGGTTTTAAGAAAGCTTTTTTGCTTTAAAAATTGAAAAAGTTTTTATTTGGAATAAAAAACACATGCAGTCATTGTTACAGGTTTAATGCTGGGTTCTGTGAGCTCGTTCTCTTGCCAAATCGACTGTTGAAACGATTGTTTATATAAGGTCTATGGGGCCCCAAAAGCAGCTAACGGCTTTAATTTTAAAAAATTTTCCCCCTTTTCCTTCTTTGGGGGCCAGATTAAAATTTTCTGAAGTCTATCTGCAGTGAAAATTTTGGAAATTTGGGGTTTAGTTGTTGGGGCGAGGGCCCTTTTTGGGGATAATTTTAAATTTTTTTTTATGGGCCTTAAAACCCAAAAAATCACCCAATTAAATGAATGGCTTAACAATTCCCTCCACAACTTAGGTGGGTAGTAACCAATTTTAAAATTTTCTTGAACGTTTCTGGCTTTGAAGGCTGCGGTGAGTTTAGGAGCCGAGTGAGGGAAAAACTGAAGCAGGCCTAGGGTTTTTGAGCAAAAGGAGGCGGGCAGGGGGCAGGAGTAATGAGTTGAATGATCATAGTAGTGGACATCAGAGGTGTCTGTAGAACAAGGCAGGGGGAAAACCCGGTGTGAAGAATTTATCCCGGATCCTTTTTGAAAAAAATTTAGTAAATAAAATAAAAAAATGGGGTAGAATGGGAGGGAACCCTTTCATAAGGGGCCGGTTAGTTTAGTTTTCCCAAAAAGACCATCCAGTGTAAAAGAGAAGTTCCTTTTAAGCTGTAGCCTTGTTGATGAGATAAAGCCATGACTGCCCCCTGTCTCCCCAAATTCCCCATCCCGGGGAGTGGAAAGCCGAAAATCCCTGATGGGTTCAATCCCGCTTTGGGTTTTTTTAGATGGGAAAAACTTTTTTCCAGTTTTAATAAAAAACAAATTGGCTGCACTGTTCAAAAGATTAAGATTTTAAATTTGGAAAGGTTTTGGGGAATTTCCCTTTAGACGACATGGGGTTTTGAATTGGCGCTATATAAATAAACTGAATTGAATTGAATGAGATGAGGTCCAGGTGTGCAGGCAGCATAGCAGAGCATCCTCTTCCATCTGTGGAGAGTAAGAGCAGATTGGAGAAGATGAAAAATACTGGAACCAACTCAGGAACAACCCTAGATGCTGCAGCATGTGGGGTGTTTTTTATTCAAACTTCAATTTAATTCTGTTCATCAATTCAGTTTATTAATAAAGCACCAATCCCTGACAAATGTTACAAATCAAATGTTATCAAGACAAACAGATCCAGTTCACATATTTTTATTCAGAATCCTGTTTGTTTCACATGCCGTTCAATTCAATTCAAAAATGGAGAATTAAATGTTGTTGTAGCTCATATTATACAGGTTTCTTCAAAGAGTCGTTGTAGATGCCACTGGCTGTGGGCAGGAAGGATCTCCTGTAGAGATCTGATGAAGCCTCTGACTGAAGACACTGTTGTTGTACGACAGTCTGATAAGGAGGATGCTCAGGGTTCTCCACAATGTTCTTCATCTTCTTTGCACAATGATATCCAGAGGTTCCAGAGGAGTCTCCAGAACAGAGCCAGCCTTCTTTATTATCTTGATGAGTTTTTTTTTTAAGTCCCTGCTCTGATGCTGCTACCCCAGCAGATGATGCAGAGATCACACTCTCCACAACAGACAATAGAGAATATATAAAATCAGTCCAATTCAAGTAGCATTCCATGTTTTTCATATTCAGTGTTGTTGATGCTGTGGAGAGGAACAGGTCCCTGTGAGCATATTCCCTGTTAAAACCTGGTAGAAATGAAGTTTGTGCTACTGAGGCAACAGAGGGACATTTTGGCGCATTTCCATTATTGTTGTAATGAATGGTATTCTACTGACTAAGCTCGGCAAGGTGCTTTCTTAGTGTTTTAGTTAACTGCCTTTAAAAGCTGATAAAATACATCCGAATCGTTAAGGTTTCTTAAATACCACAAGTTTAAATGACTGGAATATAGTTAGTCCCTTTTAAAAGACTTGGCTTTGATCTTTTTGTTTTTATTGTGTTATATGTTGTGTTTTTTGTGTTAAAATGCTATTAAAAGACTGAAGTCGACGCTTTTGTGGCTTTTATTTTGAAATCTGCAGCAGGAAGTAGGTCTCTGTTGTGTGTTTAAGTTTACCCCTGTTTTACACGCTGCGCGGTGAGGGTTAACCGTGCGGGAGAAGCGCCCTGCGAGGTGCACCAAGGATCGGGACCGGGCCGTTGCGCTTTGCGCGACGGGGACAGCAGGACAGCTTCACTGGGACGTTGCTTGGTTTTCTATTCTATTCTATTCTATTCTATTCTATTCTATTCCTAACTGAAGAAAAGGTGCACGGAGTTAACAGAGGCTGGGGCAGGATCAGACTCGGAGAGGGACAGAGAGGGAGTGAAGATCTAAAAACGCGTCTCTGAACAGATTTATTTTAATAATGAAAGCTGGATAGCCTCTCATGGATTTCTGAGGGTTTAATAACCAACTAACTCTGCCTGGTCCAATGGAAATGATAATAACTGGAATAATCTGACTTGTTACCATTTACTAGGAATAATGTCTTCTGGTTAAAAACTTCCAATTTCACCTGGACGAGGTTGCATAAATAAGAAGTGGGGGAAGAACATTCGAGGAAAACAAGAAATTTAAATACAGAAAAAATATATCAGGTGTGGTGAGTTTAGGTTCGGAGAATAACTCCACTTTTTCTGCCGGATGATATTTCTCTCGCCCCTTAGATGAAGGGATGAAGCCAGGAGAGAAAAAGACGGAGGAGAGCGAAAAAAAGAGAGGAGGCAGAAACGGAGAAGAATGTAGCCGCTGGGCGCTGTGAGAATGCAAAACGGACGCACCTCTCTGAAAGAAACGGTTTGAACGCTAAACCCGAGCGGAATTTACTCACACTTTAAGGATTTTACACGCATTTACCTCGGCTCGACACGTAACATATGAGGAGGAAATTCTTTCGTGTGGAACCTGTGTGTGTGGAGTTACAACTGCAATCATTATTGTCAGCATAAGGATGGGATTTGGAGAAATGACTGCGCGCTGAAACAGTGAGAAGGACAGCAATCAGGGAAGAGGTAAATCAAGCTGATATAGTCCTCTTTTACGCACAAAATGCACTTATCTATCTATCTATCTATCTATCTATCTATCTATCTATCTATCTATCTATCTATCTATCTATCTATCTATCTATCTATCTATCTATCTATCTATCTATCTATCTATCAATTATCACTGGATGTGTCTATCTGAGTAGATGGGTGGTGGTCCAAGAGTATTACGAGTTTTCTCAAAATTTAATTGCTTCGATATTGAAACATGATGCTAAAGCGGGGCGGGTGTGTTCAGTGGGGATAAGGGGGTAGATCTATCTATCTATCTATCTATCTATCTATCTATCTATCTATCTATCTATCTATCTATCTATCAGCAAGGTCAAACCTGTTTGGTTTAATTTAAAGGGTCCATGGTTGCAGGCTCCTCAGCTGCAGCCGCTCACCTTAACGTGTGCTTCAGTGTGCGCGTGCGCGCACCATGGTGGAGCAAAGCTTGCTCTTTCGGCGCTGCTCCAGCTGTCCTGCTGAACAATATGTGCTGCGGTTTTCATAGTGCACACCCACAAAACTACATATAGCTGCATAAAGGTGCAGCAAGCATGGGATGGGACAGACACTGTGTAGAAATGTCTGATGAAACTGTTGGTGTGGGTGGTGAAGCTACAAACCGTGTTGGCTGCACAAAATTAGACCGTCTGTGCTGGTGTTTCCGACTTCATAAGGACTGTGTGTGTGTTATGACAAAGCTTATATTAGTGTACACACTGACATTTACATTTATTTGGACCCATACCTTTTAAAACTATATAATAAGATGCAATAAAACTAATTAATAAAGCCTTTTACCACACAACCACTAAATTATTTACCTCATGTTTTTTCTGGTATTTTTATCCCATGAGGGTTTTGTGAGGCACTCTTAGATTTGGCTCAGGAGAAACTTAGTTGTTGTAAAATGCTCAGTTGGAGCAGGACATATAATGGATTTGGCATTTAGGAACATGAGAGGGAAAGCTGCAGAAGCCATGCATTTTCCACTTACAGGGTTATATCTTGGGCAGAGCCCTCTCCTGCTGCAACTGCAAATGGTCCCTGGCTGCCACAAATTATGTGGCTTTTGAAGAAGGATAATGTCATTTTTGTCTTAATTTTAGACATTTGTTGCTGGAAGGTTTCATTTTCCCGCCAGCCTAGAGAAAGAAATTGGATTTTTTTGGGTGGATGTTATGATTTGGGGTTGTTTGGTTTCTGTTTTTTTCTTTATGTTTTTCACAGTTAAGGTTTTGAATCATGCTTCTGTTTTTTATTTTTTCTGGTCATGTTTTAGTCTTGTTCATGTTTTGTCAAGTTTGGTTTTTGTTTGTATATTAGAGTCTCTGTTTTTGCTCCAGCCACGTTTTGTTCTGTCAGTTATCTTTATTAGGTTCACCTGCTCCAAGTTAATCTGTCTCCTTGCTCCACCTGGTTTTCACTCCATATATACACACCTGTTCAGTTAGTCATCGCGGAAACATTTTTCAAACCATGTCTTGTTTTTCCAAATCATGCTCTTGTCTTGTAGTTCATGCCATGCCTGTCTTGCCTGCCCATTTATTGTTTTGTTCCTGCCTCTTCTGAGAGTGAGTTTTTGTTTTTTATTAAATCCTTTTCGCACTTACCATCACGCTGCCTACTCGTCTGCATTCTGGGGTTCCTCCGTTGCACAGAGCCTAACAGTGGAAGCAGCTCAGATATTGGATTCATTCTGTTATTTGTCTTCTTTTTTAGTTGGCCATAACACGTATAGAATCAGAACATATCTAATGAACTGTTGATGGAAGATTATGTATTACAGATATAGTTAAATGAACTTGGTTTTGGAAACTTGAAATGCAGCCACTGATTATGGTAAGAAAATATTCCTGTACACACATTCCCACAAAGGATTGTACTGGTTGCTCAGTAATTTGATTATAATGTGCAGCTCATCAATAAAAATTAAATCATTTTTACCCAGCCTCTCCCACTTAGGGTTTGTGGCCTGGAAACTCTTTAATCTGGGGCTGCTACAATGTTCAAACTTGGAAAATGTTTTCCTCTCCTCTCCATGTCTGTTTCCTCTGTCAAATTGGAATTTAACAAGTTTGTAGTTCTCATCGATAGTTTACACTGATTGATCAAGGCAATACATTTGTGCACATGAGCCACTCATGCTGGCGTTAATGGCCCTTGGTTATGGTGGCGTTATGCAAATACATCCTGTCCTCTGCTCTAAAGATGGAGTGTTGGTAAACGAGTGAGGGAGAGAATCCAGTGATCTACAGTTGTTGTACTTGTGTCCATCCTCCATACTTAGTCTATGAGGGTTGGTTTGCTGTGTCATTGGGTTCAGGATGAATGGCACTGTATTTGAGCTACAGCTTTTAGTTAGAATCCATGCTCATGAATGTAAGACTAGCAAAAAAGATACTGCTTCTGTTTTATTTAATTTATGCTGAACCTTTAAACAAAATTCATGCTAAGATTCACATCTCTTCTCCATTATTCTTCTCTCTATTTACATTTACTCTCTAAATGTGGCTTGACCTTCTCCACGTTTGGTTTCATTCCAAACATAAACATCAATGTATTATTGGAAGACTTCATGTGATAGAGTAACACAAAGTAGTCTATATTTGTGAAGTAGAAAGGAAACGATAAATTGTTTTCAAAATTATTCACAAATAGAAATCATGTGTGACATGCATTTGTTTTTTGTCCCCTTGACTCTGATAACCCTAAATAAAATCCAGCACAACCAATGGCCTTCAGAGGTCTTCTAATTAGTAAACATGCCCCCCCCTGTGTGTAAAGTAATCTCAGTCTAACTGCAACTGTTCTGTTTCTGGCGTTAGAGGTTTGTTAGAGAAGATTAGAGAACCACCAGGATAATGAAGACCAAGGAACATAGCAGACAGGTCAGGGAGAAAGTAGTGGAGAATATTAAAGCAGAGTTAGGTTCTACAACAATATCCGAAGCTTTGAAGATCTATGGCTGGGCAAAGAGAGCATTAATCAGAGAAGCAGCCAAGAGGCTTATGCTTACTCTGGAGGAGCTGCAGAAATCCACCAAAGCTGTTGACAGGACAGCTGTTAGTCTTGCCCCATGAAGCTGAACTTGAAGGGAGATTGCATGAAAACAGGTATTGTTGAAAGGAAAGCCTCAAAAGTCCTGTTTGCATATTTCTACGGTGGATGTGATTGGATCTTGAGAGAGCAATGATCTAAATAGATTTCAGTCATTAGTCAAAAGCTTGTTTCCGTTTTGGCTCATTGGTGTTAAGAAATATATAGATTCTTTAAATGGTGACATTCTGAAAGCAAACCTGTGTGTTTCCAGCCTGTATGTGGGCCGCCACACTTTAAGAGGTTAAAATCATGTATAATTTAATTTTTTACTTTACCAAGAATGCACTACATTATGTTTGTTTGTTACATCAACTCCCAATAAAATAAATTAAAGTTTGTGGTTGTAACGTGACAAAATATGAAAAAAGTTTATGGGATTCAACTTCTTTTACAAGGCACTGTTTTTTTTTTTTTTTTCTCTTATTTGTCAGTTTTCTCCAGTTCTTTCCACAAAGAAAGACACCCTGTCCTGAGCCATATCACAGTGTTCTACAACTAAGTAAAAGTTAGGGAGCGTTCTTCTTGTCCTCTGTTTACCTCTCCAACTTTTTACCCTTTCTCTGTTTCCTCTTCCTGTTTAACTATGTGACAATGGGTCACAGCGTCCTGCAGAGTAGATGCTGGACTTCTAATTCAATTTATTATTGTGCTCAGACACAAACAAAGAGAGCTGAGTAGATGTGGAGAGGGATGGAGACCGCAGATGTTGGGGAGTACTTTCCCATCAGCAGAGAAGAGTCTGGTTGTAGGAAGCTGTCCTGCTGTAGGGGCATTTGGAATGTTGACTGAAACATTATGCATGAGTGTGAGGGTGTGGGGTCATTATCGAGTGCAGCAACATTTCCTAAGAATGCCATCAGAGAGTCTGGGGGAGGAAAATAAACAGGCTACCTGACAACAGAGCTGTCAGACAAACTTGAAAGTATCTCTCTGCTATTTTTTTCACCACAACACAAATATTAACGAACAGGAACGAATAAAATGAACATATATATTTTTAATTTTGATGTATTTGGACAAGGATTAATATGCACAAAAAAAGCCTATTGCATGTTCAGCCAAATATCTCTATCATGTATGGAAGATGATGCTGCAGGAGGACAGTGAAATCCAATTATTCTTTTTTCTTTGGTTGGTTGTTGGCTATGTCGGAAATATGCCAAAATGTTTTGCTGCGGTAGAGTTAAAGAATAGTGTGACTATAGAATATATCTCCTGCTCCCCTCTGCTTCAAGGGTTGATTCTTCAGTTCATATGTGCTCCTTAACTCCATGTTAAGCAAACAAACATGCAGCGAGCATACCTACATGAACAATCGTCCTGTTATCCTCAGACTGGACCCTAAGTAGGAAAGTAATGGCAAGTGGCGAGTTTAAGCAGAGCCCCATTAGGAAAAAAGCAGTGATGTGCAGTACATTTGTTTATTTGTTTTCTATTTGTTCATAGGTCTTCCTGTGCAGGTGTCCCAACCTAAACAGTGAGTTTGAATTCATTCATTATTTTTTACCCTGGTGTTGTCTTTTGTATCCTGCCCAGGTTCAACTCCACAGCCCCCTCGACCCTGCAGGGATACGCAGGGTGAATAAATAAAATATTTCCACTTTGTTTATTTAAACTGGCTTGGAAAACAGTTACAATTCAGTTCTATTCAATTAAAAAAATACTTTTTGTAATCCCAAAGGTAAATTAAATGTTGTTATAGCTCATATTCTGCAGGTTTCTTCAAAGAGCCGTTGTACATGCTGATGGCTGTGGGCAGGAAAGATCTCCTGTAGCGGTCTTTCTTACAGCAGACACTCTGTTGCTGTACAACAGTCTCATGAAGAGGTAAAAAGGCATAACTTTCAACAAAAAACTATAACTGATAACTGTGTCACAATGATTACACTTTATAACTTCTCACTCACTTCATGTAAGTGTTATAACCTTGAATAAAGCCCAGTTTTTTACAGCCATTACATGTGATTGTTCTACAGCAGTTACACTCTAAAACAGTATTAAGATCACTTCTACATCAAAGCAAGGCTGTAACTGTTGTCTTTTTTATAATTAAAGCCAGTGGAGTTTGTCTCAAAGGAGTAGGTTTTGTTTGTAAAGTTCGCAAGTTTAAAAAATATAAATTGTGTAAAATTTAAACAACACAGAAAGTGTTACAGTCTATCTCTACTCGAGTAATACAATGTGTCCTCATGTCCTCAGAAAAGCACTCTTGTTCCTGGAAAAAGGTTCCTGCTGTGGAACACACCTTAGCACAAAGATTGTGTGGATCTGGCTTTATAGCATAATTCTTAGCATAATTCTTAGAAATAGCAAAATAAATGAGAAAAATAATAACAAAATAAAAGAACTGTGAAAAGTGATCTCACATAGGAAATGGCATAATGGCATATAACAAAATTTAAATTATAGGGAGATTATTGCTAATAACAAAATTATTAATTAGTTATTAAATTAAACAAAAGACAAATGAAAACCCACATATGCTTTTTAATGAATTATTCAGAATCAGAATCAGCTTTATTGCCAAGTTTGTACAGACAAACAAGGAATTTGACTCCAGTACACTTTGCTCTCAATAATAAAGCATATCTTTTTAAATGTACATATACACACAATTGACTTTACAATAGAATACAATGTGAGATCAAGTATGCATGTTGTTGTTCTGAAACTCTGACTGTCAATTGTTCACCAGAGAAACAGCCTGGGGGAAGAAACTGTCTCTGTGGCAGCTGGTTTTAGCAGACAGTACTCTCTAGTGCCACCTGAAGGTTAAAGCCTTAACAGTTTGTGTGCAGGGTGTGTGGGGTCTGCAGAGACATTAGCTGCCCTTTTCCTGACCCTTGACCTGTATAAGTCCTGGATAGAGGGCAGGTCAGCCCTGATGATTCTCTCTGCAGACCTGATTGTTCGTTGCAGTCTGGACCTGTCCTGTTTTGTGGATGAACCAAACCCCACTGAGATGGATGAAGACAGGACAGACTGAATGATGGCAGTGTAGAAGATGACCAGGAAGGTTGTACTTCTTGAGTTGTACTTCTTGAGTTGCCTCAGGAAGTACTTCTTCTGAACATTGTCTATATGTGAGGACCATCTCAGGTTTTGAGAAATGGTGGTTCCTATGAATCGGAAGTGGTACATAGTAGATACAGTGTTGTTGAGGATGGTGAGGGGGGGTATGTGGGGGTGGTGTTCTCCATGTGTTCTCCAGCCTCACCTGCTGAGTGTTGAAGGCTGAGCTGAAGTCCATAAACAGGATCCTGATGTACATCCCCTGGTGGTTGTGGTGTTGCAGGATAAGGTGTCCCAAATTGAATGCATCATCTGCTGACCTGTTGCCCTATATGCAAACTGCAGGGGGTCCAGCAGGGTGCCTGTGATGTCCTTCAGATGCTTCAACACCAGTCGCTCAAAGGATTTCATGAACACAGACGTCAGGGCGATAGGCCTGTAGTCATTTATCCTGTGATGGTGGCTTTCTTGGGTACTGGGATGATGGTGGAGCATTTGAAGCAGGAGGGAACCTCACACAGCTCCAGTGACTAATTATTGAATCCACTTGCAGGCACACCTCACAGTTTTTAAAACATTAGCTGAAACACAGCTATACATTAATGTTTTAAAAGTAAACATTATTGTTTATACACAGATTTGTGTTTGTGATGGATTACCATCAGGGTGTTGCCATGCCAACGCTCGACACTAGAGTATTGTGTCAGTGCCATCAAGTTACTCTAAATAAGTAGCTTATGCTTGCAAAGGCAGGATTAATCTTTGGTTGACTTAACTAGTTAAGATCATGATTTAATCCATTGGAGAGGCTGAGATTAAACTGGAACTGACTTCCATATTGTTGGTTTTAAAGTTGGTGCACAATTGTCATGGAAATTTGACGCAAGTTCAATTTAATTGGAGCTGAAACAAGCCTTCCTCCTTTATTCTGTTGACAAAATCCATCTTGGGGAATGATGCATTGAGGATGTTTGTGTGCACATGTGCGTCTCAGTGTGCACTGCAGTGCGAGGGTGAGGAGTGGGTGACATGACAGATGTGAGACAAGTTGGGTGATAATGAGCTGTGTGCACTGCAGATAAGATGTGTGAATGTGACACAATGCAGACAGACATTTGGCTCAGTGTCAGCAACACAACTTCCCTGTCTGTAGATCTTTCAAACTATAAATCGTAGTAACTAATGTATAGGTAGATTCATAAATTATATGCTACACACGAATGTCAACATCATTTTCATTTCACATATCTCATAGGAAAACATATTAAAATCCTGGTGTGTTTTAGGTCCTAGTCCTGCTGCATGCTTTTATTGTATGTGAGCTTAAGGTCATGACCTGATGGCCAGACTTAGGATGAACAAACACTGTGAGTAATTTCAGTTTATTTATTTTATCAGCAGCACAAGCTTTTCAGCTACAACCCCCATTTGACTAATTTTAAACACTGCAACATATTTTTCACCAGAAGATATTTTCTAATGTGGCCCCCAAACCCAGACTATCTTATCTGCCAAGTCGGGCGCAACACTTACAAAGAAATTATTGAAACTATCTACAATTTCATTGATATTATAGTTATCACTGTTCTTATTTTTAAAGTAGTCTGGATATGTATTATTTTTTTATTCTGCTTAATAACAGTATTTAGTATTCCCTAGAACCTCTTAGTGTTATTTGTATTATTATATAAAAGATTGTCGTCGTCTTCCGCTTATCTGGGTCCGGGTCGCGGGGGCAGCAGACTCAGCAGAGACACCCAGATGTCTCTCTCCCGAGACACCTCCTCCACCTCCTCCAAGGGGAGCCCAAGGCATTCCCAGGCCAGCCGAGAGACATAGTCCGTCCAGCGTGTCCTGGGCCATCCCCTGGGCCTCTCTTCACCACAACGAACTGGCACAGTTCCCCCTATTACTGAGGCAGACGCACCGATCCGTCTGTCGATCTCCCGCTCCATTCTTCCCTCACTCGTGAACAAGACCCCAATATACTTGAACTCCTCCACTTGAGGCAGGAACTCCCCTCCAACCTGAAGAGGACAAGCCACCCTTTTCCGGTCGAGTACCATGGCCTCTGACTCGGAGGAGCTGATCTTCATCCCAGCCACTTCACACTCGGCTGCGAACCGCCCCAGCGCATGCTGTAGGTCTTGGCTAGAGGGAGCCAGCAGGAACACGTCATCTGGAAAAAGAAGAGATGAAATCCACTGGTCCCCAAACCAGACCCCCTCCGGCCCTTGGCTGCGTCTAGATATCCTGTCCAAAAAAGTTGTGAACAGGACCGGTGACAAAGGGCAGCCCTGCCGGAGTCCAACATGCACCGGGAACAGGTCCGACTTAGTGCCAGCAATGCGGACCAAACTCCTGCTCCGCTTGTACAGGGATGGGATGGCCCCTAATAAAGGGCCCCCAATTCCATACTCCTGGAGCACCCCCCACAGGGCATCACGAGGGACACAGTCGAATGCTTTCTCCAGGTCCACAAAACACATGTCGACCGGTTGGGCAAACTCCCATGAACCCTCAAATACTCTGTAGAGGGTATAGAGCTGGTCCAGTGTTCCACAGCCGGGACGAAAACCACACTGCTCCTCCTGAAGCCGAGGTTCGAATATCTGCCAGACTCTCCTCTCCAATACCCTGATGTATGCCTTACCAGGGAGGCTGAGGAGTGTGATCCCCCTGTAGTTGGAACACACCCTCCGGTCACCCTTCTTATAAATGGGTACCACCACCCCAGTCTGCCAATCCAGAGGCACTGTCCCCGACCGCCACGCAATGTTGAAGAGGCATGTCAACCATGACAGCCCCACAACATCCAGAGACTTGAGGTACTCAGGGTGGATCTCATCCACCCCCGAAGCCTTGCCACCGCAGAGCTTTTTAACCACCTCGGTGACTTCAGCCTGGGTGATGAAAGAGTCCAACCCCAAGTCCCCAGCCTCTGTTTCCACCAGGGAATGAGTGATGGTAGGATTGAGGAGATCCTCGAAGTACTCCTTCCACCGCCCGATAATGTCCTCAGTCGAGGTCAGCAGCCTCCCACCCCCACTGTAAACAGTGTTGGCGAAGCACTGCTTCCCCCTCCTGAGGTGCCGGACGGTTTGCCAGAATCGCTTCAAGGCCAACTGGTAGTCCTTCTCCATGGCCTCACCGAACTCCTCCCAGGCCCGAGTTTTTGCCTCTGCCACAGCCCGGGCTGCGGCATGCTTGGCCTCACGGTACCCGTCAGCCGCCTCAGGAGTCCCACAAGCCAACCTCAGCCGATAGGACTCCTTCTTTAGCTTGACAGCGTCCCTTACTGCCGGTGTCCACCACCGGGTTCTGGGATTGCTGCCGCGACAGGCACCGCAGATCTTACGGCCGCAGCTACGGGCAGCAGCATCGACAATATATGCGGAGAACATGGTCCACTCGGACGCTATGTCTCCAACATCCCCCGGAATCTGGTCAAAGCTCTCCCAGAAGTGAGAGTTGAATACATCCCTGGCTGAGGGCTCCACCAGACGTTCCCAGCAGACCCTCACTATGCGCTTGGGCCTGCCAAGTCTGTCCGGCTTTCTACTCCTCCAGCGGATCCAACTCATCACCAGGTGGTGATCAGTGGACAGCTCAGCCCCTCTCTTCACCCAAGTGTCCAAAACATGCGGTGTAATATAGTTTCTTAGCACAAAACATCAGGGTAGTGTTTCCTTTCTTTTTCAGTTACAGCAAAGCACCATATTGTTCTGAATAAACTCTCTGTGCTAAACGTTTAACAATAATTAGCAAGTGGATGAACAATTGTCTTTCTTTGTGAGCAATATAATATGAGGAAGCTAACTATTTAGATGTGCATTCATGTGGTAAACTAAGTACACCCCATAATTAATCAATTTTTAAATTCACCTTTAAGAACAACAGATCTCAGTGGTTTTCTCTCTGACTTCATCAGTCTTCATCAGAATTTATGTCTGTCATTTCTTTCCAGCCTTGAGGTTCATTGAGTTTCATTGAGGTTTGCAAACATTGTTTCTCAACAGACTGTTGATGATCATTAAAACCAGTAATTATTTAAACCTAGCTGTCTAAGTTCTTTTAGATTAAAGGAAAAGGAGGAGCAGGATCATAGAACTGCACTTCATAGAATGTACCTTATAGATGATCTCATGATCTCTTTGCTTTGGCAGCTTGCTGAAATTTTTGAATTCTTCATGGTCTAAGATCACCAAATTAGCCACCCATAAGTGTGCAGCTATAATACAGAGGAGTTCATAGTTGACTCAGTGGCTGCAAGGTGCCCACGTCCTGTGGCTGTTGAACCAGCCCCATCAGCAATCCAGCCGCGTGTTTGTGAGAGTTGGTATAAGTTTCAGCATTCAAATATGCTGTGTCAGATATTCTCCAAGCAGAGTGAGGTGCACTATGGCCCAACTTTGGTCTTATCTGTCTATAGAACATTGTTCAAGAAGATTTGTGGTTGATTCAGAAGCAGCTTTGCAAAAAAAAAAACTGTGCAGACCATTCTCACTGTTATTATGGACTTCAACAGCTGTCTACTCACCTTGGCAATTGGAATAACATCTCCAGAACAGCAACTGCCAACACTCCTGCTTTTATAGGGTAGGTCATAGTGATGATGAAGATGATCAGTTAACCAACGGTATTTGATCAGGAGCAGCTGGCTGATACTTTCACCCTTAAATTAGTGAAAGTATCAGTCAGGGCATAATTCGTAGCAGCTGGGGCATAATTCGTTGTTCCTATATTTCTAATATCTCTTTGGAATAAATATATGGAATATTATACACATCGACTGTATGTTCATACTGCTCTAATAAATTCTTCCTTAAGGAACATTTCCATTCATAATTTACTTGTCAGGTTACAATAGAGAAAATTAAAGTTAAAAAGGAATAAGTACGCTCCTTCCTTCCCTGGTTAATTATAACTGGTGCAGCATTCATCATCTGTTGAGTAAAAAAAACATTCATTCATGTAGGTATTTAAAAATTCAGACGTACATCACTTTTAAGCACAGTGAATATGGATTCAGCACTCTGGGTCAGTTTAATAGTTAGCTCATATGTTAAAGCAGTCACTGTGGTGGAGGAGCATTTCTCCTCCTGAGTTACAGCAGTTGCGATGAGAAAAGTGAAGACTTGAAACTTTCATGTGGTAGTTTCTAGTTTCGTGTATATTTAGAGAAACCTTTAGTTTGTGTTGTTAGTGTTAAATGTAAGCCCCCTGAGTTTGATACTGTCATCCAAAGCTGTGGTCAAGTGCGCATTACAATTGGAATTAAGAAGAAAGTGAAATATGCAGCCAAAAAATGTATCATAATACTGTCCGATTTTAGATCCTTAAGTTCCAATGTAACCCTTTAAGTAAGATAATATGAATTGCAACAATATGCACCAAGACCTATTAGAACTCTTGGCAGATTATAGCTGCCGAGAGGTAGGCAGCTCAGTTTGTGGCCACAGCTTGATGTAAACAATTCATGACAATGGACCGCTTTATCACGCTACTAGACTTTGAAGTCAAAAATATGCAGCCTGGTATGAGGCTAGCTTCAAGCACTCATTTCAGTACCACGGATAGCTCAGTAGGCGGCTGCAGCTGGAAGTATTTTAGAAGCGCAGACAGCTGAGACGTACACAGCTGCAACTTGTAGATAATTCAGAAGTATCAAAAATAAATATACCTCCAAATTTTCTTGACATGGTCCTTTCAGTCTGTTTTCTTCTTTACATCAGATGTGTTGTTTTTTTTTTTTTCCTTTTTTAGAGCAGACTGAGTCTTCTCTTGCAAGATTTAAGACCTGCTTTTATAACTGAGTCATGACGATAACTAAAACAAAGCACCCTAAGAACTAAAAGTAATATGGAAGTAGTTTGCACCAACACTTTGACAGGTCATTATTATAACATTGTAAAAGCTTTGTGCATACTTTAAATTATAAATTACAAATATATAAATTTAATTATATAATATTATAAAGTCAATTGTTTATGTATGTACATTTAAAAATATATTGTTTATTATTAAGAGTAAAGTGTCCTGGAGTCAAATTCCTTGTTTGTCTGTACAAACTTGGCAATAAAGCTGATTCTGATTCTGTCATTTTAAAAGCTTTAACAGTGCAACATTTCAGTTATAAGGCCAGGAAAGAAGTGTGGTGTTTTTCTCTACTTTTTTAGCAGCTTCTAAGTAGATTAAATGTTGCATTTAATTATGAGGGCTGGGATCAGGAAGCAAGAGATCAAACTAGGTCCATGCCAATAATAGCTGCATTTAGCCTAGCTGGTTACTGCATCCCATCTGTTCACACACAGATTAGCACTACACATCACAATGTTGTACCCAACATTTCGATGTGTACTGACACATCAAAATGTTAGGTACATTTACCCATATAGTGCTCCATATGTTTTCTTTTAAGTTCAGAAGGTAGAAAAAAACTACTGTGCTTTCAAAACTATCTATCTCTCTTGACCTTTTTCATATGTTATCATATTATAGCCACTAACCTTAAGTTATTATTTTTTTATTTTATGTAAGATATCAACACCAAGTAGTGCATAATAGTATTGTTAAGTGGAGAAAAGCATACATGGTGAAAAATAATTTTGTGGCTTGCATAGTCATTCTTCTTTGCAAAAGAAAAAAATGGAATTAGTTCCGTTCAATTCAGTTTTATTTATATAGCCCCAATTCACAACACTTGTCGTCTCAAGGCACTTTACAAAAGGTTTGGAATGGTGCGGGGTTGTTGGGGAGGTTAGATTAAACTACTGAGCTTTAGAGTTTGGCCATTTTAGAATGGGCTATGTGTAGGGGTACTGAGTAAAATAATAAACTGATAAAGTTAGTCCATCTAGAGCCCACTGATGGCCTTTGTTATACTAAAAACCACAACGATTGGGATACCTCTCTCTGTCAGATTGACCATAACCATTGGAAAAGAGAAGGGGTCATACAGGTAGCAGAAATGGAGGGTGTGTTTGCACCTCAACCGTAACTGAGCCGGTTTGGGCTAAACCTGACTCCCCCTTACTCCATCCAACAGGGAGGGAGGAAGGCAGAGGTAAAAATAATTGGAGAGTGTTGTTTCCTGTTGCACTGTGTAAATGGTTTAAAATGGGCTAAGTCAATTCAGTTGAATCATACAGATTTCAAGTCAGGTTTAAACATTCCAATTATTCCTAACTATTGTACAGTGCAGTCAGATTGAGTTATTCATTCAAATTGGATAAAAAGTTTTTCTAAGGAAACCCAGCAGATTGCATCCAGTCAGTGACTTGCAGCATTCACTCCTCCCGGATGAGCATGTAGAGACAGTGGACAGTCACTGGCGTTGACTTTGCAGCAATCCCTCATACTGAGCATGCATGTAGCGACAGTGGAGAGGAAAAACTCCCTTTTAACAGGAAGAAACCGCCAACAGAACCAGGCTCAGAGTGAGCGGCCATCTGCCACGACTGACTGGGGGTTTGAGAGAAGAGGTTATGTGAACATCAAATTTCAAGTCCTGCCACAGGTTCTTAGTTGAATTTAGGTCTGGACTTTGACTGGACCATTCTAACACATGAAGAAAATAAGTTGGACAGAGCTCTGTGAGACGTTCAAAGCTTGGGAAATTGTTTTAGAACGTAACTCTTCCTAAAACTTCTCCACAATTTTGTACCTGAACTGTTCGCCGTGTTCTTTGGTCTTTACGATGCTGGTTGTTCTTTAATGCTCTCTAACAAACCACGGTGGATCCTTTTTATTTGTACATTAGATCACTTAACACTTTGTTTGATTTGCTTTTGGTTAAACTTTCTCCATCTGCTTTGCAAACAGTAATGCCTTCCAGATAACTTCTACCACTTAGCCAGCTTTTACAGCAAACATTGTAAATATCAGCCAGTTAATCCTAGCTATTGGCTGTATTTTCCTCTATTTATTTGCTTGTTTTAATTTATTTTTTAAAGCCTTTCCATTTGGCATTAACCTGAACTCTGCAAGCTGCTAGCCTGCAACAAATGAGTTGATACATATGGCAGAGGGACTGATATGGACAGAGGCAGTTGCCAGAGACTTAGAAGATACTGTGCAAAACAATTTATCAATTAACAGCCCAATGCTGTGTCAGTGTGGCAGTTTTAAGGATGCTTCAAAAGTTTGCTTTTCCATTAATGTTACCCTGAATACGTTTCACTCAGTTATCTGCTGTAATTTGTTGGGATAAGCTAATTTAACAGTGCACACTTATGTGTTTCTATGCTGCATTAAAACCCTGGGGATTTGCTTGTTGCTGATAATGAGCTGTCATTTTGTCAGTCAGGATGGCTTCATGTTTCTGCCACCCACTGAGCTGCAGAAAGTGTGATTACAATGCAGTGACAATCAAGTAAAATTGCCAGCAAAAGTGAAACAAACAATGAAAAGAGTGTTTTTTTTTGCAAGCTTCTGTTGATGTCTTTTGTTGGGACCTACTGCCATGGATTTCAACATTAAAACTCCGATATACACTTTTCTGGAGTTTTCAAAATAAATTGCATTTAACTGACTTCCAGCAGCTGAGGAAAGGGGGGGTAGCAGCAGACTTCCCATGATGCCACTGTCTGAATAAGAGCACCCCCTCTCCAACAAGCCGACCTCTTTCCACACGGTCTCTAGTGGGACCGGTCAGGAGAGGCCCAGCGCGCTAATGTCTTTTGCTGGCAGAAAGACATAAACTCTTCAAACTGGATCCAAGAGTGTCATAAGATCACCGATCATATGCAAAAGTTAAGTATGAGTGGAGCACTGTTTGTGTACCCGGTGATTTCATTCATGAAGAGGGGAAATTAAGGTATAAGCATTGCTTACACTGAGGCCCTGCAGAAGCAAACTGTGTCGCAGAGAAGTCCCCAGTAGAGAAGCTGTTTCTCCAAGCCGAGTCTGAAAGGAGGACAACGGCCCGCATCACCGTGGTTACGGTAATGAACTGCTGGTTGACGGACGAGCCGTCTTTCAAGCCACAGCTCCGGAGGTCAGCTTAGCTGAAAGCTAACCGCTTGTTGACTGTGGACGTTTCTTCAAACTTCGCCCCTTGGACAGCGTTTTCTCACCACGGTTCATGAGGTTAGGTTTGGGCAGAATAACAGTTAGGATGAAATGATCTTAACGTTTTTCATTTTATGAAGTTTTGGTTTTGTTTGTATTGAACACAGCTATCTTGGTGCTAGCAGACTATCTGCAGCACACGTGGTCAGTTTGTGTTCTGTGTTTGTGTGTTTTTAAAGTTAAGTCAAACTTTACTTGAAGGGTGATTTTAAACACAGAAGATTGCTCATAACGCGCTGTCCGCGCTTATGCATTTTAACCCTTTTATTGACGGTGTTTATAAGAAGTGTGTGTGTGATTCTGGTGCAAAGCTATCAGCTTCTTTTGTTAGCTTTAACTGCTAACTGGTAAGAACACGTGCTTGCTGCTACAGAATATTTAACAGGAAGGTTTAGTTTTCAAGCTAGTGAATAATAGTCACTAAAAATTATTTTACTAAATCTGATAACTAAGTAAACACCATTAAGCCCCATTTCTCCAGAAAGATTTGGCTCTTTTCCGAATATTCCCTTAATAATATTTCTTTAAATATTATTTAATAAATAAAGGCAGCTAATGAGACACCGTTGAGAATTATTCATCCAGAAGGTTGGTTTTATTCAGCAAATCATTCTTTAAAACATTATTTTATTAAAATAATATTTTATCTGATCTTGCATTGTGAATGGTTGTTTAAACGTTTGCTGATTATTGCCTAAGTTGGTTCCAAGACTAACTTAACTTCATTTCCAGATTCTTCAAGATAATCCTTGGTTCTCAAACATAAACATTGCATGGTAATGTTGCATCACTCTTTTGGTCATGATTTCAACCATCTTTAATCAACTTGTTTATATTGTACATAGCCCATTAGTCTTCATTATTCTTTAATTCTGCTTGGTAGTTTAGTTGGATTGTTTTAGCATAGTAAAGAGTTTGTTGATTGAAATATGTTTGACTTTGAGTTGACTTATTTTTGTTAATAAATTCTTGTATTTTAAGAAATTGTGTGAATTCATTCCATGTGTGTACAGAGTTTATGCTGTTCAATAATGTCAGAGCTCGTCTCACACCTTTCTATTTTGTCCTAATACCATCGCCTTACTGGGCTGGTATTCACAGGACAACCTTTAACAGACCGAAATATTATTTGATAAAATATTAAAGTATTAATATTAAATATTAAATAATATTGTCAGATTAATAATCACAACACTTTTCTACACTTTTGGTCGTTGATGGAAAAATGCTTGCAAATTACACACAGGGAAACATAGGTCTGTTGTTTTGATCTTTAAAGATGTACTGAAAGATTTAACTCTTTGGTTAACAGCTTTAAAGGGGAGTTGTCACATCAGAAAGAAAACTTCAGTCCTACTGACATGAAACAGAAGCATTTTAGGATGAAATGACTCAAATTGTTACAGATCAGTTTGTGTAACCATCATATCCAAGCACATATTTCTTTTTTAGAGTTAACACTTTTAACTCTGATGCCATCAATTTTAGTCATTATGACTGTTAGTCTCCAAAATCTAGTATATTCAGTCATGGCTGTTAAGAAGGAATGGATTACACACACTGTGTCGGAATATGTAGTATGAACTAAACAGATTTCTCTGTGTAAGCACTCTTTAATGTAGGCAAATTTCTCCACACTTAGCAGCAAGTGGGCCGGTAAATGGATTACGACATTGCAGCGGCTGCCCTCTGGGACCTTATAGCAAAGACATGACTCGGGCATTTACCAGCACCTCACAATGAGTCAGCATATTCAAAGGATGGAATCAACATGCAAACAATGTGTTTGCAACACTTGGACAAACATATAGACATCCAGGACACAGACTCAACACTAAAGTCTTACTATATCATGAAGATAAAAGACTTTTAAGTGATGCTTGTAGCTTTGATAGCAGCTGTGTGGGATCAGGTGTGGCACAACAAACTCAGGTTTAAAACAACTTGGCGTGTCTGTGGTTTCCTGGCAGTGCCAGTCAAATGTTTTTGTATGAATGGACTTAAAAACAGTTTTTACAAACCAGCAGCTTCTTCCCTTAACTCCTCAGAGATGTAGGCCATGGTAATTTATACCATAAAGGGGCAGCAAAATAGCTTATTTTTTACTTTATCTTAAATAACTTTTTGCTGTTTTCCACGGCACGGCCAGTACTAAAGCTGGTAAACCTTAAAGAAGCCAGTCACATGGTTGTATTTCATTTTAATGATTTAAATTAGCAGGTCAGAACATTGAAAATTGAAAACACAGTGAGTAGAACCCTACTGTTATCCCAGTGTGGAGAATGTATCTCACAGGAACCACAAAGATGAAACAACTGCACTGATATTCTGGTCCTTTTCCCCTTCTACAGTTCTGATTGCACAGTGTTTAAATCACTGTATTGAAATTATCGGAGCAAAGCCGGAGATTTCATTTGTCTGAGCTTCTGGGCTGAAGCATAGAAAGTCAAATCATCTGCATTATTAAAAAAAAAACCTGCTAAATGTGGCTGATAAAGAAAGAATAAATTAAGCACAAGTCTCGGAGTCTGTTGGTGTGAGAATGAGTTTTCCAGAACAAAATTAACCACTGCTCTCAGTCTGAATCTCTTTTCAAACAAGCCCCATACCTAGAGAAGAAAACTGCAGAGGGCAGATGTTTTTAAATGAACTCTTCCTTACCTGGTCTCTAGTTCCCTTAAAGCATTTAATAGCATTTGCAACTGTTGTTTATTACATAAATATGGTTGATGCATTTTCTTTCTGATAAATTCTGTATTGTATCATGTCATTAATTTTACGGTTGACAGTAGTCTTCAACCACACCTCTTTTTCACTCATTTCTTCATTTGATAATTTAAAAATCTATTTTGATTGATCCTGTTTCTTTTATTTGAAAGCCTCTGAAGCATAAAACCAATTTAAAATGAATCCAAACAAAAATAAAGGAGAACATAGTAAAATAAGTCATGTGATGCTGTAAACAAAAAAAACAAATAAACATGTTTCCACCCAGAATGCTGTGTGTCAGTAATAAATGCACTTATGAGTAAAAGAGTGTGGGTCTGGTACACATTCCCCAGTGTTATGTCGGGGTCATACTACATGCAGGTATCTCACTGCATCTATGAGTCACAGTCTGTGACCTAGTTGAGCTTTGTTGCTCAGCACGACCTCCTTCCGACTGTACAATTAAACAAATCAGATGCCGCTGCAGCTGTTTCCATCTGTTGCTGCACTATGTGGCAAAAGCTAAAAACTTAATTGACTGAGCTTGATTTCAGTAACCTTCCATAAGCTCTGATGCATTGATGCAGACTGTTTCAGCTTTTGTAATTAACATCCAGACTTTCCTCTCCTTAGAGAAAAGAGCAGAACATGATGGAGTCACAAAGATTATTAAAGAGTAAATGTAATTATTTGCTTTTTCAGGATTGTTTTGCTAGAATTCACATCTGCCTTGTTTCAGAGTTAAAACATATTTCATCATTAGACTTTTAGCTCTGAACCTTGAAGAGTGAAGGATTTGGGCTGCATGATTTCAACAATCCGTCTCCACAGAGGTACACTGTAATGGGAATTATTAAGTGCTGTGAACATTCTTTCTTAAGTGTTGTGGACTTCCTTTGACCTTTCTCTTCTGATCCATGTGTTTGGATAGTGTAGGTCTTCTTAGAGCAGATGGCCTTTAGCCATTTGTTGATGAACGATGGTCAGCACTTCCTGAGGGGGGCCAGATGGGGTCTTCATTTATGATTGTCTTATCTCTGTCCTGGGAAGGTTTAGGGGCCATAAAGTTAGACTTCTCTCCCACTTTGATAAGAAAAATTCTATTACAATTAGAAAAATTCTATTACATACACAAACAGGCCTGTGTGTGTGGCTGACTTCAGGTGATGTTGAATTTATGAACAACGAGCTAGTTGGCCTTAATCCTTTCCTGCATGTGTGTTTGTTTGTGCAGTTGTATTACATGTGTCATATGTTTAACCTGAACCAGTATTTACAGCACCATGCACACTCACAAACTGCACAATGAGATAAGCTTGTTAAGGAGGCTTTGTCTCAGAGGACATTCCAGTTGTTCTGAATGCAGTTGGTTAGTTTTGTGAGCAAGTGAGGGAAGCAACAAATGCAGAAAGAAGAGAGCAAAATCTTCTGGTACTGTGAAGTTAAAAACAATTTGACCATAACGATATTATGAGAGGTGATCATCCTCATTAAGATGGCTAAACTCAACTCAGTGGTTTGCATCAGGCATTTGTCTGTTTTTGGTTTCAAGGTTTAAAAAGTCACACTTTCCAAATTTTAGCCTAATTCCATTCCTACCTTTTAAAGTTCTTGTGATCAGAATCTAGAGAAGGCATCAGTTTTCGGCTCCCCTCCCCCACCTCCTGAAACAATCAGCTATCATCAAACAGCGGACTGATTTAAAACAGTCAGGGTTAACTTTCTTATGTCCTTTTGTGTGCAGTTTTTAAATAAAAGTGGTTGAATAACTTTATACATGTTTACACGTTTTTAGGAGTTTATGTTTTTGCTTGTAATGTCATATAGAATAGTGAACCCTTCTGGGCCAATTAATCTTTGCAGAGCTATTAATATGTTTGCAGTTGCTTTTTATTAATTTCACCTATTTTGATTTCATTGCAAATGACTCTTTCAGTCTTTTTGTTCCATCTTTAACTGGACTGATGATTTAGCATTGAAAATATCTTCTTGTCCATTAAACTTGTGTTCTGATCTCATTTTGAAGATCAGTCTTTGGTTTGCCCTATTAATGTGGCTGAAATCTCCATTAATCTGTTTGTTTCTTCTGCCTCACCCTCTTCCTAATGATCATGGGGCAGCTTTTAGTGACACCACACTGCTCTCATGGAAGATCTTGACATCAGCCGCTGTTGACTCCTGGATACATATGGATCAGAATCAGAGCAATTTGCTGTGATAGTTTGAATTAATCCTCTCTCCTAATGTTGACATTCTTCCCTTTAGGATGAAAGGCATCATAGTGTGAGCTTGTGTGTGCTCTTGTTTCCTGTTTGTGTGGCTCGGTGTGTCTGTGTGATCATTATGTTGAGATCTGAAGCAATCTGGGTTGACTAGCTCATTTGCATATTTGGTGTTAACCACTATAATTATTCATGACCAGGGTCTAAACTGGGATGAATATTCATTTTTACTGGAGGCTGTAGATGGTGTGGAGTGGCTGAGATTCAAATCTGTAGAGCAGAGCTCAACTCCACCTTTTCATGGTGGACGAGGATACTTCATGATTGCCCTGGGCCACTTAGTATTCCTAGTGATGCACCATATGTATGCAGATTATTACATTTGCTTAAGTCACACAGTGGCTGTATTTGTGAAAGTGTGCCTGCGAGACAGAGAGGCAGATGGAAGCAGAAACAAACTCCGCTGGTCTTGGGACAGAAACATTTAAGGATGCTGAAACGACTCTTTTCAAGTGAGCGAGGAACTGCAGGGGTAATTAGCCACAAGATGTAGTGAAGCTTAAACAACAAAGCAATGGCATTTACAGAATTTTCAAACAACCAAGGCTAAATTCCATAAATCCTTTGTTGGCACTAAAAACATCTGTTAAACAGTAATTGCAGGCCAACCATTTCCTTTATTTTTCCTGTGGGTCCAGCACTGACTGTGGCAAACTGTGACATATTTCTTATGACTTTCTTTCAACAAATCTTCCAGAAAGGGTAGATTCGTACACCAATAGAGCTTTTCCAGCTCTAGATCTATGGGGCTCCTCCAGAGTCACCAAGGTCCTCTTGGGTGCTGCTCTGATTATTGCTCCCCCTGCCCATCCTGTCATTGTAGATGGACTTCCATGTCCTGGTAGGTCTGCAGTTGGTCCATCCTCTCTCCATGTACAGATGATGGATTGGACTGAGCTCTGGGAGATGTTCACAGCTTGTTGTTGTAGAACCTAATACTGCTTTAAACTTTCTCCCTGGCCTGTCTGCTGTGTTCCTTGGTCTTCACGATGCTCTTTGTTCTTTAATGTTCTATAGAGAACCTCTAAAACCTTCAAAGAACAGATGCATTTGTACTGAGATTAAATTGCACAAAAGTGGTCTCTATTTACGAATTAGGTGCCTTCTGATGCAAATGGTTATATTGAACATTTTAAGCTTAAAGGAACGAGGGCTGAAAATAAATGCATGCCACACTTTTAAGTTTTTTATTTAAGTTTGTATTATGTATCATTTCCATTCTACTTTACAATTACAGTATTCTCTGCTTTGTTTTAATCTGTCACATAAAAACAATTTAAAAGCATTGAAACCTGTGTCTGTAACTTGTTCTAATGGTTTGAATGTAAATCACTATAGTGAGGAAAATTAGTATTTGAACAGCCAGCGACTTTGCAAGTTCTCAGTCAGTCAGTCATTTTATACCGCTTATTCCATAGTGGGTCGCGGGGGAGCTGGTGCCTATCTCCAGCAGTCTATGGGCGAGAGGCGGGGTACACCCTGGACAGGTCGCCAGTCCATCGCAGGGCAACACACTAACAACCAGGCACACACTCATTCATACACCTAAGGGCAATTTAGAGTGACCAATTAACCTAACAGGCATGTCTTTAGACTGTGGGAGGAAGCCGGAGTACCCGGTGAAAACCCACGCATGCACGGGGAGAACATGCAAACTCCATGCAGAAAGACCCCCGGCCGGGAATCGAACCCAGGACCTTCTTGCTGCAAGGCAACAGTGCTACCAACTGCGCCACCGTGTAACCCCATTGCAAGGTCTCCTACTTAGAAATCATGGAGGGGTCTGAAATTTTCATCTTAGGTGCATGTCCACTCTGAGAGACATAATCAAAAAAAAATAATCCAGAAATCACAATGTATGATTTTTTAAGAATTTATTTGTGTTACTGCTGCAAATAAGTATTTGAACACCTGCTAATCACCAAAAATTCTGGCCCTCACAGACCTGTTAGTCCGCCTCTAAAAAGTCCACCTCCACTCCACTTATTCTAAATTAGAAGCACCTGTTTGAGGTCGTTAGCTGCATAAAGACACCTGTCCACCCCACACAGTCAGTAAGACTCTACTAACATGGCTAACACCAAAGAGCTGTCCAAAGACACCAGAGACAAAATTGTAGACCTCCACAAGGCTGGAAAGGGGTACGGAGCAATTGCCAAGCAGCTTGCTGAAAAACGATCAACTGTTGGAGCAATTATTAGAAAATGGAAGAAGCTAAACATGACTTAAGTTGACCGTGACCATTTGGATGATCCAGAGGCATCAAGGGTGAAAGTTCTGTGGTCAGATGAGACCAAAATAGAACTTTTTGGTCTTAATTCCACTCACCGTGTTTGGAGGACGAAGAATGATGAGTACCATCCCAAAAACACCATCCCTACTGTGAAGCATGTGGGTGGAAGTATCATGCTGTGGGGGTGTTTTTCTGCACATGGGACAGGATGACTGCACTGTATTAAGGAAAGGATAACTGGGGCCATGTATTGCAAGATTTTGGGGAACAACCTCCTTCCCTCAGTTAGAGCATTGAAGATGGGTCGTGGCTGGGTCTTCCAACATGACAAAGACCCGAAGCACACAGCCAGGATAACCAAGGAGTGGCTCGGTAAGAAGTACATCAAGGTTCTGGAGTGGTCTAGCCAGTCTCCAGACCTAAACCCTATAGAAAATCTTTGGAGGGAGCTCAAACTCTGTGTTTCTCAGCTACACCCCAGAAACCTGGCTGATCTGGAGAATATCTGTATGGAGGAATGGGCCAAAATCCCTGCTGCAGTTTGTGCAAACCTTGTGAAAAACTACAGGCAACCTTTGACCTCTGTAATTGGAAACAAAGGCTACTGTACCAAATATTAACATTGATTTTCACAGGTGTTCAAATACCTATTTGCAGCAGTAACACCCAAAAAAATTATTAAAAAATCATACATTGTGATTTCCGGATTTTTTTTTTTTAGATTATGTCTCTCACAGTGGACATGCACCTACGATGAAATTTTCAGCCCCCCCCATGATTTCTAGGTGGGAGAACTTGCAAAGTCGCAGGGTGTTCAAATACTCATTTTCCTTACTATATGTGTTACAACTGTCTGCACCAAAAATAATATCTGGAAAATATTCAGATGGTCTGTTTGCTGATTACTTCAACTTTAGGATCCAGACCTAATAAGCTTGTTTCGTTACTTTATGCCAGAGCATACTAATCCTAGCTACTTATGAGGTTTATTAGAACCTCTAATTAATGTTCTGCATACATCATTGGGTGACAAAAGGTTCTTTGTTCATAATATTGTTTTGTAATTATTGCCTTTCCATCAGCTGTGAGTGGATCTTGTTTTGATATTGGATGAGCAGCACAGAAAGTCAAATCACAATCATCACAGTATCAGTTTATGCAATATCAAAACGGCATAGGGCTGTTTGGATGCAGTATTTAGTAAGCTTTTATTTTCCAATGGTAGGCTTTCACACATTCCATGGCAACAACATATTTGGCAACTCAGATAGACTCACATCTGATATAGATGATAGTGCCAAGATGCTAAGCTAACATAGAGTGATAGTAATGTGTGATAATGGTGCAGAAAGTTATAACTGAGGAAAATGTGGTTTAGTCACAGTGAATATTTTCCTTGCAATATTCAGTGATTTTTCCTGACATTTTGCAGCTATAAATGAAATTATTACTTTGACCAAGGCCTCTATTTATAGGTTAATAAACTCAGGTATCACTCTATGCAGATGTTTACATATGGAACAGTTTTCTTGAGCATGAATGCCAGCTTGCTTTGTTTCTGTTTAGATGCAGCGTTTTGATTTTTACCTTTGTTAACAGTCCTGCAACCATCCTTGCATCAGCTTGTTGGTCTTTAAGTGACAAATATTTTAAGTTTCCTATAAAATGTAATAGTTTTATATAAATTGTATATTTCACAGGATCTGAGCAGGCATAACTGAGTAGATATTCTGCCCGGAGAGACTCCAGAGGTGCTCTGTTGATTCTCTTTACAGAACTCGTACTCGTACTTGTCATCTTCCGCTTATCCGGAACCGGGTCGCAGGGGCAGCAGACTCAGCAGAGACACCCAGACGTCCCTCTCCCCAGACACCTCCTCCAGCTCCTCCGGGGGGAGCCCTAGGCGTTCCCAGGCCAGCCGAGAGACATAGTCCCTCCAGCGTGTCCTGGGCCGTCCCCTGGGCCTCCTCCCGGTGGGACGTGCCTGGAACACCTCCCGAGGATATTTTTACAGAACTTTAAAGATAAATTATGTTATTTCTTTCTAAAGAACAAATGGGTTTTGATGAATCAATTGCCAAAAGTGTCAACTAAATGCAGAAGTATCTGGTAGCGTCATATTGTTTTATTTTTACCAGAAAACACTATTAACAACACAAAGTATGCTCTTCAACGCTGCTGCAAACTGCAATCCAACTTGGTGGATTGAAAGTTTAAACGGCACATGCCGTATGGGCACCAGTGTGGTGCAAAGAAAAATGTGAATTAATGTCTAATTAATGTCTGTCATCAGATTTTTCCAGTTTATGTATGTTAGCTTGTGTAATGTTTTAGTTATCTCACAGTTTTGTAACTTTCTCATTGTTGATCTTGTCTTTAGCGAGAAACTGGCAAGCATGGAAATGATAAATAGATGTTTGCTTTGGTGGATATTCTTTCCACACATATATTTGATTATTGGCAGTTGAAGAAAAATCCATATACTACAATTCGTGAGCTATTAGAATCAGTGCCCAAAAGTAAAGAGCACCTCCAGGCCCAATGAGTCTCCACACTTCCTCCACAACAAGAACATCAGACAAAACCCTACTAGATAATAAGCTTCCCATGAAACTTATGAAATGTCAAAGCAGTAACAGAGCTTTTTTAAACACTCTGGATTTCATTACTGAGATTAAGGTTTGTGTTCTGATGTAGGCCTCTGTATGCAGGGATAAGATTCATAAAGTATTACATTAAAATAATCTCTTAAATGTAGCAATTTGCCAGTATAGACAATCCTTCTTTCATGCATTGTAGTGAATAATAATAATAAAAAAATAATGTTGAGACATATACCCAAATAACGGAATAATTTTATTGGCACACTGTACAGAACACATGGTGCAACAGTTTTATATGCTTTCATGCTTCCAGAATGCACCCACATCCGTGAGCAAATAACATAAAAAAGCACAGTGGCTATGGCTCGCCCACACATTTAGGAGCATGTAGGATTTATATTTGATCTGTGTACCTTTGTGCAACTGACAGTCAATACCAGAAGAAGAGTTTTCAAGCTATTTGTTACTGTTTCATGGGTGAGATACTGAAGTTCAGGAGAGAGAATGAGAAGATGAGCTATGACAAAATATGGCACAAAAACATCCAAGATAAGATGATTTTCATTCTAGATCTTTAAGTGGTGTAAGCATGGGATGGTATAGAGGTTTTAAAAAAAATTTAATGTTGCATATTACCGTTCCATGAAAGATATATTTGTCTGGAATTAGTCGTGGCTGTGATAGCGTCCATAATGTGAAAAATAAGAGAGCGCCAACCATAACTCTGAAAGTTGCCAAGGTGTCTACAAACTGCAGGAAGACTCCCCTTGGAGGCAGTACCTATCCACTGGCTAACAGCAACTTGTAAGTTCCGCAGATAACTCACAAAGCAGTGCAATTCCTCCCTTATTTAAACTACTTTGCACCTACGATGTGCCTCATTTATGCACTGAAGTCACAACTCTGGTTGCACTAATGTCATGCAGGCACAAAGATGGCCACCAAGTCCAGCAGATGAGAGCAAATCACACCTATTTTTTTATTCAGGTCGCAGTTGACCTCCCTTCAACACAGCTAAGTCCAGCAAGCACATTACTAGCATATATTAGGTATGATGTAATCTATTAATGTGCTAACATGTTTCTTCTGACAAAACGATATGGAGTAAAAGTCTCAACATGAATCTGTTAGAGAATCTGTGGAGGGAGCTAACAATTAGAGTGATGGCAAGAATACCTTCCAACCTCATAGACTTGGATCTCAGCACCAAAGATAAATTGTCAAAATACCAGAGGAAACATGTAAAAAGCTGCACAGCAATTATAAGAAGGGTTTGATCACTGTTATGCCAATAAAGATTTAATTGATTAAAAACATATTTTTTAAATAAAAATTTAATAAAATGATTTCTTTATTTAACATTCATAATCTTTACATAATTTTACATCAGAAACAATCAGAAACAAACAGTTGGATTAAAATCCTTTTTAATCTTAATATCTCAAGAGTATGGATAATTTTTGGGTTCAACTACAGTGAAACTATCAAAGAGATAGAGATTTTGTTTACATTTATTATTATGTTAATTATTAGTGAAATCCATGTCATGACCGGATGAGACTTTAAGAATAACATCTGCCTGGATGAATCTGGATATGTCAAAATGGCCCTCATCTTCCTTTAAGTGCAACCCCCAAGCGGAGCAAAGATTCTTTAGGATCCTTTTAAAACACTATTCAAACTATTTATTTGAACAATTCTTTGCAAAAATATCAGGGAAACCTCTGTGAAAAGGAGGCGTAAATCTATAATATTCAACATCCTTGACTTGATTATTGTAAAGCCAGCAGTGCAGGAGGTTGCTTTTTTCTTTTTTTTTCTCCTGCGTCAGCAGCTTTCAGCAGATGGTAGTTTTTTTGTCATGGTCTGTGTAATACTAACAACTCTGGTCTTTTAGAAGTCAACGCTGTTTGCTGGCTGTAGTTTACATAGGTGTATGTGAATGTGGGCAAACTTCCTCTAAATGCATGCAAATAAACTGATTTAAGAATGGACAAGCTGTCAGCCATAGCTGCCTCTTGGTCTGGTTTGCAAACATTTGGCAACTGCAAATACCTTTATTTGCTCAACGTTTTTAAAGAACAGAACAGAAACTTTTCCTGTTTTCAATAAAAGCAATTAGATTACATTTTGCTTCCAATTTTTTAAAACTGTGAGCCCATCCTATTTTTACTCACTTCAACACTATGAGAATCAAATACAGACGCATCCATAATTTGTTAGTTAACTGTTAACCAGTCAACTGTGGTGACAGCAAAGCTCTCCAATGGTTTTGTATCAAAGTATTTTCTTCTGTCAGAGTGGCTTTACTGGCCCAGTATTGTTGATGAGGACTTGGATGTTAAAATCCTAGGTTTGTTTCTTTCTCACAAAGACGTCGGTACACAAAGAACAAAGAGATGCTGACTTTCTTCAGGATTATTTTGAGACTGTAGCTTTTGCCATTTTTTATTTTCAGCATATGTGTCCATGAGAGTGAGTGTGTATGTGTAGACGAGTCAAATGAAAGCAGTGCAATTTAAAATTTAACCTTTTCCGAACACACGAATGCTGCATTCACATACCTGTACCCGGAGTGCTTTAAAAGAAAACACCAGGAGGTAGAACTGAGAGCCTCCTTGAAGAATAGATATGAATTATTCACTTCATCAGATAAGAACACAAAGAGGGAATGAAAGAGAGACTGAGGGAGAAATAGATATGGAAGTGTGGAAAGAAAGAGATAGACAGATGGATTGACAAGGGCTGTGGAGCTTTATGCTGCATTAGCCCTGAGAATGATGAAGCAACTTTGAAAGAAGATCCTCTAGAGATTTCAGATTTGAGGAACTAAAGAATATCTAAAAAATAAATCTAAGGTGAAAATAATTTTATAGATGAAAATAAAACAGGTAAAATACTTACTATGAGAGTTTATGGTATTAGTTATCAGTGATGAACCATACACCTTTAAATCAGTGTGTGTTTCTGTCTTAAGAGCTTTTTTTTTGTTGCCAAACTGAAAGGGTTTATCCGGTGAAAATCCACAGCCAGTGGCTGCTGAGCTGCAGGATTCCAGCTGCTTTCCACCAAGACACGCCTTATCAGATCCAAATGGGCCCTCGTTTTTATCCAGCTACTAATGCGGCACTGCTGTATTAACTTCAGTGAGGGCAGACAATCCGGATTCTCCATTCAGCGTAATGAAACTTGTAACTACTCGGTGCAGGCGCTTTATCAGCCACACACAGTTGCTGTAATCTGTTTTACTGGGTGGCAGTTCTTTTGTAGTGAGAGTGATTTGGATTGTGGAGTTCTTGCATGTTTACTAAAATACAGACAGGGAAGGAATATACAGGAAACATGGAGGAAGGAACTGAATGCTGGATGCAGCAAATGCTCCACCAAACTGGGGCTCTGCTGCTGATGCCTACATGGCCCCGCACACTAACTGGCTGACATATTGCCCACCACAAAGTAAGCTTGCTGTGCAGATGGTGAGCCAGCTTCTAGACCCACTGTATGCAGGGACATTTTGGTGCATTGCCCAGGTAGGTATATGATTTATGTCAACTGCAACACTTATTTTTTGCGAGAGCTAAAGAAAGGCAAACCCACAGTAGCAGAGACCCAGCTGCACCCACCAAATACATCAAATCTATGAGACACTGATATCATTTCAGTGTTGATCCTACATCTTCATAACTTCTGTAATTTGACATGCTGAATAACATCATCTGGACCTAATTCTGACTGATTTTGGCCTATTCTAGTTTTATTATTCTATTGAGTTGATCACAGTTTGTTGGTATATTGTTATCAATCTGCTTTTGAGAAATGAACACAGGTTCTCAGTGGGTTGAAGATCTGGGGCGCTTTGCTTTTAAAAAAGATGCTCCATCATGCTGGAAAATCCACAGATCATCATCAGATTGTTGGAATAAGTTGCTCTTGGAAATTGTTCCAAAATTATTGGAAAGGGTTGCTCTCGGAGGAGGTAGTGATCTCCCTTTTATCCCTGGCAGTGTCTTTACCAGAATAAGGAGGAAGCCCATTCCCTTGGATCAGAACCCCACCAGTGAATTGGATTAGGACACTTCCATATTGACACTTCACAGAAACCTTTATGACACTCAGCTTTTCTTTTAATGACAATTTTCCAGATATTCCAAATATCAGAGAGGCTGGTAGTAGAAAATAACTGCCATTTTTGTCCAAACTCTTGCACGTTGCAACCAGTGCTTTCAGCTTATCGTTGTTGATGATCCAGAGAACCGTTCTTTCAGCTTCAGCATTCCCAGCAGCTCTTTCTTGCATGTAGGGTGGTTTTGATTTAAAGTGAATTTGCCATAGCTAACATTTGTCCATTTTTTATAGCAATCGGTCTGCTGATTGGATTGAGTGATTTCAGTTGGACTTATTTACAGCTTCACATGTGCTGAAATATGGTTAGGTGATCAATTTGTGCAAAAAATCTGTTAGAAAGGTTTCTGGTTTTATAATGAATTACTATCCATCTGATCACATGGTTATCTGATTTAACAGGTATGTGATTTTTTTTCATGTAAAAACAGAAATGTATTTAACACATTGTGACTTTAATGTCACTTTCCTCTGTTCCTAGTTACTTTGCACACTATTTACAGGATAGTCAGTGGGTTTTAAATGTTGTGTTCTGCTTTCCAACAACTTGTTTTAGATTTTTCATTTTGCTTGCAATGACTTTGCAGCAATCCCTCAGACTGAGCATGCATGTGGCGACAGTGGAGATGGAAACTCCCTTCTAACAGGAAGAAACCTCCAGCAAAACCAGAACCAGGTTCAGTGTGAGTGGCCATCTGCCACTTGGGGTTCGAAAGAATAGAGCAGAGACACAAAAAGAGCACAGAAGCACTGATCCAGGAATACTTTCTATGGGAAAGAAAAATAAAACATTAATGGTTGTAGATCCTTTAGTGGTTTCATCTAGAAGAGAAAGACAGCTAAGCAGATGATCTCTGATCCAGTTTTCAAGTCTAGATTATGAAAGAGAGCACAAACAGTTACTCACAGTAGAAGCTTAACCAGTAGCTATGTCTAGGAGGGACAGGGTTAAACACTGAAAGACAGGACCAAGTGTATCATCTGTAGAAGATGAGCATTAAGTTGTTGGCAGCAGCAGCTCAGCCGATTTCCCCCTCCAGGAAGGTGCCACAGCTAAACGCAGAGCCAGGTGTAGATTCTAGAAAGGGAAAAAAACAGAGAGGGAACATAAAGTCTGGGAACCACCAGAAAACCTGCAGTCTGAGAACGAAGTGCTCTGTTAGGAACGTATGGAACAATCAGATCTCTGATGTATGATGGAGCTAGATCATTAAGGGCTTTATATGTGAGAAGGAGAATTTTAAATTCTATTCTGGATTTAACAGGGAGGCTAAAGTAGGGGAAATATGATCTCTCTTTTTAATTTTCATCAGAACTCTTGCTGCAGCATTTTGAATCAGCTGAAGGCTTTTAACTGCATTTTGTGGACATCCTGATAATAAAGAATTACAATAGTCCAGCCTTGAAGTAACAAATGCATGGACTAGTCACTCCTGAAGATGAAGCTAATATTTCTGATAACTCAGGAAGCTCCACAGGATCAAAACAGTCCAAACACAGAACAGGTTCTGCAGTTACTTCCAATGTTGTCTCACTTGCTGAGGATGAAGTAATCATTTTCGGGATTATGCCAATGATTTTATTTTTAATAGAATCAATTTTATTTAAGAAGAATCCCATAAAGTCATGATTGCTGAGAAACTAAGGGAATAGATGGCTCAACAGAGCTTTGACTCTGTGTAAGTTTAGCAACTGTACTAAAGAGAAACCTAGGATTATTCTTGTTTGTTGCTTGTTGTGTCTTTTTATACAGCAGTAGGCTATTTTTCCAGATTAAGTAGGAATCCTCTAGGGTTGTAGAGCACCATTTTCTCTCCAATTTTCTAACATTGTGCTTTAAAGTACGCAGCTCTGAATTAAACCAGGGAGCTAGCCTCCTATGAATAATTACCTTCATTTCAAGGAGGCTGCATTGTCTAATGCACCACGCAATGATGAAGTAACACTACGAACAAGAGAATCAATTTGTGAAGGGAAAGAAACAGTTTTTCTGTGGTAAAGAGGAAAATAAAAGTGGAACAGACTATTTAAAAGTTGTTACAGCATTGTCTGATAATGATCAACTATAATGACATTTTCTTTAAGGTGTGGAGTACTCGGTAAAATTAAACTGAAAGGTTATTAAAAAACGGTCAAACAGGACAGGGTTATGAGAAAATATTGTTATGTCTTTACACTCAATGCCATTTGTCAGCACAAGGTCCAGAGAATGAAGACAAACGTGGGTAGGTTTGTTAATGTTTTGAGCAAAGCCAATTGACTCTAAGATAGCAAAAAGGCTATATTGGCTACCCATTTTCAGTGTCAACAGAATGTTAAAATCCCCCACTATAATAATTTTATCTGTTTTTAAACACAAATCAGAAAAAAAGGTTTTAAAACTGATCTAAAAATTGAGAGTAAGGGCCTGGTGGACGGTACAAAACAAAAAACAAAATGTTTTAGTGCTTTGCAATTTGGATGAGGAAAAATAAGGATTAAAATTCAAAAGAGTTGAAGCTATTGATTGGTCTGGGACTAGTCAATAAAACCAGACTGAAAGATGGGGTTTTCTAATCCTCCTCCTCGCCCAGTATTTCGAGGAATGTTGAAAATTTAAATATTAGTTGGAGTTGACTCATTTAGTAAAATAATCCTCTTGCTGCAGCCAGGTTTCTGTGAGGAAAATAAAAAAATCTGATTGTCAGAAAATCAGGTCACTAACTAGCAAAGTCTTTTGAAGAGAGAGGACTTATGTTTCAGTAAGCCACATTTGTTTATTTTTTTTTTTCGTCTTGGTTTGTTTATTTTTACGAGATTTTACAGGATTTCCTCCTTTTAGATTATTTTTTAACCATTTATTTTGGGGGCGTGGGCGAGCACTGTCAATTGGGTAATGGGGGGGGTAGCAGTTACGAAAGCTGCAGAAAGGAGGTTAAAAAACAACCCCGCTTCCTGGGGCTGAACCCCGGGGTTTTCAGAGTTTTGGGAAATAATAAATTCGGCCAGATTCCTAAAGAAGAGCGCTCCATCCCAAAGTGGGAGGATGCCTCTCTCCGGATCAGACCCGGTTTTCCCCAAAATGTTTGCCCAAATTATCAATGTAGCCCACACGTTTTTTGGGGCCCCACCTAGACAGCCAGCATTTGAAAAGCGCAAAAGCGGCTAAACATGTTGTCACTGGCAGATCAGGAGGGGACCAGAGAAAAATTAGAGATCCGCATTGGTTTTGGAAAAATTTTAACCCGAAGAAAACACAAATTTTGGTACCCCCGATTGACAAACCCCGGTGTCATTACCGCCGCGTAAATAAAAATCTTCTGTTTTACGTTATCCTTAGCACAGTTTGGGGTGGTTTTGGGAAAGTCGCCCGTTCTGGCCCCGGCAAACATTTGACTAGGGTTCCCGGGTTCTCTAGTGCCAGTTTCTGACTTGGAGCTGCAATTACCGCGTGGGGCTTTCACTGGTAGGTCGCTGAGGGGGGGACAATCTGTTAAAAACACAGAGGGTTGGGTGGTGACCTGCGGGCTGGGTCTTGGACTATGTTTTTTTACAACCGTAAACCAGCTGGCCAAAGGGGCCCCGGGCTGCAGGTCTGCGGGAGGACTCTATGGGAATCCCCTCTTTGGCCCCCACGCTGGTTAAGGGGCCTCAGCTATCTGCTGGTTTTTCAACAGCGTGGAGCCAGGCCTCCAATTCTGACATCCTCGCCTCAAAAGCTACAAAAATGCTACATTTATTACACGTGCCATTATCACTAAAGCAGACAGAGGAGTAACTGAACATCTGACACAGAAAGCAGGAGAGAGGAGAAGACTCGGAGAGAAAAACAGCAGAACGGGTGGAGGTTAGCTAAGCTAGCGACCCCTTACCACTACGAGAAAAACCGTGTCAGACACGAAGGGCCCTCAAACGTTAAATGCAGCAACAGAAAATATGTGTTTTAACGTGTTTATGTATTAGAACAAGAAAGAGATATCACAGTAAAGAGAAATCAGATCAATCAAGTGAGCCTTCACACACCAAACAATCCACCAAGTGCAATAGTGAAAAAAAGAAGTGATGAATATGCCTTGCCACGCCTTACCACGCCTCACACAGCAGACTCAGTTAACATGACATCTGGACATACGGCAGTCAGAGCATTTAAGCAAAGGTTTAAATAAACCAGGGATATTAGGCAAATGAAAGCGTTGCACATCAATTAACCAGACCTATCATGCGTTGTGAAAGCATACGGTTTACTGAGAAAGAAACAGTGATATAAACTGCAGTCATATAAACAGTGATGCAGGGAGTAGAATAAAAGTCCACTGATGGCGGAAAAACTCATAATCAGGAAGTGAAACAGCAGCTGATTTGATTTTTGTTCACTGAAACAAATCCTGTCCCATCAGTTTGTCTGACAACCTTTTCCCTTAGCCTCCTATTCGCCCAGCAGGGTCACTGCTATTCATGATTGGTTGCATGCTATACAGAGCATGCAACCAATCATGGCTCTGATTGGTGGTCCCTACAACGGACGGAACATGTCATAAACCTAATGGTTACAAAGCCCACCCACAAATCTCTTAAAAATTATTCTGTACAAGGCCTGCTATAAAACTTCAGAGGGCCAACCAATCACTGGGCTGATACAGTCCTTTGTCTGCAACAGAGCAGAATGAATTTAGGTTTATTTATTTTAATAGGACAATCCATATTAATCTACACATCTGCAGAGGGACTCAAGGAAAATATGCCAGACTTAGCACAGTAACTGTATTTCATCCATTGTCCTAATGCAGGTACTCTGCTGACAGGATGGGTTAGGGTTAGGGTTAAGGTTAACCCAAACCCTAACTCTAACGCTATCCCTACCCTAACTAGTTGTTTAAAAAAACAACAACACAGAAACATTCCTTTAAGAATGAATAAGATCAAATATGAAACACTGTGATATTTCTTGCTATGTAACCAAGTGGGTTGATTAGTGGGGAACTAGTGCTCATGTTGTCCTGCAAAACTCTTGTAGCAATTAGCACACGGAAAGAAGATGAAACAAATTAGATAAAAGTGATGGTTGCATGAGAAACTTTGAAATCTCATCATTTATTCAGTTGCTTAGATGAGAATTACAGCTGAGAGAAAGAGAAACAGAATACTGGAGTGAATGCAGAGTCATATCCAGTTTCATCATTTATTCAGTAGTCCAGTAGAATAAGAGAGAAAAGCAGTGAGGTAACCTGAGATTGAGGAGGAGAGCAAAGAGCCTGAGAGATGTTCGGAGGCGCTGGAAGGAGTTTCTATCAGGTTTCCTTTTGGTTCTGAGATGAAAAACACTTAATCTGTCAGCCATGAGCTCTACAGATGGCACTGTCAGGGAGGAGGGTGGGCCCCACATCACAACAATGATGATATTTATGTTGGAGAGATACTTAGTCACTTAGACAATTAGAAAGAATTTAAAATCTGTCAGTAAATGAATCCACAGAGGCTATGAATTCAAATTGAGCAGAAGCGTTAGAAACTCTCTCTCCTCACACAGACATCATCTGAAATCTTCTCATTAAAATAGTTTTAATCCCAAATCCTCTTAGTCCAATTTCCTTACTTCTAAACATTACTGACTCAATAAAAATATTATAACATTAGGAAGGCTGAATGTACCAAGAGACACATATGGTAACAACACATTTATGTTGTTGTCTCTTGATTTATTGTATCTGTGAATATGTTAAAATTGTCTTTGTGTTTTTTGCCTTATTGAATAAACTGAAACTCAGAGGACATGCAGTTGAAAACATACACTGTCTAAAAAACACATACCCAGTTAAACCCGTTCAGCTTTTTCTTTTGAGGTCAGAATGATGAAAATAATAATAAATAAAAGCAACACTATGGGAGAAATTTACTGCTAAAAATCAAGAGCACATATTTTTAATTTGAGAGTAGGATTTTATTCTGCTTGCACTCAAAACTTTTGCTTTCTTTCAAATATCCTCTGTTCTCTCTCAAATCTTGCGCTCTGATCTAATGCTTCTTGCATAGATAATTTCTCCTCCTGCTTGCTTCTCCATACGCGCAAACTTGTTCTCTGCTCAGATCAAAACTGCGTTCTCAGGTTTCTTCCCTGCTCGCAAATTGCTTTTTGCTCTCTCAGATCAGCACCATAGAAAGAGAGAGTTACGACACTCTTTGAGCTCGCCGATAGACGGTCACGTGGTTCATGTAGCTCTCAATAGTTCCAAACATCTCAGCGGTGTCAGTCAGTTTGAACGACTTCAGGCACAACATAATGCAAAAAGCGACTTTTTTCACTCTTTCCTGCGACTTTGGGTAATTAAATAATAATGAACTGATTACTGGTTACTAAATCATAATTTGAAAATCCAAACAGAAGTAACAATACCTATTATAAATGCTCTTTCTGATCTCCTCCGCATGCTAGCACATGCTAGCATGGGAATGCTATAACTGTATTCTGTGCCAGCAGTTAAGAGCTCTGATCAAACTTACCTTCAGATTTACATCCTGTACTACGTGGAAAGATCTATTGCCTATGTATTTCAAAAAAATATCCAAATATTACAGATGGAAAATGAGCAGAATTAGATTTTTTAATTATTTAAGTTAATAATTAAATAATTTTTAAACGAATGAGGAAAATAAGTAGCTGTATGAAAATATGACTGAAGACCTGGGATGAATTCTTAATTTTTGTAGAGGACATAATTATTCTATTTTTTGCTGCCATGCAAACTGAGTACTTGTATCTATAACAGAGTTGATTGTGCCTGTAGTCTGACAACTGTTGTAAAATTGAAATTTCATTCCCAAAAAAAAAAAAAAAAAAAAAAAAAAAAAAAAAAATGTTTTTTAAATTGAAACTGTGTTAAAATGTTTAGATGACAAAAAAAACGCGAATTATGCAAAAAAAATGACCAAAAATTTTTATTTAAAAGAAGAAAAATAAAAAAATAGTTTCAATAAAGAATATTTGCACTCCATTTTTCAGTTTATTAACTACATCTGCACCAATAAACTGTGTCTGATCAAATCTGGACAAGGTAGAAATGTGCCCAAGTCCGAATGAGGGTTCATCCTCCTTGGCATCATTGGCAGCAACTCCCTTTGAAGTCAGTCACCACATCTGCTGACCTCCCTGAAAACAATACAGGAACAGTTTAGAGGACTCTGAATCAATCACTATCATAGCTAGAAGGTCATACTGAAAGGCAAAAAAAGTAAATGCCTTCCAGTAAATACGAAGAAAAGTAAATGTGTTTCTTCAAAACACTATCTCTCTCTTTCTATATTATATTTATCTATCTCTCTCTCTATATATTATATTTATCTATCTCTCTCTATGTATATTATATTTATCAATCTCTCTCTATGTATATTATATTTATCTCTCTCTCTCTATGTATATTATATTTATCTTTCTCTCTCTATGTATATTATATTTATCTCTCTCCCTCTCTAAAATTTATTATATATTAGTATTTATTTTATATATATTTATATAAATATATATTTTAAAAAATATTATTATAATAAAGGGGGTTGGGCAATGAAACTGAAACACCTGTCTTTTTAGTGTGGGGGGTTTCATGGTAAATTGGACCACCCCTGGAGCAGCTTCATTGATTCACATTGCACCATAAGAGCAGAGTTGAAGGTTCAATTAGCGGGAAGAGCACATTTTTTTTCTCAAAAATATTGAAATGCACACAACATTATGGGGACTACCAGAGTTCAAAAGAGGACAAATTTTTGGGTGCACGTCTTGCCCCGCTCTGTGCCCAAGACAGCAATTTTTTTTTCGAGTATCAAGAGCCACGTATCCAGGGAAATGTCAGCATACCCCCAAAGAAGGACGAACCACACCAAAAGGTTTTAACTGGGGACGCAAGAGAAAGCTTTCTAAAAGGGATGTTCGGGTGCTAACCATTGTACCCAAAAACAAAAACCACGGCTGCCCAAATCACGGCGAATTTAAAGTGCATCTCAACTCTCCTGTTTCCACCAGAACTGTCCGTCGGGAGCTCCACAGGGTCAATATACAC
This sequence comes from Crenichthys baileyi, assembly GCA_036173005.1. Taxonomy (NCBI): domain Eukaryota; kingdom Metazoa; phylum Chordata; class Actinopteri; order Cyprinodontiformes; family Goodeidae; genus Crenichthys; species Crenichthys baileyi. The sequence goes on from JAHHUM010002883.1 coordinate 121,156, forward strand.
GGCCCGGGCTGCTATAGCCAAACCCTTTTGGCACTCATGCCAAAACCAAAAAGTCGGTTTCAATGGTGCAAGGAGCGCAAATCTTGGGCTGTGGCAATGTGAAACATGTATTGTTTTCTGATGAGTCCACCTTTACTGTTTTTTCCCCCCATCTGGGAGGTTACGGTGTGGAGAACCCCCCAAAGAAGCGTACCACCCAGACTGTTGCATGCCCAGAGTGAAGCATGGGGTGGATCAGTGATGGTTTGGGCTGCCATATCATGGCATTCCCCTTGGCCCCAATACTTGTGCTAGATGGGGGTCAATGCCAAAGGACTACCGAACCCTTTTGAGGACCATGTGCATCCAAAGGGTTTAAAACATTGTATCCTGAAGGCGGTGCCGTTATCAGGATGACAAGCACCAATACACACAGCAAGACTGGGAAAATTGGTTTATGAACATGAAAGTGAAGTTGAACATCCCCTGGCCTGCACAGTCACCAGATCTAAATACTATTGAGCCACTTTGGGGGGTTTTGGGGGAGCGAGTCAGGAAGGTTTTCCTCCACCAGTATCACGTAGTGACCTGGCCTATCCGCAAAAAGAATGGCTTAAAATCCCTCTGACCACTGTGCAGGGTTGTATATGTCATTTTTCCAAGATGAATTGATGCTGTATCGGCCGCAAAAGGAGGCCCAACACCATACTAATAAATTATTGTGGTCTAAAACCAGGTGTTTCAGTTTCATTGTCCAACCCCTGTATTAGCAGCTCCATGACCCACGTGACATCCGCATCCCATTCTTTCTATAGAAGTCAATGGGAGTGTCGTAACTCTTTCTATGGCACTGTCTCAGATTAAAGTCGTATCATCTCCTAGCAACAATATCAGCCAATAGAATGACAGTGTGCAGCTGCTAGGTCACAGGCTTAGTTGGGGTGTGCTTGTTTCCTTCTACTGAGCGTACCTGTGTTGCTACTTCCCTGACACGGGTCATACGGAGCAAAATCCGGAAGTAAGAGTTTCTATGCATCCAGTGCACGTCGCAATTTTGTGAAATAGGTCAATCTACTTCAATGGATAGCTCAACTCAGCAAAGTATAATGACAATGGATAATTCAAACTATCCTGAAGTAAGTGATTTTAAACATTCAGTAGTTTAATATGTACATCTGTTCAACATAAACAACATTAAAATAAAATATGACAATCAAACACATATTTTTTGTGGAAGACATATTTAGGAATTGCATTGTGAATTTGCTAATTCATCTACTATGTCAAAGATAAAGTTAATGATTTACAATATCACTGTTATAACAATATTTTCAGTAAAATGGTGACAAAGCTAACCTTACATGTTAAAGGTTTGGTCCTTGTTGGGTTAAATTAAACACTTTCTTTTTACTTATTAGGATAGCTATTTATGATATCTGAATCATACATTTTATAAATAAATGCTTATTCATTTTCTATAATTAAAGTGCTTCACAATAAAATAACTATAATGTTATACTTGCTACCATTATTACAGACTCCGCTGAAATTCTGGAGCAATTGCTGAGCCAAATGCAATATGTTCTCAGTCATCAATTGTAGCAACACAGGCACAGTCAGTAGAAGGAAACAAGCGCATCCCAACTAAGCCTGTGACCTAGCAGTTGCACACTGTCATTCTATTGGCTGATATGGTTGCTAGGAGATGATACGACTTTAATCTGAGAGAGAGCACAAAGAATTTGTGAGCAAGGAAGAAACTTGAGAGCGCAGTTTTGATCCGAGCAGAGAGCAAGTTTGCGCGCATGGAGGATGAAGCAAGCAGGAGGTGAAATTATCTATGCAAGAAGCATCAGATCAGAGCATAGACAGAAAGATTTGAGAGAGAACAGAGTATATTTGAAAGAAAGCAGAAGTTTCGAGTGCAAGCATTACTAGTTTCGAGTGCAAGCATTACTAGTTTCGAGTGCAAGCATTACTAGTTTCGAGTGCAAGCATTACTAGTTTCGAGTGCAAGCATTACTAGTGAGTGCAAGCATTACTAGTTTCGAGTTCAAGCATTACTAGTTTCGAGTGCAAGCATTACTAGTTTCGAGTGCAAGCATTACTAAGCAGAATGAAGCAGAATGAAATACTGCTCTCAAGTTGAAAATATGTGCTCTTGATTTTTGGCAGTAAATTTCCCCCATACTCTAAAAACAATAATGAAAGACCGGAAGAGTTAAATAAAATGTTTAAGTTAGCTGATTGGTAAGTTAAGCAAAACTAAAAACTCATTATGTCTCACAGATTGCACATGCTAGGAAAAATATTCCACCCTTGTCATATGCAGAATCTTGTCAATAATGAAAATACAAATAATTTGCAAATGGTGTTTGCTCCTGTTGTCCACCTACAAACATAGTTGTAAGTGAGAGTTTGCGCTGCTTTAGGGTCTGTTCAGTTAGTACTAGAAAATTTTTAGCTTGATTTTAGCTTTAGGTTTAACTGCAATATGGTTGAAATGCAAGTGTAAAACATAATAAAAGCTGCAGGAATTAAGCTTTATTACCTTTAAACATGCACACAAATAGTACAAATAGTAATTCTCTGCTGGAAAGAATGTTCATTTAATGTTTGCAGAGCATTTAGAGAAATATTTCACTGGCAGCTTGAATTGCTAAGGTTAGTTAGCCTGGTCACTCCACAAGTGTTTAGTGATGTCAGAGTTCTGACATCAAACATTGGCCATGCTTGGGGTGTTCTTCTGCTTAATACAGTGTTAAGTGTTTTTGTTGAACTTTCTGAGTCCTTATGAACGTGTTTTTTGAATATTCTTAACTGTGTCGTCTGGGTATTAGTCAACTGAGCAGCTTTCCAGATCTTTAATTTTAACTGATAAAGCTTTCTTACTTACAGACTTACAGGCATGACCACTGCAACTCTTTGTGGCATAAATACTAAAAGGTGTCAGAAAGATTTCTCAGAGATTTTGGTCCATGTTTACATGATAGACTCAGACAGTCGCTGCAGATTTGTTGCTGCACATTTATTAAGAGAGCCTTCTGTTCCACCTTATCCTAAAGCTGCTTTGTTGGATTTAGATCTGGAGACCATGGTGAATCCTTAGAGGTCAGTGAAAAAATTGTCATGCTCATTAAAGCAGTTTGAGATGATGGAGCATTACCCTGCTGGAAGAAGCCATCAACAGATTGGTCCACTGTGGTGATAAGGGGATGGAGATAGTCAGCAACAATTCTCAGGTTGGCTGTGGGATTCAAATGAAGCTCAATAGGCACTAAGGTGTCCTAGTGTGCCAAGAAAATATCTCGCACACAATGACATTAGTGCTGCCAGCCATATTCTCACAAAAATTCTGATCCAGTCATCTGAATATAAAAGCTGAAACTATGACTCATCAGAACAGGCAAAATTGTTCCAGCCTGTTGTCCAGTTCTGGTGAGCCTGGAGTGGCACCCGTTGTGGTCTTCAGCCGCTGTAGCTCATCTGCTGCAACGATTCTGGTTGTTACCAATGTTCATCTGAGCTGCTGTTGCCTTTCTATTAACTGGAACCAGTCTGCACATTCTTCTCTGATCTCTGACACCAACAAGGCATTTTCATCCCCACAACTGCTGCTCACTGAATACTTTCTCTTCTTCAGACCATTCTTCGTAAATCAGAGAGATGGTTGTTGGTTAAAATCCCAGCAGATCAACATGTTCTGAGATACTCAGACCAGCCTGTCTGGCACCAGCAACCCAGTTAAGTTCAATGTCTATCTTTTTCTTCCTCTTTCTGATACCCAGTTTGAATTTCAGTCGTCTTGACCACATTTAAATGCCTAGCTGCAAATTGCTGCTATGTGATTAGCTTGTTCACTATTGCTGTTAACGAGCAATAGGTGTATCTATTACAATGAATGCTGAGTGTATATGAATATCAGCTGCTCGATATATTTGTTGCAATGAAGATGGAATTGTGGTCTGTAAAAACTTACAGATAAATATTTTATATCATCAGAAATCCTTAGAGTTGCTGTTTTAAAATCAAAATGTCTAAAGTTGTTCTGATGTTTCAAAATAAAAAAGTTTAAAAAATTTTAACAAGTGATAATTTTCTTCTACAGTGTCCCAGGGTGGCTTATCAACTGCTATGACTTCATAATCAGACTGTTTCTCATTTGTCCTCTGAATCTTCAGTGAAGCCAGCTCAATTAGCATTATTAATTAGTAGGTTTTTGATTCAGAAAGACAAAAACCAGGTAGAACGCAGCCTTGACACCTTGTTCAGAACAAGCACAGCCACAAGCAGAGCCACATACCTACCCACCTACCCGTTGGTCAGGCTGGCAGATGCTGTGCAGACAAAGTAATTGAAAGAGGAAAAGGATGAACAAAGGCCGGGAACAACAGGGGGAAACAAGAGAAAGGGGAGGGGCCTCAAGGGAGGAGAGGAGGGAGGTGTGAGAATGTGGAGAAGATGTAACAACAAACTCAAAGTCATATTGGAAGGATGAAGGAAGGGATGGAGTGACGAGGCAGAGAGAGAAAATAGAGGAAAAGACTTGGAGAAATGGATTTAAGAGGATGGGTTTCACAGCTGAGGTCAGGGAAGTGTAACAGTGTGCATCACAGTCACAACATTTTGAAGGAAAGGACAAATAGAGATGAGGAGGAAAGAGAGAGTGAAAGCATGAATGACAGAGAGGTTGAGAAGAAGCAAAGAGCAGCAAATGAAATGTTTGCTGCTATATTGACCAATAATACACTTCCCTAAAGTAGTTTTACCCACAATACAACATGTTTTATCTGCAAAATCACCTTACCATACAAGAAAATATAACTTTGTTATTGTTAAAGACAACGGTTAGCTCCCTGACAGAAACATGGAGTATTTTCATAGTAAGAAGTAAATCTAAAAACATAAAGTATCATTGTTGCTCATAATCAGCAGGTATGATGTCTGGTTACTGGCACCTTAAATAGCTCACCTTCCGTAGTTTCTTGTTTGATATTAAACACAAACAAGCTGCTTTTTCTCTCATTTATTATTTTGCCTCGGCAGTTTCCCTTTTCAGAAGTTCACATATTTTTATCTCAAGCCCAATTAAAACATTAGCTAAAAACATTTTCTCATTCTTATCCTGTTTGAGGCTATTTTCTTTGCAGCTGATTTAAGAGACATTGTGAAACACTTTACCCCACCCCTCTGTTTCAAATGAACAAAGACATACAGCAACAGGACATGGTGCTGATGGAGAGGACACGGTTCTGGCACTGGACAAAGGAAAACTATTCAAACTGTGAGAGAATAGAACTGAATGGATGCTGGAATGAAATGAAGAAGCAGGAAGTAAACTAAATTAAAAGCACAAGGAAAATGTCTTACTAAACTAATTTGCAGAAAATTCAAACCAAAGATAAGAAATAAAACCATACAGAAATAACTTCATGCATTGAGACTTATATCAGTGAACGTCTTTTTGGGATGAGAGGAACTTAAGGTCAGGTTTCTGCCCTCTTTTTATTTAAAATGTCATACTTTTGCTAAATAAATTTCTTAGTTCTTAATCCATTTCTGTCAAGTTGCAAACTATAAATACAAAAGTTCAGCATGTGTTTAATGGGAACTTAATTAAATTTAAAGCAGCAGTAATTTATTCATATTTCTTTATTTTTTTAGAAATTTCTATTATGAGACATTTCTAGGAATTTGCATGACCTGGATAACCCTTTATAAAAAGCACCATGTTTATTTTGAGGTAGGTTAAATTATGTTCTTGAACACTGTTTTTTCCAAATCTTTTTTTAATTCAAACAGTGCCAATGCATATCAAAATCAGAATCAGAATTACCTTTATTGACAATTTTGTATAGACACACAAGGAATTTGACTCTGGTACACTTTGCTCTCAATAATAAAGATTAAATAGCAGAAAAGGAATTGGTTTTAATAAAACTAGAAAAACAAAAACACTAGCACATCACTGATCTCTTTACATTGTTTCTTCTCTCCTTATTCTTCTCAGCTGTCTTTGGCTTTCTCTAAAACCTGATTTTGGGCCCTCCTCCCTATATGAGGTCATGAGGACTCAGTAACACCATAAGTGTCACCATACCAAAAGCAGGAAGCACAATCCTGAACACCCATGCATTGGCTTGAATCTCTTAATGCTGTTTGTAGAACTCATTTCAGATCACAGTGGGCAAGCTGTGTACAGCCTTGCAGCCAATTTACTTAACGTTCCCACTGTGTGTGACTGTTTGCTAATGGGAATATTGCTGTGAACTGCCTTTGCCAGCGAAACGTTTCCTTTCCTTCGTCATAACGTTGGTGTGGTGTTTCTGTCATGCCGTTCCACAAGGTTGAAGGGTTAGGTTGTGAAGTTGCTCTGTGCAGTTAGGTTGCTTTCATTACATTGTGACTTGAGAGTAAATTGTGGGAAATAAGATCTACAAAAATGTTTTAAATATTCTGGTTCCTAGGTCTGCATGTATTTTCCACTGAGCATTCATACATGGGCTTCCCACACAGATGTGCAAGTGATAATTGTGACATGTTGGCACTAAGCCTTGCCTCTGTGTTCCTCGAGACACTGGGAGGATAATGAATCAAACATAACATCAGCGGGCATATGCAAAGACGAGGGTGGAACGCAGGTGTTGGGAGACATAATTGAGATGTTTTAAAATGAGACAGAAAATTAGTGCAGGTATGCAAATTGAAAACAAGCAAACAAATCACTTGCACATTTCTTTCCTGCACAGTCAAACACATAAAACAGAGGCACATTAGATCAAAAGATGGGAGCTTCATTTACAGAAGCTTTGAATGATGATAAACCAGGGGAAACATTTTGTGGACTGTGCAGATGTTTGTTGGAAGGTGAACTTAAACTAAATGGCTGATTGTTTGCTTTCCAAACAAGGAACAGATATGTAAATCTTTATGTTGCTCTTCATGTCTTTATTGAAGCTTAAAACATTAATACCTACAGTTTCCATAATCCTAAATGATAACTAGTATAACCTTGGTGAAGTAGCCCTTTAATAGTGTTGGGGTTTTCATTTGTAAAAACATATTAGCGCTCTAATGCAAAACTTTGATATAGACTGTCCTGTATTGATTTTCTTATGTAAGCAATAGATGCTATCATGGTCAAAAAACAAGTTGATCAACATCAGCATTAAGAATTTTGGTTTGACTCTTTAAAGTCGCTTCTCTTGTTTACCTTTGTATAAAGGTAACAATTCAATGATACGTCTTAGACTAAATAATGTCAGTATTTTGCCAAGACTTTAAATGTTTTCTACCAGCTAATTTTTTCACCAAAGTCACGATCTGTGGTTGAATCAGACCAAAATGCAGACAAGCACTTGGCAGCAGCATGATGAGAGCAACTTCTTCTTTTAATCAAAAGGATTTCAAAAAGCAATACAAAATAGTTTCCCAAAAACTTGCACAAGTAGAACCAAAACTTACATAAATCCTCTCAAGGGAAACCGTAGCACCAACAGAACTAAAACAGGGTAGTGAACAGGGGAACCAGCGAGGAATAATGAAAACCAGAGAGCTTATAAACTGAGGGAAGTGGAGTATGGACCAATGAGACAGGGAGGCAGGTAATCAGAGGAAACATGAATCAGGTGTGGACCAGGCTGCAGGGAACTGAGGGAATATGAATAGTTGCTATTGTGACCGGACTGGAAGACAAAGGGACACAAGAGAAACTAGACCAAGAAATAACAAAATGAAGCATAAGAATCAAGAATAAACATTAACTAAGTAAACTGAGAAACTGGAGGAAACAGAAGAAACACAAAACCAAAACAAAGTCCAAAATGGCAGATCCTAACAACCACAAAATAAATTTAAATGATCAGGAGCAAATCAAATGAACACATGTAGCTACAAAGTTTGAACAAGGATAAGTTTGGTTCAAAAACACATTTTTAACCACATTAGGTTACCAAAATGCTCCTCCTCAGCATAAAAGGAAAATGTAGAAGAAGGACTAAATCTGTGTTGCAGAGTGAAATGTTTGGCAGCGATGTGGTTTTTGTCTTACCAGCTACACAAAACAGTTTTGTTTCCTTGCTTGTTTGTATTGTTGGAAATATTGCAGCACGATATATCGCGAATATATCATTTATCATTAAAGAATTGTTTGAACAAGCAACAACTGTGTCCATCATGTTGAAAACATTTTTTACTAAACATGGGATTTTTCTCCACACTGAAAAAAAACTGTACTCAGAATAAAAGGCTGGATTTTTCTAAACTTTATGCAGCTGTTATTGCAGCTGCAATAACAGATTAATTTATTTTAGGGATTTTAGCACATTTCTCAGCATCTGCATATCCAACAATTGGCAGGTGAATGGCCCAGGTCACCATGGACAGGAATTCAGTTTGGTATGTGTTATTTTTTTATTTAATTTCATCGTATTGTAGATTTATTAGATCATTGGGTCAAAGGAGGTGCTATACTAAAAAAAAAACAGATAAGGCTGACAACGGGTAAGTGTCTATGACCAGTGTTGATCTTGAAAGCCATGCAGCTCAATGTCATTAAGTCCAGGGATCACAAAATATCTTCAAGACCCTCCTTAAGGATCCTCAGGGTCCACCATCACTCTGATTTAAGTCACAATTTTTCAATGGTTGGGTCGAGATAAAGGAGAAAAAGAAGCATAATGAAAAGCAGTGACAGGTGTTAGTTAAAGGGTCATTACCATTGTAATCACCAGCTAACGACACAGTGGCCGACAGGAGAACAAAACAGTCAGCTCATTATTTCTCTCTTTGTCTCTGTACCTCTCTTTTGGCTCTCCATCTGACTCTGCAGCAATCAGTCCGTACGCCAGACGTCTCCCTGATTGCATATTGTTAATTTTAAAATCGCACATTTAAATTCAAGCACAGTGAGTCAGAAGGAAGATAGTTGGGAAATGTTTGGTGCACTTCTGGGGCAGCACTGTAAGTTGCAGAGATCACACACAATTTGTTTTTTAAATGTCTGAAGCATTGTATTCTTTTTTCATGAATAGCACTGATTGTTATCTGCTGGTTTTTATTTGGGGTCAGAATTGTTTTTATTTAAAAGGTTGTGTGTCACTGTTTATTAATTTATTTTTGTTAAATTCTAATATTTATATATATATATATATATATTATGCCAGAGAAGCCTGTATGAAAAGCAGAGGGAAGAGGGACAAGAGGGAAGTTTAAGCCTAGTTTTAAAATTAGACATGGTGTCTGCCCCAGGGATAAAAACTGGCCGGTGGTTTTCAGCAGCCTGATAATGAAAACACCTGTCCACCATTCACTTACTATGGTCCAACAGTAACTTCTGTCTACAGTGGATTTAAATCGAGAAAGTTGAAAATCCTTCAGGCTTTTAGTTCTTTATGAAACGTTTGTAGTCTAGTTAACATATTTAATTCATCAGGCCTTATGGGTAATTATAGCAGAGTATCATCAGCATAACAATTTAAACATTTTACCAAGTGGGAGCCTTATGCAGTGAAGGGAACAGACCGAATTTATCACTAATCCCCTTGTTACACCTAATTCTAGCATTTGTCTTTACAGAGTGCTAACCAACAAACTAAGTCAAAAACCAGAACAAATTTAGTTAGACTTTTTAATTGGGTCAATATTTTGCTCCTCATGGTGACACTACAGTCCATGTTTGCTGTTTTCAGCTCTGAAGAAAAACTTGAAAAGAGAAGCTGATGAATGCTAAATGCTTGATCACACATCAAAAATGTATGTGCTAAATGCATGGTAGTTTAAGTTATTTAAAAACCCTACAAAGGATTGTTAAATCCTGTCATGGTGTCATATGTAGTAAGTGAATCATAATTTTGGGGCATAAAATGGATTATAATGAAATAAAGAACCTGTAAAAAGCACAAAAGTTTAAGTATCTTGATGTCTTGGAGCAGGAGATGTATAGATGTGTCATTATCTCGTCTGCAGTAACTGGGGTGCTGCTCCGGGTCTCTTTTGAGAAAGAAATTGTGGAGCTAAAATGCAAATCTCTCATTTTCCTGGTCTGTCTACATTAAGATCCTCACCTATGTTCATGAGATAGATCATGACCTTAAGAATACAATCCTGGATAATCCTTAGAAATAGGGTGAGGAGTATCGTAATTTGGGGAGATCTTGAAATAGTCACTCCTCCTCTACACTAATAGGTGTCAATTGAGGTGATTCAGGCATCTAATCAGGATGCCTCCTCTTTTTCTTATTTTGGGGATTTTGTAGGCAGGTCCTACTGGGGGAAGACTCTGGCGAAGACCTATTGAGAGAATATATTGTCATGATTTGTGGGTGTTTTTGGGTTCTTATTATTATTCTTGATAGGTTTTAAATCATGCTTCTGTTTATTATTTTCCTGGTCATGCTTTAGTTTTTGTCTTCTAGTTCATGTTTTGTCAAGTTAGTTTTTTGGATCTGGTTAAGCTTTAGTTTCATAGTTTACTAGTGGTGTTTCTATTAGTTTGTATTCAAGAGTCTCTGTTCTGCTCCAGCCACGTTTTGTTCTCTCCTGTCTGTTTTCAATCATCTTCATTGGGTTCACCTGCACCTAGCATTCAATCTCCTCGTTTCACCTGGTTCTTGCTCCATATATACACAACTGTTCTGTTCATTCCTCGCGGAAACATTTTGAATCACTCTCTCTGTTCAAGTCTTGTCCTTTGATCATGCCAAGCCTGTCTTGACAGCCTGCCAATGTATGTTTTTGCCTTCACCGTCCGTAGTAAGTTTTGTTAATTAAATAATTTCACTTACCATCATGCTGCCTGCTCGTCTGCATTCCGGGGTCCTCCGCCATACCAGCCCTGACATATATATCCCTATTGTTGGTGATTTTGGCTAACCAAGGCTGGAATTTAGTGTCTTTATTTAGGTTAATTTTGAAAATCAACATGTGGGATAGAAAGTGTAATTTTCTGGTCTGAATCATAATAGCAATAAAAGATGTTCATGAAGGGATGGCATGGCCATGGTTTGAGCCATATCTAATTGCCAGGAGCTTCTCAAAACACATTTTGACTGCCAGGAACTTGTAGATGGAGTGTGTTGGAGATAAAGGGCTAATGCTGCTGTTTCCTATCTAGGCATGTATGTTGTGCTATGGAAGCACTTATGACATGGATCTTACGTTAAGGAATTTTGTAGATAATCAAGTCCTGTCATGATTTTGAAGTATGTGTGTCATTTTTGATTCGCTACCATTGTAAAAAGGTTATGAATACTTAGATGACCAGATTAGAATTCCCAATGTTCTGTTGCATAATCACTGGGTATGTTACTTTTTTAAATGCTCTATGAATGCTGCTGGATCAAATAAATATTAGCCTAATTAATCAGACAGCAATGATAACAGAATTTTCACGTTTAGTTCCAAGCATCCAGAGTCCTTTGGTAATGCTGTTATTGGATGATGGCTGCAGTATTTACTTTGCAGTTGCATTGTTTCTGTAGAAATATTGCACATGTGCGGTTTACATGAAGTGTGAAAGCTACAGCACTCATGATGCAAATTTGCTTATTTTTTCTGCATTACAATTTAGTCCTGTTGGTTTAAAATAGGCCATAGCTAATATTTTCTGTTAACTGTAACGCATTTGAAATCATTGATGTCTGGCTTAAGTTGTCTGAAAGAGGGAATGAGCCCCCAGTCAAAGTAATATTTTAGGGTTCTAAGCCCTTTATGTTCTGAGGCACAAATGAAAACAAACACAACCCTGTGGTTTGTTAACATGAGGCACGCTGCTACTGCTGCGTTTGTTATTTATTCTTGTTTGGGACATCTCTCCCAGGATTTAATTATAACAAATCTGGGACTTTTACACAACTTCTCCAGTTTTGAAGTATTCTGTTTCAGAGTGTTGTGAAGTTATAGTTGTAATCCTGACCGGAGCCTTTCTGCTTGAAAGATGTCAGGCAACACTTCTGCAGTAGGAGTTATTACTCAGCATCTACAGTAATAATTAGCAGGAATGGCTCAGATTTGGACCAAACAGTGGAAACACCCACAAGAAGCAGCCATGGAGTATTAAAAGGTGCCACAAAAATTCATTCAAAACTCTCAGACCGCATGAATATGTTTCAGGCACTTTCTTGTTTTATGTATGTTTCTTTTGGCCTTTATCTAAATGTAACAAATCCACTGTCTTGCTGATTTGTAAAAAATAACTTTTGGAAAACTTTATTGGACTGTCATAACAACATCAACGTATGGATGAAATGAATTTCCTCTTGTCAATCAAAGCTCCATTTGGTTTAGGAAATCAGATGCTGTAGACATGCTTGGGTACTTTTATCATCTGGTACAAAATTGTATTTTATTTCAAGCTTTTCAATCTTTCTCTGGATTTCACCTTTTAACCAAGAGTGACTTAAAAATAGATTCTTACATTTGTAATGTGTAAAGTTCATTGTGTATGAGGGTCAGTTATCTCTCCATCATCTGCAGCAGCTACAAAGTACTGCTCATCTTTTAACAGCCCCACTCTTCTAACTTCCTGTCCATTACTGGTATATTTAGTATTTTATTGCTTTTTTTTTATTGTTGCCCTCCTCTTCTCATCTTCTCTGCAGGGTCTTTTTACATCGTCAGACTTGATCCTGATCACTGAGCTCAAACAACTAGTTAATATTCCAGTGTCTATAAGTGAATGCTGCTGCTCCTTCTATGTTAAATCAGTACTTTGACTCACTGGCATCTGGCTAAAGTAGAGGTCAATAATTATATTTTGAGTTATTTACATTTTTTATTGCTTTTATTATTAATTACATTTTACCATCTGTGTTTTATTGTTTTATTGTTTTATTTATTTTCACCTTGATTTCAGACAAAATTAGTCGAAATCATTAAAAAACAGGAAACACATGCAAACATCAATTCCTAAGCAGATAAAACTGAAAAATATTCACACACTTGTTCCAATGTTTACAGAAGCTGGATGCATTCCTTATGTCATCATGTGTTACAACAGTCAAGGTTAAGTATTTACATTTATACATATAGTTATTCAATAAGGCATGAAAAGATAGGACATTACTTGTCAAATAATTGTTTTATTGCTCTTGTATTTTTTTTCTGCACTTTGTTGCAACCTTGGTTTTGTTTTTAAAGTACTGCTTTAATAAATTGAGGTTGAGATTCTTTCCTAGTATTTTTTGAATTAAGCATGCACTCATAGCCTGAGATAACCATCAGGTAATTACAGATTATCTGCTGAACACTGAGCAGTGTTTAGCATTTTTAGAGCCAATATATTTCTGTTGCTGCAGAGTCAGAGGAATTATGAACTTACTGAACGTTAAATGCGATTCTAGGTTCACAATGCCTGCTTAAGAGTGAGGACATGTGTGGTTACAGTAGCCATATTATCTCCAGGGCATAATACACCCTCCATATGTTTCTAGAGCTCAAAAGTAAATTAATTGTAAAGCTCATTAACTGTGGTAAACTTAGGCAGACACACCTTGTTTATAATTAACCACATCGTCCATAGGATAACGAGATCTAATGTAACTTCAGAACTCTGCCTTCGACTTAATTACACGTATCAGTTCAGGGCTCTTGTGACCTGTCTTTCCTTTTGTTTAGGTCTTCAGGCTTTACTGTTGCAGTGTTAAGTTAAGTTAAGTTAAGTTTTCAAGAGGGTAGACAATGTCAAGGTGGCCTGTTTAAAAGAAATTACAAAGCCCCTCAGCTTCCATTATCATCGAAATCATATATGTAGTCAAGTTTATGCCTAGTCAGAAATGTTATTATGTCTATTGTTGCTGACCCTTTTAAAAATGATCCTGCAGTCTGTGATTATGTGATTTCCCAGCTTCACATCTGTTCAGTTATCCTGCTTTAGACATTAGTTGCTACCTTCGAGGACAGCTGGATTTGTTCAGGTTCCACAACATGAAGGTCATGAGAGAGTCTATGTTGTTGGGCTTAGAAGTGGTGCTTGTGCACACATGGTTAGCCCAGGTGACCTGAGAGAAATTACTTACAGCAGTTTGTGAATGAACGCATCTAATGTGGAATTAAGAGGGAGCAGAGGCATTCACGTGAAACAATAACTCAGGGTTTCATATAATTACTTTTTGTCCAAACACATTCCAATTTCAAGGACAACAACACAGCTGGATGTGTGAAAACATTCATTGCATGTAAGGTTAGTTCTTTAGGTTATTTCTTCTGATTATCTAAAACAAACTAAATAATCTACAGACTGTTTGAGCAGTGCTAATAATGATTAAAGGTGCACTTAAGATGTAGTAATCAAAACAAATTAAGGACCTAGAAGTTACCCATAAGGGTGTCCATATGTGCTCTTGGCACCAGGACAATCTAGGCCGCAGTTTGATGATCGACTTTGTTGTCGTGTCATCTGATCTGCGGCCGCATGTCTTGGACACTTTGGTGAAGAGGGGAGCAGAGCTTTCTACTGACCACTACCTGGTGGTGAGCTGGCTCCGATGGTGGGGGAGGATGCCGGTCAGACCTGGCAGACCCCAACAAATCTTGAGGGTCTTCTGGGAATGCCTGGCAGAGTCACCCGTGAGGCAAAGCTTCAACTCCCACTTACTGAAGAGCTTCACACATATTTAGGGGGAGGTGGGCGATAGGGCTGGGTATCAATCAAACATTTTCGATACTGGTACCAATACCGATACCTTCACTTCGATATCGGTTCCTGAACAATACTTTTTCGATACCAGTTTTATAATATCAATTCTAACAAAAAGAAAATTACATTACATACTAAAGTACAAATCTTGAGTTTTATTTTTAATTCAGATTTCTATTCCAAGCACTTTTCTTACATAAAGAAATTATTTTCAGTGCAAAAGAACAGTTGCAAACAAGTGACAAGTCAGTGCCTAATGCTCACTGTTACATACTGTGGACCTTTTTACTTAGGAGTTTTTCTTCAGAAAAATTAACATGTCTGCTTTCTCAGGAGATAAACCAGCCTGCTCCTGGCTGATGGTGTCTCCAGCAGTAGAAAATGTACGCTCTGAGGGTGTGGATGATGCTTGGTTCCCAAGTTTGATAGCATTGGCATAGTGTCCCTCACACTCCACCACCAGGTCACTGGATTCACAGAGGTGAATGGTAGATGGTAGATGGTAGACCTCTGTACCGCTGGATCTCTTCTTCAATCTTCTCTGTGGTGCTAAAACTGTTCTCTTGTCTTATTTCAACTGCTATGTCCTCATTAGCAAATAGCTCCCCAAGGCCAGAGAGCTTTGGCTTTTTCTGGAAACAAAAAGAAGAATAAAAGAATAGATGCCAACAATTTAATTTTGTTCTGGAAAATGAAATAGTGGGGAAAGAGGATGCTTTGTATCCTTTTATTTTACCAGTGTTGCTACTGCAGCTCCACAGTCTTCATCAGAAGAGTTGTCATCATGGTCACCAGCTGTCCCTTCAAGCTCCTGCATCTGCTGGTCCTAGAACATTACATCTTTATTCTATATTCAATAAAATATAATGGGAGTCTTATAAACAGATCTACATTTGAAGAGGAATAAATATTATCAATGACAATAAACACACACCTGATGTGAGGTTCTACTTATGAGCTCCTCTTCTATTCTGGTCCACACTTCATTGCCTACTTTCATCTTGAATCTTGGGTCTAAGGCTGTGCCCTCCTCCAAGAACTACCTGATTCTTTCATCCTGCAAGACAAAAGCATAGTATAGTAGTCATGATGTCTCTGAGTATACCTAATGAAAACAACAAAAAAATTATACTTGGTATCTTTTTGAGAGGTCACCCAATATCTTGTCCTTGATAGCCTGTGTAAAGGAGGAGTCCTCATCAGTAACTGTGAAGTGATGCTGAAGCTTTCCCAAAATGGGCAGAATCTGGCCCAAAGTTGGACTCCTTTCAGCAGAGATGCAGATGGTTGAAGTATAGAGTATCTTCATAGCTCTGACAAAGTGTTCTGCTTTTCTAAAATCATCATCAGAAAGTCTCTTCAGTCTGAAAAAAATATACACATTGTTGTATTAGTTAGACCACAGTCCAGCACATTAGTTTACTTTGATAAAAGAATAAGGTAATCCCACAGTCTATCCTCATCTACAATACCTGTCCTTCTCCATTGATTTTTTTTAAACAAGGGTCCATGGAGGCTGGCTGGATAGCAGGAAACTGCTCCTGAAATCGCTCCACCATCAGGAACAGGCTGTTCCTCCTGTTCTTCACATCTAAAATGACTGCATGTTCTGGAAGACCTAGAGAAAGACGGTGTGTCTGGTTTACAAACAGGTTGTGTATTTACTGTAATAGTTCAATGATTGATTTTGCCATATAATTTTTGCACTAAGTTTAGTCTACTTTGATTTCTACCACCCGAGAAGATGCGGCTTCTCTTTAAGGATAGGTTTAGCCAAGCTGCACCGCTTTAACCACAACACTGTAGCTCGGATTCATCCTGCTCACTTTG
The DNA here is from genome assembly GCA_036173005.1 of Crenichthys baileyi. NCBI lineage: Eukaryota > Metazoa > Chordata > Actinopteri > Cyprinodontiformes > Goodeidae > Crenichthys > Crenichthys baileyi. The sequence goes on from JAHHUM010002883.1 coordinate 137,600, forward strand.
AGATGACCGGTATAGTGTACAGCTTTTGAGCAGCAATGTTGAGTATGAGCAAAAGAGGCAATCTTTCTAATGTTAATTTTTTTCACTACTACATCCATATTAGCTGCAATGTCTACAGTGATTGCAACAACTTTATCCTTTATATTGAATTCATCAAGAATGTCCCCTATCTCCTCGGCTATTACATTCCCTGTCTGTGATCTGTAGACTGCCCTGGTATGTAGGATTTTATCCTTCATGGTACCCTCTCTCACAAAGTGGACTGAAACAGTCAAGTCATGGTCTTGTGCCACACTGGTCCATCCACCTGCAGCCACATCTCTGACATCTTGCAATTCTCACTTGACATTTCCCTTCTCTACTGCATACCATGCTGGTATAAGTGCATTTGACAACATGTCTTTGCTGTGGGACTGAAATCTGGGGTTAAGGGCTCTTATCATCTCCCTACTTTCAGATCCTCTGCCTGCACTAAAGATCTCTGAGGATGATGTAAATAGGCTCTTTCAGAGCATGAAAACAAAGAAAGCTGGAGGACCTGATAACGTCTCCCCATCATGCCTGAAAGCCTGTGCAAATCAACTCGCTCCAATCTTCACCCGGATCTTCAACAAGTCACTGGAGAAGTGTCAGGTCCCCTTCTGCTTCAAACGATCCACCATCATCCAAGTGCCCAAGAAACCCACCATCCTAGGATTAAATGACTACAGGCCTGTAGCCCTGATGTCTGTGGTCATGAAATCCTTTGAGCGGCTGGTGTTGAAGCACTTGAAAGACATCACAGGCCCCCTGCTGGACGCCCTGCAGTTTGCTTACCGAGCAAACAGGTCGGCAGATGATGCTGTTAACTTAGGTCTACACTTCATCCTGCAACACCTCGACCGCCCAGGGACCTACGCCAGGATCCTGTTTGTAGACTTCAGCTCAGCCTTCAACACCATCATACCAGACATCCTCCACCAGAAGCTCAACCAGCTCAACGTCCCAGCCTCCACCTGTCAGTGGATCAACAGCTTCCTGACGGACCGACAGCAGCAGGTGAGACTGGGGAGCATCTTCTCCCGAACCAGATCAATAAGTACTGGTGCCCCCCAGGCGTGTGTTCTATCCTCACTCCTCCCTGTACACAAATGACTGCACCTCAGCGGACTCGTCCGTGAAACTCCTTAAGTTTGCAGATGACACCACTGTCATTGGACTGATCCAGGACGGTGATGAGTCTGCATACATACAGGAGGTGGATCGCCTGATACACTGGTGTAGTCAGAACTGCCTGGAACTAAACCCACTCAAGACTGTGGAGATTGTAGTGGACTTTCGGAAAACACCACCTCCATACACCCCCCTCACCATCCTCAACAACACTGTGTCGGCTGTGGATCACTTCAGGTTCCTAGGAACCACCATCTCTGAGGACCTGAGATGGTCTTCACACATAGACACTGTTCGAAAGAAGGCCCAGCAGAGACTGTACTTCCTGAGGCAACTCAAGAAGTACAACCTTACACAGGAGCTGCTGGTCATCTTCTACACTGCCATCATTCAGTCTGTCCTGTCTTCATCCATCTCAGTGTGGTTTGGTTCATCCACAAAACAGGACAGGTCCAGACTGCAACGAATAATCAGGACTGCAGAGAGAATCATCAGGGCTGACCTTCCCTCCATCCAGGACTTATACAGGTCAAGGGTCAGGAAAAGAGCTCCTAAAATCTCTGCAGATCCCACACACCCTGCACATAAACTGTTTAGAGTTCTGCCTTCAGGCCGACGCTACAGAGCGCTGTTCACTAAAACCAGCCTCCACAGAGACAGTTTCTTCCCCCAGGCTGTTTCTCTGTTGAACATTCAATAGAGAACAAAACAACAGCATACAGATGTTGCAAATGCACCTTTTATTTATATATGTGTATATTTGTACATTGTAAATATGTATATTCTGTAGTGCAAAAACAAAAACCAAAGAGCAAAGTGTACCGGAGTCAAATTCCTTGTTTGTATGTACAAACTTGGCAATAAAGCTGATTCTGATTCTGATTCTGATTCTAATTGACATTAGAAAACACAAAACATCAACAATAACATGGCTGTGTTATTTTTGCTCAAAAACCATTATCCAGGCTGAGAGATAAAGGCTTAAGTGGTCAACAATACTTACCTCCACCATGGAGCCTCCACTATAGAAAAAGGCAGCAAACCTTTAACAACAAAGTTTGAGACTGCCCTGTGACACTGATCTTGTTTTTTTTTGACATCTTTCCTTTTTTTGCAAGTGTGAATGGATTTACACTGACTGGCCTTGTCCTCCTCACATCAGGGTCAGAGACTACTGTGAGTAGAACATAAAAATAACAGTGAAGATTAGGTTAGCTGTTTAACCCGCCGACCCAATGGATTAGCATATTTTTACAAGCTAGGCGTTATCTGTTAATGTCAATCTTTAGTTAGCTTTTGTTTTAGCTAGCTACATAGCAATAAAATAAAGCTACACATTATCTCGGCACGATGCACATGTCAAGTTGCAGTAAGGCTAACAAACGTAAACTTGCCTGTTGAAATCCCAGACACAGTGCCGTCCTCGGTACTCTCTGATGAGGCGGAGTCTGGTGGTGGAGATTTTGAACCACTCCGCTCCGGTTTTGTACTGCCCACGGGCTGCTGAGAGGAGGCTGGCTGTGCTGGCTGCTGTCTGCTCTTCTTGCAGTCAAACACTGAGCAACTTTCCTCTCTTAAATTAATCAGGTGCATGGTTAGGTGCTTCATCAAATTAGTTGTGTTGCCAGCCTTAGCAACAATGTCTTTTTTTGCATATATTGCATTGCGCACTATTGGCATCAATCTTTCTAAAGTGAAGCCACACTTTTGACATCAGTGGCATTTTTAAGCGTTTCAACAACGCTCACAACACAGTTCACAACACAGATACACGTGAACACCGTCTGTACGCGTAACCACGTATTTATTTTTCCTGGATGACGCAATCACATTTAACATTTCAGCCAATCACCGAAACTTGGCACCGAGAGACGAGGCATGTTTTGATACTCTGTAAAACCAAAGCATTACGATCGGTACCATTGCTGAGGCGGCATACCGGAGCTGTGGTCGCAAGGTTGTTGGTGCCTGTCGCAGCGGCAATCCTCGAACCCGATGGTGGACACCGGCAGTGAGGGATGCTGTCAGGCTGAAGAAGAAGTCCTATCGGAACTTTTTGGCCTGTGGGACTCCGGAAGCAGCTGATGGGTACTGGCAGTCCAAGCGGCATGCGGCACAGGTGGTTGCTGAGGCAAAAACTCAGGAGTGGGAGGAGTTCGTTAAGGCCATGGAAAATGACTTCAGACTTTGAGGCGATTCTGGTCCAGCATCTGGTGTCTCGGGGGGAGGTACACCCACCACCAACACTGTGGGGAGGGGGTGCTGTTGACCTCAGCTCTGGATGTTGTGGGTCGGTGGGCAGAGTACTTCGAAGACCTCCTCAATCCCACCGGCACGTCTTCCACTGAGGAAGCAGAGCCTGGGGACTTTGGGGCGGGCTCTCCAATCTCTGGTGCTGAGGTCACTGAGGTGGTTAAAAAGCTCCTCGGTGGTAAGGCCCCGGGAGTGGATGAGATTCGCCTGGAGTTCCTTAAAGCTCTGGATGTTGTAGGGTTGTGTTGGCTAACACGACTCTGCAGCATCGCGTGGACATCGGGGGCAGTTCCACTGGATTGGCAGACCGGGGTGGTGGTCCCCCTATTCATAAAGGGGGACCGTAGAGTGTGTTCCAACTATAGGGGAGTCACACACTTAAGCCTCCTTGGTAAGGTCTATTTAGGGGTTCTGGAGAGGAGGGTCCGTCGGACAGTTGAACCTCAGATTCAGGAGGGGCAGTGTGGTTTTCGTCCCGGCCGTGGAACACTGGACCAGCTCTACACCCTCGGCAGGGTCCTGGAGGGTTCATGGAAGTTCACCCAACCATGTTGGACTCCAGCAGGGCTGCCCTTTGTCACCGGTCCTGTTCATGAATTTTATGGACAGGATTTCTAGGCGCAGCCAAGGGCCGGAGGGGGTCTGGTTTGGGGACCAGTGGATTTCGTCTCTTCTTTTTGCGGATGACGTGGTCCTGCTAGCCCCCTGTAGCCAAGACCTACACCATGCGCTGGGGCGGTTCGCAGCCGAGTGTGAAGCGGCTGGGATGAAGATCAGCTCCTCCAAGTCCGAGGCCATGGTTCTCGACCGGAAAAGGGTGGCTTGTCCTCTTCAGGTTGGGAGGGAGTTCCTGCCTCAAGTGGAGGAGTTCAAGTCTCTAGGGGTCTTGTTCAAGAATGAGGGAAAAATGGAGCAGGAGATCGACAGACGGATTGGTGCTGCGTCAGCAGTGATGTGGGTGGTGTACCGGTCTGTCAAAGTGAAGAGAGAGCTGAGTCAAAAAGCGAAGCTCTCGATTTATCGGTCGATCTACGTTCCTACGCTCATCTATGGTCATGAGTTTGGGTCGTGACCAAAAGAACGAGATCACGGATACAAGCGGCTGAAATGAGTTTCCTCCGCAGGGTGTCTGGGCTCTCCCTTAGAGATAGGGTGAGAAGCTCGGTCATCCAGGAGGGACTCTGAGTAGAGCCACTGCTTCTCCATGTCGAGAGGAGCCAGTTGAGGTGGCTCAGGCATCTGGTTAGGATGCCTCCTGGACGCCTCCCCGGTGAGGTGTTCCGGGCACGTCCCACTAGGAGGAGGCCCAGAGGAAGACCCAGGACACGCTGGAGGGACTGTGTTTCTTGGCTGGCCTGGGAACGCCTTGGGATTCCCCCGGACGAGCTGGTCCAAGTGACTGGGGAGAGGAAAGTCTGGGTCTCTCTGCTTAGGCTGCTGCCCCCGCAACTCGACCCCTTATAAGTGTAAGACAAGGGAAATCTCACAAAAAGGCGTGGCTGGTTGGGATGAGCAGAAGAATGAATGACGAGCAGCCCACAGCAGCGTCATCGTAACTAATCTGTGTTCATCCTTTTTTTGGATCCACCAATCACGGAGAGGCACCTGCACACTCAGATTTACATAATTAGTAAAAAAAAAAGGAAAAAAAAACACCCCTTACAATCGCAATCGTAACACAAGGAAATCTTTCATCAACAGAACCAACAGAAATACAATGTAAAAGACGCCTTACTTTGATACAACATGCTGTAATCTCCCTTGGAACAAACAGCTGGTCGAACAGTCTCCATGTTGCCAAGAGGCAGCCCTTAGCATGGAAAAGAGGTACATGTTTCTTTTTAGCACCAGATTTTGGATGCTCTGGAGCTTCCACACCTTGCGTCATGTCAGAATCAGATTGTTGATGCAAAGAGAACTTCTTTGAAAAAAGTTACCAAAGGGTTAAACTCATGTTAGAGGCATGACAGACAAAAATGGAGTAATGTAGAGCTTTGATTAAATAACCCAACCTAGTGTAGCGTTGCAGTGCAAACAAAACTGTATAATGTAATAGGATCTAAACATAGTGATCGCTTCTGGTTGACTCAGGAGGCCAAGGCCTTTATGTTGAGCTTTCTGGTTCTGACAGCTTCACGGCAGCTAAAGCTTCTGGGAGAGGAACTCTGATCAGCCAATCAGAAGTGAATTTTGTTGAAACTAGGGTGAAGGGTTGCTGTGAGAAAGATTATTTTATCGAGTGTAGACCTATTTTATGGCACCTGAGACACAAACCTTGTACAGATGGAGTTTCAACAATGGCTTTATTCACAATAATGTTGGTTTTTATGAGAGCAAAACAAGACAGCAGTTTGGAAGATCAGGAGAACATTTGGTATTTTGAGGGACCAGCTGATTACTTTAACCCCATGAAGACTATTGTACAAACTTGCTCCAAACTGCTTCTGATCTTTAGACACAGCCAAGGTGCCGTATCAATCCCATTAAAGCCGGATGATACTTACTCAACACATACCAAGAATCATATTTGAAGCAATTTGGCACCATCTAGTGGACAGAGTTATATGTAATTATGCCTAATTTTGCCAATATAAAACAGTTTATCTATATCTACAGTGAGGCACAAAATTATTCATACCTCTTAGACATACCCCATTCAACCAAGAAGTTTGTTTCTGATAGGAAATTAGACAAGTATAATAAATAAATCTAAATAAAAAATCAAAATACCATGACTCTTTTTATGTGAATTCTATTAGAAAAACATAAATCATCTTCTCAATAATCAGTGGAATAATTTTTATTGCCATTACAGCTTATAAATACTATGCAGCTTTTCCTGTTCCTACTGGTGTTTTGATTATTTATCTTTGGAGATGAGCTCCAAGTCCTTGGGGTTGGAAGGGCTGTTTGTCATTACCCTTATCTTTAATTCCATCCACAGATTATCTGTTGGATTTAAGTCAGGGCTCTTGCTGGGCTGTCCAGTCAGAAGACACATGTTTGTCAAATTAAAAGATGAATTTAAAGCTACATCTTCCAGGGGTATGAATACATTTGGGCTACCTTCTAATTAAAAATGCCTACTTAATTTGGCATCCAGTTGACAGCAAAACACAATTTACGTTTTTATAAAATCATAAATTACTTTACGTTGTAAGGGGTTAAGAGAGAGGCTCTAGGAGCTAAACTAAGAATTAGTTTCAGCTAAAACACAAAATACATCAAGACCACCTAAGATGAGCAGGTGTGCAAAGAGTCTTTGGAGATAAATGTCAAAATTAAGATGTGTGTATCACTATAGATAATAAAACAAATGTAAACCGCAACAAACTTTGAAATAGAAAGTCAGGAACTAATTCAGATTATATCTGAGAGAGAGAAGGTTTGTTAAAGTTTCAGGCAAAATAAAGACGAAATGGTGTTTGCAAGACTAAGCTACAGAAGCTGGTCAGACAGCAAGTGAAATTACAAGCAAAAATCTTTTTAAAGATGTCTGACCTCTTGCAAGCCTTCACTATTCACCTTGATGACACAGCAGGACTAAGAGTGGAGGATGTGAAGTATGTGTAATGTCTTCTCTGAAAGTGAGAAAGTTAAAGGCTAAGACCTGCATACAGCTCACACTGTCGGACTGTTAACAATGTAATTACATCACCGTCTGGCAGGCAGCTCAGCTCTGCTCAAGACGAATTCGGTCAAAGTATCATTTTACAAGAGAAAAACTGAGCAGACAAGAAGAAAAGAAAATCACAGCAACACCAAATTCAATTCTATCCTGCTCTTTTATAACAAGCTATTTCAGAAGTACTTCTGTGTTTCAATCATCTTATTGCAGTTATCTGTAGTAAAAATCTGTAATTTATTCATTTTCTTACTTACACACCATCACCTCTAATGCATATAAAGTCATTACAACATACAATTTAACACAGGTGTGCAAGTGGTACTGTGGCTAAAATCTGCCTGTGCTGTAAGCAGAATAAATCCCAAACCAGTGAGTTGCATATGTAGCCAATCATCAGTAGCTACATGAAACAGCCCATAAAATAAATTAGAATGGAGCATGAAGTTAAAGGCATGACTGAACTTTAAGGTGACTGACAGCAATATAAATGTACATTGTGTTTCAGGAATAAAACTGACCTAAAAAGGAGCTCAGACCAGTTTAACCGCTGGTTCAGGTCCACTGGGTTTGGTACTAAATCAGCCATTTTAGGGCACATTACCATTAATATGAGGAAAATACACATTAATGTAAGCAGTTCCCTTCATATAATGAGTTTCTTTTATGTCCATTGTGTTTGATTTTCTGGAGTTGCAATCACCCAGAACTGACTTGACTTTCTTCTGTTTTCTCCCTTGTTGGGAAGCCTCAACAACTGTTTAAGTCACATATGGATGTAAAATAGTTCAGAAGCTGCCTGCTCAGGCTGAACGACCCACTGTTCACACCATATAGGATCAGAAACAAATGAGGAATTTCTACCTCAAAGCACTGCTGCCACCAGCTGTTCCTTTAGTTTGTGAGCATAAACAAACTTATTATGGCATTAAACAAATGTTCACAAATTTCACTCCAGTCGTAGCAGAATGATTATGATTAAACAAGCACCCCACCCCTCCCCCAGTACAAAATATGGTGTTTTATTAGGGAGGGTGCAAATTCATGTGAAAAATCAGGGAGAGGCACTTTCACTGCTAATTAGACTTGTTGAAATTGATGTTTGGCCCTGCAGTTAACTATTTTTTTTTTTCCATTCTCCCGTGAAGATATACATTTTCTACCAGATGCCCACCAATAAAAAGATCCAGTTGGCTGCCTGTGGATTATTAAACTTAGTTTAAATTAAGGAAATTAGTCAGTAAAAGAGAAACGGGCTCCCAAGCAGCTGCATCACATCAGTGATTAAAAACACATTATGTGGAGAAATAACTCTCATCAAGCAGTAACTGTGGTAAAACAGTTCATCTGTTAGTAAAGGTGCCATCCCAAAGTATATAAATACTGTTATAAGTCAAAGGCAGGTGCTCTTACTTTGAAATATTTTGGATTTTATATTGCCATGTTGTGAAGGTTAAAAATTAAATAAACTTACTTTCTAGAAGCTGAGAGACTCTTACAGTATTTCTGGTGTTTGGACCATGAGTTTGAAAGATTAGGTGAAAATCTTTTAAACTCATGGTCCAAACATGTTAATCACTCTGTCCACCTTATTCCAGGCGGTGTTGCTGTTGGACTGGTTGTGTGTGCAGCTTCTGGGAAGACAGTAGAATTTGAAGCATAGGGGTTTGGTTTTATGATTATGTAGTCAGAGCTGTGCACTGCTCTGACTATGCTAAGCCTGTGGCATCAGCAAGTGTGTGTTTAACATGCACATACAGTGAAACAGGATTATTCTTTCAATGGAAGGTCTGTTTTCCATCGGTTACCATCTAAAGGGGAATCAAGACAAATGCCTGAAGAATCTAAATGTGAAGTGTGGCAGTTGAAGATAAATCTATGACTATTTCATCCCACCTGAGGTGTAAAAGTTGATGTCCATTCTGCCTGATGGAGCAACAATTAGCTCTGAGTGTCCATGTTCTCCACCTACATGTGTGAGTTAGCAAGTGACCATTTGTTAACATGTAAGAATGTGGACCAAAGAAAACCTGTAACAAATGTCCTGGCGTGTCTAAAATGTTCTTAAAATGTTGTCTCTTTTTCCAGAATGTCCTCTTCCATTTCTTAGAGTCAGTATTTAATAATAACTGTTAAAGCCTGAGATTGTTTTCAACTGAGTATTGGAGTGATAACTCCACACTTTACCTTGGGTTGCTGTCTTAATTTTACATTATGGAGCTTGAAAAGTGTTATATTAACAAGTTTTCTATATTTTGCAGTGTGAGCCAGCTTGGACCATATCTGGACAGTTTTTTTTTACTGATTTATGGATTAAAAAAAACCTGGTTTTGACAGCCAGTTGACTGTTTTTAAGCAATGATATAATGCAGGTTTAAAGAGTCTCTATAGAGACAAAAAGTGTTAAATGCTTCAGTCTGATGATTAAATTAAAAGACAGAAATGACAGAAAATGAAGAAAGGAGAACAATGAAGATAACCGGAACACAGAATGTCTGGAATGTGTCGGCAAGTTGTAGTCTGGCCAAGTCATGAACCACATCAATATTTTACCTCTACAAAGTAAACAGCGTGACTAAAGTTCTGTGAAATTTTAAAAGATTTGCAAAAACCTTCTAAATGTTTAGTTCAGTCTGTTCTATGACTTAAAACAGTCACACCATAAACAGGAAGACCGTCAGAAACATGCAACATTATTACAAAACCGATCTGCAGATTTTTTGCATTGAATGAATACAATCCACTCCCCATCAATTTCTCAGTTTAGTGACCTTAAATTAACAATGAAAAGAAGAAAAGGATAACGACCACACAATTGTGCTTTTGAGCAACACATCAATGCACTAAGATGTATGAGATGCCTGTTTACTTTGTCTCTTAAAAAGTGTTTTACAGCAAGGAGGGATTTAGCAGATACCATTTTATCCAAAGTTAACCTCACCAGTCTGACACGGATCTTCATCTTCAGTTGACAGCTTTATTCCCCCCCCACCACCCCAGTTGGCATCTCCCTGTGTTTGCTCACAGTCTCAAACCATTTCACCCCTTGTCTCTTAAACACACAAGTTCAAACCATTCTTGTGAGATTTAAAGGGGTTAAGTAAAAATTTGACTTTCATCCCTGTTTACTGCTCAAAAATAATATGTAAAAACTTCAGAAAATGTAGCTCCAGTCAAACCCTGCTTTCATAATCTACACGCAGAAAACCATTTCTTATCTGTAAACATTTAGGTTTTAGTTAAAAACCAACATCTACACCTGGGGCCATGCAGTGTGTCTCTAGATAATACAGTCTCTTCTCCAGAAACACACACACACACACACACACACACACACACACACATGCTTTGAAACACCACAAAAACACACAGCAGACAAATTTATTCTGGCCTATTGCTCTGAATAATGGGTTATGCAGTGTGTGTCTGTATGCTTGTCTGATATTCTTTGAAGTCCACTGACATTTTGTAGAAAGATACATAATTATGGACAACACTAACACACACACAGATAAACATAGACACACATGGACGTCTGGTCTGGCCAGTTTCATTGGGCTCCAGATCAAAAACATTTAGGCCTCTGTGGTAAACTGATTTCACTGTTTTTTCCTCCAGATATTTAATGTTTTTTGAAGGTTATTTATTTATATACGATTAAATCAAGGTGTGCAGTATTGGAGAATTACATATATTTGCAGTACAATGAACTAGCGTGAGTTTTTTAGGGTGTTATGAACCAGTGACAAGCCCCCCTTGGTTCCCTGAAAGTGGTTGTCGTAGAGGGTGGGTAAATTGGTGAAAGTTTTATAAATGTAACAGACAGGACACCTTTTTAATCATAGGGAAAACAAATTGGTTTAGCTCCCATTCATTGGGTTGTCAGATGTAATCAAGCCTGACTTCATGGCCAACATGTGTCTTGATTTTATTTGGCTCTGATTGTAATCAAAATGTCATCTAAATTTCTACCCAAAGCCAGCATGGATTACCATGATGATAACATCACATGACAAGCCACCTAAAGCAAGCAAAATCTATTTTGATAAAATTTAGGAGAACACATCCTATTAAAATGTAATAACAGCTACAAACATATGAAAACTGATCAGTCCTTTTTTGTCTGACGCAGGAGGTCATGGGTCAGCAATGCAAACAAAAATCTGTTAGTTACCAAAGATGATTTATATTTAGTCATTTTGTAAAGGTCTACTAGTCAGTCAGGAAATCAGTATGTGTTTTTGGGATATTCTGTATTGTGATATTTTTTATAGGTTTTATATCTGTTTGGATGTTTAATTCAGTTCAGCTGCTTCTAATTTGGCTCATTCTGTCAAAATCTTGAGGTGTTTGGGGGTGTTTTTCTTTTGTTTGTTCATTTTGATAATTTCTTTGCTGCTTAATTTTTTTTTTTACATCGTGCCGTCTTTAGTTCATTTCCCTGTGCTCTTATCATTTGGTGTTTTCCTTATTACTTTATTCTTTAGTAGTTTCTTCCAACGTTTAGAACTATTTCCTGTTAGTTTTCTGTTAGATACTTCCTGGGTTTCTTTGTTTTTCTGTCCAACTCCTTTTTACTTTAATATTCCTTTTCTCTCTCAGATCCCTGCCTTAACTCTACTCAGCTGTTACTCATTCTCACCTGATTGCTCACACCGTCTTGCCATGCCTTTCTCCTCACTTCCTCCTGTACATAAGCTTTCTGGTTTTTATCTCCCATTGCTGGATTTGTCAGTTAGATCACCTTTTACTCTGCCAGTGCGCCATGTTCTGCTTCTCCTGTGTTTTCTATGCAAGTTTCAATTATTAAATCCTTCAATCCACCATGGTCCTTCCTAGTTCCTGCATGTGCTTTGGTCCTGCTCAGCAGGACAATTTGTATTGAAAGTCATTGGACTTTGTTGTAATGCTCCATTCTCACTATTTTTAAATATGAGCTACACAGAGGACCCTAAATGAAATAAAGGTGGTGCTGTTAGAGACTTTCAAAATGGCCAGGGTTAATCCTGCCTCTTGCCCAGTGACCACTAAATGTAGGCCAAATCCCTCACCAGTGTGACTCTGAAAAAAGAATTTACAGGAATGGACAGATCAATAAAATGTATCTCCTGGAAAATCATATTTATATTTAATCACATTTAAAAATTGAGTTTTAGATGTTACGAATTACATTTTATTTTTAGGGGTAACTGCCATATTCAATTCAATTCAGTTTTATTTATATAGCGCCAATTCACAACACATGTCGTCTCAAGGCACTTCACAAAAGTCAGGTACATACATTCCAATTAGTCCTAATCATTGAACAGTGCAGTCAGAGTTAGTTATTTATTCAAATTGGATAAAAAGTTTTTCTATCTAAGTAAACCCAGCAGATTGCATCCAGTCAGTGACTTGCAGCATTCACTCCTCCTGGATGAGCATGTAGAGACAGTGGACAGTCACTGGCGTTGACTTTGCAGCAATCCCTCATACTGAGCATGCATGTAGAGACAGTGGAGAGGAAAAACTCCCTTTTAACAGGAAGAAACCTCCAGCAGAACCAGAACCAGGCTCAGTGTGAGCGGCCATCTGCCACGACCGACTGGGGGTTTGAAAGAACAGAGCAGAGACACAAAGAGAACAAAGAAGCACTGATCCAGGAGTCCTTTCTATGGGAAGGAAAAGTAAATGTTAATGGATGTAGCTCCTTTAGTCGTTTCACCTAGAAAGAAAGAACAGATAAACTCTGAGCCAGTTTTCAAGGTACGAGTTTGAAAGAGAGCACATATAATTAGTCACAGTAAAAGCTCAGTCAATCGCCATGTCTAGGAGAGAGAAAGGGTTCAACACTAAAAGACAGGGCCATGTGGGTCATCGGTAGAGGGTGAGCATTAAGTTGTTGCCAGCAGAAGCTCGGACGATGCCCCTCTCCAGAAAGGTGTCACGGGTAGACACAGAGTCAGGCCAGGTGTAGCCTCTAGGAAGAGAAAAGAGAGAGAACAAAGTTAAAAGCTGAAATAACAGCAAATAATGCAAAATTGGAGCGTAGTGTGAGACTGTAGCGAAGTGGGTGAAAGTGGTCATTATGTCCTCCAGCAGCCTAAGCCTATAGCAGCATAAGTACACAGAAAGTTTCAGTTCAGATTATTTAGTTAAACGGCGCTTATTTTCAACAATGTCGTCTCAAGGCACCCCACAAAGGGTCCCACTGATGGTCATTGTTATACTAAAAACCACAAGGATTGGGATACCTCTCTCTGTCAGACTGATTATAACCATTGGAAAAGAGAAGGGGTCATACAGGTAGCAGAAATGGAGGGTGTGTTTGCACCTCAACCATAACTGAGCCGGTTTAGGCTTAAACTGACTCCCTCTTAGTCCATCCAACAGGGAGGGAGGAAGGCTCCCTCCCTGATAAACTAAGCCACTCTAACTATAAGCTTTATCAAAAAGGAAAGTTTTAAGCCTAGCCTTAAAAGTAGACAGGGTGTCCGCCTCACGGAACAAAACCGGGAGCTGGTTCCACAGGAGAGGAGCCTGATAACTAAAGGATCTGCCTCCCATTCTACTTCTAGAGACTCTAGGAACCACCAGTAAACCTGCAGTCTGAGAACGAAGTGCTCTGTTAGGAACGTATGGAACAATCAGATCTCTGATGTATGATGGAGCTAAATCATTAAGGGCTTTATATGTGAGGAGGAGAATTTTAAATTCTATTCTGGATTTAACAGGGAGCCAATGAAGGGAAGCTAAAGTAGGGGAAATATGATCTCTCTTTTTAATTTTCATCAGAACTCTTGCTGCAGCATTTTGAATCAGCTGAAGGCTTTTAATTGCATTTTGTGGACATCCTGATAGTAGAGAATTACAATAGTCCAGCCTTGAAGTAACAAATGCATGGACTAGTTTTTCAGCATCACTCCTGGATAGGATATTTCTAATTTTGGCAATGTTCCGGAGATGAAAGAAGGAAATCCTAGAAACCTGTTTAATATGGAATTTAAATGACATGTCCTGGTCAAAAATAACACCGAGGTTTTTTACTTTATTACCGGAGGTAAATTTAATGCCATCCAGGTTAAGTGATTGACTAAGCAGTTTCTTTTTTAAAGACTCCGGTCCAAAGATGACAACTTCTGTCTTGTCTGAATTTAGAGGCAAAAAATTTAAAGTCATCCAAGTTTTTATATCTTCAAGACATGCTTGTAGTCTATCTAACTGGTTGGGCTCATCCGGATTTATGGATAAGTAAAGCTGAGTATCATCAGCGTAACAGTGAAAATGTATCCTATGCTGCCTGATAATTTTACCTATTGGAAGCATATATATATATAGTAAAGAGAATTGGCCCAAGTACTAAACCCTGTGGTACTCCACAATTAACCATGGAGTTTAAAGATGATTTATCATTTACATGAACAAACTGGAAGATTTTATTTTTAATAGAATCAATTTTATTTAAGAAGAATCCCATAAAGTCATGACTGCTAAGAGCCAAGGCTAAGAGCCAATGGCTCGACAGAGCTATGACTCAGTGTAAGTTTAGCAACTGTACTAAAGAGAAACCTAGGATTATTCTTGTTCTCTTCTATTAATGATGAGAAATAAACTGTTCTGGCTTGGCAAAGTGTCTTTTTATACAACAGTAGGCTATTTTTCCAGATTAAGTAGGAATCCTCTAGTTGTGTAGAGCGCCATTTTCTCTCCAATTTTCTAACATTGTGCTTTAAAGTACACAGCTCTGAATTAAACCAGGGAGCCTGCCTCCTATGAATAATTCCCTTCTTTTTCAAGGGGGCTGCATTGTCTAATGCACCACGTAATGATGAAGTAACACTCTGAACAAGAGAATCAATTTGTGAAGGGGAAGAAACAAAATTATTGCCTTCCACTGTGCTTTTCTGTGATAATGAGGAGATTAAAAGTGGAACAGATTATTTAAAGGTTGTTACAGCATCGTCTGATAATGATCTACTATAATTAAAATTTTCTTTCAGGTGTGGAGTACTCGGTTAAATTAAACTCAAAGGTTATTAAGAAATGGTCAGACAGGACAGGGTAATGAGAAAACATTGTAATGTCTTTACACTCAATGCCATATGTCAGCACAAGGTCCAGAGAATGAAGAGAAAGGTGGGTAGGTTTGTTAATGTTTTGAGTAAAGCCAATTGAGTCTAAGAGAGCATTAAAGGCTATATTTAGGCTATTGCTTTCAGTGTCAACATGCATGTTAAAATCCCCCACTATAATAACTTTATCGGTATTTAACAAAAAATCAGATAAAAGGTCTGAAAACTGATCTAAAAATTGAGAGTAAGGGCCTGGTGGACGGTACAAAGCAACAAATAGAAGTGGGTTTTAGTGCTTTGCAATTTGGATGAGGAAAACTAAGAATTAAATATTCAGAAGAGTTGTAGCTATTGATTGGTCTGGGACTAATCAATAAATCGGACTGAAAGATGGTTGCTACTCCTCCTCGCCCAGTATTTCGAGGAATGTGAAAATTTAAATAATTAGTAGGAGTTGACTCATTTATAGTAACATAATCCTCTTGCTGCAGCCAGGTTTCTGTGAAGCAAAATAAATCAATCTGATTGTCACAAATCAAGTTACTAACTAACAATGTCTTTGAAGAGAGAGATCTTAGGTTCAGTACACCACATTTAATTGTTTTATTTTTCTTTTTAGTCTGAGTTGTTTATTTTTATGAGATTTTCTTGATTTCCTCCTTTTAGATTATTTTTTAATCTATTCAAATAATATTTATTTGGCAGTTACTCAGGAGGACATGAATTCAATTCAGTTTAATTCGGTTTATTTATATAGTGCCAATTCACAACACATGTTGTCTCAAGGCACTTCACAAAAGTCAGGTACATACATTCCAATTAGTCCTAATCATTGAACAGTGCAGTCTGCAAAGGTTTAATTAGAGCTACCTTAAAAGCTTGTGGTACATATCCAGTTTCTAAGGATAGATTAATCATATCTAAAATGGGGCTGGTAATCAGAGGAACCACTTCCTTAAATAATTTGGTTGGGATTGGGTCTAACATACAAGTTGAAGGTTTAGATGAAGCTAATATTTCTGATAACTCAGGAAGCTCCACAGGATCAAAGCAGTCCAAACACAGATCAGGTTCTACAGTTACTTCCAATGTTGTCTCACTGGCTGAGGATGAAATAATTAGGAAGAATCCCATAAAGTCATGACTGCTGAGAGCTAAGGGAATGGATGGCTCAACAGAGCTATGACTCTGTGTAAGTTAAGCAACTGTACTAAAGAGAAACCTAGGATTATTCTTGTTCTCTTCTATTAATGATGAGAAATAAGCTGTTCTGGCTTGGTGAAGTGACTTTTTATACAGCAGTAGGCTATTTTTCCATGACGCAGAATAGGAATGGGAGACCCAGAAAATTACCCAGGCTGGTATCAAAGCTGCGACTGTTGTGTTGAGGATGTAGTGTCTGTTGTTTTCATTGATCTCACACAGTATGCAAGGCTTATAAACTCTAAAATATTATTTTAAGCTACAAATTATAATAGTGGCCATCGTATTAGATACTAACATCATATCACCTTGCTTTCATATTTTCTACTCTTGTGTACTAAATGGAAACTACAATATTCACATCAATTCAAAATCAGCATTTGTTGACTAATAACTTAAATAAACTGCAATATCAAAGCACGAAATCAGACACAAGTAGGGGTATAACCATATGTAAACCTCATGTGATAAAATCATTTATAATGCTGGCTTTATGAGAATACGATAAAATAGAATAGTCAAGGTCTGAATATTTCATAAAGCTACTAAAGGTTTTATGCTTGTGTAACTGTATTGTGCAAAACGTTCCTGTTCCATGTATGTGTGGAATTTGCATCAGCTGGCATCAATGGGACACATGCCTCCTGGGCTGCATTAGGAACAGAATCTACATAAGGGGAATTCACGACAAAACTCTACCAGGGGTTTGTAGTGGGTGCTTTTTTATTTTTAGAGCAGCATTCGTGTTTGTGGGGCAACTGTATGCAGAGATAGATATATTGCCCAAAAGATTTTAAAAATACACTGAACAAAAATATAAACACCCAAAGTAAAATATTGTTGCCATGTGGAGTTAAAAACTGTAAATTAGCATTTGCTGACATTTCATTGTACAAAGTAATATTTCTCTTGATTTGTGTATAATTTTTAATCCAACTTGCTGTCAATGAGCATTACTCAGTGAGTTGTTTTCTACTAATTGCTTTTTACTAGTGCATGGATGGGGCATGTCCAGTGGGCGATAAGACATAATGAACAACAGCTGGACAATCCTTGGACTGGGGACAATAAAAGGCCAACCCAAAATGTCAAATTTTGTCACAAGTCATGATGCCTCAGATGTCGCAAGTTATGTGGGAGCGTGCGATGCATGTTGAATGCAGGGATGTCCACCAGAGCAGTAGCTGCACGGCTCAATGTCCATTTTCGGACCATAGGCTGTTTAAGTGTTCGTTTCCAACAGACTGGCACTACTGCAAATCGACCTCATCCTCGTCGGCCACGTGTGACCACTCCAGCACAAGATCGCCACATCCGGCTCATCCATCTGCGGGATCGTCTAAGACCAGCGACACACATAGCTGATTAGACTATTAGTCTGCACAACAGACACATCACACCTCAGACTGTCCGTAACCACCTACGAGAAGCCAACTTGCATGTTTGGTGCCCTCACCGTGGTCTGGATCTCACTGCTGTCCGGCGTAGGAACCGACTCGCATGGGCGAATGAACATGTCCGATGGCCCTTGGCACGCTGGATAAGAGTGATGTTCACGGATAAATCCAGGTTCCAGTTGTATCGTGCAGACGGAAGACAGCGTGTCTGGCAACGCGTGGGTGAACGGTTTGCAGATGCAAATGTTATGCCCAGGGTTGTGCATGGATGTGGTGGCATTATGGTTTGGTCAGGCCTCACATACGGGCAAAGGACACCATTGCACTTCATTGAAGGGAACTATAATGCACAAAGATATCGGGACGAGATTCTCACCCCATTTGCTGTGCCATTTGTGTGCCAGCATGATATCACCTTTCAACATGAGGATGCCTGACCTCATGTTGCCCGCATCTGCATGGAATTCCTTCAAACAGATGACATTGAAGTCCTGGACTGGTCTGCATTTTCGCCAGACATGTCCCCAATAGAGCATCTTTGGGATGTTCTGGATAGGCGTGTCCGGGACAGTCTTCCAGTTCCAGGCAATGTGGGTCAGCTCCGTGTGGCACTCCAGGAGGAATGGAATAACATTCCGCAGGCCACCTTAGATAATCTGATCAACTCCATGCGAAGAAGATGT
The DNA here is from genome assembly GCA_036173005.1 of Crenichthys baileyi. Lineage (NCBI taxonomy): Eukaryota > Metazoa > Chordata > Actinopteri > Cyprinodontiformes > Goodeidae > Crenichthys > Crenichthys baileyi. The sequence goes on from JAHHUM010002883.1 coordinate 155,964, forward strand.
GTTGCTCTGAGAGACCCAGCTGGCAGACACACAAGATACTGAAAAATCAAATACCACGATGTTATCAATGCTGATATGCTAATCAGTAATTACTGAAAATATATTTTGAGTTTCTCTATATATTGCGTAACCCAAATGTTAATAAAACTCTTATATTTGACATGGGGCGTTTATATTTCTGTTCAGTGTACTTTTTTTATTTACTTTTATCTGTATTACAATATGTAGATGCTGTAGGGGATGATTCCCCTGTTGTTTCAGTCACAGGAAGTGGATCTCCATCAGTCCATTCTAAGTGAATGTTTTGCATGCTGAATATTTTTTTTCATAATCATAAATCTGTGGTACTGGGTCACACTTTCACATTCCTGGTCAGAAACCATCTGTTTGACCTTCACACTCTGCACAACAGTACAATGGATGGTTTCTGCCAGCCATAAATCTGATAGACCATATATTACTTTGTGGATTTCCTGGCTTTAAGCCCTGTAGCAAAGTCCCATCCAATTGTTATGATCAGGAGATGACAGCAACAGATACTACTGTTGGTAGATTTTCAGGAGTGTTATTTTTAGAGCACCACAAGCAGACTGGCGTCCAGTTCCATTGTATTGTTGCAAAAACTGTTATTTCCTCAGACAGTCTGACTAATAGGGTTACTCCCACCAAAAGGTATGGATGGAGAGTACCACTGCATGTTTTAGCTACTCTTCTTCTCATCTCTCTGTTTCAGTGAGCAAGCCATCTGTTTGGGCGGCTGGCATGCATGTATTCTGCCCGACACGCTGAAACACAGCTGCATAGATTTAACAACCTGGAACAAATAACATTATTCTGGGCTGATTACATTTACACATGCCTGGACCACCTCCTGTATCAAAATGCTGCAAGCCCAAATTAAACAAACAAATTAACCAGTTTCCCTTACATAGTTCAAACCTCTCAAACTTGAGAGTGAGTTGAGTATCCTGCTGTATGTGCATCATTGGCACACCAGTGGTCTGGTATTCCTTTTCCAATGCAGCCATGGAAGCCTTGATGGGTCTAAGTGTGACTTTACCAGCTTTCCTTAGGTCTGACAGTAAAGTTTGTTTTAAATATTACGTTTTGAGTCAGTAATAGTTAGGTTTGATACTTAATTTATATTTTAATTTAATCAGTTGAAATTGAGTTTCTGAGGCCTGTTTTACCAGTAAGCTGTTTAGCTGCAAAATAAATCATTTTGGTGACCTGTGCAGGAACTTTGTAAAACATGAACATTTAACGGTAATTTAAAATGTTTTACTATTTTAATTTTTAATGTAAGAGCTCAATAATAGCTTTGAACTACCAGGAACTTGGTGGTGATGTTATGAAAGCATACGCCAGAAATGTTTTTCTTTTTCCAAACATCTTTTTAAAACAGCAAAATTATGAAAGTATGATTCATTTTCAGCTTCCTTCAATCTATAGTAGTTGATTAAAAACATGGAATCATATAATCATGAAATGACAATTTTTGAAATTCCTGTATTCCTGCTAAGCATAACTAACCAATGATGTAGGGGGGCCAGGCGTCAACCCACACATGCATCAGTGACCCGTGACTGCTCATAATTATATCAGTGGATACCACTGTTCCTTCTTTTTTTTAATCTCACTGGGAGGTTTTTAATCTCACTGGGACTTTATCCTGGTAAAATAAAGGTTGAATAAAAAAACATAAAGAAGTCATTTTTTGACTTCATCACTCTCTCACATGCTTGTGAGAGAGTGATGAAGTCTACTCTTCTTTCCAACTTTGCTTTAACCTGATTAGGTTTGTAGGTATTTGTTTTTGCACAGTTCTTTTAACCTCTGTTTTGAGGTCTGACCTTTGACTAGGCCATTGCAAAACTCTGATGCAGCTGTGTATGGGACCATTGTGTTGATGATGACCAGTTTTGGTCAAGCTTCTCTGATTGGACAGATGTCATCCCATTTAACCCTAGATTTGCAAAGAAACTACTTCATTCTGTCCAAACAAACCGAATACAGAATATACATATCTACAATGTACAATATACACATATATAAATAAATAAAAAGGTGCATTTGCAACATCTGTATGCTGTTGTTTTGTACTCTATTGAATGTTCAACAGAGAAACAGCCTGGGGGAAGAAACTGTCTCTGTGGCGGCTGGTTTTAGTGAACAGCGCTCTGTAGCGTCGGCCTGAAGGTAAAACTCTAAACAGTTTATGTCCAGGGTGTGTGGGTCTGCAGAGATTTTAGCAGGCTCTTTTCCTGACCCTTGACCTGTATAAGTCCTGGATGGAGGGAAGGTCAGCCCTGATGATTCTCTCTGCAGTCCTGATTATTCGTTGCAGTCTGGACCTGTCCTGTTTGGTGGATGAACCAAACCACACTGAGATGGATGAAGACAGGACAGACTGAATGATGGCAGTGTAGAAGATGACCAGCAGCTCCTGTGGAAGGTTGTACTTCTTGAGTTGCCTCAGGAAGTACAGTCTCTGCTGGGCCTTCTTTTGAACAGTGTCTATGTGTGAAGACCATCTCAGGTCGTCTGCAAACTTAAGGAGTTTCACGGACGAGTCCGCTGAGGTGCAGTCATTTGTGTACAGAAGAGAAGAGGAGTGGGGATAGAACACACCCCTGGGGGGCACCAGCACTTATTGATCTGGTTCGGGAGAAGATGCTCCCCAGTCTCACCTGCTGCTGTCGGTCCGTCAGGAAGCTGTTGATCCACTGACAGGTGGAGGCTGGGACGTTGAGCTGGGTGAGCTTCTGGTGGAGGATGTCTGGTATGATGGTGTTGAAGGCCGAGCTGAAGTCTACAAACAGGATCCTGTCGTAGGTCCCTGGGCGGTCGAGGTGTTGCAGGATGAAGTGTAGACCCAAGTTAACAGCATCATCTGCCGACCTGTTTGCTCGGTAAGCAAACTGCAGAGCGTCCAGTAGAGGGCCTGTGATGTCTTTCAGGTGCTTCAACACCAGCCGCTCAAAGGATTTCATGACCACAGACATCAGGGCTACAGGCCTGTAGTCATTTAATCCTAGGATGGTGGGTTTCTTGGGCACTTGGATGATGGTGGATCGTTTGAAGCAGGAGGGGACCTCACACTTCTCCAGTGACTTGTTGAAGATCCGGGTGAAGATTGGAGCGAGTTGATGTGCACAGGCTTTCAGGCATGATGGGGAGACGTTATCAGGTCCTCCAGCTTTCTTTGTTTTCATGCGCTGAAGGAGCCAATTTACATCTTCCTCAGAGATCTTTAGTGCAGGCAGAGGATCTGAAGGTAGGGGGTTGGTTGCTTTACTGGTCGAATTTGTTCCTGAATGGGACGTGGAGGAGTTGGTTTGAGGTGTGAATGGCTTCTTGTCATGTCTGCAGTAGAAGCCATTCAGACGGTTAGCCAGGCGAGGACTTTGTTCAGGAAGGGTGGTGGGGCTTCTGTAGGCAGTCAGGTTTCTCAGACCAGTCCATACAGCCGAAGTGTCACCAGTAGAAAGGCTGTTTTTCAGCTTCTCACTGTAGCTTCTCTTGGCTGCTTTGATCTCTTTTGTAAGTCTGTTCCAGGCCTGCCTGTACCGCGCCCAATCTCCACTGCTGTGAGCTTCTTCCTTGTCCCTGCGCAGATTCCTGAGGTGTGGAGTGAACCATGGCTTGTTGTTCCCAAAGTTGCAGAAGGTCTCGGTCTGCACACACATGTTCTCACAGAAACTGATGTATGATGTCACCACATCAGTTAGTTCGTTTAAATCAGTGGCTGAGGTTTCAAAAACAGTCCAGTCTGTGCATTCAAAGCAGGCCTGTAGCATCTGCTTCGATTCCTCAGTCCACTTTTTGAACCACGGGTTTGGAAGCTCTTAGTTTCTGTCTGTAAGTTGGGATCAGGTGGATAAGGCAATGATCCGAAAGTCCCAGAGCAGCCCTGGTAACAGCATGGTATGAGTCCTTAAAAGCTGTGTAACAGTGGTCCAGTGTGTTTTTGTCTCTGGTGGGACACTTAATATGCTGTCTGTATTTTGGGAGCTCATTAGAGAGATCTGCGCTGTTAAAATCACCCAGTATTATGATGAAAAAGTCAAGGTGTTTTTTCTCCACGTCTGTAATCAGCTCAGCAAGATGTTTTTCCGTGGCAGAAGTGCAGCCATGCGGTGTAAAATATGAGCCGATTATTATGAACGAGGAAAACTCTCTCGGTGAGTAAAACGGTTTACAGATTATGGGAAATGACTCCAGATCCGGACTACATGTTTTCCCCAGCACTTTTATGTCTCTGCACCAAGCTTCGTTTATATAAAAGCAGATTCCGCCTCCTCGCTTCTTCCCTGATAGCTCCGCGCTGCGATCCGCTCTGAACAGCTGAAGGTCCAGTATCAGCAGTGCGCGGTCCGGGATGTTGTCACTCAGCCATGTCTCGGTGAAGAATATTTTGTATGTGTTCACTCAACTAGTTCACTATGAGGGGTCAAAATAACATAAATTAACTTGAAATGAATTGAAGGTGTTAAATAATGAACATGGTAAAATTGAGTGCCATAAAAACCAACTTGTAATTAATATCGCCTCTGTGAAAATTAGCAGTTGTGAATTTGGAGGTTATTAAAAGGATAACATGGTAAATAATAATGTTATAAATTTTAAGGTTAATAAGGTTACTTTGCCTGTTTTCATTCACTGCCTTGATTTTAGCGCCCCCATTTTTACCACTTCACGGTGTAATTTTTTTACTTCCAGTAGATCGGAATACGACAGCAGCCCCGGCGCGACAGCGAAGTACTTGTAGTCCATCGCCATTCCCAAGCATTTTCAGTAGTAGGCTCGCCCTTGTGTGGGAATGGGACAATAAACGGTTTGCTGGAAGTTCTCTAGGGTCCACAACTTGGCATACAGCGCTCTCAGAAATTGTCAATATGAGTGGGATGCTGTAGGATTATTTTCAGGGTATGTGTGGTGACTATTTGTCAAAGGAAACAAATCAACCAAACTAAGGACTTAACTCAAGAAATCCCTGATGCGCACCAGGGGTTTGTGGTTTCGGCAGTAGCCTGTTACCCAAAAGATCCCAATATACAAACAAAAGTATATCTTTTCAAAGGTTTATTTCCATGGAAACAAGAAAAAAGATAATGACAAATGTGGGTTCCACCCTTCCATCCAGTAGTTAAACCCAGTGGTAGGTTCAACATGATGAGCCGGGAATCGGGTGCCTTCTCCTGGTCGGCTGACAGCTGCCGAAGCAAGCTGGCGCCGAGAAATGGCAATCCTCTTTTTTTTTTATTAAGTGGAATCTTAATAAACCAAGTAGATAGTTGAGTTCAACAAACCTACATTCTGCCTAAAATTATCTTAGAAGTTTATTTGGGGTCACAGAAAGTGTATTATTTAAATTTTTTATTCACAATTTTTGCCACCGTCGTCTGCCATTGTTGCCCGAGCACGATCAATCCACTTCGACCCACAATGAATCACGGGAGATTGTAGGTCACGGACTATAAAACTCCATGGTCGCACCGGGGCTGCTGCCGTATTCCGATCTACCAGAAGTAACAAAAATTACATTGGGAACGCGATGAATGATTAAACTTAAGTAAAAACTGGGGCGCTAAAATCAAGCCAGTGAATGAAAACAGGCAATTACATTGGATCAGTTAATCAGTAGATCTGATTAGCAGCACCAGACTGATGCTTCCCCTCCTAAATCCCATGGAGGAAGCAAGAGTGTATTACTTGTCCACATGGCTGTCCTGACATTCTTCTTCCCCTGACTGCACATCATTAGTATTGATCAACAATTCACCATGAACCTCCCCACATGTATTTGATATTGCGCACTGTGGTTCCGCTTTCAAAGTGCTTTGCTTCTCTTTCAGCCACATAAATATCATATTGGATGCATTAAAATACTCATGGCAGATATGATGAATCTCACTGGTGACAAAAACCTGGATTAATTCTCTCCCTGAAATGACAGCGGCATGTTATTTAGAGTACATTTGCACCTCTTGTTGAGGACGCATGATATATGTATCTACATTTATTTATTATTTAGTCAGAGATAATTAAATTTAATTACAATTGAGGCTTTAGATATCTTTTTTGGCACTTTGAAAGTTGCACAACAATATTTTAGCTTTCTTGCTAAAATGTATGGCAACATTCACTTATCTTTAGTAATCAAAGGTTTGGTTTGTCTTCAGAAACACTGTGAGATCATTAAAATTAGGGAAGTGGCCTCCAGCAGGGTGTCTTCTGGTCTCTTTCCATGGACATGTTAGTGTGAAAAGAGCTCAACTGGAGATACGTTGGCAGCAGTGGGATTTGAAAGGAAACCTTGCATGCACTCTGAGCATAATTACAACATGTGGGTCAGTGCTAAACATGCATCTCGGTAGGAAGGGATGGTGATGTTTGGAAGATTGATTGGCCAAGTTTTTGCCCTGCCCTACTTCTACACTAATAAATGGTAGAATTACATATGCAAAGTTAAAGACATCACTGTTATGAGTTTGTCTTATTAGAAAAAACCAACAACATCTACAGAATATGGTTGTTTTGTCTTCATCATTCTGCGGTTTGTCTTATATTTGATTTGGACAATGCAAAGTATCGTTTATGGTTTTATGTTTGTATGTTTTCCTAGTGCACTCCCATGCGAAATCTTGGCTGGAGAATAAATCACAAGTATTCGCATTTTACCCCGCTACATTGTAAAGCAGTTGTAAGGTGAGCTGCGTCTTCTCCATGTGGTGATGACGGCTTCATCCAAGGTGTGGAATTAACATCTGTTTTTGTAGACCCCATTACCATATATCCGTAAATGTGTTAATTTACATTTAGATCAGCGCAATGTGCAGAATGATTTGCAGTGGTGTCCTGCTGACAGACTCAATCATTCCTGCAAGGACAAAGACTCCCAGTTAAGAGGAAAACCCACTGTAACATTGTCATATATTTTAATGCCCCTGCTCCCAGATCACGATGCAGCCTGTGCCATGTAGAAACCATCTCCAGTGAGATTGATCTGTCATACCAGTAACACTGGAAGCCATCTGGACCGTCTTAGTGGACATGTCATCGGATCCTCTGACTCTTGGCCAAAAATGTTTCCACCGTTAATCACTTCTTTTACTTGGCGGTTCTGTCCAGAACCTCTTTTGAACATTTGAGAAATGTAACATCACTGTCTTATTGCATCCAACCCTTAATTTCCAGTGCCAGAGTTATGCATCTGTTGTCATAGTAAACCTGCACAAAACACTTTTACTATTTTGCAGGAGTGTAAAATACCCTCCCACCTTATCCTACTACCTTACATTAACACATTATGCTTATAAGACATAAAGCAGTTAAAAAAGATAAGGGGAGTCTGTTTTAAAGATTCCTTTAGTTTTCCTATCAGTTCATTTTAAATCTTGATGCACACTAACAAAAATTATCTGATGCATCCTTAAGTGTCCACAACAGCAGCACAGTGAAGGTGGAGCGAAGCAGATTCAATGGAGGATGATGAGTAGGGTGAAGGTGTTGGGTGGCAGAGATGGATGGATGTATGGGTAGCTGGTGAGAATGACAAAATGTGGAGTGGGTAGCATAGATGGAGGGCTAAGATGGTAAAGAATGACAAATGCAGAGATGAAAGATGGTCCATCTGGAAGGAACCACCTCCCGTTTCCCTCAAAACACACTATGGTGTCATCCGGTGTTTAGCTTTTACACTGAGCCATGTGGTATAGACAAAAAGAGACTGAGAAGAATCAGAAATAAGTTTGATCATTCACAGATGTTCTTGTCTCTTTTTAGAGTGAGCCTCAGGAGTCTTGCTTTCTGACAGGATCTCTGACAGGTTTTTTTCTTTTAGCAGATTTTACTTGAAGGTGCTAGCAGATGTATTCCCTCTCTGATGTATTGCCCGGTCATAGGGAAAAATAAGTACACCCCTGCTGCTTCCAAAAGATTTAACAGGACAGGTAGCAGACATGTGCTGCTGAGCACTCAATAAACTAATTATCAGGAAATGTGGTCACCTCTGTTATAGCAGGTATTCTGGCACATACTAGTGTTTTATCACAGTGTCCAACTGTTACTGCAAATCAGTCTTTGAAGGTGTTATTAAGCAATGTTTAAACAATTTGATGTCCATCTTTCTAAGGAAAGAGATAATTTAGAAGTGGAAAACTTTAAAGAGGAATACCAGTCCTCCTAGCACTGGACCTCTCTGGGAATTGTTCATGACAGGATAGTAAGGGAAGGCAAATTAAGTTACAGCATCATTCATACACAATATGCAATATGAAGTGCTTTACAGGACATCAATGGAAAGACTGAACGAAAGTAACAAAGCATCGCTTAAAAGACAAAGGCAGTAAGATAGATATATTAAAGAAATAAAATAAGCAAAGGTTAAAATACAGAAATTAGAAGCAAATTTAAATTTAACTTTATATTGAAGTATAATCAGTTTCTGAACATCTCAGGTTTTCAACATGGGCCTGGCCTGATTATTAGGGTTTTAATAAACTGTGTCAGCAACTATGGATATTTTATTTTTGACAGTTTGACAAAGAATATATGACTTGCAGGACCTCCACTCTTTCTAAGTTCTAAGCTTTAACCCATCCTGGTTATGAACAGCTAAAACAACAACCTAGCCTAAATTATTATATATTTAGTAACCAAAGACTAAATCTAAAATATTTTAAAGAATGGCACAATGGTGTGGGGTTTTGTAATATTGCCTCACATCAAGGAGTTTGGGATCGCCCTTTAAATATGTGCTTTTTACTTTTAGCTCCACTTTCCTTTCAGTGTCCAAAAATGTAGAATTAGGTGTTCAGCATTAGTATGTCTGCTGCCCACTTACAAAACATTTTGGTCTGCAAACCAAGTATCTCTTACAGTTGATTACATGGCAGTTAACATTACAGATTTGGAAGTAACAGCAGTCAATTCAATGCAGCTGTGAATAGTTCAATGACAATAAAACCAAGCAGTGAGAAACAGGGAGAAAATAAAAACAGCAGAAAGGAAATAATGTTGCACCTTAAATGAGAAGGCAAATGCTTGTTGAAAAATATACACGATCCCAATTATACAGCTTGTCTGTTGTATACTTCACATTTCTTGAGCTCGGAGCTTTATGGATGAAAAAATCTGTGGTAGAAAAACCCAGAGAATGGTGAATATTGAAAGAAATATCATAATATCATCCATCCATCCATCCATCCATCCATCCATCCACTCACCCCAGGTATGTGGATCTCATGGGCAACAGTCTAAGCAGAGGTTATCTGTCCTTCCTCTCCCCTGCTTCTGCCTCCGAGTTGTTTGTAACCCTGTTGTGAGGTACAGTTTCTCCATCCAATCCCTGGTCTGCTTTTCGTGAGAAATCCACAAACAAGTCTCTTGCAATGTGTCCAGAAGGCATCCATACCAGATGACCTAACCACCACAACTGCCTCCTTCTAATCACAAGTCTTCTCTGATCACCTCCAGCTACTTTGCCGAGGATGCTCATTTCACTCTTATAGTCTCTAATACTTGTGCTCTACATCTTTTGGTCGTTACCAGCAGCTAATGAGCGCAGATGAGGGTTGAAACATAGATCAATCAGCAAATTAAAAGGTTTTACTTTGAGTTGAGGTGATTTTTTTTTTTTTTTTTTTTTTTTTTTTACAGACCTGTGCTGCAGTGATCTATCCATTACCCAGTTCTGTTCTACCTCCACTCCTGTGGAGGTAGAACAGGCTGTTACACACAGATTGTTGTCCCTTAAACTTACATGGATATTGGTTTCCGGATGATTTTGTTGCACATTTTTCTGTCTAACTTGTATTTAAACCACCCCCTGTGTCACAAGCTATAATGGAGAATGACCCCAATGTTTCACATCCGTTTTTCATTTGCATCTCTGATACCATTTCATATGCAGCAGATGTACTAATTACCGTTTTATTAGTTTGTTTGCGGTTGCAGCTGGGGAGCATCACATATCAACTTTTATTTTTCACACAGAAACATTCATTTCATAAAGGCCTGCCAGGCACCATCTTACTGGGCCGCTTTTTTTGTTTTGACCAATGGATTTATGTAATAATCTGACGGGAACCAGTTTTATTCAGTTCAACATTTTTAATACATAAAAGTTCACGAACAATGCATTTCTGTTTCTGCGTCATTAAGCATTATAGCGCAGATCAGAAACTCAGCAGTATTTTTGCAACATTAGCTACCTCTGTCTACCATCCAGCACTATTTTCTTTGCAACAACAGAAAAAGTGTATAATAGGAGCTTAGTACCATATTAAATTGTTAGAATTACAGATTATTTTTCTGTATGCTAAGTAGATGTTTGCTTTCTTCAGTCTGGCTCCAGTCCACATTTCAAAAAGAAAACGTATGCAGTTTGAGCATTTTCAACCTTCACAAAAGATTTTGACTGAAATTGAAAAGTTTGAAATGAATATATTATGAAGTGCTTTTCTGCAGTGTTAGGCCATGACAGAAGGTTGAAGCTGTGAAGCAGCCAGTTCAGTGCTGTAAGCATAGAGAGGTGGTTGAAAACACAAATTCAGCTTCTGCTCTCGTCCTGCTCACTGACCTGCTTCAATAATTAATAAAAGTGACTTGCTGGCTGGCTGATATTGAGCTCAGTCTATGGGTTCGGTCAAGCAATACACACATACAAACACACACACACACACACACACACACACACACCATATATTATATAATATATATATATATATATATATATATATATAATAATATATCTAAAGATAATTCACATAGACTGTCCTTTTGATAGTTGGATCTTGCACATCTTTACACTCATATACCCTTTAAGCAACCCTCAGCACTATGATCCCATGTGGATACCAGAGCTATGACACATCCATGCAAATGTACTTCAAGTTCAAAATGTCATCATAGAGAGTGAAGGGACACAACAACTAGTGTTGAATATCTAATGCAGTGGAATAATCATTGAATCATTGATTTTTTTTTCCATTTTGCCTCTTGCCTTTGAAAGAGTAAAAGGTGTCAGAGTTTATTTTAAGTTCACCAGCGTCTCTGTAGTGTAAAGACATGGCAGTGCCTTTAAACTACTTTATAAGCAGAAATCTGCTTTCTTCACAGACACACCTGTGAGATAAAAGCCTTTAATGACATTTAGTTTAGTGTTTTTAAAACAGGAAATACATACTAAATAATACTGCATAGAGCTGCCAGCTACCTCACAATTTGGAGAACCAATAGTAGATTTAAGAACATACTCTTTTAAACAATATCATCAGGAAAATAAATCTTGGAGCTAGCCAAAAAAACAAACATTAGTGTGAGCGGACAACATGTTTTTAATATTTTCTAAAGACAATATATTTAATGTTTAAACTGATAAACTTTATTAGTTTTTGCAAATATTCCCTTATTTTGAATTTGATGCTTGCAGCAGGCTCCAACAAAGCTGTACAGAGTCATGTTTACCACTGTGTTTCATCACCTTTCCTTTTAACAACACTCTGGAAGCGTTTAGGGACTGAGGACTAATTGTTGAAGCTTTGTAGGTGGAATTCTTTCTCATTTTTGCTTGATGAACAACTTCAGTTGCTCAACAGTCCGGGGTCTCTGTTGTCATAGCTTGCGCTTCATAATGCTCCACACATTTTCAGTGAGAGCCAGGTCTGGACTGCAGGCAAGCCAGTCTGGTACCAGAACTCTTTTACTATGAAGTCATGCTGTTGGAATGTGGAGAACGTAGCTTGGCGTCGTCTGGCTGAAATAAGCAGGGACGTCCCTGAAGAAGACGTTGTTTGGATGGCAGCAGATGTTGCTCCAAAACCTTGTATGTACCTTTCAGCATTAATGGTGCCTTCACAGATGTGCCAGTTACCCATGTCATAGGCATCAACACACACCCATACCTTCACAGATTCCGACTTTGGAACTTTGCGCCGATAATAATCCAGATAGGTCTATTCCTCCTTGGCCCGGAGGACACGACGTCCATGATGTCCAGAAACAATCTGAAGTGTGGACTCAGACCACAGCACATTTTTCTACTTTCCACATCTCAGATGAGCTCGGGTCCACCGAAGTCAGCGGTGTTTCTGGGTGTCACTACTTCACTAGAATTGGGGTTGGATGTGGCTGCACTGATTTATTGGTCTGTTGTTTTCTCTGGTTTGGTGTTTTATTCGTATCATTCTTGCTCTGTATCTGAAGCATCTACAAGTGTGTATATAGAAGAGGTTCATGTTGTGTAATATCAACGCCTTGATATTACACAACATGCACATAAGGAGGATTATGCTTTGTGCTTGTTATTAGAAGAGGGCTTCCAGGTTGGAAGAGCCACAGTGTAAACAGTGATTAATGCACAGACTTAAATATTTCGGAGTTTCTCTGCTTGATTCGTTTTAATTGGACACACCATGATATCCTCACAGAGCCCTGTTCTCAACTTAGACCTATGTTGGGTTCAAGTTAAGCTTTTTTCAACTTGTATGCAGCAATAGAATAATATGCTCTTGCTTTGTCTTCAGGCAAAACATTCATTAGAATGGCTTTTCAAATGGCACACCGGGTAATTTGAATATCCAAAAAAGCCTGACTCTGAAACATGACAGGAGCTGTAAAGGCATGTGACTGGGCCAGGGAGCATTTCCAAAAAGATCATTTGATATGCGCTAGAACAGGACATAAAAGTCAAGTCAGGTCAAGTTTATTTATATTGCGCTTTTCAGCAACAAGGCACTCAAAGCGCTGTACATGAGGAAAAACATTGAACATTAAACTAAGTAGAGTAGCTAAGTCACTGGTATAAAACAGTTTAGGTCCAAACTTTTTAAATATTAATAATGTTTGGCTTTCACTGGTATGAAATAGTTGTAATACAATCCTTCTAAGAAATCTAAAAATCAAAGGTCATTGGTGTAAAAACAGCTTTAGTCCAAATTTTCAAATACTAATAAGCTTTCGCTGGTAATCCTTCTGAGAAATCTGAAAATCTATGAAAAGTAATGAAATCACACATTTAGGTACAGTAAGATAGGAGAAAAAATATATATATATTTCAGACTCTATTCTTAGCAGAACACAGTCTGAAGTACAAAAAACCTCAGCAGGGGTAGGCAACACACACATAAGTAAAGATTTAGCAAGGGTACGGTGGAATCTTGAGGGTGCAAATGTATATATATAAGTTTGATTGTGTTTGCAAGAATTAGACTGTCAACACTGGTAGAAGCGCCATTGTCCTTGAGAAGAGAGGTGGAAACTTTATCAATCGGCTGCATAGTCCTATCAGCACACAGCTGGTAGGGGAGTGCTGGGGAAGAGGGTTGTGTTTATATAACATTCAGGAGATATTTTGTCGATAGCCATTTAGCAGAAGTTGCCAAGGCCACATTGGGGCGCCAGATTTAGAAAAACAATAAATGTTGTGGTTCAGGCAGATGTGAATTTCAAACCACCCTAAGAGTTTTACTGGTATGTCTCAATTGCGAATCCAAATAGTCAAATTTCTGGTACTTTCCGCAGATCTCAAGCGTACAACTTCTCCAAGATTATATCCTTTAAACTCTGAGACCAACCGCTGCCAGGTTGCGATTCTGTTCAAGAATCATGTCCAGCTTGCGATTCTGCTCTCTTAACATTTCATAAAACATAAAAGAAATAATGATGCTTTAAATGCTTTTCTTCTGAGGTCATCAGTTGTGTTCTTGTCAATCATGAACGAGAACTAGTTCTAGGTTCAGTTCAGCCTTGTTACAATAAATGACTTTATGTTCATAGTTCACAAGGTAAACCCTCTGAATTAAGTGCACAGCTCTGAAAAGAACTAGTTCTCATTCATTTAACATATTTAGATGTAAGTCATGACATCATCCACCAGTTAGCATATAAATTATCACCAAGCATTTCTAAAATGAGGCCACTTTTTAAGCGTTTTGCTTTTGGAGTTCCTCTTTAATTGAATCCTAACTCTAAACATAGTAACTAACACAATCTTTAATCATGTAAATTTAAGAGTGTAATCTGTTAGTTCTAAAAATGAGAGCCTGGGCCTTCAGTTTATAATCATGTGTGAAGTTGAAGGCATTATAGTGAATTTTATAGGCTGAGTATCTGTGTAAAATATCCAAAGTTTACCCTCAATAAACAATCTTTGTTCAACCCTTTGCAAGCTTTTTTTTTTTTCGTGCCCGGACATTCAAGTTTTCTTTGTCATGTGGAACCCATGTTGATGAAAGCTGCTGAGGCATTTCACTTCAGTTATCCAGACCTCATTAAAGGATGTAGGCACTTTTGCAAATTTCAGATTAAATCAGAGTAAATGCCTGGGGGTGCTGGCTCATTAGGCTGCACTAGTTGCCTCTTCACGCTGGCAACCGACAACCATCCCACAGCTTGGCTAATCCATTTTAGTCATAGTACTACCCAGCCTCTGACCTCACGCTTGTTTGTCATCTTTGAAAAATGGCAGCCAGTTCTAGTCATAGATCTTGTCCTGTACTGGTACAAGTCTATTCTAAGGTTTTTCGACAGTGAATCGCTGCTTCATCAAAATTTGGGAAGATTTTACAAGATTTCCTCGGACAAGATTCTGCTGTGCATGCAAAGTAGGACAACTCTTCCCGCTCTGTAGTCACAGTTGTTTTTCTTTCAGGGACATTTTCAGGGTGGAACGACATTTAAAAGTTCATCAATAATAAATACTTAGAGGAGGCAAGAGACAATGATTAATTCACTAAAACAGTCATTAGGTAATTTGCATGATTTTGCAGCAGTGTTGTCAACAACCACACCACCCCCACCCCCATCCTCACAGAACCATGTCCTTGTGCAAAGGACAGGGTGCGGCTGTGCATTTTAAATCCAGTCCATCATATTGGGCAGATTAGCTGACTAAGTCCTTCCTTCAAACAAACATATAGTTTTAATTCTTTTTTTGAAAGGAAATAAAGCATACTTCTTCATTTCTAGCCAGCAGAAATACTTTTGCCAATTTACATAATCTGAGATCAGAAAGGTAATACAAATGAAAATTTAATTAGATGTACCTGTAATAGTAAGTCATCACATAGATTTAGAAAATGTAGTTTTTGTCTGATGAAATTTGAGTGCAAGGGTTTGTGTTTTCCTGGGAAATATTTCATAATGGACTAAGTCTTTGCATCTGTGCATGCAATCAGGCTGATACCAGAGACCACCACACTATTAACGTGAGAGCAATCCCTGTAATCTCCTCTCCATCCGTTGTTAGCCTCTCCCATCCTTCTTCATACTTTCATATCCACCCATCCTTATCCTGATTCATCCTTCGCTCTCTGACTTCAGGCCTCCACCCCCTTCCCACCGTCGCCTTCATTTTCTCTACAGGCCCATCCTATTCCCGCCCTCCCATCCACCTTACTCTTTGCCCTCATTCTTTTCCTCCTCACCTCATTTTGATCCATCCTCTCCCTCCCTCCTTCTCTTCATCCTGGTGGATCAGCTGGTATAGAAGCAGCCTTTGTTTCAGCCATGTCCTCTATCCTTTGAAGGAGAAGAGCTGAAAAGCGAGGGGAAGGATAGAGGGAAGGACTGAGGCTTGGGTGTGAGTAAAGAAAAGATTAAATGTGGGAAAAGGGAGAAACTGGGCTTAAATGTAAAGGAGGACAGAAAAGTGATGAGAGGCCAAGCGGAAAGAAGGGAGGAGGAAAAAGAGATATCTTTGGATCAATACCTAGGGTTGTTCAGGTCATTGATATCCAGTAGCAACAGCATCTGAGGGCAGATTTCCTGTGTGGGAGGATCAGTCTGTTCTCAGCTAAACACACTCAGTTTAAGCCAACCAGTTAATTGATAATTAGGCTGCTTTAGTTCACCATCAGTGCTGCGTACTTCAGACCACACACTAACATAGCAGGTAACAGTCGCTGAAAGTAATTTTCCCAATAATACTAAATATAATAGTTTTTCTTTGTTTTGTAGTTAAATATAATTGTTTTTTCTTTGTTTTGTAGTGAGGAAAATCTGCCAGGAGGATTTCTGACCTGCATCCTGATCCATGATGTTGCATCTCCTTTGTAACATGTCAATCCTGAAACAGTGTGCAGTTTGTTCTTACATCTCTGAAGGTAAGAAATTCAGGAACACTTAACAGTGATTCTGAGCAATGAGAAATGTGGTGTATGTCTTTGTCTCAAGGAAAGAATAATAAACAATTGTTTAACCTGACAGCTGTTAAAAACACCCAGCATGGAAACCACAACTGAAACTACAGAATATGATGTTTTGCAACTTTGTTGGAAGCTACAGAGATATGTTTCAAGCCTGTAAAAGTATAATATATCTATACAGAGAAGATGCTCCAAATATATTTGTTTTTCTGCAAATGAACTAAACACATTCCTCTACTTCTAGTCTAGTGAGCTTAAATAGAAATATTTACAGCCTGTAAAATAGTTTATTTATAAAGATGATGTTTTAAAATATTTTGAAGGAGGTGATTCTTTCTTGGTCAACACTGTTCCAGTCAATGTTGATGGACTGACATAAAATGTTCCTGGGTTGTTTCTAAACCTCGTTCATTTCAGCCGCTTGTATGCGGGATCTCGTTCTTTCAGTCATGACCCAAAGTTCATGGCCATAGGTAAGGGTAGGAACGTAGACCGACCAGTAAATCGAGAGCTTCACTTTTCGGCTCAGCTCTCTCTTCACCACAACGAACCAGCACAGTGCCCCCATTACTGCGGCAGCCGCACCGATCCGTTTGTCGATCTCCCGCTCCATTCTTCCCTCACTCGTGAACAAGACCCCGAGATACTTGAACTCCTCCACCTGACCCAGGAACTCCCCTTCAACCTGAAGAGGAAAAGCCACCCTTTTCCGGTCGAGAACCATGGCCTCGGACTTGGAGGAGCTGATCTTCATCCCAGCCGCTTCACACTCGGCTGCAAACCGCCCCAGCGCATGCTGTAGGTCTTGGTTAGAGGGGGCCAGCAGGACCACATCATCTGCAAAAAGAAGAAACGAAATCTTCTGGTCCGCAAACCCTGCGCCTAGAAATCCTGTCCATAAAAGTTATGAACAGGACCGGTGACAAAGGGCAGCCCTGCCGGAGTCCAACACGCACCGGGAACAGGTCCAACTTAGTGCCGGCAATGCGGACCAAACTCCTGCTCCGCTTGTACAGAGACCGGAGGGCCCCTAATAAAGGGCCCCTGATTCCATACTCCAGGAGCACCCCCCACAGGGCATCACGAGGGACACAGACGAATGCCTTCTGTAGGTCCACAAAACACATGTTGACCGGTTGGGCAAACTTCCATGAACCCTCAAGTACCCTGTAGAGGTACCCTGTAGAGGACACCCTAGGAACCTCCTTCCTAGGATGTCCTGGTGCCAAGTGCACTGATGGACACCCTTATGCTTGAACATGGTGTTCATTATGGACAATCCGTGACTAGCACAGGAGTCCGATAACAAAACACCACTTGGATTTAGATCGGGGAGGCCATTCCTCCCGATCACGCCTCTCCAGGTGTCACTGTTGTTTCCCACGTGGGCGTTGAAGTCCCCCAGCAGAATGATGGAGTCCCTGGGAGGGGCACTATCCAGCACCCCTGACAGGGACGCCAAGAAGGCCGGGTACTCCGCACTACCACTCGGCCCGTAGGCCAAAACGACAGTCAGAGACCTGTCTCCAACCCGAAGGCACAGGGATGCAACCCTCTCATCCACTGGGGTTGGGGTTTACCCAACACGAGACAGCCGTCGGCTGTTCCTAAACCTCTTAACTTAATTCCTTTTGTAGTTTGGATCTACTTCCAGACCTTAGCTATACACAAAACTTGTACTTATGTACAGTTTTTGTAACTGATGATCTTGGAAATCATCTGTAGATGTTCTGTAAATCTGCTTTTCTCTTTATTAGATCTTCACTGAATTCTTTGGACTTTCCCATTGTTTGGATCACTGGTCAATCTAAAGGGTGTTGTTGAACAAATCACGATATGCTCCCAAACAAGAAGGTGATACAATGAGCCATGATCAAAAAGGAGAAGTTTCCGTATAAGACCTGGTTTTGTTGAGGTAACACGTTTTAGGATGTCAGGCACTGCTTATTGGCTGATTTAGGCGACTGGGTGCTTTAGTTTAGGAATATTTTTGTGTTAATGTAGTTGCATAATCATTCCACACTAGAAATAAAGTTAAAATCATAAAATGATATTCATGCCGATGGTGACTGGATTTAAACATCTTTCATTTAATTACCTGTTTTAATTATTCAAAGGTTTCTGTTTATTTTTCCCAACCAGTTTTTTTTGTCTTTGACATGCATCTCTCAACTAATGGTTTCAGGCCGGCTTATGGCTTATTTCAACTTCCTATAGGTGTTATCTGTTATAATAAATCACCTCTAAACTCCTCATTCCTTCAGACTCACCAGCTGATCCTCTGTCTTTGTGAACCCTCTCTCTAGCTCCGTTTTATCTCACCTGCTCTCCCTTTTCCTCTGTTCAGCTAGCTCTTAAATCTACTGCTCTAACCTCATCTCACCCCTATGGGATATGGCTGACTGCTGAACTCAGCTAAGAGGAAAGCGAGTAGAGGAAGGAGAAGGGGAAAGTGCAGTTTAAGGTAGAAGTGCTAAACAATGTCTGCAGGGTGACACACTACTGTGCACCAAAGATTTATTTGTTTTATTTTTCATGCTCATTTGCATTTTGCTGTTTACTCTGAAGCAACCAAGTAAACAATCAAATGTGTGATTAAAAAAATAACCTTTAAATGAATTTTCTCACTAAACATCAAAGATCCACAACAGACAGAATCAGTTATAATCCAGCATATGTGGTGCTGGCATGCAGGTTTATCTTAGTTAGCCTGGTTTCCTTTTCAATCCTGTCAGTCTGTCTGTGCAGACACTCTGAGACATGCAGAGAGCTTATTTTTTCATGGCTTCAGGGAGAGAGGGAGCATAATAGATGCAGAGACATCATACACAAGCCATTGTTTGTTTGGTGATGAACAAAGTGCCGAACATCTCCAGCACTTCTGAGTTCACGCAGAGGTCTGCAGACTGATTCAGTAGAATTAAACTGAATGCTAATGACCCAAATCTAGATTTCTGGATCAGATTTGGGTGTGTGTTAGGAGTGAAGTTTGAACTGCTGAGCAAACTGGATGTCAAAAGTCAAAGGCAAGTGTCTCCGTGTCCTCCTCAGGTGATGAATGGAGGCCAGCATGGATGGATGATAGAAGGGCGGAGAAGGAAGAAAAGATAAATGAATGTGTTAAAGAATAAGAAACTCCAAATAAACTGATGGATGAAGGTGATAAGGTGTATAAATTAGATTTGTCTTTTGTTTTTCTTTTTTCATCAGTTTTGGGACTTTTTCGATTCTATAATTTATCATTAATTCCTTTTTTTTCTTCTTCTTCGTCATATCTTATCTATTTTCTGTCATTCCCTTTCACACCGATGCCCCTTGTCCTTTTCAGTGTGCGATAATCTTGCCACTTTGCTCATCTCTGTGTGTGAGCAGAAGGATACCTGAATCCCTGAGGGAGGTTTTGGCAGCTGAAACTCACCACAGGCCTGGTCCAGCAAAGTAAAGTATTCCCCCCCTGCCTTCATTCTGATCTCACTGGATAACAGATTTGAGAAAGAGAGGCAAAAATGGGTTGAAGGCGAGGCGAAGGGGATCATTCATTTATGAGTGGAAAATAAACTAAACGGACACAAGCCCTGAGGAGTTCAGTTAGGTATGCTAACAAATCTCCCAAACTCCTCTCACTTTTTCATGTAGCTGTTCAACTTTCTGAACCCCTTTTGTTTTCATTTAATCTGCAAGAAGACAGAAATAAACATAACATATTTCCTGTGCAAAATAGATTAAAATTATATCAACATACATTAAATGCATTAAATGTTCACATGTAAATGTCTAATCTCACTTTTTAATCTTTGTTAAATACATCTATTTAATTAAACTTAAACCACAAAAATCAACCACGTTTTTTGACAAAAGACGTTAAAAATATGTTTTCTAGCTGGGGAAAAGTTAGGACACCCTATCCTCTAATAGCTAGCTACCCCATTGGGCTGAAAATACCTCAGTGAGGTTCTTCTTGTAACCATATACAATCTCTGACATTGATTTAAGGAAAGTTTGCCCCATTTTCAGCTCTGAAATGTTTGAGGAGGATATTCTGTTTTAAGTAACCCCACAACATCTAAATGAGATTATGATCTTGGCTTTGACTAGGCCCACAAATGTCTATTTCTTAATTCTCAGCCAGTTCTCCGTAAATTTACTGGTATGTTTTGGGTCATTGTTATGTTGCTCGGTCCAGCTCTGCTTCAGAAAGCTGCGACATCCAGTGATGAAATTCCTCCCTAACAAGCTTTTCTGCCATCATTGTTAATGCTCTGTAACCATGTTGTAGCCATGTGTGTACATAAAATATTAAGAGAAGTCATACAATAAAGCTCAAAAAAATATTAGTTTCCTGTTTTTTAAGAAGTCATGAGAATCTGATGGTGAGAACTACTTTTATTAGCGGTAATCATGATTAGCGCTGTTAGGGTCACTAATCTAATCAGTGATTTCTCATAGTAATTTCTACATGGTAAAAGGTTCTTCCAACAGTTGTCCACTGAAGCTCCTTGTTGTTCTTCTGTAAAGCTTTTGAGTTTTCTCCTCAGTCATTGTTACTGTAACAACATTACAATTTCTGCATCATTAAGGTGTTGTGGAAGTGAAGCTGTCGTTTGACTGACAGCTTCACTTCCAGAGTTGAAGGCAAAGGTCTAGAGGGGGAAAACATAACCTGTAGGTCAGTGGTTCTTCTGGTAGCCACAACCTTACCAAATTCTTTTCAGTTCCCTTTATTTCGTTATTCTGATGCTCAGTGCAAAATTCAGCAAGTCATCTTCACCACATCTAGATGCCTAAATGCCTCATGTCGTTGCCATGTGATTGGCTGATTTGCTATTTGTGTTAACTAGAAATTGAAATTTAATGTCCAGAAATGTAGCACAAGGTTAAAAGACCAAATATTTACACATGTTGGTTTCTATTAACCAAAGGACAAAGCGTCTTATTTTCCTCTTGTCTCCTTAGTAGTGGAACAGTTTGTTGCTATCGTGTTTTCAGATGCTGCAGTATTCCTCTAAGAATGCTAACAGAGACTCAGAGGCTTCTTCTTGTAAAGAAGTGAATTCCTGCCTAAATGGCTGCCTCATCACGTTCTGCACACTCATCATCTCTGACACTCGCAGCGGTTATTGGTGTTCTTCTGCGTCTCACTGTTTCTTTCTCAGTGTAGGCAGAAGGAGGGAATGGAGTGTGTGTAGCAGGATGAGACGCAGCCATACTTGTTTATTCCATACTTACAGCCCTCAGTCTGGCTGGAAACATGGATGGATGTCATAAAATGGACCAAGACAGACTAGTTATGGATGCAAATGAATACCTTTTTCATGTATTTTTATGCAATGTGTGTAGCTGATGCAGATTAGAGATGTACATTAGTTTACATCGAGTTAACTTTATTTTTTACTGTACTCTGCTATAGATTGAACAAAACATGAAGATAAGGAGTTACGATTAAATTTGTTCTATATAGTAATTAAAGGGGGAGATTTTAAAATAGCTAAAATCATGATACAAATTTGTGATTTCACCTTATTAAGTAGGCGGATAGTAATTAATACTAGTTTTCACAGATTGTAATACAAAATGAAACTGCCTATGTTAAATGTCTACAGTATGTTAGACAGTATTAGGAGTGTATTAGATGTTGGTATGTTTGCACATGATAAAGCTGTGATTTCTTAACCGCATTAAACCAGTATACGGTGGCCGGGGGGTGCAAACCAACATTACAATTCTGAAACACTTTTACAAAGCTTGAGACAAATTCACCTTTCACAAATCAATTTAACTGGTTGGGAAACACTTTTACAAGTCCAAAAACAAATTAACATTTGCGAAAACAAATTAACATTTCAGAAAACGCTTTAGCAACACACAGAACACTTTTACAAACCTGAAAAATCTTAAAAAAAATAAAAAAAAATCTAATGGGAGGGAATGTACCAATTTTCCAAGGGGCGGGGCCCGGGGAAAGTGAAAGGGGGAGCACTCATGGTGATCCAAGACGGACCGCAATCGAGTGTCGTTTTGCCCTGTTTGTGGCACAAATATAAGTAGATTACCCGGTTTTGTTTTTCGCCTGGTTGGTCCTTAGAATCTGAGACAGCAAGCTCAATTCATGGCAGTAGTCTAAATGGTACTTCGCCATGGAGGTGTAACAGGGGCCAACCGCTGTTTGAATATGCTGGGGCCCCCCGGTGCCCCCTTTTTTTGTGGGAAACTAATGGGATTATTGGCAATGCTTGATTTTGTTATTAGCTATTGCTGTTAGTCAGTAATTACTTTCAAAAAATTTATGTCATTATTTTTTTTATTTAAAAACAGTGTTAAAATAATTCGGGTGGGTGTATTTACTTTTTGAGGAAATAAAATCCCAAATAGCATTATGTGTATGTATAACGTGCTAAAAGGATGATGAAGAGACATTCCACAAACAGTTTATTATGGATCATGAATGGTTACTGTGATGTTTCTCACAGTGTGCCACAGGTTGCCAGAAGGTGCTGGACTAACTGTAAAAGCCTCCAGGATTCTGCCACGGTGGCTGCTTCTGTTTTACTATGGTCAAGCCAGCTGCATCCACTTTGAAATGACGGTCAAATCAGCCCTCAAGCGCTTTTGTTGTTCGAAAAAACATGAATTACGACAGTGGACTTGCTGAGATCTTAGTGAAATCAATAGTTTTTAAATGAACGGACTCGTGGTGGTAGATGTCATTCTTGCTGTTATTTTTATTAGATATTTAAAAGTCAAATATATATAGATATATCATTCTTATTTTTGTCACAGACTTATGTGGTAATTTGTGTGTTCATTATTTGAGAATGTCCATTAATATATTCTAAGCTTCCACGCTTATTAATTTTTATTTTTTTTTTCCAGTGACCAGTCTCACTTCAGGTTGATAGAAGAACACTTCCAGATTCCTCTCATCGAATTTCATCAAGATCTGATGTGGAATTTCAAAATTAAAGCCTGTCAATGTAAGATATTTCCCATCTATCTTTTACTAAGTTGCCGAATATATTCATGGTATCATGTTTTATTGTCCGTTCATTTTTGATCCTTCAGTCATCCTTAAGTGTTATCTGCAACTGCCACACATATTGCAGTCCAGTATCTAAACAACTGGAGGAATAGTTGCGAAAATGGAGAAAACACTATTCGATCTTGGATCACCATGAGTGCTCCTGTAATCACTTCCGGGTTAGCCACGAAGTTGGTTCATTCCCTTTACGGTTGATTTTGTCAAATGTAAATTTGTTTCGGGACTTGTAAAAGTGTTTTGCATGTTGTTAATTTGTTTTCTGAAATGTTAAAATGTTTTAGGGTTTGTAAAAGTGTTTCAGACTTTGTAGTGTTGGTTTGGACCTCCCGGCCACCGTACGACTGACATCAAAATGTGCTTATTGTTGGTTTAGGATATTTATGGTTTACTCTGCAGGCGCAATAGGAACTGCTTTGGTTTAGTAAGTATGTAAGTATTTTTTATTTCTATAGCACCCTCCACAGATAAAAATCACAAAGTGCTTCACAACAATAAAATAAATGATAAAAACAAATAATTAAGTAAACTCGTATAAATGAGGGAGTTCCAGAGCCTCGGAGCCACCACTTGAAATAAGTCTGCGGAACCACCAGCGGCATCTGGTTAGACATTATAAATGGCCGTGAAGAAGACAGGGACCCCAATAAGTCCACGGTATATTTAGGGGTCAAGACCAAAATCTTAAACTGGATTCTTAAATAAACAGGAATCCAGTGCAACGAGGCAAGAACTTGGTTTATGTGGTCTCTCTTGTTAGCTTGCTGGTGTATTCTGCACAGTGTAAAGGCGATCCAGACATGCCCTTTTTAAACAGGGTGAAAGACTGATGCAGTAGTCCACGCGGGGCCAAATAGAAACATGGATAATCATTTCTAACTCTGTGTTTGATACAAAAGATCTTAGCTAAGATGTTTTTTTAAGTGATAAAAGCAATGTCTAACAGATACTTACAGTGACCTTAAAGAGACAAAGTGCTGTCAAAGAAAACACCCAAATTCACTAAACAAAAAAAAGGTCACATATTAATATTTCGTGGGACCGCCTTTAGCTTTGATTATGGTCTCTCTAAATTGCCTGTAGGTTTGAATGAGTGTGTGGTTGTTTGTCCTGTATGTCTCTGTGTTGTCCTGCCATGGATTGGGAACATGTCCAGGGTGTACCCCGCCTCTCACCCGTAGACTGCTGGAAATAGGCACCAGCTCCCCCTCGACCCACTATAGAATAAGTGGTATAGAATATGAATGAAGGAATAAAAAAACTTCCAAAATCCCACAATATGTCCTAAAGCACAGTAGGAATTTTTAACATGGCAGTAAGGGAGGTTGGTTCAGTACCACATGCATTAAGCTCTATGGTAAACTGTACAGCCAAAGCCTCAGAAAGTTATTTGGGTGCTAAAGCCTTTACTTTGGTTTTTCTTTGCATCTCCCTGTTGCAGACAGACACCTGTTCTCCTGATCTCACACTTATGTTGTCTACTGACACTGAAATTCACAATCTGTAGATGTTCTGACTTAGCTTCTGCAGAGAGTCAGCCAGAGAGCTGACTGAAGTTCCAGTCCACCACCTCCATGTCTTTTGATGTATGCATTCATTCTTTACACCCCCCCAACACACACACACACACACACACACACACACACACACACACAGAGACTCCCCCATCTTCTATCAATTTTATATCGAGCACTGTTTTCATCTGCTGCAGTGTCTGTTGATGTGAAATACTCTATATCTATATTCCTATTGACAATTGAATGCAGCTGACCCACATTAATGGTAGAGGGGTTACCTCATATTATAACTCTGTCTCCAAATGTAACCTGCAGACATAATCAACAAATATAGACTGGGTCAGTATGGCTGAAAGTAACCATAAAGTTCTGGGAAAAAAAACAAGCCAGAATACTTTGTAACTTCTTAAAAAAACCTGTCAAAATTTGGGGAAAGTTACGTCTAACTTTTAGAAAGTCATGTCCCAAAAATAAACAACAAATTCTAGAAATTACCTATAAGTTCAGAAAAAAAAACTCTATGTTTAGGAAAGGGGATGAGCTGATGAAAGATTTGTTGTGCAAAAATAATCCTAATCCTAATAATCCATTTGGGTGGCCTAAGCACAAGCACGTTACCATATGGTTTGTGGTAACGCCCCAGAAACTGAACAATAACTAGTCTCTGTCAGTGCCTCTCTCTGTATTTCCAAAAACACTTCACAATGTTAAGGGCTGTCAAATAATTCTAATATTTGATGTGTTTATTCACATGACTGTACATTAAACTCACAATTAATCATAAAATATTCTCATTTACCTTAACAGAATTTTTTTGTCTTTATTATACTTTTTTTAAGCATTGGCATGGACAAATATACTTATTTTATGCAAATGTATGTTTATTATAATTACAACACCAAACGTGACAATTATCAAGAATATTCTACAGAAAAATCTAGAAAGGTAGTTTCACTAAAACATTTGCCAGAAGTAATTTTACACATTTACTTCCACACAAGATAACTGTGTTTTACTTCTCATAGAGGGAAATTACCAGAGGACAGATTTGAAGTAGGATTAAAACTAGAAAACAAATAAAGTATAATGAATGATATGCAAGTGATGCAAGAATAAGACTTATTTTTGTGCTGTTTTCACATGTATTTGTTGATGTAAACACCTAAAAACATCAAAAAGGTCTGACTTCACAGAAGAAACTAACCCATATGTGTTTCCTGAGGAAGATTCATTAGGAGGAGCTTATCAAAACCAAAAATCCTCAAGGTCTTCAGAATTTCTCCATATTATTTTAAATTAACACACAGATTAAATCATCGTTGAATCAGGACAGATGTACCAGGCTGAACATGGGATAATTTCTCATGTCTTTCCTGCTTTTGCATTGATCATTTTTCAAGTTTAGTGTGCTTCAGAGGTAAATAACTGCACGTGAAATGATTCTTTGCTACTTTTTGTTGATGGCTATGCCCAACATCTAAAGTCTCAAATTAATCTGTAAGTTTCAATGCAAACCTGCAGATTCATTAAAATAACACTGTGCATTGGCTGTCAGTGAACCTATTTGAGGAAGAACATTTAATTTATAAGCCCCAGATAAAAATCATAAATTGATTGACATTGAAGAAAATAATTTTAAAAAGCAGGTTCCTTTTTTTCAGAATTTGCAATAACCTGTAAGTTCTGGTAAGTATAATCGGAAAGCAACCTTTACCTAAATAAAACCTGTAACAAAAAGAAAACAAACAAAATAATTATGATTTGGGAAAGTTCAAGTGGAAAATAAGCTTTTCGGGACATTTGGACTGAAAGTAACTTATAACAGTCAGATGGCAAAATGTCACTACCAAGGAAGTAATCTGTAGAACATTCAGGAAAAGACCTTTCTCATTTCTAGAAAAGAAATCTGTTATTGTCATATAAATAGTAGTTCAAGGTAACCTTTAAATTCCATAAAGTAACCAGTAAGTTACAGTAAAACAGACTGTAATGTTCAGTAAAGTTTTTTTTAACATATATTTATATAGCACTTTTCCCAGGTAAAAATAAGATACACAGTTAAGACCGTAATTGTTCTTACTTCTTGATTAAGATATTAAAATATCTTTCTACCGGGAAGTTTGTTTGATAGGTAACGAGACGAGACATTGACAAGCGGCATGATGTTAGGAGAAAATAATTTCTCTGTTTTTATATATATATAAAAATTTTTTAAATTGGCGTGTTAAAAATAATTTCTATGCTTCTCAATAATCAATAAATATACTGTGGCAATCAAATGCTGTGTAAACTGTAATTGCTGATCTGCCTTTTGCATTTCACCTCTGGTATGTTGAGAATCCATCTTTTCTAAGGAGATCCATGTCTCTAGTTCTCTCCACAGAGAGGTTAAAGGTTCAAGTTGGGACTTTGACTGGGCCACTTCAAATGTTAATATTACTTCCAGTCAAAATAAATGTATTGGTAAAATGAAGACATAACTTCTGAACCAAACCTTGGTATGAGTAATTTTAGACCAAGCTGTATTTGAATGAAATTACTAGAAAAAAAGGTACGTGATGCAGAAATACTGACTTTGAGAGCTCCGATGCATAAAGTTTCCGCTTCCTCTCCTCTGCTCCACTGTTTTTTCACTATGTCTTTATGTCTCTGTCATTATGATATACAGCATTTGTGTTAGTCTGTTGATGTGAGTGAGCTGTATCTTATGGATACATTCATTCAAAATTAAATAAATAAATAAATACTGCTATTGATAAATTATTAATAAATATGCCATGAAATAAATAAATATCCCCATGAAATAAAACAATTATGTTAAAAGAAATTTTTATCTTATTTTATTTAATTCATTTCAAGATTTATTTAATTTACTTAAAGATTTTTTTATTTATTTCATAATGCAGTTTTATTTTGTGCCACTTTTATTTTGTAAAGCTACTTTACGTATTTCTGTGACTTTTATTTTTTTATTTTAAGCTCATCTTTTTATTTCATGTTCTTATATTCAAATGAGGGGGCGGAGTTTTATTTGTGGGGCAGCGCTCAATTCGTGGCAGGCAGAATTGGCTGGAGCTGCCCCCGGAACTGCCACAGCATGCCGAAGGGTGCCAGGGGATTCCGTGAGGATGCCAGACTGTGCCAGGCCGGCCGTAAAAGCCTGCCATGGCGGTTGCCGCTATTTTTGTGGAATAAGTCACCGCTGTTTGTGCAATAAGTCTTCGTCATCCTTTCAGCACATCATACACACACATAGTGCTATTTATTTCCCATCTCAAGTAAATACAGCCACATAATGTTATGGGTCTAACGCTGTTTATTAAATAATAACCAATAATGATATCATCATTTAAAAGTAATTACTGACTAACAGGCAATAGTAACAATAACGATAATCAGCATTGGCTTTCACAAAAACAGCGGCAGCCGCCGTGGCAGCATGTTAAAGGCTTTTACGGCTGGTCTGGCACCCCATGGCACCCGGTGGCAGCCTTGTGGCTAGGGACTTCCATAGAGTGCCAGCGTGTTTTTAAGCATTTATTTATAATTTTCTGTGAGTGACAATTCAGAATAGCGGCTCTTGATCTATAATAAACCGATTGTTTGTGCAATAAGTTTTAGTCATTCTTTCAGCACGTCATGCATACTCATAGTGCTATTTATTTTCCATCTCAAGTAAATGCAGCCACCTTATGTTATGGGTCTAACGCTGTTTATTAAATAAAAACCAATAAGGACATTTTCATTTAAAAGTAACAGGCTATAACAATAATGACATCCAGTTTGCCGATAATCAGCATTGGTTACCACTAAACCAGCCGCCTTAGCATCACTTCCGGTGGCAGCTCCACAGACAATAGTAACTATGATGACAACCCATTTGACGAGAATCAGCATTAGCTTCCACGAAAACAGCGGCAACCGCCGTGGCAGACTTTTACACCCGGTCTGGCACCTTCTGGCATCCTCGCGGAATCTCTTGGCACCCTTCAGCATGCTGTGGCAGTTCCGGGGGCAGCTCCAGCCAATTCTGTCCGCCACTGCCACGAATTGAGCTCAGTCCTGCTCTCTCAGCGCCGCCCCACAGATAAAACTCTGCCCCCTCATATGAGTATCAGAACATGAATTAAAAAGAGCTTAAAATGAAAAATGGGGTTAAAAAATAAAAGTCAATACATAAAGCAGCTTTACAAAATAAAAGTGTCACAAAATAAAACTGCATTATGAAATAAATAAATAAATCTTTAAGTAAATTAAATAAATCTAGAAATAAATTAAATAAAATAAGATAAAAGATTATTTTAACATAATTATTTTGTTTTATTTCATGGGGATATTTAATAATTTATCAATAGCAGTATTTATTTATTTAATTTCGAATGAAACGGCTGTATCAGTGTTGATAACTGTGTGTTTTGTTAACTCACAGTGATGGGGCACAGCATGCACTGTTATAATCTATTACATTATGCATGCGTAGCATATTTGTAATTGACATAGTCATTGTTGTTGTATGCTTTACCCTAACTGTGCATTCTGCAAGTCTACAGCAAGGTTGAAGAGAAATGTGTTGCACAACACTGCTCATGGACTTCACATGTTGGAACAAATGTTTTTTCTTCTTTTTTTTTCTCTGCAGCCATCTGAAATATTGAGCTTTTACATGAATTATCTAGAAGTGTGTTGTTAGAAACAAACCAGTAATCTTCCTTTATTATAAATGTTGCAGTCAAACAGAGCACGACAGATACACTGTTTTTTTTTACTTGTGCCAAATAAACAACAGGCTTTAATGTAGCTTAATTTTTAATAATGTATAGGGTGATGCAATCCATGTACAACATTGATGGTCTTTTTGATTGAATAATGCACAAGAATCTGCACATCTGAGGATGTGCCATCATACAAACAACTGTTTGTTGTATATGATGTTTAAAATATTCCTTGTTGTGTTTCAGTTGCTTCATTTCCAAACCAGTGTGTTTGCTCAGGCAGCTTGCAGATGCTTTCCTACTTTGCCCTGAGCTACATTAGCCTTTTCCAGCATGGCTGGCATTCTCTCATGGCGACGGTCTCTGATGTGCACATGTTTCTCACTCCTCTCAGATTCCTTCTAACTCCTCTTAATGCTGAGCAGATCTGATCTCCTTTCACGGTCACTCATCCTCTGGTCAACTTACTTTTTCCTGCTTTCTATTACCTTGGCTTAACAAAAACTATTTTATTCAGATTGTCTTTTACTACCTTCAGTTTCTCGTGATTGCTTTGCTCATGGTATTTGTTGAGAATACATCTTTGTATGTTGCTCTGTAAAATCTCTCCCTTCTTTGTCTTTGCAGTGGTAAAATTTATTTTACATGAACTGTTGCAGTGTTTTTTTTTTTAGATCTTTGATGAAAATTTGTTAATTTGTAAATGTTGGGCCAAAGCCTAATGGTATTTGTATGTCATAGTCCAGAGGCCATTTCCACATCATCCCACAGCCTCCCAAGAATAAGATAAAACAACAGACGAAGGATGGTGTTGATGTATATTTAATCATCCCCAGAAACCATAAGTGATAAAAGAAACTGAGAGAAAACAACAGAGTTCACCAACATTTCTCCCCAAACAGCCACGGTTCAGTCGTTTTCTAGCTGCTGTGCGCACAGCAGACCTGCATGTATGTCTGCAGCTGGCTTCACATAAGGAATAGTTTCAATTTACAGAACATTTTCTAATTATATTGGTTCGTTCTAAAGGTAACCTGTTCTGAAGTTAATAAAAATACCCAGAAAGTTCCAGAAAAAAAAAGTAATATCAGTCCCTACTTTCCTAAAAAATTTTTTAGGAAAGTAAAGGCAGAAAGTAACTTGTGTGTTTTGAATAAGAAAGAAGAAAGTTCATTAAAAATAACATATTGACTTTAGAAAACAATGAGTCAGATGTAGCCTGTAAGTTACAGAAAGTACGTTCCATGAAGGTATTAGCTAAAATTCAATTCAATTCAATTCAGTTTATTTATATAGCGCCAATTCACAACACATGTCGTCTCAAGGCACTTCACAAAAGTCAGGTACATACATTCCAATTAATCCTAATCATTGAACAGTACAGTCAGATTCTGTTATTTATTCAAATTGGATAAAAAGCTTTTCTATCTAAGGAAACCCAGCAGATTGCATCCAGTCAGTGACTTGCAGCATTCACTCCTCCTGGATGAGCATGTAGAGACAGTGGACAGTCACTGGCGTTGACTTTGCAGCAATCCCTCATACTGAGCATGCATGTAGCGACAGTGGAGAGGAAAAACTCCCTTTTAACAGGAAGAAACCTCCAGCAGAACCAGGCTCAGTGTGAGCGGCCATCTGCCACGACCGACTGGAGGTTAGAGAGAACAGAGCAGAGACACAAAGAGCCAGTTTTCAAGGTTAGAGTCTGAAAGAGAGCACATAGAGTTAGTTACAGAAGAAGCTCAGTCAGTAGCTATGTCTAGTAGAGAGAAAGGGTTAAACACTGAAAGACAGGGCCATGTGGATCATCGGTAGAGGGTGAGGATTAAGTTGTTGCCAGCAGAAGCTCGGACGATGCCCCTCTCCAGGAAGGTGTCACAGGTAGACACAGAGTCAGGCCAGGTATAGCTTCTAGGAAGAGAAAAAAGAGAGAACAAAGTTAAAAGCTGAAATAACAGCAAATAATACAAAATTGGAGAGTAGTGTGAGAATGTAGCGAAGAGGGTGAAAGTGGTCATTATGTCCTCCAGCAGCCTAAGCCTATAGCAGCATAACTACAGAGATAGCTCAGGATAACCTAAGCCACTCTAACTATAAGCTTTATCAAAAAGGAAAGTTTTAAGCCTAGCCTTAAAAGTAGACAGGGTGTCCGCCTCACGGACTAAAACTGGGAGCTGGTTCCACAGGAGAGGAGCCTGATAACTAAAGGATCTGCCTCCCATTCTACTTCTAGAGACTCTAGGAACCACCAGTAAACCTGCAGTCTGAGAACGAAGTGCTCTGTTATGAACATATGGAACAATCAGATCTCTGATGTATGATGGAGCTAGATCATTAAGGGCTTTATATGTGAGGAGGAGAATTTTAAATTCTATTCTGGATTTAACAGGGAGCCAATGAAGGGAATCTAAAATAGGAGAAATATGATCTCTCTATTTAATTTTCATCAGAACTCTTGCTGCAGCATTTTGAATCAGTTGAAGGCTTTTAACTGCATTTTGCGGTTATCCTGATAGTAAAGAATTACAATAGTCCAGCCTTCAAGTAACAAATGCATGGACTAGTTTTTCAGCATCAATCCTGGACAGGATATTTCTAATTTTGGCAATGTTTCGGAGGTGAAAGATGGAAATCCTAGAAACCTGTTTAATATGGGATTTAAATGACATGTCCTGGTCAAAAGATTTTTTTATTTTATTACCAGAGGTCAATTTAATGCCATCCAGGTTAAGTGATTGACTAAGTAGTTTCTTTTTTAAAGACTCCGATAAGATTTAAACCAGCCTAGCGCTGTTTCCCTGATCCCTACAGCATATTCCAGCCGTTCTAAGAGAATATTGTGATCGACTGTATCAAATGCAGCACTGAGATCTAACAGAACCAGTACAGACACAAGTCCATTATCTGAGGCCATAAGAATATCATTAGTGACTTTCAGCAGAGCTGTTTCAGTGCTATGATGAGCTCTGAAGCCTGACTGAAACTCTTCAAACAGGTCATTGCTGTGTAAATGCTCACACATTTGATTAGCAACTATTTTCTCAAGAATTTTAGATAAGAATGGAAGATTGGATATAGGTCTGTAATTTATTAAGTCATCTCGATCAAGTGAAGGTTTCTTAACCAATGGTTTAATTACAGCTACCTTAAAAGCTTGTGGTACATATCCATTTACTAAAGATAGATTAATCATATCTAAAATGGGGCTGGTAATCAGAGGGAACACTTCCTTAAATAATTTGGTTGGGATTGGGTCTAACATACAAGTTGAAGGTTTAGATGAAGCTAATATTTCTGATAACTCAGGAAGCTCCACAGGATCAAAACAGTCCAAACACAGATCAGGTTTTACAGTTATTTCCAATGTTGTCTCACTTGTTGAGGATGAAGTAATCATCTCTGGGAGATTGTCAAAGATTTTCTTCTTAATAGAATCAATTTTATTTTGGAAGAATCCCATAAAGTCATGACTGCTGAGAGCTAAGGGAATGGATGGCTCAACAGAGCTATGACTCTGTGTAAGTTAAGCAACTGTACTAAAGAGAAACCTAGGATTATTCTTGTTCTCTCCAATTAATGATGAGAAATAAGCTGTTCTGGCTTGGCAAAGTGTCTTTTTATACAACAGTAGACTATTTTTCCAGATTAAGTAGGAATCCTCTAGGTGTGTAGAGTGCCATTTTCTCTCCAATTTTCTAACATTGTGCTTTAAAGTACACAGCTCTGAATTAAACCAGGGAGCCTGCCTCCTATGAATAATTACCTTCTTTTTCAAGGGGGCTGCATTGTCTAATGCACCACACAATGATGAAGTAACACTATAAACAAGAGAATCAATTTGTGAAAAGACACTGTCTTAATAGGGTACATGAACATTCAGGAACGTGACCTTGAAGGTCCAGGAAACCAAGAACTGAAATCTAAGTAATCTAAAGTTCCACAATAGAAAATAATTTGCAGGTTTAATAAGGTTTCAGAAAGGTCTGGTATAAATATTTCCTGTAACGTCTGCAAAAGTACAAGCTAAAATTAACCTTTACGTTCTCCAGAGTTGCCCCAGCTTTCAGGATAGTACAGGATACATGTTTGTTGAAAGTATAGGCTGAAAGCATTTGGAAAGTAACCTGTAGGTTTGGGTAAAGTATGAGCTAAAAGTAACCTGTAAGTTCCAGGAAGTAGTTTTAAGGTTGTAGCATTGTACAAACTTCATAACAAGGTAGCTACAAAATAAGTAGCAGTAGCAGAAGCTTTATCTTTACTATTTATTGGAATTTTTTTCTTTTTATACACACAGACAGATAGATAGAGAGATAGATAGATAGATAGATAGATAGATAGATAGATAGATAGATAGATAGATAGATAGATAGATAGATAGATAGATAGATAGATAGATAGATAGATAGATAGATAGATAGATAGATAGATAGATAGATAGATAGATAGATAGATAGATAGATAGATAGATAGATAGATAGATGACAGACAGACAGAGTATGCAAGCTTTGTTTGACTATGTCCCTGGTTCCAGTTTCAGTCTTCACATGTGTGTGGCATCATAATGGACAGGGGGACCATCTAGTAACAGACTACATGGTTTTCTCATTAGACTGAAAGCATTTTTTGACTTGGGGTCCATTATGAAACTGATCCAGCTCCTGTGTTTAGACTGAAGATGTACTCTCAGAGCGCTTCATGTGGGCCAACAGTCACGATATAGACATGCGTCTTATTACCCAGGTGTTTTATACCCATCAGATGCTTGGGCCTTACAACTAGAAACATGCACGAAATGGCTATGTTGACAATAACAAAGGAAGGATGTTCACAAAGAATTCAGACAAAGACATTTATAAATATAAAAAAATATTCTAAACTGATTCATGTTGATTCTTTCTCAGTATTTTTCTCCATTTTCCTGGTGTTTTTGTTAACTGCTGATATATGTGGAACATTGGGAGAGAGGAAGTGCTCTGAGGTTGCCCATACATGGACTTAGATGACTGTTC
The DNA here is from genome assembly GCA_036173005.1 of Crenichthys baileyi. Lineage (NCBI taxonomy): Eukaryota > Metazoa > Chordata > Actinopteri > Cyprinodontiformes > Goodeidae > Crenichthys > Crenichthys baileyi. The sequence goes on from JAHHUM010002883.1 coordinate 190,386, forward strand.
TCTTTGGAGAAATATGCTATCATCTCCCTCAACAGGAAATGGACTGCCTACGCTTTTTTAATGAGTTGTGTGTGTGTGTGTGTGTGTGTGTGTGTGTGTGTGTGTGTGTGTGTGTGTCAAGCTAGAACCTTTTAGTTTAGTCAGCAGAGGCTGTGGACTTAAGTGTAACTCACATATAGATGAGTCATGAACTCTGACGATTGTCAGTTGACATAAGAGCAAGGACCATAGTTATTAGCTAACCCACAGATGAAAAAGGACAAAGGTATTCATGAATATGAAATCAATTCTGATTAAAATTATCTTTTGTGATGCACAGTGGTTCTAATGATGTGAAGTCTCCTTTCTGACTAGATTGATTGTTCCAAGTAGACAGCAGGTACGCTTCATTAGAGTCCATCATGCACAGCGTATTGGTGATGTGACTTCTACAATTCATCCTTATTTAATTATTTAAGGCTGTATGGAAAAAGTCAGAGACTTAGCATATAGGTAGCTCCACCATACTGAAGGTGTGTTTTGACTGAAGAAACTTTTTCCAGGAACCAGGGTAGTCTGCTGATGACACTTACCAAGCCAAAAACAACTTTTCACACTAGAAACCTAAAGAAATGTCGTATTAAGATTTTTTTTTTTGACTGTGAGACCCATAACTTATTTTCCCAGAACTTTCACTTACTCAGGCCGTCTTTTTGTCTTTACATCAGTAGCTGCTTAGAAGACTACTGTGGTTTGTGGAAAATGTTTCTCTAGTGAAAATGCACCTTTGGGCAGGTGGTATTTCTTTCAAAAGAAACTGTTGGATGTTACATCGCGGAGGGAAAGAGTTAAGTAGTATTTTGATTCAGTCACATTACTTTAAAATTGTCTAAAGCTCATCTTTTTTGTTAACTATTCCTGTATTGGATTTTAGAAATGTCTCTGAAACTTTAATTAAAATAAAAAAAAAAAAATTAAGGTTTTAATTAAACTAAATCAATTCTGTTTTAATTTAATGAAGTGATTTTTAATCCTGTTTCACATTTTTAGCACTCATAAAAGAATAAAATAATCAATTATCAATGCTGGGTTGTTACTGAATGGAGCTCTGTCTCTTTTCATTTCCTCACACTTTGAAAATGAGAAAACAGGAAGTCTACAAAATCAAAATCCCTTTAAAATTACACCTTTCTGATGATCTTGTAGGGAATTAAATAAATTATAGCAGAGGCTGCGAGAGAACCAGAGACTGTAGTTTACATGAATATCCCTGTTTTGGACTCCACAATGGACATCCACTCTTGAAACGGCCAGAGCAAATTGAAAAGTTGTGGGGAAACGAGAACGAGAACCTATAGAAAGTATTTAATATGATTTTCAGTCTGTCAGAAACTGACTGTGGGATTCTACAAGCATGAATGCCCAGATTAAGATCATGCCACAGTAGCTAAATGCGATTTAAATCTAGACTTTGATTAGGCCACTCCAACATCATCTTCGTCTACTTCTAACAATAAAAACTGCATCCCTGACTTGACTTAATTTCCTCTGTTGACCATCCTGTTCCTGCCAGCACAGGACTGACCACAACCGCCTAAAGGCAACAAACACTGCCTGAAGGGACCTGCTTCACCTGAGTCTTACAAACAAAATGCATCACTTCAGCAGAGACAAATCCTAAAAGACTTCTGCAACTGCTTGCACTGACGTTACTTAATGGCTTAGGACAGAAACCAGGTAAAGAGGTGTTCATGACCCAATTAATCTTAGTTGGTAGAGTGTGGACATCTTCAGTGGCAATTTCAGCTACAGGATAAAGATAAGGGACTCACTATGAGAATCTGACACAATGTTTGGGATCTGACTGTGAAAAATTTAACCTGCAAAAATGTTGTCGGGACAAAAGATCAAGGAATCTATAAATGATTCCAGCTTTGGGGGGTGAATGTGGGAGAGGGATGTATTCCTACAGGTTACATGTGGCAGGAAACAGCAATTGTATATATATATATGAGGACAAATGTCCATGTAAATCCCTCTTTCCATTACTCAGATGTCAGAAGTGTTGTTTCTTCATATATATTTATTCAGTAACAGGCAGATTTATTGGAAACCCAGAACCTACACACAAAATCACAAAGGGACACAAAGTGATGCAGCAAGAATGCACTTGTCAATCTGACAGACACTCTCAGATAGCCTAAACTGTTAGCAGCATAACTACAGAGATAGCTCAGGATAACCTAAGCCACTCTAACTATAAGCTTTATCAAATAGGAAAGATTTAAGCCTAGCCTTGGACGTTGACAGGGTGTCTGACTGATTAAAACTGGGAGCTGGTTCCACAGGACAGGAGCCTGACAGGGGTGGACCGGGATAAAAAATTGGAGTTTCTGACAGATTGGCCCACTTTCAACTGCTGGGTTGAAATTTTCATGAAAAATATAGGCCTATAAATATATATGCACACATAGTTATAGTGCTAATGTGATGAGTTATGTTCTCAGATAACCAATATAATTTACACCAACAATATGTATATATACATATTTAGCTTTTAAGATCAACTATAACAAAGTCACATCGTTTCTTGCTTTTCAACAAAATAACTTCCTTAAACTTAACTTGAACCTGACAAAATAGAGGAGAAATCTGCCTTTCAGAGGTGGAAAAAGTACAGAAATTATGTACTTCAGTAATAGTGCAGTTACTTTGATAAAATTTAACTAAAATATATGTAAAGTTACCAGTGTAAAATGTTGCTCAAATAAAAGTAAAAAGTACCTTATAAAATTTTACTGTAAGTAATAGTTAAACAGTTACTTTTTATGAAGAAAGAATATTTAGGAGGTATTATGTTTAAATAAATTTATGTCAGTTGCTGTCTTTATGGTTCTCTGCAGCTGATCATCTCATCCATCCTTCTCTGTCACACCAAATCCTCTGCATCCTTCACTACATCTATGAAGCTTCTCAGTGGTTTTCTGTGTCATCAGAACCTGGCAGTTCTGCTCTTCATCCTATCCTCTGTCCAGTTATTCCACTATCCCTCGTGTCGTTTTAAATACCTGACTCCAAACTAAGCGCCTGATCCTCTGTTTTAGTCAAAATGAATTATAATCTATTATAAAGTACCAGATAAAACTGATATTATTCACATTCATTGTTAAAATATTGAGCATGTTTACATGGTCATAGTCTTGAACATAAACCACATACTGTCCATTGATTGACTCCTACCTGCAGTAAATAGATGTGCACCTGGTTAGCGCTAATAATGCTATTTTTAGCTTACATTAGATTACATCCAGTAACAACGTTATTATTTATTATATACATTAGCATTTAATGCACCACTGTCCAATAAAAATGAACATAGTTTCTTACTAAAATTTAAAACCCTTTTATTGACCTTTAGGCGCTGTGATGCTTCCATGTAGAGTTTTTAAATGCAGACAGTTTAATCTCTTTAGGCAAACTTAGTTAACATTGTTATTAAAGCTGTTGCCTTTATTGTACTTATAGTTAAATGGGTCAGTCCTTGAACCGCCACCTTAACTTGGTGGAGGGGTTTGAGTGTTCAAATGATCCTAGAGGCTATGTTGTCTGGGGCTTAAATGCCCCTGGTAGGGTCTCCCATGGCAAACAGGCTCTAGGTGATGGGTCAGACAAAGAGCGGTTCAAGAATCCTTCATGAGAACAAATATATCGAGGCACGTGACGTCGCCCAGTACGGCGGAGCCGGGGTCCCACCCTGGAGCCAGGCCTGGGGTCGGGACTCGTCGGAGAGCGCCTGGTGGCCGGGGTGCTCCTCCTGCTTAGGCTGGCTCTAGGGACGTGGAATGTTACCTCGCTGGGGGGGAAGGAGCCTGAGCTTGTGCGGGAGGTCGAGAGATATCGACTAGAAATAGTCGGGCTCGCCTCCACGCACAGCGTGGGCTCTGGAACCCATCTCCTTGAGAGGGGCTGGACTCTTTTCTACTCTAATGTGGGTCTGGAGTGGCCCACGGGGAGAGGCGGCGGGCTGGGGTGGGTTTGCTTGTTGCCCCCCAGCTCAGCCGTCTCGTGTTGGGGTTTACCCCAGTAGATGAGAGGGTCGCATCCCTGCGCCTTCGGTTCGGGGATAGGTCTCTGACTGTCGTTTCGGCCTACGGGCCGAGCGGTAGTGCGGAGTACCCGGCCTTCTTGGTGTCCCTGTCGGGGGTGCTGGATAGTGCCCCTCCCGGGGACTCCATTATTCTGCTGGGGGACTTCAACGCCCATGTGGGAAACGACAGTGACACCTGGAGAGGCGTGATTGGGAGGAATGGCCTCCCCGATCTGAATCTGAGTGGTGTTTTGTTATTGGATTTCTGTGCTAGTCACGGATTGTCCATAATGAACACCATGTTCAAGCATAAGGGTGTCCATCAGTGCACTTGGCCCCAGGACACCCTAGGCAGGAGGTCAATGATCGACTTTGTTGTCGTATCATCAGACCTTCGGCCGCATGTTTTGGACACTCGGGTGAAGAGAGGGGCTGAGCTGTCCACTGATCACCACCTGGAGGTGAGTTGGATCCGATGGAGGAGGAGAAAGCCGCACAGACTTGGCAGGCCCAAGCGCATAGTGAGGGTCTGCTGGGAACGCCTGGCGGAGCCCTCGGCCAGGGATGTATTCAACTCCCACCTCCGGGAGAGCTTTGACCAGATTCCGGGGGATGTTGGAGACATAGAGTCCGAGTGGACCATGTTCTCCGCATCTATTGTCGATGCTGTTGCCCGTAGCTGCGGCCGTAAGGTCTGCGGTGCCTGTCATGGCGGCAATCCCAGAACCCGGTGGTGGACACCGGCAGTAAGGGATGCTGTCAAGCTGAAGAAGGAGTCCTATCGGCTGTGGTTGGCTTGTGGGACTCCTGAGGCAGCTGACGGGTACCGTAAGGCCAAGCGCGCTGCACCCCGGGCTGTGGCAGAGGCAAAAACCCGGGCCTGGGAGGAGTTCGGTGAGGCCATGGAGAAGGACTACCGGTCGGCCTCGAAGCGATTCTGGCAAACCGTCCGGCGCCTCAGGAGGGGGAAGCAGTGCTTCGCCAACACTGTTTATAGTGGGGGTGGGAGGCTGCTGACCTCGACTGGGGACATTATCGGGCGGTGGAAGGAGTACTTCGAGGATCTCCTCAATCCTGCCATCACGCATTCCCTGCTGAAAACAGAGGCTGGGGACTCGGGGTTGGACTCTTTCATCACCCAAGCTGAAGTCACCGAGGTGGTTAAAAAGCTCTGCGGTGGCAAGGCTTCGGGGGTGGATGAGATCCGCCCTGAGTACCTCAAATCTCTGGATGTTGTGGGGCTGTCATGGTTGACACGCCTCTTCAACATTGCATGGCGGTCGGGGACAGTGCCTCTGGTCTGGCAGACCGGGGTGGTGGGGACCAGAGGGTGTGTTCCAACTACAGGGGGATCACACTCCTCAGCCTCCCTGGTAAGGCCTACGCCAGGGTATTGGAGAGGAGAGTCCGGCCGATAGTCGAACCTCGGCTTCAGGAGGAGCAGTGTGGTTTTCGTCCCGGCCGTGGAACACTGGACCAGCTCTACACCCTCTACAGGGTACTCGAGGGCTCATGGGAGTTTGCCCAACTGGCTCACATGTGTTTTGTGGACCTGGAGAAGGCATTCGACTGTGTCCCTCGTGATGCCTTGTGGAGGGTGCTCCAGGAGTATGGAATCGGGGGTCCTTTATTAGGGGCCATCCGGTCCCTGTACGAGCGGAGCAGGAGTTTGGTCCGCATTGCCGGCACTAAGTCGGACCTGTTCCCGGTGCATGTTGGACTCCAGCAGGGCTGCCCTTTGTCACCGGTCCTGTTCATAACTTTTATGGATAGGATTTCTAGACGCAGCCAAGGGCCGGAGGGGGTCTGGTTTGGGGACCAGTGGATTTCGTCTCTTCTTTTTGCAGATGACGTGGTCCTGCTGGCCCCCTCTAGCCAAGACCTACAGCATGCGCTGGGGCGGTTCGCAGCCAAGTGTGAAGCGGCTGGGATGAGGATCAGCTCCTCCAAGTCCGAGGCCATGGTACTCAACTGGAAAAGGGTGGCTTGTCCTCTTCAGGTTGGAGGGGAGTTCCTGCCTCAAGTGGAGGAGTTCAAGTATCTTGGGGTCTTGTTCACGAGTGAGGGAAGAATGGAGCGGGAGATGGACAGACGGATCGGTGCGGCTGCCGCAGTAATGGGGGCGCTGTGCCGGTCCGTTGTGGTGAAGAGAGAGCTGAGCCGAAAAGGGAAGCTCTCAATTTACCGGTCGGTCTACGTTCCTACCCTCACCTATGGCCATGAACTTTGGGTCATGACCGAAAGAACAAGATCCTGGATACAAGCGGCTGAAATGAGCTTCCTCCGTAGGGTGGCCGGGCACTCCCTTAGAGATAGGGTGAGGAGCTCGGCCATTCGGGAGGGGCTCGGAGTAGAGCTGCTGCTCCTTCACATCGAGAGGAGCCAGTTGAGGTGGCTCGGGCATCTATACCGGATGCCTCCTGGACGCCTTCCTCGGGAGGTGTTCCAGGCACGTCCCACCGGGAGGAGGCCCAGGGGACGGCCCAGGACACGCTGGAGGGACTATGTCTCTCGGCTGGCCTGGGAACGCCTTGGGCTCCCCCCGGAGGAGCTGGAGGAGGTGTCTTGGGAGAGGGACGTCTGGGTGTCTCTGCTGACGCTGCTGCCCCCGCGACCCGGTTCCAGATAAGCGGAAGACGATGAGTACGAGTACGAGTACGAGTACGAGTACGAGTACAGGTCAGTGAAGTCGGGCCATTGCTTCTCTTCTTTTTACTTCAACTGTACTAGATGGGATTTTATAGCACGACTAGCATCTGATTGATGTGCCTCCGTGTTAGGATCTGATTCCTAACCTAACCATGGATCACCGTTGCTTCCGGTGTTGTTTTTTTCCAAAATTTGTTTTTTACTCAGTAACGGGTGGGATTTTAAATGTAACAGAATAAAGAACACACTCAAGTTAAAGTAGTTCTGTAAAATACCTAAAAAAGTGCAAAGTACAGACAAAGTGTATTTAATTACAGTAGAGTAGTGCTCGTTAATGGTTGTACAGGTCTGCGGCCACGCGTTGAGCAAATCTGCCTGACTGGAGGGAGGAGTCGTAGAAAAGGCTTTTGAGGGGCTGAGCACAACAGCACCTCCACAGGCTAAACCACCGGCCCACTGAAAAAATTCCTGATAGCCCCGTATGTCAGTCCCCCTCAGGAGCTTGATAACTATTAGATCTGCCTCCCATTCAACTTCTAGGACCTTTAGGAACCAGCAGTAAACCTGCAGTCTGAAGTTTTTTTACTAATTATTTTGGTCTTCCTGTGAAAAAAGAATGGGCACAGTGAAGCTTTAAAAATCAGCTCATTGTTTCAGATCATGCTCTCCTCTTCTTCTGCATCTTGTCTTATTGTTTTTGCACTTACAGACTCAACCAGTAAAAGCACATGAGGTTTGTTCTTTGCCATTCACTTGCTTCTGTTTTAATGAACAGTGGCATGAAAACATTTGTCATACTACTTTTTCATAATTATGAAAGTTACTACACTTTCAGCACTACTTTCAGCACCATGGACAACTCCTAGCAGAGCATTTGAGCTTCGTTTTGGATACTTAGGGGCTGTGTGGCTGCTGGATCGGATTGTTTTAGTGGTGTTTTATTAAATGTTTCTAAGCAATTAATATCTCCATTGCAGAACACAAATCTCACAGTGTCTTTGTTTAGTATATATCCATGTTACTTAGTTCCTGGACCTGACATATTTAACTGAGTCCCTCTTCAAACTTTGTGGTATTCCTTTAAATTTTAAAGAATTTCAACATCTATAATGGACCAACAATATTTCTGCAGCAATCTGAGGGTTATATCGAGCAGGGAAAGCTTTTACACTGAATATCAATATTTTTTCTTGGAGAACTGATTTGGTTACGATTAAGATTATACTTCATCTGTAACAAACTTAATCTGTTTTAGCATTCGATTGTTTCTCTGCTCTGATTCTTTCAATACTCTTGTTCGTAGCCCACAACACGCAGTTACACGCAGTTACACGCAGTTACGCACTGAAAATTAGATTTTTTTGAGTTTTCAAATTCAGTATGATAGAAGAAAAAAATCAGCATTATAACATCTTTATATTATAAAAGCCAAAAAACAGCAGTTTTTTTAAATTAAGAATCTTAAAAGTATTGTTACTCCTTCTGATTTTGTGCTGCCACCATTATCAGCTGCAGGCTATTTCATGAAATCCCTGCATGATTCTGTAAGTACAAAGTGACAATTAGCTTTTGATGATAAATATAAAGTAGTCACCTACAGTTATTGTGCAGTATTTATGACCGAAAGAAACTGAATTGAGCTTACCGATTATGCCTCTAATTCGATCTACATTTGTGGCAACTGTAGCTCAGTAGGAAGGGTGGTTGTCTTGCAATCCAGAAGTTATAGGTTTGATTCTTGCCTGAGTGTGATTGGGTGAATGTGGCTATGGTGCAAAGAGCTTTGAGTGATCAGTATGACTAGAAACTCACTAAATAAATTCAGTCAGTTAACAATTGAATGTGTGGACACGTGCAGAAGTGCACTAACTCAGGTATAGAGCTTTGATCCCTATTTAACCCAGATTCTGTGGAGATTAGCCAGCAGCTGTTTATAAGTCCCACATCGAAGACAACATGATGTCGTCACATGCATATGCTAACATTCTTGGACATATGACATAATGCGAGGATCAAACATGGTAGTATCACACTCCTGTCGCACAATTAGGATTATTTGATTGATTGAGTATTTATTAAAAATTATAATTTACCATCATAATTAATAATCTATAACTTCTAACCAAAATCATCCACAACGTTTATATATTCTAAATATACTATTAAATTGTTATGTTGGGCTACTAGCATTAATAGTTATAATTAATAACTGGAGCTATTAATTAATAATTATTAACCAAAATCACCAAAACATATTATCAGACAGTTAATCAGAAACGGAAGATACGAGCACGGGCCAAAACATTTCTCTCTAAATACGTATCTATTTATTAACTAAAATATTTCAACTTTAGAGTCAAAAATGCCAGGTAATGACATTCTCCACCTAAAACTAATTACACTCACAAAACTAATGAACATAGGAAAACACTGTAAATATATAAAAATGATAAGAGTAAATTGAAACTGGAAAATGAGAAAAAATCAAAGCTTTGCATTAAATGAGAATGGCAGGAACTGTGATGAACATCAGTACCAGAAATGACAGCTTTGCATGAAAAAATTCAATCAGTCAGTCAATACCAGAAATCTATGGATCATTTAAAAAATATTTCAAGTTTTGAGAATATAAGAAGCAACAATAAACATTAATGGATAAATGTGTATGCAGGTCTTTCCCCAGAAGCACTCAACTAGTTAGCAACCCACAGCCAAGCTAACTTAGCAGGCCAGTTAGCACAAAGGATTAAGGCAGTTCTGAAGGCAAAAGGGGGTCCAACCCAGTACTAAAAAAGGTGTAAAATAAAAAAGGGGGCCCGGTGACCAAAAATCTACACACCCAGAATTCACATTCAAAACCCTTTTTAAACACACACACACTTATACACTAGTTGGTAGGTGTACCCACTACCCACTGCGCTACAGTGAGATAAGATAAGACAAAAGATATTTTGTCAGCAAGATAATGGTCAAAAACAAGAAAATAAAGCTGCTTTCATTGCCCGGTCAATCACCTGATTGGAATACAATTCGAAATCTATGGAACGAACTGAAGATCAGAGTGCAGAGAAGAGCTGTCAAGAATTTTCAAGATTTAAATACAGTTTGTGTGGATATATGGGTCAAAATCTCTCCTTTCTAATGGTGTTAACTAGTTTCGCACATACAGGACATTTAAAAGCTTTCAGTAACAACAGACACTTTTCTGCTAAGTATTAAATTAATGTCAATAAGCTCATTCAATACTAATCCCCCCCTTTCATTCCTCTTTTCACTTATAACCTAATTTAAATTCTAAATTGCTTTGAACTCTCCTAGGTTGATACTGACATCTGCTGTGAATTTCATGTCAATAACCTCCTTAGAATATATTTAGTCAAGTCAAGTTTATTTATATAGCGCTTTTCAGCAACAAGGCACTCAAAGCGCTGTAGTGAGAGAAACATGAAGCTGTCTGATACATATTTTCCCTTGCTGCAAGTGAAAAATGTCCAGCGAGAATAATGAGTGTGGGGCCAGGATTTACTGGCATGTTTAGTCTAATTTATGTCAAACTAAAATGTAAATGCACAAGTCCACTACAGTCAAAGGGTGTTCACAAATCAATCCTTCAGCAGGTTTACAATTTAAGACAATGAAACTAGACATTACTTTAGATATGAGGCTGTATACACCTCAATAAGAAGAAATGACTATAAACACAATTTGATCGTGCAATAAGTTAAAGCAGTCAGATAAGAAATAAAATATTCTAAAGAAATCTAAAAAATATGGCATTACTCAGCTCACATGAATGTTTGTATGTGCAAAACAAGGTTCATGGTAACACATAAAATGTCCCAGGTGAAGTGAAATCAAGCCAGCTAAGTGGGTGCTTTGTAATGTTTGTTTTTAGTTTTTTTTCTAAGCACTTTTTTCCTCTCACTTGAAATAGAGTCACTCATCTCAACTGATTATTTCTGAGGCCTTTTGTTGACACCTACATACCGTCAGGGGCTCAATGTGACAGCTTTAAACTTTGGAGAAAGCTCCTCATGGAGGATCACAGTCTATATGAATGTATTGCTATTTATTTCTCCATTAGAACTCATTCATACAGTTCAACACCTGGGAGCTGTTTAGTTCAGCCTCCTTCTGCTGCTTCATTGGAGCAGACAGGGCGGGAGCTCTACAATCTTTGCTCAAGGACACCTTGGAGGTAGAGTTGACGTTTAAACGACTTTAACATTGGTTCTGTCGGCTTAGGGGACAAACAGGGATGGGAAAGAACACTCGGCTTGACCACAGTGCTTCACTTTGAAGCGTGCCTTTAACTATTTTTATTGCTAGGACATGATAAGACACCAAAGAAGGAAAGTAAACATAGAGAGAAAGGTTTATGCAACTTTAATGTTGGCTCCATAGTGGTGTTCGCGCTGACTGGTCTCATACTGTGATAAACCTTTTCTTAATTTCTTCTTTTTGTTCTATACATTGTCACTCAGTTTTTTTTAAATGGTCGCCTTTAGAACTTAAAAACCTTTTTTACATTTTTTGTGATTGTTGGGTAAATGCTCTACCTGTAAATAATGAAAGACTGTGCTCATGTTTGGATGCGTGTAAATTATTCAACCCTTTGCCTCATACACACACACCCACACTGTGGCAGCCTGCTTGCACGCCACAATCCTATTTCTTAGTGTCCATCTGTCTCTGCTCTTGCAATGTATCTCATTGCTTACTAAGCACCTCAGTGGAAAATTACGATGTCAAGACAACTTGTATTTTCCTCCAGAGATAAACGTCAGTAGTCAGTTTTGAAACCTCCAGCTGATGTAGTCTGTTACAAATATCTCTTAAATGTGTCCTCCAGCTGGACTCACAGAGGACAACAAAGACGCTAAACATCTTTATCATTGATAACACAGAAGATATTAGAAGTTGGTCCCATTGAGGAATAGTTTCATTTCTGTTGTACACATTACATTCTCAATCCACTAAGCAGTAGTCTTAGCTCAATCAAGCCCACCTTTTCATCCCGAAATGTTTCCTCACAGCAAGTTTAGTCATCCTGGTTGATACAGAAATCCTAAGAGACAACCTAAATCACGAAGAACAACATCTTACAGTCTCACGGCGTTCAGGGTCGCACTTGAAAAATACATGTGTAAATTAGAGAAATCATTTCAGACACTTCTGGTAAAAAAAGGAGTATTACATAAATATGACACGTCATCATCACAGCAGGTTGCCTTTATTTCCCATTTTTTATACTTCTCCATCATAAATGCTACCAGAATTCAGGAGACAGTAAATATGTAATGCAAGCTGTCTGCTGCCAACAGCACTGGTCTTTGAGAGCAGATACTTTTATTTACAAAGATATTAATAAATATCTGCAAATATTTTCCTGAACACATGTATACCTGCTCATTAAACTGTTAGTACACTTTCTGAGATCAGAGAAACTATTCTTGCTTTGTGTAATCTTAGAGACGACACAGATCTGAATAAGCCGTTCAGAAATAAGATAGATACAACTCATTAGTAGCTGAGAACATAATGCTTTCATCAGTCTTTAAAACAATGGCAGTAAGAGTAATTTAGCCTAATTTAACATTATTTAATCAGGAGGATAATAATCAATTAATTAAAAAGTGTGGATAGTAGCCTTGAATCGTTATTTAGACATGCAGAGAACTGAAAGGTAGCATATCTTTGATCAAATTTGCCTGAAGCAGTCAGCGGAAAACATGAAGTTACAGAAAAGGCAGTGAAATAAATTAGTATTAGAAGTTGTAATGATGGCTGTCACTGTTAAGCTGTAATATTGATGCAAGTTTGATCTGAAATTTAAAGTAAAAATCTATGTACAATTAATATGTACTACTAATCAGTTCATGAAAGGGGTTTTTGAGGGTCCATGCAAATAGCGTGTATGTTAGCAGGGTAGGTACATTTTTCCACAGAATGTCCTGTAGAGAGAATCCTGCATTTACAAGAGATCCCAGTTTTTGGATTGTGTGTACTCTATTTTTGGCATCTACACTAATGTTGTGATTATTAATCTGACAATATTATTCAATATTTAATATTAATATTTTATCAAATAATATCTCGGTCTGTTAAGGGTTGTCCCGTGAATACCAGCCTAGTAAGGCAATGGCATTAGGACAAAGTTGAAAGGTGTGAGACGAGCTCTGACATTATTGAACAGCATAAACTCTGCACACACATGGAATGAATTCACACAATTTCTTAAAATACAAGAATTTATTAACAAAAATAAGTCAACTCAAAGTCAAACATATTTCAATCAACAAACTCTTTACTAAGCTAAAACAATCCAACTAAACTACCAAGCAGAATTAAAGAATAAGGAAGACTAATGGGCTATGTACAATATAAATAAGTTGATTAAAGATGGTTGAAAATCATGACCAAAAGAGTGATGCAACATTACCATAAAATGTTTATGTTTGAGAACCAAGGATTATCTTGAAGAATCTGAAAGTGAAGTTAAGTTAGTCTTGGAACCAACTTAGGCAGTAATCAGCAAACGTTAGACAACCATTCACAATGCAAGATCAGATAAAATATTATTTTAATAAAATAATGTTTTAAAGAATGATCTGCTGAATAAAACCAACCTTCTGGATGAATAATTCTCAACAGTGTCTCATTAGCTGCCTTTATTTATTGAAATAATATTTAAAGAAATATTATTAAAGGTAACGGTAAATTATTTAAAGAAATATCTTTGAAAAGAGCCAAATCTTCCTGGAGAAATGGGGCTTAATGGTGTTTACTTAGTTATCAAATTTAGTAAAATGATGTTAGGGACATTTACTGGATTGAAAACTAAACCGTTCTGGGTAAATACTCTTCAGCAACAAGCACGTGGCCTAGGCTGTTAGCAGTTAAGCTAACAAAGGAGGCTGATAGCTTAGCATCCAGAATCAAAACACACACACTTAAAATACCGTCAATAAAAGGGTTAAAATGCATAAGCGCGGACGGCGCGTTATGAGCGCGTTATGAGCTGTGTTTAAAATCACCCTTTAAATAAAGTTTGTCTTTACTTAAAAAAAAACACACAAACAGAACACAAACTGATCACGTGTGCAGATAGCCTGCTAGCACTAAAATAGCAGTTTCACACAAACAAAACCAAACTTCATAAAATGAAAAAATGTTTAGATCATTTCATCCTAAATTTTATTCTGCCCAAACACTTAACCTCATGAACCGTGGTGAGGAAACGTTGTCCAAGGGGCGAAGTTTGAAGAAACGTCCACAGTCAACAAGCGGTTAGCCTTCGGCTAACCTAACGAAGCTGTGGGTGGGCGGCCCGTTCTGTTGGCCGGCCAAAACTGCATGTTACCGGTGATGCGGCTACTCGTCGTCCTTCTCTCAGGCAAGGAAAACCGCTTCACTTGGGTTGTAGAGACCGCGTCTCTGCTGGGGACTTTTCTGGGACACCGTTGCTTCAGCAGGCCTCGGAGAGAAAGCCAAGCCAGGCGTGTACCTTAATTCCTGTTTTCTGAATGAATACTTGGTACACAAACAGTTATTCACTCATACTTATCTTTGCATTTGATCAGTGATCATATAAGACTCTTGGATCCAGTTTGAAGAGATTATGTCTTTTTGCCAGCAAAAATACATTAGCGCGCTTGTGTCTCCGGCCAGCCTCTCAGCAGAGTTCCGGATGGAAGAGATCGGGCCATTGGAAAGGGGGTGTTTTTATACAGCCAGTGGCATCATGGGAAGTCCGCTGTTACCCTCCTTTCCTCCTTCTGAAGTTGTGATGAAAGTCTGTTAAATGCAATTTATTTTGACAACTCCAGAAAAGTGTATACCGGAGTTTTAATGTTAAAATCCATGGTCCCAACACTTAGTACCTCAGCACCTGTACCTGCAGATGAATCCTGCAGCCTATTTTATTTGGACCTAACCAGGTAGTGAAAAAACAGCCAATGTCTTTCTTTATAGTCACACAATGTTTAGCCAGACTGGATCAGTTGTATGTAAACACTTGACATTTTTCCTTAAATATGATCTGGAACTTGATGCTTATGTTTGTTTGTCTTTGATATTCCTGACAAATGGCTGAATTCCTTCATCAGCATTCAGTCATTCAGCTCTGCAGAGGGCTGGTAATGTGGCATTCATCTGGTTCAGGTGTGTTAGAGAAGAGATGCATCTAAAAGCTGCAGGATAGTAGCTCTCCAGGACTGGACTTGGACCCCCCTGACTTAGATCATATTCTGCTAGATTTATCACATATTCACTCTTCTCACCCACTGATATTACATCATGATTGATAAACACCATTATGAGCAGACCACCTTACACAATGCCCAAAGTAAGTACAGTGCAATTAGATGGAAATAATTAGACCACTCTTCATATTTAATGACATTTGAATACGCTCACTGAGTTCATATCTTTTCAGTTACATAATCAATTGTAAATTGTTTATCAGAGAATTTCGTCTGAATTAAATTAAAGAGAAATAAACACTTCCACGGCAAGAGCTGCAAAGGCTGTTAGAGATTGTTGGAAGCTGTAGCTGTTTGATTGCTTCTGCAGCAACACAGCAAAAGATAATACAGGGACATGTGATCTCCCAACAGAAAAATGTTCGGGAGAAGTTGCTTCTCCCTCTGTTCAGTTACATTTGGTTTTCCAGGGAGCATTTTTTAATGATTCGGGAAATAAAATGTGTCACTCTGCAGCCAGCTATTTTAACTACAATTCAGATGTGCTGACGGGCTCACTTCCTGTTATCTCTCATTAGTACAACAGGAATGCGATATAATGGGACATGTGACGAGAGACTGGTGTCATGATTCCACATTTCCCACACATGCAGATCAACAATGTGTCATTACAAGCTGATGTCATAATGGGTTTGCATGCCCTCCCACAATGCTTCACTCTTTGGGCCAATCCTATTTTGCTGATCTGTATATAAACAAACAAAAACAGAGTGTTTGTGGAGACGCATATGTGTGCCATTCTGTGTGTGTTCCCTTATATAAGCATCCTGCCTCCTCTGGCATTGAGAGTGATGATGGAAACAGTTTTGTGTTCTTTCTCCTTCCTTTTTATGGCTGTTCTGCTCGCTGGCTTCATCCATTCAGATCAAATGCACTTCAGTGGCGTAACCGAGACATTTCCTGGGAAACAATGCTGCTGACACACGCAAAGAGCTAATTAATTATGAATTAGAAAAGCATAACAACAATGCAAGAGAAAGGAAGAAAGCTGAGAGTGAGTGAGTGGATCGATGAATACAGCCTAGCAATATAGTTTTACTTATGAAATTGGCCTGTTACACTTTATGTAGCTTAAGATAGAAGCTTTTTGTTTTATTAGTTTCACATAAAATAAACGTTCAGCTCAACAACTTATAACATGGTAAAGTTTATTTCTTTCAGTAATTAAATAGAGAAAATGGAACCGAAATTATATTAATTAGATATCTAGTGATATATTTAATGTGTTCATTTTGATCATTATTGACCAAAATTAAGCTTTAGTATCAAACCTACATCGGACCTGTGTAGGTTTAGCCTGCACATTTATTCCTCTTAATAATGTTTACATGTGGGTTTTACTTTTTAAATGAAAATCAGAAATTAATTTCTTTTCAATAATATTTATATATTTATTAGGTGCACCTGTACATGAATTTATATTAGTTCAGGTCAGAAAACCCAACATGCAGCTCGTTTACCTAAAGCTTTAGATACAGAAACCTGGAACTTAGATGTTCTTAGTTATTTTCTTAATATTTCAATCATTAATTAGGATTACTTGATACTTGATTGATTTTAATACAAAACATAAAAACACCAACATGCAACCAATATGGGTGTGATATGACTGATGGCCAAGGTGTCTTATCCAGTCAGTTGTTTATGTAAGTAACTCATCAAGTAAAATGTTGTTTGTTCCATTTTGAATAGTATGTAAAAATAATACAAAATTTTTTTATATCTTTTCAGTGCAGTTGCTCTAAGATAGATGAATCAGTGGAAAATCCCCAAAATTATCCCATTTTTGTATTTTTATAACAAATTCACTGGTGAAACTTCCTAGTGGTCTGCATTTTGCTCCAGTTTTAGTGCCTTTTAACAAAGACTGGATGCTTTATGTGAATTATGTCAAGAACACACATTGTTGTTCACCATAGCCATGGTTTCCTTTATATATATATATATATATATTATATATATATTATATATATTATAGTTAGTTAAAATGAGGTCAAATAAAAACAGTTTTAGGCCCAGCAACTAAAATAAATTACTTTTTTTTTTTATCTGTACAGTTTTTGAAAAGATATATATTTTCAGGAAGAACTTTTGAAATAGTTAGTTTTTTCTCTATAGCCCGCCCCTAAAATGGGCTGCATGGTGGAGCAGTTGGTAGCACTGTTGCCTTGCAGCACAAAGGGTCCTGGGTTCAAATCCTGGCCTGGTCTGCATGGAGTGTGCATGTTCTACCTGTGCATGCATGGGTTTTTTCTGGGTACTCTGGCTTCCTCCCACAGTCCCAAGACATGACTGTTAGTGTCATTGGTATCTTTAAATTGACCTTAGGTATGAGTGTGTGTGTGCATGGTTGTCCTGTTATGTACTAGCTGGTGGACCCAGGAAGGACAACGGGTATAGACACTGGATGGATGGATGTTTCTAAAACATTGCTTTACCATCAGACAAATAAATAATAATAAAAAAGAAGGATAATAAAACATAACTCAAAATGTCCCTAGTTCCAAAAAATAAAAGCTAATTATTTATAATGCCAAAAGCACCAAACAAAACTGACTTAAATATTAATAAACATATAATAAAGTAAAATATGAATAAAAATAAGACGGTTTAACTAAAGGCCACTTGTTTTTAGTTTGCATTTAAAGAAAACCCATCACTGTCAGCTGCTCTCAGGTCTTCAGGAAGGCTCATCAAGTATGCCTCACCAAGGGACAAACATTTTAAATTCATTTTCACATCTATTGTGCTTAAGTTCAGAACTTTTTGAGTTAAAAGAACCTGACCCAGTTTAGGATGTTTAAATAAATTATTATTGCCTCTTTGTGGTGCTTAATTAAAAGCTTTGTGAAACCCAAGAGAGCTCATTAGAAAAAGGAAGAAAAGATTTCTGTCATTTCATCTGCACTCTTTAACATGTGCTTTGTTTTTTATTGTTTTCTGTATCAGAGTTTGACCAAAGATATTTACTTGTTCATGTTTATGTCATATTTTATAGTTTACTTTACTCTGTTGGATTAGCTTGAGAATGGCTCTTTTTTACACATGTTTGTGTTGTGTTG
The DNA here is from genome assembly GCA_036173005.1 of Crenichthys baileyi. NCBI lineage: Eukaryota > Metazoa > Chordata > Actinopteri > Cyprinodontiformes > Goodeidae > Crenichthys > Crenichthys baileyi. The sequence goes on from JAHHUM010002883.1 coordinate 208,427, forward strand.
TTTAGGCTGATAAAACCTCAGACAACTTCAGTCTAAGCATTTTATGCTCATATTCTTCTGTCTTTAGATGTCAAACAGGCTCCTAATGCAGAATGTTTAGGATAACGTCATCTATGGGAGACATCAGGTGTTACAGCAACACAAACACAAGTTAATTATCAAATAATAATAATAATATTTGTGGTGTTGATTTCAATAATGACAGTAGTACAGATAATAGCAGTAGTAATAGCAGCAATATTAGTAATGAATTATTTAAGATAGAATACTATATGATACCATAGCTACAGGTTGAAATAATAGTAATATTACTGTAACAGATGTGTAGCCATGTGATAAGACATGTGATAAAATGTGATAAAGCATAGCGCCTCAGAGAATGTTAGTATATGAAAATTATTTACAAATAATCAGAACCTGTCTTTGCCTTCAAAGTCTAATGCATTAGAAAAAATGTTCATAAATAATGACTTAAAAAACCCACATTGCTGAAGCAACATAACCATATTTGTTACAGCTGAAAGCATCACATCCATTATTATTCTGAGTAACACTGTAATTTAAGCTAATCTCCTAAAAATGCTGTTTGATTGCTGTTTTTGTCTATACACATCCAAGTGTGCCTCTTCATGTTTTTACCTTGTTTTTCTAACAGTTATTTTTGCTCATTTACTCCTATACTTACAGTGTATAGTAGCTACTGGAGAATATCATAGCCCATGTGGGTTTTTAGCATCTTGACCTTTGTCACTGTGGACCATTTGGGCTTTGCGACCTCTCAACCCGTGAGTTAGTGTGTTGAGCAACGCTGAGTATGGATCTCTGTAAAGCAGCAAACCAAATGCTTACCATCTGGATTTAATTTTAACATCAAGAGCAGGATCTTTGGGGGACTGGTGTCTATCTCCAGTGGCCATAGTGTGAGAGGTAGGGTAAACCATGGACAGGTCGCCGGTCCATTGTATGGCATTTAAGATATTGGATTAAATTAACAATAGTTTTGTTTTTTGGGGTTTGGATTAAATAGAACACATAGACTCTCTTATTTTGTTGTGGCACTGAGATATGCCAGGTTGGATTACAGGTAATGGGTGAAAAACGTTGATGTTTGCTGTAGGAAGTTTCATACCAACCATGCGTTAATCCATACCTGCCAGGAGGACATTTCATACCTACTCTGACACCTGAATACGGTCATATTCCATATTACACTCTTCATGTCCTGTACATTAGTTTTTTTTATGAAACCAGTTAGTACATACCAGCAGGACGTCACACAGAGATCATTTAGCTTGATTAGTGCTCAGAATCTGTTATATTTTAGAAGAGTTAACAGGTCCAAATGGGGATCAGAACCAAAAAGAATCAGAATAGAGTCTTGTCAAAAGTTTTAAAATACTATGAAATTAAATTAGGTGTAAGATTTAAGCAGTTTTACAGCCTTTTATCTCCACCATTTATGACATTTCTTGACTATAACGAAAAATAAAGTGATGCATCACAGCTAAGTAAATCGTCATAAAATGGCTTGCTTACCTTGTTTTAAAATGGTTGTTTATGTGGGTGAAATGTGGCTAATTGACCTGGAGCCTAACTTGTCTAGTGATGTGCTCTGGGAAGGGGACTGGAGAGAGAGAGAGAGAGAGAGAGAGAGAGAAAGAAAGAAAGAAAGAAAGAAAGAAAGAAAGAAAGAAAGAAAGAAAGATTTATTTTTGGTAACAACTGTTACAAGTACATGTAACTGCATGCAGACCCTTATTAAAACCAGGAGATTATGCGGAAAAAAGTAAAGTAATAGTTTGTTTTTTGTTGCAGTGTTTTTCTGAAATGAATTATTTCTGAAAACTCTCATTTGTACCGTACAAGGTAACATACACGGCATAAAGTCCCAGCTGCTCGCCAGTCTGCACCACAGATCTCCTTGATGCCTTTTAAAACAGAAGCACAGAAACCACTTTAGTCAAGAATCTTCAGCATCTCTCATGTAAACACTCAAACAGGCTCTGAGGGAGAGTGATAGTAACATTATGGCATAGAAATTGTTGAACATTATATTATCTGATAGCCGCTGATGGATGCACTCTGTTATTTGAAAAATTGTTCTTTGATGTAATGCTGTAAAAATAGTGTTGTGGACCATATATTGTTCAGCAGCACCATGAATCAGGCACTTACCACACCGCTAACATATCCTATTACACATCCTCCTCTCACCTTCTCCTGTTTCCTTCACTGTTTCTCTTCCCTTTGCAGTCACACTCGTAATCCTGATGAGTGTGTTCATAACCACCTCTGAAATCAATTCTCCAGTGGTGTACATATGTCTTTTAAATTCTGCATGTTTGATGTGTTTGCATCAAACATGCAGCCTCAGAGCAGAGGAAGGCTTTATGCCATTAGTGTCCTGGTCCTGTCAGACTGACCTTGACAGCATTCATCTCAGGTTCAAGCAAGTCATGTTCTCCTGTAAATCATGTGGCTGAGAATGGCGTTAAATCCAATTTTATCAAATACAGCAGAAGTGAATGTGATAAGAGACTCCACAGACAAAACCTTTCTTGGTAAATTAGTTTATTTAACAAAGAAATAGCTGAGAAGAGTAATGTTACATATCAGATGTCCTGCATTGCTGGCTGTAAAGGTATGGCAATACGTTGTAAAAAACATGTCAAACTTGGCAAGTAGCCCCCCAGAAAGAGAGAGAGAGAGAGAGCTAGTTTCATAGACTCCTATCACGCCCACCTCTCATGCAGCTTGATCTTAAACAATCTAACCCAGGGCTGCAGGAAGGGGGAAAACAAAGGTGCCAAAACAGTGCCACCAGACCACTCCCTCCATAAAAATATGGCTTAGTTATCAATCTACAAAGCTATAAAACTTCTTCCATCCCATTCCCATCTAAACCTTTTCTTCTTTCTGCTCCTACTGAGCTTTTTTAGGCATTTTGCCAACAAATTAAAAGGTTATATTACTAGGACTCAGCCCTCAATAATACATCATTGTCTGCACCTTTGTATTTCGAATAACCAGATTATATGGCTGAAGAAAAATACACCATCTCATAAGATGTTGGTTGGAATTCTAAAGAGACTGAAGGGATGTGAGGAGAACACTGAATAAACAGCCAATAAGCAAAAACAAATACCAGTTGTGGTTTTAACTAACTGGCATACCTTTGGTCTTAACCTGCGCACTTCTTTTTTAGAGTGTTGGTAGAACCTTACGTCTTAGACCATAAGATACATTTAGTTAAACTACGTGTTAAACTATGTCTAAATATAACATGCTTTGTTTTGGTTAAATGTATCATGTTACATGAAAATATCCTGGAACTTTTTGCTTGTGTATATTTGTCTGCAGGGCATGCACGTGACACTGGAGACTCTGTTCTCATTAACTTTCATTTACTTATGTGTGGATGTATGAGAAGAGGAGACTGATTTTCTTAGTGCAGGTGAACCAAATAAAGTTAATTGACAGACAGGACAGACAACGTGACTGGAGCAAAACAGAAATTCAAGGATACAAGCTAATATATAGGCGGGTGGGGCGACCAGGATGTCGCCCCGCGCAGGCACAAAGTTCAGGTGGGCGACCAGGACGTCCAGTGCCTGGGGAACCCTCAGAGGCTGAAGCAGAGCCGACGGGACCCTCAGAGACAGGAACAGAACCAACGGGACACTCGGAGGCAGATGCAGAGTCTGGGGGACCCTCGGAGCCAGATGCAGAGTCTAGGGGACCCTCGGAGGCCAGAAAGAGGACAAGCTGCTCCTCGAACCCCTCAGAGACACGATCCGGCGGCACTTCCTCCTCGAACCCCTCGTCTCTGGGTTCAGAGGCCAAGACGAGGACGAGTTCCTTCTCGAACCGCTCAGGAACAGGCTCAGGCAGCTGTTCATCCTCGAACCCTTCATCGCAGGGTTCAGGAACCAGGACGAGGACCAGTCTCTCGCTGAACTGGAAGGCCTTTGGACCAGGAGCAGAAGCTGATGCATTGTCCAGACCGTCAGTGGCGTGGGCAGGAGCTAAGGCGTTGCCGAGACCCTCAGTGACTTGAGCTGGAGCTGAGGTGTCGGCCAAACCCTCAGTGGCGTGGGCAGGAGTTGAGGCATCGCCGAGACCCTCAGTGGCGTGGGCAGGAGCTGAGGTGTCGCTGAGACCCTCAGTGGCGTGAGCAGGGGCTGAGGCGTCGCCGGGACCCTCAGTGGCTTGAGCAGGGGCTGAGGTGTCACTGGGACCCCCGATGACTTGAGCCAAGGCGTCGCCCTCTTACAACGTCCTCTGCGGCGTGTGGAGGAGGTTGAGACACACTTGGGCGGCACAATGGCGGTGCCCTGGAGACATGACGTGGGCTGAGCTGCAGCTGCTTTCTGGAGCCTTGGCGTGGACTGCAATGCAGCAGCGCTCTAGAGACCTGGCGTGGGCTGCTCAGTAGCAGAGCCCTGGAGACCTGGCGTGGGCTGAGCTGCTGCGGCACCACTCTGGAAACATGACGTGGATTGAGCTGCAGCAGCTCTCTGGAGATTTGGAGAGGATGGAGGTGGGGGGCAGTAAAACTGCCTTACTGCTGTGTCGTAATCCTCCTCCATCTGCCTGATTTTCTCCATCAGCTCAGGAGAGGAATACAGGAGACTGGTCCTCCTGAAGCTCTTAATCTGGCGAGACCTTAACTGCCCCTCCAGCTTGTCTGGCAACACCAGACTGGAGTGAGCGAAGATGGCATGGGCGGAGCTGTAGCGAGCCTGGCAGACAGTGCTGTGGCAGACGAAGACGCAGGATTACTCGCTGCAGCCCTCACGTCAGTGGGCAGGGAAACCACCGCTCCAGCGTCACAGCAGTGGCCATGGGAGACTCCTCCTCACCGGCAGAACAACAGGAAGGTGCTCCGCGCCGACGTTTCTTGCGGCGGGAGGAGGAAGTGGGCTTTTCTGCCAGATCAGGGTGCGCACCCAGGGAAGCAGGCAGAGAACGGCGCTGAACCGCCTCACGCTCCATCTGCTCCGGCAGTAGTGCAAAGGGCAGAACCTCCAGATTGGCCGGCAGATGTCTCAACACCTCCTCCATCTGCTGCTGAACCCAGCGATCACTGGTGCTCTCTTGCTTACCGTCTGCGAGGTCCAATTTTGGTGGAAACATTCTCTCATGTGCGGTGTAACAGAGGACCCCAGAATGCAGACGAGCAGGCAGCATGATGGTAAGCGAAATGGTTTAATGAATTAAACTTACTTCAGAAGGTAGTGACAAATACAGGCATGGAAAGGCTTGGCATGAACAGCATGAACTGGCTGAACACAGGGTGACATGATCCGAAATGAATGAACAGAACAGAGGTGTATATATGGAGCAAGAACGAGGTGAAAAGAGGAGACTGATTTGCATAGTGCAGGTGAACTGAATGAAGTTAATTGACAGACAGGACAGAACACAACATGGCTGGAGCAAAACAGAAATTCAAGGATACAAACTAATAGAAACATAACTAGAAAAACATTAAACTAAAGCATAACCAGATCCAAAAACCTAACTTGACAAAACATGAACTAGAAGACAAAAACTAAAGCATGACCAGGAAAATAATAAACAGAAGCATGATTCAAAACCTTAACTGTGAGAAACATATGAGGAAAAACCCGCAACCAAAAACCAAACAACCTCAAATCATAACAAAAACAACATAAAATCACAGGAAGGACGCAAAGCATGTGATCAAGAATGCATGATTTAGACCAAAGGTGACAAAACAGTCAAAGTCTGACAGACCATGACAGATAAAGATGTCTGAGCTCTCCTGGGAATTTAATTCATTGCTGCAGCAGGAAAATCCTAAACTTTGTAGTTGAATTAATTATAAAACAAGCTTCTAACCTGAAATCACAGATAACTCTGCAGGTCGCTGTATTATTAAGTATCATCAGGTGCAGTAAAACATCAACAAAGAACTTCAGTTGTGGGTGCAGCTTCAAAAGAGTGACTGTGTGACTTGTTCCAAGCTGTCGTTTCTAACTGTCAGCTTGCTCCACTGGTTGTCCCCAAGAGATCTGAATGCGGTCTCAGATCAGTTTCAACATTAAGGCTGTGTGGCGAATCCATTTGAGCTGTCCGGGGAAGCCAGTCGTTCAGTGTGCAAGCCAGGGGTGAAACAGGCTTAATGTGTGTGTGTGTGTTTGTGTGTGTTCTTTTTTTGTTTTTTTGTTGTTTTTTTTGGGGGGGGGATTCAGTGGACAGCTTTCAAAGAAACGGATAAAGCAGGCTGCAGAATCAGAATCACATTTTTCACACCACTACAAACAGAGCTTAATTTGTCTGCCTTAACCATAATCCCTTTGGTTAATTCCTCACCACATTTAAACATAGCAGTACTGAATATCAAGCATCACAGGAGTCAGTGACCTCAGTTTGGTCTAAGTTCCTGAAACTAAGGTCAGTTCTTCTGGAATGTTAACTTTGTTTAACACCATCCTGTCAGGTTGCTCTTGGAGTGGGACCCAAATTCAAACAGGTAGGCAGGAGCAGTTAGGTGATATGAAGAATTGAATAAATAAAAGCCGTTAATTAACAGGCAGGCATGAGGTGGAAGAAGCATGGAGCAAAGGCAGAGAAATCAGGCATGAACATATGAACCGTTTGGGAACATGGACAGGCTTGGCATGGCAAATTGTATGTATCCGTGAGGAGTAAATAGAACAGCAGAGTATACAAAGTGGATGGCACAGTTGAAAACAAGGAGACCGACTGGTACGGCGCAGGTAAACTGAATGAATGTGATTACAGAGACTAAAAGCAAAACATGCCTAGAACTAAACACAGATACTGTCAACACAGAATACTGACAAGAATAACTCAGAATAGAAAGAACATGAGGATAAACTAGAACGCTAAATGCAAAGAAAAGCATAAAAAACACCAAACAAAAATAAATGTGTAGAAAAATAAACTGATATGACAAAACCCTTTAGAACATAACCTAAAATACTACAAATCATGATGCATCCTGCATTTTCTGGATCTTTTGACGTGGAAGCATGACAGGAACCACCTAAACTCCTCTTTCTAAATTAAATTCACCCTCCCATTTTCCTTTCACACCTCGGCACTCATTTTAATTAGCCTCTGTCTGATTTCTCTTTTTTCTCCCTCTCTCTGATAACTCTCTCTCATTTCCTCCCATTTCTGTCCCACTCTCATCACACTCATTTCTCAGAGTAATTATTGAGACGATATCTGCTTTCAAGTCACAGGGGTCACAAGCTTTCTGGCTTTATGTGTGTATGGCACTGGTCCAAATGAGTCATTCAGAACTCTGTTCAACTGCTTCATAGTCTTTGTGGTCCTTCTGTCTCCATGCACTCAAACACAAAGGGGAAGAAAGAAATGGGGGTGGCACGACCTCCGACAAGGCAGCAAGTTTTAGTCCAGTAATTACACATAGAAATGAAAAAGCATGGATAGATAGAGGAGCAAGAGGGATGAATAGCTTCCTTACAACAATCATGTAGTAATGAGATATTATTCATCATCTTGACAAAAGAAAAACTATATTTATACCAAATTCAGGTTTACGTAAACCATGCAGTCACCAAGGCAGCATTTGAATCACTCATTTAACTTAAAAACATATATTTTAATCCACTGGTGTCGTTTAATTTGCTAAGCTCTATTCTTGATAATAGAAGAGTTGGAACCGACAGTATTTTCCAGCCTATCCTGAAGGTACAGTGTAGTTTATTATATCGATCAGAAAGCAGGCAGGTTCTGTGTCCCAAAGATTGATGCGTTTGGGTGAAATATGTGTATCAATCCAAAACAAAAAGGACAAAACCTGATGAAAATGCTGACTGAAGCTGGCAACCTGCTTAAATTGAAGTGTTTGGGGTTTTGCAAGTCTGAGAACACTATCTTAACTGTGAAGTATGGGGGTGGCATGATTATGCCGTGGTGGTAAGGGACTGGTGCATTTCACAGAACAGATGAAAAGAATATTGGTGGGAAATACTGAAGCAACATCTCAAGACATCAGTCATGATGTTAAAGCTTGGCTAAAAACAGTTCACCCAAATGTAAAATGACCAGAAGCTTCTGGGAGAATAACCAAAATATCTGCCCCACATTAGACCAGGTGTAAGGTCAGGTGTAAGGAAACACCTGACCTTGAAGAAAGTTAAAAAGAAAAGGGGAAATAGATAAATAATTTCTTCTTACTTTTAGTTTCCGTAATATTCATGATTTGATCTAATGTTAAAAAGCACATCCAGATAATGTCTGAAACCACAAGTCAGTTACAGCTGTAACCAGAACAACCAGAAACGTATCGAGGTAAGGCAACTGATAAGAAGTCAAAACAGACAAAACTTACCTTAATCAAAAAACGTACCAGAAGAAAAACTGTAACAGAGAGACTGAAAGTGATGTGGTTCTGTTAGACCCAGTCTCCCTGCTGTCAGGCCTGATATAAGTATAATATTTGTAAAAACTGAGTTTGTGCTGTTTGTTTGACTGACTGATACCACAGTAATAACAGGGAAGAATAAGGAGAAATCTGCTGTTAAAGCTGTGACTGTGTTTATTAGTTTATTAGGACAGATAGAGTTGTTCTTCAGCTTTTATAATTGGTTAGATCTTGAATTAATTATTAATTTGAACAACAGGTACACAATTATAAAAATGCCCAGCCTTAATTGATTTGGTACACTTTAACTCTTGTCTCTAAGTACTACAGCAGTTTTAGAATTTGTCTAAAACTGCAGGACCATTTCTTCTTCTATCATCATTGCTTTCAATGCACTGTGACATTTTGGAGCAAATTACTGCCTGTCTAATGACACTTGAGACATGGCAGCCCTAACTAATGCTGCTCATTCTGTTACACAGCTCACATTTTAAATCCCAAGTTTGTAACAAACTATTTTCTGGTTTTTATATATATTTTTAATCCTAATTTATGTAATTTACCTTTATATCATCATCAGTTCCACTTTCAATAAATGCAGTTGGCGAGAGGAGTTAACTTCAGTGGCCTCTAATATGTAAGGCATTAAATAAGAAACATTAACAGGGCAGTGTTTTCTGAACTTTAACTTTTAAATTTGACTAAACTGTGGCTTCTCTCCTCACCATTTATTATTCCACTGCATTTTTAATAGAATGAAGTTGAAGTTAAGTGTAATCAGAAAATGCTCTAACTCAGTTTGCATTTAGGTGTTGTTGACTGCATGTGTGCGGGCTCCTGGATTTGTTGTATCTTTATTTCTTCATGTTCTTCAAAGTTTCCATTCACAAACCAATCCTGTTCTTTTTAATTCCCTACAAGCATTTCCTTCATTGACTGAACATTATTATTTTATCCTTATTGCTGCTGTCTTTTCTTTTAAATATATTAAACTTGATGCTATGTATAAATGTTCAGACATTTTCTGTGATGTGGAAATAGGTCATTAAAGGAAGCAACTTTTATCCCTCCATACTGACCCATGATATCTATCATATGGTTGAAGTGAGAGTGAACACCATGCTGAGATTCAAACAGATGTCTGAGGCCTCCAGACAGAATATTGTAGCAGCTTATGAGTCTAAAACTGGATTTAAAGAGGTCTCCAAATAATTAAAAAAATCCAGTTTAGGGAAAATAGTCTACAAGTGCAGACATTTAAAACAGCTGTCAACATGCCTAGGTCTGGCTGTCCAAGCTAAATCCCCCTGAAAGCAGACCCTAAGATACTAAAAGAAGTCTCCAAAATCCCTCACATGTCATCATGGGACCTACAGCAGGTTCTTGCTATGGTTGAAATAAATGTTTGTCCAATCAGGAAGAGGCTGAACAAGTTTAACTTTCATGCGAGGTGTACTCTCTAAGAAATACGTGAAGACTGAAGTTTGCCAGAGAGAACGAAGACCAGGACTTCTGGAACTATGCAGCATTCGAAATTCAGTGTTCCAGAAAAATCCCCTTATACCAACTGTGAATCATGGAGGTGGAAGTGTGATGGTTTGAGATGCTGAGCAGGACCTGTCCAGCTCACCCTCCGAATATTTACATTGGATTCTACTGTGTATCAGAGGGTGATTGAAGGAAATGTGAGACCATCTACAGCATAACAGAGACCAAAACATAACAGTGAATCCACCATGGACTGGCTGAGAATTAACATATGGAAATACTGGGCCTAGTCAAAGCCCAGATCCTGATTTTATTCAGATGCTGTGGATCGAATTTAGACAGGCTGAACATGCAGGAAGCTGCTCAGACATCTCACAGCTGATAAAGGAGTGGGGCAAAGTTTACTCAGACTGATGTCAGAAATGGTAAATGGCTACAAGATATGTCTCACTGCAGGATATTTTAGCTGAAGGGGCAGTTAAGGTGTGTCACCTTTTTCTCAGTTAGAAAAAGTATATTTGTTGATATCTTTTCTTTAACGAGTAAATCTTTTTTTTATTTGTAATTAAATCACTTTCTTTTCAAGAAGATCAGATAAGACATGTATATGTAAATATTTTGGTAAATAAAAAACCTGATATTTAATGTGGTTTCATAGTTTTTCATTGGACGGAGTCTGGACTCCTCTCTGAAGCCATCCTGCTCTATTATACTTTTTTTTCTTTGGAATTGCTTTTTCTACATGTTGGTGAGATTCTATTACTGCACAAAGAAAATTAAATTAACTTTATTAATGTCTTCTTTTCTCTCTATGTATCTGATTGGACAGGTGTTTGACCAGGTGAGGATGCTAACCATGGAGAGGCTGTTGCTCTGTGTGATGCTGGCGGTTTCCATGGCAGTGCGGGCACAGATCTGTCCGAAGCGCTGCGTCTGCCAAATCCTGTCACCGAACCTGGCGACTCTCTGTGCTAAGAAGGGTCTGCTGTTTGTGCCGCCGAACATCGACAGACACACAGTGGAGCTGCGGCTGGCAGACAAAATTTTAACAAAAAGGGGAGAATCATAATAAAAAAAAGCCACTACCCAAAGGAATGTTAGCTTTTGATATTTTTTGCCCAAAAAACCCGACACTCGGAAAAAGTAATTTCAAAATTGTGGGATGTTTATTTTGGGGTTAAAATTTTAAAAAAAAGGTTTTTGAAAGCCGGGGGTTGTGCAAGTTTTCGATCCCAACACACCTGATTGAAAAAATAATTGAAACTTAAAAAATTTAAAAATTTTCCAAATTTTGAGGAAAATCTGTGAAAGCCCCTGAGTTTAAATTTTGTTCTTGCAAAAGTATTTTTATAACTCTTACCATTTTTCCAATTTACAACCACAAACATTAACGTATTTTATGGAGAGTTTATGTGACAGACCAACGACATACTTGTGAATTGGGAGCAAGATTATATACTTATTTCAATAATGTGCAAAAGTATTGCATGCATTTGTATTCAGCCTCCTAAGTCAAAACTTTCACTACAGTTACAGCTGCAGGTCTTTTGGAGTATAACTCTACTAGCTTTGCACATTTAGACTGAATTTTTTCCCCCAAACCTTTTTTTGGGAAAAATTACTCAAACCCCAGTCTGATTTTTTGGAGACTGTCTTTTGGGAAAATCAGGTTTTCAAGGGGAAAGGTTTTGATCCAAACCAAAATTTTAGAAAAAAGTGGGTTCAAAATTTCCAAAAATAGTTTGGGTCTTGTTTTTAATTTTTTTTTTTAATTGACCCCCCTTTCTGTCAATTAGAAAAAACTTAATTTTTTTGCCTCTTAAAAATAAAATTCATTTGACATTTGTATGAATAGTTTCCAAAACACAGAACAATCCCTGATAGATTGACTCCTTTATGTGGCCCATGAAAAAAACGGGCGCAAAAGATTTAACCCGTAATATCATTTAGGTGCAACCCCCCAGAATCTTCTGGTGGAGATAAATCAATAAAGGGAAAAAATTAAAACAGATTTTAATCCAGAAGGGTTTTATTGTAGGGGAAAAACTTAGGGGTTTCCCCCAGGGTTGGAAAAAAAACTTAAATTTGGGAAAAAAAGGTCCTCCAGGCCCCTTTTTGGGGGGTTCAACAGCCTGGAGGGGTCAGGTTGTCTCCTGATGGCAGAACCTTTAGGAGGCCTTTTCGCTTTCCAAAAATTTCAATGAAACTGTGAAGGATAAATGTGACTATGTGGGAAAACTCTTTTTAAGGGGTTTCCTTCTTTTTCCTCTTTAAAACTTCTGTGGGTTTTCAAACCCTTTTTAACAAATTCCTTTGCCCGTAGAATTTTTTTTCGCTGACAAAAAGTTTTTTTAAGGGTTTTCTGCTTAGGGGGATATTTCTGATCAACTGTTTTGTGTGTCTCATGGTTTTTAAATTTCACCCAACCGGAAAGGGGTGTAAACAGTGTTAAAAGGAAAGACTTTGCAAACATGACGCGGCTGGTGGACCTGACGTTATCCAGAAATACCATCTCCTACATCACACCCCATGCCTTTGCAGATTTGGAAAATCTCCGTGCACTACACCTCAACAGGTATGAACTCACAATGGGCAGGTGGAACATTTGCAAAGAAAAGTTTTGGATTATTTAGCTTTTGTATTTTTTGCATCATGCTGTAGTAACCGGCTGACAAGAATAGGTAATGACACATTCAGTGGGATGTCAAAGCTTCACCACCTGATCCTCAACAACAACCAGCTGGTGCTGATCCATCAGGGAGCGTTCAATGACCTGCTGGCGCTGGAGGAATTGGACCTTAGTTACAATAACTTGGACTCTATTCCGTGGGAGGCCATTCAGGTCAGCTGTTTTTAAAGTGCTACCTCATTTTCAGGCTAAGAAATAAAATTCAACTACAACAATAATAAAAACACCTTTATCTTGTATTGAAATAAAGATGTTTAGTTTTACTGTGAAAACTTGGGTTTTTATGTATACCGGCCATAAATGAAAGAAACTGTTTTATTTCTCCATCTCCCTATATCTCTAACCTTTTCATCCTTATAGTTTCGAGCAGCAAAAAAACATTCTTTGTACAGACATAGGAATTTTAAAAGGTGTGTTTTTATCCTATTTGTGCAGAGAATGACAAGCCTCCACACACTGAGCGTAGACCACAACATGCTGGATTACATTCCAGAGGGAACCTTTTCCCTTTTGCAGAAACTCAACCGCCTGGATGTCACCTCCAATAAACTTCAAAAGCTCCCACCAGACCCACTTTTTCAGCGAGCGCAGGTACTGTCTTGCATTATTTCTGATTTCAAAGACAACAGGTTCAAATCCAAAACCTGCCAAGAGCCAGAAAGCATAGTGTTCTTACATTTCTGAACAGCTTAATTTTTTACCATTATTAAACCTTATTTATACAGGTAGTCTCATTGAGACATGAGTTCTCATGTACAAGAGACTTGTTTTATCCACAGGTCTCCTCTTTGCAGAAGCAGAGTAGCAAACCTAAAGCTGTCAGAAGAACATCACTTGTTTCCCAATGCTTTATTTGAAACATTTGAAGTGCTGTTAAAAATGTTTTCCTCCTTAAAATGTTCTTTTGTTTTTGCTTTTCTGTCATTTAAATGTTGTGGATTATCAAACTAATTTTAATATCAGACAAAGTAAGCCCAAATAATGGCACCAAGATGACAATGATAACTGGCAATGTGCGTTTTTACATTTCTGTGGAGGAATTTTGGCCCACTCCGCTTTGCAGAATTGTTTGATTTAGCAGCACTTCAGGATTTGTTGGGACCAATGACCTGTGTAAGGTCATGCCACTGAATTTCAATAAGATTTATGTCAAAACTTTGACTAAGCCAAACCAAAGCCTTCAAATATTTAGTCCTTCACAGGTGGGGGGAATGTTGGTGTGCCTTTGATCACTGTCCTGTTAAAGGCCACTCCTGCGAAGATTCTCCACTGTTCCATGTTTTCTCCATGTGTAGATAACGGTTCTCTAAAGTCCCAAAGCCTTAGAAATTACTTTGAAAGCCTTTCCAAGCTGTTAGATGTCAGTGACTTTCTTTATCATCTGTTCTTGAATTTCTGTAGATCCGGTCATAATGCATTGCTTTTTGAGTTCTTTTAGCCTACTTCATGTTATGAGACAGGTTCTATTTTAGGGTGTATCCACACTTTCCACTTTTGGTGCGCTTTAGACGGACCAGAGTTCGTTTCCCCCCTTGGTCCGGACCTTTTGTGCAGGTGTGAATACACTCGAGCGAACCCTGGTCCGGACCAAACGACCGGACCGAGACCCACTTTTTGAGGTGGTCTCGGTCCGCTTCCAAACAGACTCTGGTGCGGTTCGCTTATGGTCTGAATACAAACCGGCCCCGATCCGAACCAACTAGCACGCATTCTCCAACGGGGTTCCAAAATTATAAATGGAACGTCTCAAAGTCTGTGTTGAATGAGCCCTTAGTACACCCACTACACCCTTAGTAATTTCCTTGATCTACAGGTCTAGCAGTAATCAGAGGGGTGGCTAGTGAAACTGAACTCAGACTTTGGAAACATGAAGTTAATCACAGTTGCTTCAAGATTTCACAAGAGATGTGATTACTTTTTTACATGAATAGTTTTTCCCTTAATGGATAAAATCTGAATTTAAGAACAGTGTTTTGTATTTGTTCCAGTTCTCTTTGTATGATAATAAAATAGTTTGATGATCTGAAACATTTAAGTGTGCTATGTATAAGGAGTCAAATACTTTTCACTGGAGCATAACTGTGCTACAGAAACAGAAATCACTTGCCAACTGCTCAGAAGACAAACATTTAAACCAGATGTGTTCTCTAGATGTAGAAAATAAACTGTAAAAGTTGTGTCTGACCATCTGTACATCTTCCAGGTCCTAGCTACATCTGGGGAAATGACTCCCTCGTCCTTTGCGCTGTCGTTTGGTGGAAATCCTCTCCACTGTAACTGTGAGTTACTCTGGCTGAGGAGGCTGAAGAGAGAGGACGACCTGGAGACATGTGCCACACCTGAGCACCTGTCTGGTCGATACTTCTGGTCCATCTCTGAGGAGGAGTTTCTCTGTGAGCCTCCCCTGATCACCAGATTCTCCCATGAGATGAGGGTCCTTGAAGGGCAAAGAGTTGCACTCAGGTATGAGCTTCTGTCTGAAATGCATTAGAAATACAGTACAGTACCCCAAGTCTTATTCGTAATCCTGGTAAAAAAAAAAAAAAAGTCAAAAGAACCTTAAGATAAAACAGTCTTTTATTGCAGAATAATTGGGATATTCTCACGCTGAAAAATTTAGAAAGACCAAGTCTTTCATTTGCGCAGATTTATTTATTGGCGAAAAGCAATGCTATGATAGGAAGGAACTGCTGATTGGACAGCACTTCGTGTTCTTCTATACCATTTCAGCAAGTTGGAGCATAAAGGAATCTTTGACCAATCTCTCCAAATAGTCCACAGTCCTGGGTCTCTAAAGTTGTCTTCTCTTCAGCTTGGCCCCCAGGACCAAGATTTTGGTCTGAGGACTGAGTTGACCATGATTTTGAGTCCACTGAACCATTTGAGTGTTGACGTGGACATGCGTTATGTATGGAGCTAAATTGGGGCCATAAAGTTTGTTCAAACGAAAAAAATGTGAACCTGAAAAATAAAAGTTTGTTGAAAAGAAAAACATTTAAACCTGAAAAATAAAAGTTTGTTCAAAAGAAAAAAATTTGAACCTGAAAAATTATTTTATTATTATATTCTATTTATTATTTTATTTTGTATTCTGCCCAAAAATGTGAAACATTCAAAACTACTTTTCAGATTCAAGGTTTTTTTTCGAACTTGCTGATTTTTTTTTTTGGCTTCAAACTCCTGGCCCTGTTTTGGCGTGGGGGGCAGGACTTCAGATCACGGGGGTGCGGAATCATGACTGACAGCTCAACACGGCGGCTGAACAACATATTCCCAGCTGTTGCATTCAGGGACCGTGGGAACTGGAATTATCTGTAATACATCATCGATATTCTATATATATGTGATTGGTTTTGAAAGATAACATGCTTCACCGATAGAAGCAGCTTACGTGAAAACACGACGCGCATCTCAGAGGAGAAAATATGATCTTGACAGATTTCCAGAGCATTTTAAGTCCGTGTTGGAGATTTCCCATGTTCACAACATAAAGCAAAAGAACCGCCAGACTAAGAGGCAGGAATGAAACCAGCCGGTATTTTCCGAATATTCTTGCATCATTAAGCCTGGATTTGTTTTCATATGGATTGGACTCGGGTTTCGGTTTCAGTTGCATTTTTGATTGAAACGGTTTCACAGGCATACGGGGCAACTGGGGAAATCCCCGGTGGACCGCTGGCTGAGTGGGAATGTTCAGCCCGTGAAGTGAACCACCGTTTTATATATATATAAATCTCCGTTTGTGTCTATATATATATATATATATATATATATCTATATATATATATATATATATATATAGATATATATCTGCCACTGCTTGTTTTAGTAGCCCGGGCTTTTTTTCTGATCTCCGCTCTTCATTGGCAGCTCAGCTGGCCGCCTTGAAGCGCATGTTCATGTGTTACAGATCAGCTGTTCGCCAGCGCGCTGCAGAGCTGATCTGCCTGACTGGAGCAGAGGAGAGGTTTGTCCAAGCTACCGCACCCTGTTGGCGGACCTGTTGGAGTTCCTCCGGTTATGGGTCCCCAGAAGCGATCACACTCTATCTAACACTGACTCTTAAAGGAACGACTCTCAAACAGTTTCTAAATTTCAGCTCCTTTAATCTAAATTAGGCAGAGGAATGATTACAGAGATCAGCGCCGAGGCTCTGGTGTCGGACCGTCGCCGTCTGTGAAAGGATGACGAAGAGCCCCAATAGAAGACTATGTGTCAGACTATGTGTCACCATTGTGGTGTCTATCTGGTAGGTTGTGTAGTAGTGGGTGTCCATACTTAATCTAAGTGTGCTGCTGCATTCTAATCAACCCAGTTACAGCCTGCTCCACCATCAAACCCAGTGCCCCAGCCACAGGTCATTCATGACAAACCTTGGGCCATTTATCCTTGTAATGTGTGTCGATGTGCATTCTTATTCTATTCTAACAAAAAGGAAACATTAAAACTTATGCTTTATATCATTATGGTATAAATAGAAAAACAACTATGAGTCATATAAATAAAGGTTATCCCTAACAGGTTGATATGGCATAGTTTAGGGCACAATGGTCCAGCAAAATATCAGCGCCCCAGAAACTGTCGCCTCTTGCGTACTTGATATCGCGCTCGACCTGCGTCTGTGCAGGTGGATGAACAAACAAGGAGGAAACTCATCTCCTTGGAAAACCTCTGTGGGTTTTTACCTTCGCCTAGATAGTGATTTGGATCGGGATATGTATCTATTGATCTTCTTATATTAGACAGATTTCCACCTTCTTCAAGCTCTTGCAAATATGGTCAGTGTGGAGGAAAAACGCAACCCGCCTGCGAACACTTATTTCTGCAGATATTGCTGACCGACCGCAGTTCATGCTGGAATAGCACCAAGTGTTGGCTTCCACTGCTTTCCACTGCTATCACTTCTGGCGGTGAAAGGGGTTTTGCTGAAATGTCTCCTAAAAAGCTAGCTAACATTTAGATAGCATCCAATCGTTGCTATTAATACATGGTGGCTCCAAGTTACCACTCTTTGCTGCAGATTTCTAAAAGTGAGCTTTAGAGATTTTTTTCTCTCCCATACCAGCCTTGTCTGTCCCAGTTTCAGTCGTTTTGGTATTTTAAAATAATACTGCGACTGTAGGTATAGACAAACCTTGGCAAGTATTTGTTCAAGATTCAAGATTCTTTATTGTCATTATGTCACCATAATGAAATTTAGCTGAGACCTGGCTCAAAAGACACACATTTAGGTTATAGACACTTCTAGAAAAAGACAGCATACAGTGCCTTGCGAAAGTACTCGACCCCCTTGAACTGGTCAACCTCTTGCCACATTTCAGGCTTCAAACATAAAGATATAAAATTAAAATTTTTTGTGAAGAATCAACAAGTGGGACACAATCATGAAGTGGAATGAAATTTATTGGATGTGTCAAACTTGTTTAACAAATAAAAAACTAAAAAGTGGGGCGTGCAATATTATTCGACCCACTTGCGTTAATACTTTGTAGCGCCACCCTTTGCTGCAATTACAGCTGCAAGTCGCTTGGGGTATGTCTCTATCAGTTTTGCACATCGAGAGACTCTCCACCTCAGCTGTAGATCTCTGCAGTTCATCCAGAGTGATCATGGGCCTCTTGGCTGCATCTCTGATCAGTCTTCTCCTTGCTCGAGATGAAAGTTTAGAGGGACAGCCGGGTCTTGGTAGATTTGCAGTGATCTGATACTCCTTCCATTTCAATATGATTGTCTGCACAGTGCTCCTTGGGATGTTTAAAGCTTGGGAAATCTTTTTGTATCCAAATCCGGCTTTAAACTTCTCCACAACAGTATCTCGGACCTGCCTGGTGTGTTCCTTGGTCTTCATGATGCTCTCTGCGCTTTGAACAGAACCCTGAGACTATCACAGAGCAGGTGCATTTATATCGAGACTTGATTACACACAGGTGGATTCTATTTATCATCATCAGTCATTTGGGACAACATTGGATCATTCAGAGATCCTCACTGAACTTCTGGAGTGAGTTTGCTGCACTGAAAGTAAAGGGGCCGAATAATATTGCACGCCCCACTTTTCAGTTTTTTATTTGTTAAAAACGTTTGACACATCCAATAAATTTCATTCCACTTCACGATTGTGTCCCACTTGTTGTTGATTCTTCACAAAAAAATTGAATTTTATATCTTTATAATTGAAGCCTAAAATGTGGCAAGAGGTTGACCAGTTCAAGGGGGCCGAGTACTTTCGCAAGGCACTGTATGTACATGGAATGTGGCATGTAGTATTTAGTATTTACATAAAGTGCAGCTTGTGCTGAAACAGTCTGAGACGGGCTGGTTGTCTGTTTAATTGTCAGCAGGGATGTTTAGTGTCTGCCTGCAGGGGGACAATTGCCTTCACAGCTGTGGGAAAGAAACTGTTTCTGAGTATATTTGTTTTTGATGTGATGTTCCTGAATCGTTTTCCTGATGGAAGTGGGACAAATACTGCATTGCCTGGGTTTGTGTGGTCAGTAGCAATGTATCTGGCCCTTTTCTGGACTTGTGCAGCATAAACTGAGTCCAGATCCGGTAGACACAATCCCCCCTGTGCTGTCCTCACCACCCATGCTACGTCCTTTCTCTCCTGTGTCATGCAGCTCCTATACCACACTGTCACACTGTTCTGTAGCCATTTCCTGTGTTGTAAAGAGCAACACACATATGTCTTAGTTAAATGTCTTTTCCATTTTGTGTGGCTAAATTAAGTGGGCCCATGTGTCACATCATATTTATGTCCCAGTGAAACAGCAAGTCATGAAGTGACAACTTCTGATTATAACTGCTTCAGTTATATGTTTAAAGTATTTGAGGAGAAGCAGACGAAATAAGATTCGGTAAGCCTTACTGGTGCTTTTACACATATTGAAAAGAAAAGTTTTCTCCTCAGTCAGGTGTGCACATGTAATATGATTCTACATAATAGGTACAGTTAGGCACAAAATTGTTCACACCACTGGCAAGGCAAATGTATAGCACCATTCATATAAAAGAAATTCAGTGTTTTAGTCGTGATTTGTAGGTATTTGAGTTTTGTTTTGGATCTTGCTCATGATTGATTTTATTTTCCAGTTTTCTTTTTGGTTTAGTTTCGTATTCTTTTTGTTTATGGGGCATTTTAGTTCTGTTACGTCTGTAAGACTTTTCCTTTGGTTTAATTTTGTCTTTGTGTCTCTGTTTAGTTCTTCTCATGTTTTACTTCCACTCTCAGCCAGCTTAATCAGCTTTATTTGGTCCACCTGCTTCATCGGTCTCACTGCTTTCACCTGTGCTCCATATATACTCTTACTACTCCTTGCTGGAGAATACTATTTGCCAAGCTTGTCCATGTCTGTGTGCTTATGCCAAGCTGTAAATTTGACCGAGACTGAAAGCAAATATATTAAAATAACAAAACCTTTCAGCTTTACTTTGAAAGAGAGCTCAGTTTTTTAAACATTTCAATCTCATGCTTTAATGCCTCATCAGTGATCAGACGAACAGTTCATTAGTGAAACTCTTTGACTGAAAACTGCAATAAGCATAAACTTTTTTATTTCTACTTTAAGGGAAGTGGAGGTTCCTGCACATACAACCCCTGGCAAAAATTATGGAATCACCGGTCTCTGAGGATGTTCCTTCAGTTGTTGAATTTTGTAGAAAAAAAACAGATCACAGACATGACAAAAAACTAAAGGCATTTCAAATGGCAACTCTCTGGCTTTAAGAAATACTAAAAGAAATCACGAAAAACAATTGTGGTAGCCAGTAACAGTTACATTTTTAGAACAAGCACAGGGAATAAATTATGGAATCACTCAATTTTGAGGAAAAAAATATGGAATCATGAAAAACAAACAAAATAACACTCCAACACATCACTAGTACTTTGTTGCACCACCTCTGGCCTTTATAACTGCTTGCAGTCTCTGAGGCATTGACTTAATGAGTGACACAAAGTACTCTTCACTAATCTGACTCCAGCTTTCTCTGATTGCTGTTGCCAGATCAGCTTTGCAGGTTGGAGCCTTGTCATGGACCATTTTCTTTAACTTCCACCACAGATTTTCAATGGGATCGAGATCTGGACTGTTTGCAGGCCATGACATTGACCGTATGTGTCTTTCTTCAAGGAATGTTTTCACAGTTTTTGCTCTATGGCAAGATGCATTATCATCTTGAAAAATGATGTCATCATCCCCAAACATCCTTTCGATGGATGGGATAAGAAAAGTGTCCAAAATGTCAATGTAAACCTGTGCATTTATTGAAGATGGTAATGACAGCCATCTCCCCAGTGCTTTTACCTGACATGCAGCCCCATATCATCAATGACTGTGGAAATTTGCATGTTTTCTTCAGACAGTCGTCTGCATAAATCTCTTTGGGACGGCACCAAACAAAAGTTCCAGCATCATCACCTTGCCTAATGCAGATTCAAAATTCATCACTAAATATGACTTTCATCCAGTCATCCACAGTCCACGATTGCCTTTCCTTATCCCATCGTAACCTTGTTTTTTTCTGTTTAGGTTTTAGTGATGGCTTTCTTTTAGCTTTTCTGTATGTAAATCCTATTTCCTTTAGGCGGTTTCTTGCAGTTCGGTCACAGACGTTGACTCCAGTTTCCTCCCATTTGTTCCTCATTTGTTTTGTTGTACATTTTCTGTTTTCAAGGCATATTGCTTTAAGTTTTCTGTCTTGACGCTTTGATGTCTTCCTTGGTCTACCAGTATGCTTGCCTTTAACCATCTTCCCATGTTGTTTGTACTTGGTCCAGGTTTTAGACACAGCTGACTGTGAACAACCAGCATCTTGTGCAACACTGCGTGATGATTTACCCTCTTTAAGGAGTTTGATAATCCTCTCCTTTTTTTCAAGCGATATCTCTGGTGTTGGAGCCATGATTCATGTCAGTCTTCTTGTTGCAGCAGCTCTCCAAGGTGTGATCACTCTTTACCTGGACACTAACGAGCAGATTTAATCTGATGCAGGTGTTATTGTTTGTAATGACAATTTGCAGGGTGATTCCATATTTTTTCCCTCAAAATTGAGTGATTCCATAATTTATTCCCTGTGCTTGTTCTAAAAATGTAACTGTTACTGGCTACCACAATTGTTTTTCGTGATTTCTTTTAGTATTTCTTAAAGCCAGAGAGTTGCCATTTGAAATGCCTTTAGTTTTTTGTCATGTCTGTGATCTGTTTTTTTTTCTA
The DNA here is from genome assembly GCA_036173005.1 of Crenichthys baileyi. Taxonomy (NCBI): domain Eukaryota; kingdom Metazoa; phylum Chordata; class Actinopteri; order Cyprinodontiformes; family Goodeidae; genus Crenichthys; species Crenichthys baileyi. Next base: position 230,205 of record JAHHUM010002883.1, read on the forward strand.
CAAAATTCAACAACTGAAGGAACATCTTCAGAGACTGGTGATTCCATGATTTTTGCCAGAGGTTGTATAATGTTTTCAGGGAGCTTCTTCCAGAGCTGAGGAACACAGAAAAGAAATAGTACCTCATCTTATTTACTTCTGGTCCTTGGAAAGCTGAGTTATCAGATCTCTGAAGACTTGGTCTCCATGGTTCGTACTTGACGTGTAACCTTGAAATATATTTCTGCCAAAGACCAATTTATCCTTTATTGACCAAAAGCAAAATTTTAAAATCCATCTCACAAACAGGAGCCATTGTAGTGATATTTCAACTGGTGTGGTATGATGCATTTTCCTTGTGTTGCAGCAGCATTTTTGAAGGAGCTGCCGCTGCCTGTTAATTCAATTCAATTCAGTTTATTTATATAGCGCCAATTCACAACACATGTCGTCTCAAGGCACTTCACAAAAGTCAGGTACATGCATTACAATTAATCCGAATCATTGAACAGTGCAGTCAGATTCTGTTATTTATTCAAATTGGATAAAAAGTTTTTCTATCTAAGGAAACCCAGCAGATTGCATCCAGTCAGTGACTTGCAGCATTCACTCCTCCTGGATGAGCATGTAGAGACAGTGGACAGTCACTGGCGTTGACTTTGCAGCAATCCCTCATACTGAGCATGCATGTAGCGACAGTGGAGAGGAAAAACTCCCTTTTAACAGGAAGAAACCTCCAGCAGAACCAGGCTCAGTGTGAGCGGCCATCTGCCACAACCGACTGGGGCTTAGAGAGAAGAGAGCAGAGACACAAAGAGAACAAAGAAGCACTGATCCAGGAGTACTTTCTATGGGAAGGAAAAGTAAATGTTAATGGATGTAGCTCCTTTAGTCGTTTCACCTAGAAAGAAAGAACAGATAAACTCTGAGCCAGTTTTCATGTTTAGAGTCTGAAGAGAGCACATAGAGTTAGTTACAGTAAAAGCTCAGTCAGTAGCTATGTCTAAGAGAGAGAAAGGGTTAAACACTGAAAGACAGGGCCATGTGGATCATCGGTAGAGGGTGAGCATTAAGTTGTTGCCAGCAGAAGCTTAGAGGATTCCCCTCTCCAGAAAGGTGTTACAGGTAGACACAGAGACAGGCCAGGTGTGGCTTCTAGGAAGAGAAAAGAGAGAGAACAAAGTTAAAAACTGAAATAACAGCAAATAATACAAAATTGAAGAGTAGTGTGAGAATGTAGCGAAGAGGGTGAAAGTGGTCATTATGTCCTCCAGCAGCCTAAGCCTATAGCAGCATAACTACAGAGATAGCTCAGGATAACCTAAGCCACTCTAACTATAAGTTTTATCAAAAAGGAAAGTTTTAAGCCTAGCCTTAAAAGTAGACAGTTTGTCCATCTAGAGCCCACTGATGGCCATTGTTATACTAAAAACACAACGATTGGGATACCTCTCTCTGTCAGATTGACCATAACCATTGGAAAAGAGAGGGGGTCATACAGGTAGCAGAAATGGAGGGTGTGTTTGCACCTCAACCATAACTGAGCCGGTTTAGGCTAAACCTGACTCCCCCTTACTCTATCCAGCAAGGGGAGAAGAAGATGGAGGTAAAATAAGGAAGATAGCTCAGGATAACCTAAGCCACTCTAACTATAAACTTTATCAAAAAGGAAAGTTTTAAGCCTAGCCTTAAAAGTAGACAGGGTGTCCGCCTCACGGACTAAAACTGGGAGCTGGTTCCACAGGAGAGGAGCCTGATAACTAAAGGATCTGCCTCCCATTCTACTTCTAGAGACTCTAGGAACCACCAGTAAACCTGCAGTCTGAGAACGAAGTGCTCTGTTAGGAACGTATGGAACAATCAGATCTCTGATGTATGATGGAGCTAAATCATTAAGGGCTTTATATGTGAGGAGGAGAATTTTAAATTCTATTCTGGATTTAACAGGGAGCCAATGAAGGGAAGCTAAAGTAGGGGAAATATGATCTCTCTTTTTAATTTTCATCAGAACTCTTGCTGCAGCATTTTGAATCAGCTGAAGGATTTTAACTGCATTTTGTGGACATCCTGATAGTAAAGAATTACAATAGTCCAGCCTTCAAGTAACAAATGCATGGACTAGTTTTTCAGCGTCACTCCTGGACAGGATATTTCTAATTTTGGCAATGTTCCGGAGATGATAAAAGGAAATCCTGGAAACCTGTTTAATATGGGATTTAAATGACATGTCCTGGTCAAAAGTAACACCAAGGTTTTTTACTTTATTATCGGAGGTCAATTTAATGCCATCCAGGTTAAGTGATTGACTAAGCAGTTTCTTTTTTAAAGACTCCGGTCCAAAGATGACAACTTCTGTCTTGTCTGAATTTAGAAGCAGAAAATTTAAAGTCATCCAAGTTTTTATGTCTTCAAGACATGCTTGTAGTCTATCTAACTGGTTGGGCTCATCAGGAATTATGGATAAGTAAAGCTGAGTGTCATCAGCGTAACAGTGAAAATTTATTCTATGCTGCCTGATAATTTGACCTATTGGAAGCATATATATAGTAAAGAGAATTGGCCAAAGTACTGAACCCTGTGGTACTCCGCAATTAACCCTAGAGTTTAAAGATGATTTATCATGTACATGAACAAACTGGAATCTGTCAGACAAATAAGATTTAAACCAGCCTAGTGCTGTTCCCCTGATCCCTACAGCATATTCCAGCCTTTCTAAGAGAATATTATGATCGACTGTATCAAATGCAGCACTGAGATCTAACAGAACCAGTACAGACACAAGTTCATTATCTGAGGCCATAAGAATATCATTAGTGACTTTCAACAGAGCTGTTTCAGTGCTATGATGAGCTCTGAAACCTGACTGAAACTCTTCAAACAGGTCATTGCTGTGTAAATGCTCACACATTTGATTAGCAACTATTTTCTCAAGAATTTTAGATAAGAATGGAAGATTGGATATCGGTCTGTAATTTATTAAGTCATCTCGATCAAGCGAAGGTTTCTTAAGCAAAGGTTTAATTACAGTTACCTTAAAAGCTTGTGGTTCATATCCATTTACTAAGGATAGATTAATCATATCTAAAATGGGGCTGGTAATCAGAGGGAACACTTCCTTAAGTAATTTGGTTGGGATTGGGTCTAACATACAAGTTGAAGGTTTAGATGAAGCTAATATTTCTGATAACTCAGGAAGCTCCACAGGATCAAAACAGTCCAAACACAGATCAGGTTCTACAGTTATTTCCAATGTTGTCTCACTTGTTGAGGATGAAATAATCATCTCTGGGAGTGTGTCAAAGATTTTCTTCTTAATAGAATCAATTTTATTTTGGAAGAATCCCATAAAGTCATGACTGCTGAGAGCTAAGGGAATGGATGGCTCAGCAGAGCTATGACTCTGTGTAAGTTTAGCAACTGTACTACAGAGAAACCTAGGATTATTCTTGTTCTCTTCTATTAAGGATGAGAAATAAGCTGTTCTGGCTTGATGAAGTGTCTTTTTATACAACAGTAGGCTATTTTTCCAGATTAAGTAGGAATCCTTTAGGTGTATAGAGAGCCATTTTCTCAACATTGTGCTTTAAAGTACGCAGCTCTGAATTAAACCAGGGAGCTAGCCTCCTATGAATACTTACCTTCTTTTTCAAGGGGGCTGCATTGTCTAATGCACCACGCAATGATGAAGTAACACTATGAACAAGAGAATCAATTTGTGAAGGGGAAGAAACAAAATTATTGCCCTCCACTGTGTTTTTCTGTGATAATGAGCAAATTAAAAGTGGAACAGATTCTTTAAAGGTTGTTACAGCATCGTCTGATAATGATCTACTATAATGAAATTTTCTTTCAGGTGTGGAGTACTCGGTTAAATTAAACTCAAAGGTTATTAAAAAATGGTCAGACAGCACAGGGTTGTGAGAAAATATTATGTCTGTACACTCAATGCCATATGTCAGCACAAGGTCCAGAGAATGAAGACAAACGTGGGTAGGTTTGTTAATGTTTTGTTACTTTCTTCTTCCTCTTTTTTTTTTTTACAGAGACTAGGCAAGACACTGTTGCATAACCTAACAGACCAGTTTTTCTGTGTCTTGTTTTGAGAGGAAACCCATTACCCTGGCATTTCTTTAAGATGGTACTAAACTAATTTTAGCAGACTTTGTGTGGTTGCTTATCTCAGCAACCACACAAGGTTGGATTTCCAAACGACTCCAGGGTTTTTTGCAATGGTCTTTAGCCTCATTCGGTCTAGATGAATGCTGATCTCTCTCATTGCAGAAACAAGATTCCTGTCCTATCTGCGTTAAGCTGGTAAAAATTCTGTCCTATCTGCATTAAGCTGGTAAAAATTCTGTCCCACCTGCTAATTAGTATTATGGACACACTGAATGCACTAGGCTGTGGTCCTGTGGTGAGACAATGTTAAACAGTTATGTGTTGTTAGCATACATATGGTAGGGAATGCTGTAGTAAACTAAGGGGGTTATTTAGATGTTTCTTAAAAGTGGACCAAGAATGGAGCTTAAAAAACCCATAAATGACTTTTCTTGCCCAGATGTACATTTACCAAATGAAACATAGTATTTCCTGTCTACTATATAAGATGTGAACATTGTATTAAAGAACCAGACTATCCTACCTATTTCCCAGTCAAACATAAGTCACTCAGTAGCACTGAGTTTGAGTAATACAAAGAAAGAAGTTGGAGACCCATCACTGCTAAGATGTACCAGTAAAGTCTTAGTGCTGTGGTCTGGTCTAAAGCAGGGTTTCTAAACCCTGGTTCTCAGGGCCCACTGTCCTGAATGTATTACATGTGTCTCTGTTCCAGCACACCTGATTCAAATTATAGCACTACCTCCTGCATGACATCAAGTGCTGCAGAAGCCTGTTGATCACCCATGCATTTAAGTCAGGTGTGTGGCAGCAGGGAAACACCTTAAACATTCTGGACACTGGGCCCTGAGGACCAGGGTTAGGAAACACTGGTCTACAGCATAACTGGAAACTACAGAAAAGTTTAGTTTTCATCATAAAGGGGTTAATTTGTTCATAAACTGCCTTTCAATGATCTTTGCCAAAAATGTTGGATTGGATATCTGTTTTGGATATACTGTTGCATCTATATTTGTTTTATTTTAAAGTGGCTTGATCACTGCAATTTTCTGGGCATGTGGTAAATGACCTGATTGTAAGTATTTACTGTTTGTCACAATTCAGGGAAAACAGTTTTTTAAAAACCTGCAGGGCAACAAATCAAGGGAGCAAGTTCTAGGTTACGAACTTTGTCTATGAAAGATACATAATTCCAGTGGTTAAACACTTTTAGATGCTGTGATATTTAAAGGGGAACAGGAGACATCAACAGGTTAACAGATGTTTGCTGTAAAAGAGTTCATGATGTACAGGTGGTGAGAGGTTTGTCAGCCCGGCAACAGTATATAAAGGTGTGGCCAATTAGTGTTAACTCGGATAATATCAGAGAAACATAACTCTCACTGTTTTTTATTTCTAATTATAGGTATAAAGACTCTCTTTATTAATGTGATAATAAGCCTGAAGCTTTGCTTTTCTCCACAGGCATTCAGGTTTTCCACATTTTGTTTATTGAGCTGTAATCAAGGGAGCATTCCCATGATGAGAGGCTTAAAGTACTGAATCAATATTTAGCATATTGAAGTTAGGGAGTGGCCCAAAGGGTATGAATAATTTTAGGCCTAACTCTGGTTATTACCTGATTAAGACTTGATATCTTGAACTAGCTTTTTCTTTTTATGTCAAAAAGGATGCTAACATTTAATATAGCAAAATGTGATAGGTAGGTTTAGAGCATGTAAATACCTGCTTGTTTAATTGCTCATCTGACAATATGGATTACCTTCATCCAAGTAACCTCTGAAAAACAAGTTATTTGTGTTTCAAAACTATGTTTTTCTTCTGACAGAGTAAAAGAGTATTACTGTTCTCAATCAGCTTAAGTCTCAGGGAAAATGTGATGCATTCCAGAACATACCCCACACCGCTTTGCTTTTCAACCTCATTCTGCTTCTTTTCTTATAAGGTCATTTGCTCTGGTTCTCTGTCATTAAAGGTGTAAGGCAAGAGGTGATCCAGAGCCAGCCATTCATTGGATGTCTCCTGAAGGCAAACTGGTTTCTAACTCCTCCAGAACTTTGGTGTACAGCAATGGGACTCTGGACATCCTCATCAGCACTGTGAAAGACATGGGCACCTTCACCTGCATCTCGTCCAACCCTGCCGGTGAAGCCCACCAAACCGTGGACCTGCTTATAATAAAACTGCCTCACATCTCCAACAACACAAACAACATCCAAGAACCAGATCCGGGTTCGTCAGACATTTCCACGTCAACTCGAGGCGGCGCAAATGGCAGCAATGTGACGGGTGACGTGAAGGGCGGGGTGGATAAGAGGGTGGTGACAGCTGAGGCCACGTCGTCGACCGCCCTGATCAAGTTCAACTTCCAGAGGAATATACCCGGCATCAGGATGTTCCAGATACAGTACAACGGAAGCCAGGATGACTCGCTGGTTTACAGGTAGGACTGGTGTGACGTTCTCTCATTCTAGGAGAAGGAGAGCAAGAACTTTACACAGTGGAAACTGACCCACGATATGGCCGAGCAGTGGTAGAGAATTACCAATGTCTGAGCGATGTGGATTAGATTACATTAGATTAGATGTGATTTCAGTGCACTTGCTGGAAAGTGTGATCACAAGAAATAAAGACCTGAAAAACAGAAAATAGTAAGAATGACTTTTAAATGTGCTAAAACATGATCCGTTAGGCGCACAACCCAGATACTCATCTCTGCTGCTCCACCTCACAAACATATTGTCCTTACAGATGTTCCAGCATTTAAAGGGAAATAAACAGGCTTTGCAAAAATCAATTACATTTTAAAGAAGAAACATTATAACAGCACACTATAACACACTATAGCACACTATAACATCTCATACAAAGAGACAAATTTTAGAATTCAAAGTTTAGGAAGAATGTAAGGAAATGAAAAGAAAAAAGGTTTGAATCAGACAGACAACTATGAATTCAATAAAAAAAATTCACTTTTAACCACGGGGTCCACCGGGATGACTCAGGACGGCCTTGACACTTTCCATTCGCTCAGAATCCCGCAGACTGAATCGGTCTCGTAGGAAAATGATTACTTGAGTTAAATATTTACTCAGGTAAAATGGGGAGTGGAGATTAACAAGCAGAAAGAGCCTCCACAGGGAAATGTGCCAGAAATGATCTGCTTTCCATCTCAAGGCTGAACCACGGGCACACGTGTTTTCAGTATGCATCATCAGCAAGAAGGAGCAAATGTTTGACTGTCTGGGTCAAAATAATGATGTGACGTGAGAGAGATCTTAACCAAAGACCAAATCTGATACTGCAAGCTGATAATGCTGAGCAGCATCCAGTTAACAAGCAGAAATCATTTACTGATGAATCCACAGCTAATATCTGCCATGCATGTTATTTTTAATCTGTGTTCATAATTCATCAGCTCCTGGCCCCTTTTAGCGAATGCTTCATGGAAATGGTGCCAATGGGATTTATAGCTGTCTGTTGGTAAAGATATTGTCTCTTATATTAGGAGAGCTGCCTCCTCCTGTCTCTTTCTCTGTTACTGTCTTGTACGTCAAATGATTTGGCAATTTGTTTTGTGAATTTGGATTTTGGCTTTGGCTCTGGAAACCTGTAGGATCGAAAGCTTTTTGGCGTTATTATGTTGTCTTGATAAACAAAAAAGAATGCTTGTGTCTGCATGTGTAAGTATCTTGTTGATGTGAATGATGTTATTCTGCAAGTTTAGAAAGCTTTTAAGATGAACTGCAGTTAATTGATAACCTTTAATACATTAGACTGAATGCACTTTTATTTTTTAATGCATGTTTTTAACCGTAGGGTAGATTTTTTTTTTTTTTCTCCTGCAGCTGGTGGTATTTTATCGTTTGTGGTGGAACAGCCTCTCCTCTGACAATGTACACATTACGGTTTGAAAGGACAGTGGAATCTATTTTTCTTAACAACTATCTGAGATGAAGTTGTGTAGCGCTCAATGCTTTGTCAGATTTAAAAAAGTATAGAACCAGCACTAAGTGGGGTGCTTTATAATTTAGCTGCAGAACTGCTTCAGTTCACCAGCTAATCTTTAAAGTTCTAGCAAGCTTGGTTGCTTGTGCTTTCATTCTCCTGCTGTTTGGACAGAACTTATCTGTAATTAAGTAAATGTTCATTGGTATAGGTGTGCTTACTACCAGGCTAATTATTGGTGTTATAAGTAACTAGGAACAAATATAAGCAGGCTGTTTCAACTGAATTCGAGAATAAATATATATTTATAATTTATTGGTCCATTATTTTATTTAGAAAACAATGGACCAATAAATTATATGAAATTAGAAAAGTATCTGGAATTAGAAAAGTAAATAATAATCTAACTCAGTAATAATTAATATATAATTTACCACTCAGATTGAATTTTGATAAATTTGGGGCTGATTAGAAAATAATTTATTTTTATGAGACTGCTAAGATGTGATTATACATAAATATAACCTAATATAAGTTCTCATATCTCTACAATATTAAAATTAAACCACCCATTTTTGAGGTTGAAGAACAAGGATGAAGAGATGAGGCTGCATTTCTCTACCCTCGTGCAGTAATCCGCCACTGCTTTTCTCTTTCCTGGAGCTTTCTCACTTTTATGTAAGACAAAGTCATTTGTGTGTCAGTGTTATTTTGCATTTCTCTTGTCTTTAGATAGTAGCAGATTGATTGCATTCAAAACTTCTGCCACCACAAACAATCATCTTATTGATAACTCTCTATTTCACTACACAAACACAGAGAAGAGGGACAGAACAGGAAAACTGCCACAGGGGAAAAACAGTAAATTGGAATATAAGAGGGCAACAGTGGGGTAAAGTGCTGAAACATAGAGGGAAAGAGACTGATAGATGAAGGAAATATGTCCCTGTTGTTGCCAACAAGGTATTTATTTTTCAGGTTCAGTAAGAGTTTATTGATTTGCTACACATTGACATTTTTCCTCTTCACTCTCTACCTCCTCAGCATAATTCTGCAATGAGTGGGAGGAGGAGTTCAATATGTTCCCATCTAACTATGAATTCAATACGTTTGCTCAAAGCCTTACAAGAATACTGTCCTGGTTATGCAAACCCTCTGGACCTCTGACCTACAAAAAGCTTAGATGCATTGGTTGTAATAGTTGATTGTTTATTGAAACATGATGAGAAACGTCATCCACCACTCCTTCCTCAGAAGAGTCAAGGTCGGCTTCAGAACAGCGGTCCATGAACTCATTGGGACGCAGGGTTTTGCTCAAAGACATTTGCAACTGGCAGCTGTATACTGATACAGCGCTGGTGTTTTAAAACTAGTCTTCCTGCTTAAGGATTGTATTACTATTCCGGTGCTGGGCCTGCTGCCAAGTCGGTCACACAGAACAAGAAGCAAGTCGATACAAAAGTAAAATGTAGAACTTTGCCTAATTAAATTGCCATTAAAAGGAGAGTTAATCTGCTCAGAAGCTCAGGGTAATAGCCCATAGCATGTCTATCTTTACAGCACTAATAAACTAGCAGAGTTTCCTTAAAATGGTGTGGCGAGTCCGATCAGTGCTACCAGGACCAGTGGTACCGATGGATGTCCCAATGAAAAACGAAAGGATGATGTCCCAGCTGTTTCCATGTCACTTTGCCCTTTTGTTTGAGATAACACCTTTCCACTCATTTTCAGCTTTACAGCTATGATAGAAGATGTCTGACTTTCATTCATCAGCATGGAAATTATGACAGATATTTCACAACCATTCCATTACATTTAGGTGAGAAATGGGTTAATTTGCTCTGTATGAATGCAAAAAAGGATGTGACATGTTTCAACCTTTATAATGCTTAAAATAAGGATCAGATGTTTATCCCATTTATCCCTATATATATATATACAGGGGTCGGACAATGAAACTGAAACACCTGTCATTTTAGTGTGGGAGGTTTCATGGCTAAGTTGGACCAGCCTGGTAGCCAGTCTTCATTGATTGCACATTGCACCAGTAAGAGCAGAGTGTGAAGGTTCAATTAGCAGGGTAAGAGCACAGTTTTGCTCAAAATATTGAAATGCACACAACATTATGGGTGACATACCAGAGTTCAAAAGAGGACAAATTGTTGGTGCACGTCTTGCTGGCGCATCTGTGACCAAGACAGCAAGTCTTTGTGATGTATCAAGAGCCACGGTATCCAGGGTAATGTCAGCATACCACCAAGAAGGACGAACCACATCCAACAGGATTAGCTGTGGACGCAAGAGGAAGCTGTCTGAAAGGGATGTTCGGGTGCTAACCCGGATTGTATCCAAAAAATATAAAACCACGGCTGCACAAATCACGGCAGAATTAAATGTGCACCTCAACTCTCCTGTTTCCACCAGAACTGTCCGTCGGGAGCTCCACAGGGTCAATATACACGGCTGGGCTGCTATAGCCAAACCTTTGGTCACTCATGCCAATGCCAAACGTCGGTTTCAATGGTGCAAGGAGCACAAATCTTGGGCTGTGGACAATGTGAAACATGTATTGTTCTCTGATGAGTCCACCTTTACTGTTTTCCCCACATCCGGGAGAGTTACGGTGTGGAGAAGCCCCAAAGAAGCGTACCACCCAGACTGTTGCATGCCCAGAGTGAAGCATTGGGGTGGATCAGTGATGGTTTGGGCTGCCATATCATGGCATTCCCTTGGCCCAATACTTGTGCTAGATGGGCGCGTAACTGCCAAGGACTACCGAACTATTCTTGAGGACCATGTGCATCCAATGGTTCAAACATTGTATCCTGAAGGCGGTGCCATGTATCAGGATGACAATGCACCAATACACACAGCAAGACTGGTGAAAGATTGGTTTGATGAACATGAAAGTGAAGTTGAACATCTCCCATGGCCTGCACAGTCACTAGATCTAAATATTATTGAGCCACTTTGGGGTGTTTTGGAGGAGCGAGTCAGGAAACGTTTTCCTCCACCAGTATCACGTAGTGACCTGGCCACTATCCTGCAAGAAGAATGGCTTAAAATCCCTCTGACCACTGTGCAGGACTTGTATATGTCATTCCCAAGACGAACTGACGCTGTATTGGCCACAAAAGGAGGCCCTACACCATACTAATACATTACTGTGGTCTAAAACCCGGTGTTTCAGTTTCATTGTCCAACCCCTGTATCTATCCCCACATTTAGAACATTCAGATGAATTTGGACAGAATAACACAATTAGTTGAAGAATACCAACTTTAAGGAGCTAAGAAAGCCACAACCCATGTAGGAAACTCAGCAAATATGTGGTAGAAAGTGCTTTACTTTGATGAGGCCACCTACACACAACACACCACCCCCATGGGGGGACATGGTGATGTCAGCATCATGCTGTGATGGTTACACATTTTTCCAGAGGCAATCATCTCAACTTTGATTTCTAATTTCCTGAAGAGAAAGGTCTCAGATTTCCTTCGCCACCCTCTATATTCGTCTTCATCTGCCGTGATCGTTGAGTTTTTGTTTTTCCCCAAAATGTTCCTTGTGTGGCGGTTTTCCACTCCAGCAGATCCGTCAAGCCACACCAGCTGGTTTCTATTTGATAAGTTAAAAAAAAAATAAAAAATGAAAGAAAAAGTTACACATCAGGCAAATTGTGTGATTGTTTTGTTTTATGATGTTGCACAGTGGGGCTGAGAAAAGAGTCCAAGCTTCCCTTCATTTAACTACCAGGAAGTAGTTTATCCCTGCCAGTGGTCCCTGGCAGGGATAAACTACTTAGAGTGGCTTAGGTTATCCTGAGCTATCTCTGTAGTTATGCTGCTATAGGCTTAGGCTGCTGGAGGACATAATGACCACTTTCACCCTCTTCGCTACATTCTCACACTACTCTTCAATTTTGTATTATTTGCTGTTATTTCAGTTTTTAACTTTGTTCTCTCTCTTTTCTCTTCCTAGAAGCCACACCTGGCCTGTCTCTGTGTCTACCTGTAACACCTTTCTGGAGAGGGGAATCCTCTAAGCTTCTGCTGGCAACAACTTAATGCTCACCCTCTACCGATGATCCACATGGCCCTGTCTTTCAGTGTTTAACCCTTTCTCTCTCTTAGACATAGCTACTGACTGAGCTTTTACTGTAACTAACTCTATGTGCTCTCTTCAGACTCTAAACATGAAACTGCTCAGAGTTATCTGTTTTTCTTCTAGGTGAAACGACTAAAGGGGCTACATCCATTAACATTTACTTTTCCTTCCCATAGAAAAATACTCCTGGATCAGTGCTTCTTTGTTCTCTTTGTGTCTCTGCTCTCTTCTCTCTAAGCCCCAGTCGGTTGTGGCAGATGGCCGCTCACACTGAGCCTGGTTCTGCTGGAGGTTTCTTCCTGTTAAAAGGGAGTTTTTCCTCTCCACTGTCGCTACATGCATGCTCAGTATGAGGGATTGCTGCAAGTCAACGCCAGTGACTGTCCACTGTCTCTACATGCTCATCCAGGAGGAGTGAATGCTGCAAGTCACTGACTGGATGCAATCTGCTGGGTTTCCTTTCCTTAGATAGAAAAACTTTTTATCCAATTTGAATAAATAACAGAATCTGACTGCACTGTTCAATGATTAAGATTAATTGGAATGTATGAACCTGACTTTTGTGAAATGCCTTGAGACGACATGTGTTGTGAATTGGCGCTATATAAATAAACTGAATTGAATTGAATTGAATTGGGGCCCAGATATAACACCCAGTCCTACAATGCTTAAAGCATGAAAAATCATCCCCCATTTATTCTTTTGCAATGTTCTAATTTTTATTTTATTGTACAATAAACATATAGCAGACCTAACAACTCAGCATTATTTTTACACCTAGTCTGTAGGTTTTAAATGCAGACTAGGAGCAAAAAAGGAAGATCCCACAGCAAGGAGGAAATGGTTGTGGTATCAAAGAACAAAGGAATGAATAGAAAGAAAAATTCATATGCTTCTTTACAGTCAGTCAAAAAAAGGTTCACAAACAATGTAAGTCTATAGGCAAACAAGAAATGTATTTTATTTAAGGTTTCTAATATAATTTATAGGAAGAAGCACACAAAAAATGTGCAGCAATTAGGTAAATGTAAAGATGCGACAGTTTGCAGAGGTAATAAATGAAGGACCACTGCATCACAGAAAGATCAGGTAGCTAAACTGTATTGATGCTGAGCTCGGCAGAAGGAGTTCTGCAGCTGATGTTGAAACACCTCCCAGTATCTGGGACAGCTTTAGTAGTTTGGTATTCTTACATCTGTGCTGCAGCACACCGTATTAATGAGACCAATCTAAATTTAGACCCACTTTCCCTCTTGATTTGAAAACCAATAGATTAAAAGTTGCCTCGCTGCCACATGTTTTCTGAATTTACATCCATCATAGTTAATTTATGTTATATCTCACCTGCTTTTGGAAGACACTCTAGGTGAGCAACCTTGGTGGGGAGTGATTTGCCTTAAGCATGTAACCAAAGGCACAACATTTTTATCTTATTAAAAAATTTGCATTTATTGCTTAAGTCCATGTATTGAAGAATGAGAATGTAATTGTTAGCTTTGGTTGGACATAAACATTCCATCCATCCATCCATCGTCTATATCTGCTTGTCCTTGCATAAAATATTTTTTATGTATTAATCAAGATTTATCAATTTCTACTCCTTTTAATAACTGTGTTTTACATTTAAAGTTTGACTTAAACAATTTTATAACCATCCAAAAAACAACTACAAGACATGCATGCCACAAACTTTCCAGTAGTTAAACCAAGCTTGATACTTCTGACTCAATCCATCTCACAGCTGTTTAAAAATGACGAGAGTGACAATGAACTAATCAGAGAGCAGTAGTTTAGAGACCCAACAAACCGGCACCCTACTCAGTGATTTAAAGGTTCTCTATAGTGAGGCCAGTCCAGTGCTTGTAATTCACTACAGTTTTGGAATGCTGTCCAAACATGATTCTTAGGACGCCATCCATCAGTCATACTCTACCAGTTTGCATCTAGTTGCCTTAAAAAGCCACTTGAAGGTAATGCTATGCATGCCATTGATGGAATGGAAGTTAAAATGATCCAACAGCATCTGCAGTCAAATGTTCTCTCCCTCATTTTGTCTCAAATATGGAGATAAATGATGCTGCTAAAACTAGTTATAATGGCTTAACATAGAGTAGGTAGTTCTAAAGGGAGAGTTTCTTGATTTATTATTATTTATCCATTGAGAGATTTTTCTTGTACTGAAAAACACTGTGAAAGAAAACATTTTCATACAAGTTACACTTCAGCTATTATAACGCCCACACCCGCCTCAGTGGTCTGGCTGTTGACTCTCCTCCTGCTTGACCTTTCCATAGTAGCCAAGGCTTGTTCCTTCCCTAAATTAACTGAAGCATTTTCCACACATACCAAGGATCATATTGAAAGCCTCCTACCACATGTCCCTGGGCCAGGCACTTCACCTCAAATTGCCCAAAAACTATGCCTTTTTTTTTTTTAGTGCGTTGTGAGTGGGGTTTGGGGTGAATGTGGTTTTCAGTTTACAGAGTTTTAATTTTAGTTGGTTTTGACAGGAAAATCTTTTAAAAAATCAGTCTTTTTTGTCATACCCAATCTCAACTTTTTTTTAAATTTGTTGACCCCAACAATAAAAATTTCATTTTATACAGTTGTAAAAAAATTCAGACAATAAAGGGTTAAATGATCCTGGAGTGAAACATGTGTCTAGCAGAGAGACTGTTTTTGATGGGTGAGGATAAATCCGTCTTCTTTGCTTGTTTACTTAGATTGAGCTCACCTATGTTCCCTGCAAAGAGGATCTTTGTAGCAGAAGTGCTCACTCTGCCCTTCTTCTGTGTTGCCTGTAAGTGGCTACAGGTCCATTAAACATATTCCCTGTACAAAGATCCTTTTTGTCAAGAAAGCGATCCATTTCTGTTTACAGTCAGAATGAAAGGCTTCCAGAGGCTTCATCCTTGTATGGTAATGCCTTCCTGCTTTAAAGGAAGTGGCCCACAAGGCGCTTTTTGTGTTAAAAAAGTGCTTTTGGAAATATTTAAATCCCTGACAAAAAAATTTAAAAGGTGCGGTTTCATTTATATTTTTATAATAGGGGAATTTTAAAAAAATTGGGCTAGTTCAAAAAATTATAAGGGTTAATTGGCTTAAAGGATTTTTTCCCCTTTTGGGGGAAAAAAAAACTAAAAAAAATAATGTTTTCCAAATTTTAAATTAAAAAAGCAGGGACTCTGTTCCTTTTTTTTTTTCCCCAAAATTTTAGATCGGTTTTAAAACCCTTTTTCACAAAAATATTTTACAAATGTGTGTGTGCGTGTATGGTGTGTGTGTGTGTGTGTATATACACTGCTCAGAATAATAAGAGAGGTTGGTGGTCCTGAGGGAAATTCTCCGGGGACCTGGACTAAAGAACCCCCAAAACCCCTGGAAGTCTGTGGTGAAAAGGGCTTTTGGTGGATGGAGCGAGACATGTGTCCCAGATGTGCCCCAATGGGAATTTCAGGTTGGGAAGGGCCCGGGGCCAAAGTCCATAGTTTTCAATTTCTTCACTTGAAGGAACTGCTAAAAAACCCCTCCCAGCCACATGAGGTCTAGCATTGCCCTGCATTAGGGGGAAAAACCCGGGGCCCAAACCCCGCACCGGGCATTTTGGTCCCCAAAAGGGGGTCTGAGGATCTCATCTCGGAAACCCTAATGGCAGTCAGGCTCCCTCTGGCGAACACATGGGGGGGCCGTCCCCGCCCCCAAAGAAATGCCCCCCCACACCTTTTGGAGGTAGCGGACCTGCTGCTGGGTTATGCCCTCCTACGGCCTCCTCCAGGTCTCCGGGTTTTTATTTGGCCCTTTGTTCCTGGTAGCGCCCCCCAGGTTTGGGCCCACTACGTGACAAAACCGAAAAACCTTCTTCCCCACAAGGGGCTAGGTAGTGCGCTCATCCAGGATGGCACCCGGATGAGCTGCACCTGAGCCCCCTTTGTTGGGGGTTGTGGAGTCCATCTAAAATGAAAATCACGAGTGTGAAAGCACCACCAAAATTAAAAAGTGCCCAAAACATCACCCAGAAAGCAGAGGTATTTGAGAAGTGGTCTGTGGTCCCCCCCTTTGCAGAACCACTCCTTCTTTGAGTGTGTCTTGTAATCGACAAAAAAATTTCCCCCTTGTTTTTTCCTTTTGCAAAAAACAGCAGGTGAAATTGATTGTAAAATCATTTTTGGCTTAAGTGGTGTGTGTATTTTGTGGTATTAAATATAAAATTATATATTATAATTATAAAATTGCTCAAAAAAATAAAAGGAACATTTAAAAAACACAATATAACTCTAATAAATCAAACTTCTGTAAAAAATAAACTGTCCATTGGGAAGAAAACATTGGGCATGTTCGCCCCCAAACCCGGTTAGAAACCGACCCCAATGACGTGGTATTTTGGGCCGAGGGTCCACAAATGGGGGTTGGGGTTTCACACCCCAACCCCGGTGCGGGAAGCTTGGCATTTCCCAAGAGAACCCCCAGGATTGGAAAATTTCGCCACTGGCGCCCTGGGCTCTTCACAGATGCAAGCAGGTTTACACTGAGCACATGGGCAGAGTGACAGAGTCTTGGAACCAACCCTGGAGAGCAATTGCTGCCTGCAACATCCCCCAGCATGACTGGTTTTGGGAGTGGGTCAGTAAGGGTTGGGGTGGCATTTTCCCCTTTTCCCTGTGTTTACCAGGGGTAGCCTTTACTGCCAAATTTGGTAGAGATTTAGATCCTCCCGAAACCCCCTTTTGGGACCAATGCTGGTGCGGTTGGCCCCGGGTTTCCCCCTAATGCAAGGACAATGCAAGACCTTTATGTTGGGTGGGGTGTGTCAGCAGTTCCTGCAAAATGGACATTTAAAACTAGGGGCTGGCCCGCCGTTTCCCCGACCTTTAATCCCAAATTTACAAAATCTGGGGGCATCATGTTCGCCCCCAAACCACCAAAAGGGCCGTTGCAACCCCAGCCCGTCCCGGAGTTGCTGGGTTTCTTTATTTCCCCGGGTTGGGGGGGGGGAGATCCCCCCGGAGACCATCCTCCCTCTCATCAGGAGCATGTTCCCGGCGTTGTAGGGAGGTCATTAGGCACGTGGAGGGGGGAAAACAATACTGAGCTCATTTGACTTGTTTTTTAAAGGGCATTACATCAAAATTGGGTCAGCCTATATGTGTTTTTTCCACTTTTTGGGGTTTGGGCTCCAAATCCCCGGGCCCCCAAGGGGTTAATAAATTTGATTCCCTTGAGGATTTTTTGTGTTTTTTTGTCAGCACATTCTACTTTGTACAGAAAAAAAGTATTTCAATAAAAATTTTTTCATTCATTTTAGATCTAGGATGTGTTTTTGAGTGTTCCCCTTTATTTTTTTGAGCAGTGTATATATATATTTATAATATATAAAATATTATAATATATATATATATTAAAAAAAAAATAGTAGGAATGGTAAAATGTTTGAGACCATGCAAACATCTTAAATTAAAAGTTATGGATGTTGATAAAAGTACATTGTTACGTCACTGAATTAAACACATCATTATCTAAATTGCTTTTCAAGTTTTTGCTAAATTAATTGATGTTTATGGTGTTGTCATTAGGTAAAAATTTTGACCTGTTTGAACTGACCAATGAGGGAAGCAGAGTAGTTAAGGGTTAGTTGGAACTCATCTGTAGGTGCTTGTTAACCATTAGTTCTGCCATTAGTGGCATTATGAAGGCTAAATCAAAGACTGGAAGATATCTCCTGCGATGTTTTCAGCCCAGCTGGGAAACTCGACTTATTAGCGTGGCACTGTGGCATCTGCTGTGTAAGCCGCATTAGCTATGAGGTCAGCAGTAATGGGGCAAGCGTTGAGAAAGCATTAATCCTCCTGACTTTGCGCTTACAAACAGTTATTCATAACTATGCTGATTATATTTGCTTCTAGCATGAATATCATGTGTAATTATTTAATTACGTGCATGTTTAGAGAAATTAAATTGAAGATAATTAGATTTAGAAGTCACTGTGTAAAATGGCTCATGGGATTGTTATAGTAAAACTCACTCTCTATAAAAGCATTTGATAAAGCTAAAGTTACCATCTTTAAAAAGTACAGTGTAAGGAAGAGTTTTTTTTTAAACCAATAACAGATTGTTAAAGTGATTTCTTTGGATTAGCTAGAAAGCCTCTTCATGTTTGAGGCTATTTAATTTAGAAGAGCTTACACTGTGGCAGAAGAGCTTGCCAGAAGCAGTGAATACTGTTTTTTCACCCAAAATTGGACAACCTACTTTTAGAAATATGTGAGCATAATTTTGGTTTCTTTTCCAGTGGAGTAATACTGGAGAAAGTTTTCATTTTTTTAACTTAGTCAAAGAAAGTGGACAATAAGAATTAAAGGTAATATGAAACTGTTACAATTAGAACATTATACTTATGAAAAAAGCTCCTAGTTCATGTTCAGGTAAAATGATTTTCATCTGCTAATACTGTTTTTTCTAGCTGTGATTTAATTTTAGCTTTTTAACATGAAACATACAAGAAAATACAGATGGTCCATACCTGATCATAAAGTTAAGTAAATAAAATGTCAGACAACCAGTAACTCAAAATGTGTCACGGTTGATGTGTAAATCTTTGAAAAGTCTTACTACTATCATATGAATTATGAGATTAAATAGAGCTGGGAGCTGCCTATAAAATGAATTTAACTGTTCATTATCACTGTAAGCAGCTCTATTAAAGTCCAACAATTTACTCCTCTGAAATTGATTTGTGTGGACACAAAGACAAGAAGGCAAGACATCAGCAATATTCTTAAAAATGCTGTTATTCATGCATCCTGTAAGGATTATAGGGCATCTTTAAATAACTTTCTATAGTTAGAAATTAAAATATTCATAGATTGTGTTTTGGCCCAACACAATAGCTAAATCAGTTCGACAGGAAGAACATCAAGTAAGGTTTATTTGGAAGGATGTCCTTTTGACAGCCTCTTTCTCACTAAAATTAAAATGGCAGTATCAAACACCAATGAAATCTGATACCAAAAAATATATGACTCTATAATTACATTCGCAGCAGTTCACATCGGCAGCATCTGGCTGCAACTCACCGCTCCACAGCACACCAACCAGTGATCAGTTTTGCCACAGATTTTGTTTAAGCCCCTATTTGTAAGTATTACTGTTTCTAATAAAATCTTCCACAGCTGAAGTCAATGACTGTGTGCAGTTTCAGCTCATATATCCCATTTAGGTCTACAAAATCAACCAGAAGACCTCAAAAGTAAGGTAATTTTGAGCGGAAAACATCAGAGTTGAGATTTTTGGCCATCATACAAAGCCAAACTGCATACCAGAACAAACATCTCATCCTAACTGTAAAGCTAAGTGGTGAAATCGTAAAGATTTGGGCTTGCTTTACAGTCACTGGACCTGGGCACCCTGCAGTACCAGACTCAGACCAGTTGTCAGGCAGCTAAACTTTTAAACTCATCTTTTAAAGTCATAAAATGCACAATAAAGTCACTGAAATTGACTTTAGGTTTGACATTGACCTGACCTCAACCTGGATAAGCTTTTTTGGATCAAATTTCAACAAGCTGAGGTTAAAGGAAACCCATGTATTTCTATGTCTATGAAAGTTTAAAGGAATAGTTTAAATAATTCTGTAAAGCTTTAACCTAACGCCTATCAATAAATTTCACCTTAAGAACGATAATATGAAACACAGAAGAACAGCACTGAAAATACTTCTTTCAGCCTTCCTGGCCAGCACACTCATTAACTGTTTATATTAGGAGTACAGATAATGACGGCCGGATGGACAGACAGATAAGAGTATTAGCTTTTATTGTCATGTCACATCCAGCGAAAGTCAGGTGCTACTCCCTTATTGCACTAAAATTAAGAAAAAAGTAATAAAAATCAATAAGTAATGAATAACAATGATAGTGAAAAAACAGAAACAAAACAAACAACCTTAAAAACAAGCATGCATGTATACAGTATATGCATTTATGTGTGTGTATGTTTTGATTACTTATTGTGGCGTGTTAACTGATGGGAAAATATTAAATCTTTAGGTTCTGGCTGGCAGTGCTTCAGTCAATAAATCTCTTGCTAGGTATTTTTGTTTAACTAGTGAGTCATAGAGTAGACTTTCATATTCGTGTTTTTTGTTTCTTTGGTTTTATATTTATTATAGAACTTTTCTTTCAAAGTCTAATGAATTTCAGTTCCTTAAAGCTTGATTGTATAATTCCTTTTTTTTGCGCAGTTTAGGCAAGCTGTAGACACTTTTAAAAAAGGAAAAATGTCTATTGGTCATTAGACATTGAAGCTAAAAGTCTAAAAGGTTTGTTTAGTTTGAAATAATCAAATAATCATAAAAAAGGTGCGCCATATACCACAGCTTAGGTATTAGAACCTCTGACTCCTTATCACACAGCTTCAGCTCAACCTGAAAACTTAGTTTTGTTGAATCACTGACTTGAATGTTTTTTTGTTTTTTTCTTTCCTCGTCTGGAGTAATGTGTTTGTGGCCTGCAGGCTTTGTCCCATGTTTAATCAAGTGAAAAAGACCGAAACAGAAGAATCCGGCATCATAGTTCACTGTTCACTCAATGGAGCCATTCATTTGTCTTGAAACAAAAAGCTGAGAAGGACTAAACTGCGAGTCTGGCTTTGTCCCATGCTGCAGTGACGCAGTCTGGGGTTAATTACCGCACACGTGAAGACACAAATGCAAGCCTTACATGCGGGGATGAGTGAGGGTTTTGGTTTACTACAGTGTGGAGCTGCATCAATGATGAATGCTGGAAGAAAGCCTGATGCAGTGACAGCCACTTGGAAGATGGGGCTGTCATGAAAGGGGATGAGTGCTATAATGGATTTGATGCATGCTTAGATGTGTCAACCACCACAGTGTTTGTGTGCAGGTTATGTGCTGTGCTGGGCCTTGCTGTGCTTTTTGCTTTTTCTTTGTTTTCCTTTAGGATGTGGCGGGCAGGTGCTTCTGCACAGGTGTTCCTCATTCTGACAGCAATCAGCTGGGTTTTTAAGGCGTGGAGGACCTAGGGAAGACGTCAGCCCGTTGTGTTCACTCAGTGGTAAAAGGCTAGACCCCTGCTCTAATGCAGTTTTGTTTTTCCCAGAAAACTAATCGTTTCATTGTTTTTCCCTGTTCAACAGATCCTGGCCAGTCGGGGTTCTCATGGAGTAACCTGCGCCTGCTTATCCCTGAATCACGTTTTAAGGAGAGTGGAAACTCAGAAACGTGACGCCTTTTCTGACTCATGGTCCCTGCTCACTACCCCCAAGCCCATCCTCTCAAGAAGGACTGTCAGACTCTACTCAGAGAAGCATTCACCTGCCCATCCACCCTCCATCGTTCGCCTCAAGTTCCAGCAAAGTTTTTCCCGCAGAGAAAGAACAGTTTTTCTAACTGGAGATCACAGGTACCAGCTAGTTCATCGCCTGCCAACCACAAACACTGTGGGGGGAAGGATTTAATCCCCCTACCACTTTAATCAGCTCCTCACTCAGTAAGTCCATCAAGCTTTTCACTTTCAGCATAGTCGTTTGTCTTTTTTCCCCTGAGCCTGGACCCAGCTAAACCTGTTTTTTGTGCCCGCCCAGATAACTCCGGAATTTACCTGCTTACCCAGTTCCTGGTTCTGGTTCATCCTAGCTACAAACTGTGTGAAAATAAATTGTTTCCAAACTTTCTTTTGTCTCTCGTGGTTGTGTGAATCAGAGTCTGAACCAGCATTATGACAAGATGCATATACACTCACATATAATGTTTGCTTCAGATGGAAAAATGGAAACCATTATGCATACCTCACAACATGCAAGCAGACATTTTCTCTGTTGTGAAAAGAAATCGGAAATACACTCACACATGGCTGCTTTGGGCTGAGGGCTTGGCAGAGCACAGCAGATAGATTAGTGTAATAATCTCGACCAAGGCATTCATCTGCCCACTGTAGGGTTTGAAATACTGGCAGCAAGATCCGGCTCAGACACAAAGAATTAGGCACAATGAATGAGTCAGTTAGGATGAGTTCACAAAGCTTACGGCTCACACCATCAACAAGAAATGAAAACAAGGAAATGAAGAACTCACAAATAAAAAGGAAACGTTTTGACATAAAAATGTATTTTAAACACTCAGCAGGCAGGGAATCAAAGTCCTGACTTATTGTCAGTATCTTGTTTGCTCCATTTATTGTTGTGAATAATGATGCTTAGGTCACACACTGACGAAGACAGCCATTATGCAACAACTTTCACTGGTCAGACTTTTGTATAGACTGGAAACAGTCTAATTTGGTCTGTGTGTGACAGGCAGACTAATGCAGTTAATGCTTTCTTGGAGGAAAACATTTCTGAAAGATTGGAATTTATTCATTTGAATGTATTGGAGAAAACAGGCAAAGCAAATCATGAAGAGCTGTGCATAACTACTGCCTGTCTAGATTTCCAGCTTCACCTTTGTGATCCATGACTGTAGCAACATTTCATGTGACCATCTGAAATTGGCCTCCTTTTGTCTCCATTTTACATGAAACAACATGCTGATTTTTAAGAGGGTTGTTGAGCATTCATAGTCTGGCTGGATGAACAATGGCTGGAAAAGGTGCTGTTCTAGTGTCTAGTTTCTATAACATCACTGCTCATTTTCTCTGTAGTTATTGGTTGTAAAAATACTCCCAGAGCAATTTCAGTAATTTCTCATTTGTTCTCCAGCTATAAAATGTGCTGATTTGGTTTAAATTGCAGAAGGCATTCATGATTTCCCCAAACCTGTGGGGGTGTTCTCTGGGTACTCTGGTTTCCTTCTACACTCAAAGACACAAGTTTCCTTTGACTTAAAAATGTGCTTGGATGTGATAGAAAGGGTTAACCCTTTGTTACTTGAAGACCCCTACAACAGGCATCAGGTTTCTGTAACTGTTAAAATAAATACTGTTTATGTACTTTGTTGGCCACAAAATTTTAAATGTTCAATTTTAGTCGAGATTTAAAAAACAAAATGCATATTCCAGCTTAGCAGTTCAAGTCAGATTTGAATCACATTAAGAGAACAGAGAGCCAGATCTTGTGGATTCATTCCTTTCAATGTCTGTTTAAAAACACTTCTTTTAATATTTGTTTTTTAAGACGCCCACATTTTATTCCGGAAACATTTACTTAGAGAATGCAAACTATTTGTCAACCTGGACTTGTATGAGATTTATTTCTGGAAAATATTACAGTAATTGCTAGTCTAGATGGGACAGATGCCCTGACCCGCTAGTGGAAAAGAAAAACAAGATGTTTCTTAGGTTCTTTTATTTTGTTCAGCACTGAAAGGCAAGTGAAAAATGTTTTATGAACACAAACCTTAATCTCTTTTAAGCATTGGTATTAATTGTTACCAGGTTAAGTCATTTATGGACAGCACAGCGAAAAAAATCTTTTAGAGTAACAATGAAATTTGTTTAAAAAGTTAAAAACAAGAAACATTCTTCACCATAAAATCAACCTATTACATCAAGTCAACTTCTAAAGTCATGAGAAAAACATAATTTGGTCAGACTTTGAAAACGAGTCTGTAAAGATTTTATTTTTCACTTGCCTTTGAGGGAATCTGTAACATAGCAATAAACAAAAACCTTTCACTACTCTAATCACAGCTGTGGTGACTCTGCTATGATTTATGTCCATGACAATCCCGTTCTGCTCCCGAAAATGTAAGATATGATTATTTTTCTTCCTTTTTTTGAGAAAACTAGGTTTCTCCATAGGTTGCACAATTCCAAACTGTGTTTAACAATCAGAGATCATTGTAGAATAATTCAGTCCAGGTTTATCTGGAGTTGATAGCATTCCATTTTCCTGCCTGTTTGAAAGTCGGACATATGGGCACTATTATAAGACTAACAATGACAGTAACTCTGTTCTACACGGTATTTTGGGCATGGAACAGCGTTGAAACATCTCGTCTTATAAACACCGAAAAAGTAGTATGTGTACTACTGACTAAATGTTACATAAATAATGAAGAACTGATCAAAATGGTTAAAGAAAGTGTTATTCACTCTTGATGTGAGGAGCAGCCATCTTGAAAGCCTAACTGAGGGTAGTTGGAGTTGCAGTTAATCTGCAATTTCACTATTCAATACAAATAATCTGCAGTACCTGATAGAGTTTAATAAACCCCATTAACTGCACCAACAGACACTAAAAAAGCCACTAGGTTCTCCAACAAGCACCACTTTTAAACAGAGTTACATCCAGTGTGACATCAGGAGAGGTTATTCAACCCTGTGCTGCCTTTTATTTGCACAATTTTAAACCCAAGTTAATTGAAACCAACACTTAATATTTGTTTTTGTCTTGTTCTGATAACTAGACCAATATGTTAGTTTTTAACATGTTTTAATTTGCAACATAATAGCACAGAGCTTTGCTTAACAACTTATATATATGTCTCTGTTTCCCTACGCTTTTTTTTAAAGCCTATAAAAGCAAAGCAGAAAAAAATATTTTAAATTCAATGTATCCATCAACATAATATTCATAAGTTATTTTGTTTGTACACTTTTTGATGCATGTCCAAGGGATTTAACGTTTTAATGAGCCAGTAAACACTGGTGCCTGAAAAGATGAACCCAGAGTGTGCATGCCTCACAGAGGTATAAATCCGCAAAGAGAAAAATGCTTCACATTACTTAATGCTGACTAATGTGACAAAACCACACTCATAATTACACCCAAATGAAGCCCAGAGCCACAGCAGCATTGGCGAGATTAATCTCTGTCTGTGCATGCAAGTTGTATACAAATGTGACCACTTGAATATAAGCTTGTAGGAGTTAGTAACATTGGCTCCTGCCATTAACCTGCAGTCTTCAATGTCACTTTAAATGTGCCAAGTTAAATCCATGTGTATGTGTTTAGCTCAGGTTTCTTGTTATGGTGATTCAAACATCAAGCAAGGAAGACAACAGAGGACTCATGGTCATCTAACATTTACATGGTCCTATTAGCATTCACGTGGTTGTGTGGACACACACACACACACACACACTTCCAGGATTATGCTGTTCAGTTGAGGGCACAGTGACCTACTGCTACATTTATCCTGGAGCTCTTAATACTGACTATTAAACCCTAACATGTCTCCTAACCTTCGTTTAGCTGAAACTCTAAACCAGATGCTTTAACCTGGCCGTGGGAGCCCTCTGCTCCTCTCAGGACACACTGAGGCCAGGAGCTGTGAACTAGCTGCCCTGTTTGGATTTAATGAGGAATTTGATTAGCAATTTAATGAGGAAGTTCCAGAAAGCTGACAGGCCAGGTCAGAGAGAATGAAGGACATAAAAGTGAGACTTCCAGTCATTGTGACAAACAATACCCATCTTAAACTCAGACTGCTATAATTAATAACAGTTTTTACAAAATAACACACAGGTGAGTGCATTGTTTTTGTAGATTTTTAAGTTATGTATGTATGTAGTTTCTGCAAGAAAAAAAATAAATAAATAACTGGCTAAATTATGTCTTTAAAAAACATTGCTTAAATTTGATTTTGCTTAAGTTTTTTGAAATTAGCTTTGTTTTGCAATCTCAGAAACCGTTATCCTGTTTTACCCACTGGTTAACTGTGATACTGCAAATACAATGCAACACACTGTATCATTAAATAGATACATATATAATGGGGGACTTGATCAGTCATCTGTAGTATTACACACATGAGGAAATGAATTAGAATCTCTGAAACACTGAGTCTTTTCATATCTTTAAAGTATGCATGTAGCTTTTGATACGCTACTTTAAATGGTGCTTGTATACTGGGATCAATGGGGTGGAATTCACAGTGTTCTGTTGCATCATGACTGAGTATATTACTTTTTGTGCTGTAACATCTTGTTTTTAATATTAATTAAAACAATTTTATTGCAGTGAGTGTCACTTAAAAAGTTAGAAATTACTTGCCAAATTAAACAGACAGAAAGTGAAATGATAAGTTTTACTTTTAGTTTTAGTTTCAATCATCCTGGATCATAGGTCTTCAATGATGAGGCCACACCCCTAGTGGGTCCCAAACTGAAAGACCCCTGTCCTAGATTCTGATGTAGTGAAACATTGCTGGTTCATGAAGTGGTCAACTTGTGTACGGTATATTGGTAAATGCATAGTAAGATGATCTGGAAGGGTTATTATCCTATGGAAAAAAAGCCAGATACGCTGTGTGATTGGGATATAAGAAACATTTGACTTTCTAAGTCAGATTTTAGACTTTAGGGGGCATTCCAGTTTATTTATCAAGTTTAGCACAAATTGAAAACACATATTTCTGACTGGTTTGGTTCAGAAGCAAGCCCAAACACCCTTGGATGATCAAGTGAATTTTTGGTTGGCTTCTAACAAAGGTCTTCCTTCTGTAAATGTATTGATGTGCTCATATTTATGATATTTGTATAGGTGGACAGTTAGTTCCCTCTTAGTAAACATTGAAAATCATTGTGAAGTATAAGTGGCACTCTGATTCTAATAAAAAAAAGATTTTAAAATGCATTTCTGGGTGTGTTGAAATGAACTGTGTTTTTCACCTTCTCTGCCCAAACTCTCTCTGCTACAGAATGATTCCTCCATCAAGCAAGAACTTCTTGGTCAATAACCTGGCAGCGGGTACTCCGTATGACCTTTGCGTACTGGCAATCTATGATGACGTCATTACCTCCCTGACAGCAACACGAGTGGTGGGCTGTGTGCAGTTCACCACCGAGTCAGAGTACATGAGGTGTCACTTTATGCAGTCTCAGTTCCTCGGTGGAACAATGATCATCATCATCGGAGGGATAATAGTGGCCTCGGTGCTCGTTTTCATCATAATCCTGATGATACGTTACAAGGTGGGTGTCTTTCGCTCCTTTTCTAAGAAAAAAAAAACTTCATTTGAAACATGACAAGAAGTTAAACCATGATAAATTCAAAGATGAAAATGATTAAATGTATATACATGGAGCCTACACTGGACACTACCATCTAAAGTTATCACTGCTGCCACCAATGTCAAGTCAAAATTACCTGCAACGGTGGCCCAACTCCAAGAGTTGGACTTGTTTTGATCTCACTGCATAAGACACATTAAGAACAAATACAGGAATGCATGGGAGTTGGGACCTGCATTGTGTGATGGAATGCATTTGAGCCTACAGTGAGGAAAATGAGTATTTGAACACCCTGCGACTTTGCAAGTTCTCCCACTCAGAAATCATGGAGGGGTCTGAAATTTTCATCTTAGGTGCATGTCCATTCTGAGAAACATAATCTAAAAAAACAAAATCCGGAAATAACAATGTATAATTTTTTAATAATTTTTTTTTGTGTTACTGCTGCAAAATAAGCATTTGAACACCTGCCAATCAGAAAAAATTCTGGCCCTCAAAGATCTGTTAGTCCGCCTCCAAAAAGTCCACCTCCACTCCACTTATTCTAAATTAGAAGCACCTGTTTGAGGTCGTTAGCTGCATAAAGACACCTGTCCACCCCACACAATCAGTAAGACTCTACTAACATGGCTAACACCAAAGAGCTGTCCAAAGACACCAGAGACAAAATTGTAGACCTCCACAAGGCTGGAAAGGGCTACGGAGCAATTGCCAAGCAGCTTGCTGAAAAATGATCAACTGTTGAAGCAATTATTAGAAAATGGAAGAAGCTAAACATGACTGTCAATCTCCCTCGGACTGGGGCTCCATGCAAGATCTCACCTTGTGGCGTATCAATGATCCTAAGAAAGGTGAGGAATCAACCCAGAACCACACGGGAGGAGCTGGTCAATGACCTGAAGAGGGCTGGCACCACTGTTTCCAAGGTTACTGTGGGTAATACACTAAGACGTCATAGTTTAAAATCATGCATGGCATGGAAGGTTCCCTTGCCTAAATCAGCACACATCCAGGCCCGCCTTAAGTTTGCCCATGACCATTTGGATGATCCAGAGGAGTCATGGGAGAAAGTTCTGTGGTCAGATGAGACCAAAATAGAACTTTTTGGTCTTAATTTCACTCCCCGTGTTTGGAGGACGAAGAATGATGAGTACCATCCCAAAATCACCATCCCTACTGTGAAGCATGGGGGTGGAAGCATCATGCTTTTGGGGTGTTTTTCTACACATGGGACAGGATGACTCCACTGTTTTAAGGAAAGGATAACTGGGGCCATGTATTGCAAGATTTTGGGGAACAACCTCCTTCCCTCAGTTAGAGCATTGAAGATGGGTCGTAGCTGGGTCTTCCAACATGACAAAGACCCGAAGCACACAGCCAGGATAACCAAGGAGTGGCTCGGTAAGAAGTACATCAAGGTTCTGGAGTGGTCTAGCCAGTCTCCAGACCTAAACCCTATAGAAAATCTTTGGAGGGAGCTCAAACTCTGTGTTTCTCAGCTACACCCCAGAAACCTGGCTGATCTGGAGAATATCTGTATGGAGGAATGGGCCAAAATCCCTGCTGCAGTTTGTGCAAACCTTGTGAAAAACTACAGGCAACCTTTGACCTCTGTAATTGGAAACAAAGGCTACTGTACCAAATATTAACATTGATTTTCACAGGTGTTCAAATACCTATTTGCAGCAGTAACACCCAAAAAAATTATTTAAAAATCATTTAATTGTGATTTCCGGATTTTTTTTTTTTTTTAGATTATGTCTCTCACAGTGGACATGCACCTACAATGACAATTTCAGACCCCTCCATGATTTCTAAGTAGGACTTGCAAAGTCGCAGTGTGATCAAATACTTATTTTCCTCACTTGTATGTCAAATCTGAAATAATAAGAGTTGGACTCGAATTCGGTTGAGAGAAAATAGTAATCTGTTTAGTCTGGTGACTAATATAATATTGGTCCCTTAATTGACTGACTTGAATGTATTTTGTCCTAATAATGCTTCATGCAAGGATGATTCTGATACATGTTTACAAATCTAAGCAAAGAACAGGAAGTCAGTGGTCATTATGTTAGACTCTGTTCACAAATGTTTGTGTTGAGGTCGCCAATATTTGAATTTAAATTCAAAAGATTTTCTCCTACTTAAAGAAACAGTTGGTAGTAGAGGGCAGGCATGCTGCAAATGAAAACATTAGTTTTTGAACACCAGGATGACATGTGCATGTCAAACTTCCTCTCTCTGCCTTGCTAATAGAAACTAGAGAAAGAGTAGACCAAGTAAACCTAGTATGCAGGTTTGCATATTCCCATTATCTCTTATGAGAAACCAACATTATTAAAACAGTTTATAATAATATAGTCGACTAATGACTCACTTAAATCATGTGTGTTCAAGCAAGGCCCAACCTTGATCTAAAATACGCATGGATGCAAGAGCTGCTGGCAAGACATTCCATTCAGACCATCTCAGGGACTCTACTCCTGTTTTTTTGGGAGGGATTGCTCACTTAGATTTTGTGTACCTAAAGGCTTATGGCACAAGGCTTTGGAGACTTGTTCAGTATTGTTCAGTATTGATAAAAAAAAGCTTAATATATATAAATATTTTTAATCTGTTCAAAAACGGACCTACTCAACAATAAGCTTTGAAGTGTTATGAAATATTCCTTGGTTGTGTTTTAATAACAGTTTAATCTTGATGTTGGAACATATTTTAGATGCATTTTATTATGGAACAACAGAAAAAAACTTGTCTGTTCTTGTTTTTATCCTCAGGTTTGTAACCCTGGTGAAGGCGGCAAAGGCATTTCAATGTCAATGACCAATGTTCACTCACAGACCAATGGGCAGCAGTCACAGGGATGCACCGTGACTCCAAGCTCTTCTAAACATGGATCAATTGGATTGGACGACCTCTCTGCAGGCTCAAACAAAAGAAGTGGAACGGCAGCTGCAGGAGGAGGACATGGGGAAAAGGACACCATAACTCAGTCATCTGAGTGCTCCCTTCCTGATTGCTCTACAGCCACATCTGTTCTCAGCCAGAGCTGGGGTGCCCGAAGTCCAACAGCCGGAGGTGAAGACCGGGAAAAAATTGGTGAACAAAGACCTCTAACTGGCATTGGGTCACCTACCACTGCCATCAGTTCCCTGCACAAGTCAAAGCGGAAGCCCGCTCCAAGGAAGCCCAGGTCTGCCTGCTCTAACGCCTCAGCAATGCCTGAAAACCGCCCCCCTGCCTCTTCTCCCAGGCCACCTTCTTCTACTCCCACCTCTGCCCTACTCCCACTTACCTCCTCCACCCCATCGGAGAACCTCAACACTAACCGCAATAACTCCACCAGTCTCAACAAAACCCCACCGCCTCCCTTTGTCCCTTCCACTTACTCCACCTCCCTTCCCACTCCCAGCCCAGTTTCTTCCATGCGATTCAGAGAAACACCCATCCTGCGCCGGGCTCCTCGTGCCATCTCTTCTTCTGCAAAGTACCAGACTCTTCCCACAGAAGAGGGAGGCAGGAGCAGGGCGAGGAGGAGGTACTCGCTCAGTGAAGAATGCTCAAAAACTCACTCTCCCCTTCAGAGAGGAGGAGGGGCACCAAAGTTGGGGCGCGTAATGCGAAACAAACGGAGCCAATCCATGAGTGGGATGTTGCTCTCAAAAGAAGAGGACCTAGATTCAGAGAGAGGGCGGTGTGAATCTGACTGGATCTTAGAAAGCACAGTTTGAACTAAAACAAGGCATCAACCATCAAATAAACTTTGGTTTACTCATAATTGTTTAACTGTTAACTGTAAGTGTTTGCGGTGCGTTTGGATTTGTTTTTACATGTACAGGCCATGGTAAGAGCCTGTTGGTGTCTGAATCAGTGTGTGAATTCTGACCGTTTAGGTCGTTAGTTTTCATGTTTGAATTCTCTTTTTAGGTATGTTTGAGGTGACTGGAAATGTTTTCTGGATGAAAGGTTGTTTTTTATTGTGCAGTCTCTTTGTTTTTTTATCTATTTTTCTTTTTTTTGTTCCTATTATCATGTTTCTCCATATGTTTTTTTGGCATTCAGTTTACATTTTGGTTCTCCACTTCGACATTATCCTGTGGTAAATGGATAACATGCCTTGTCTTGTAGCGTTCGAGTTGTCTTACTGGATCCACTTTATAGCACAAAAGAAAAAACAAGACGATGAGCTTGTCACGTCATTTTTGAATCCACATTCACCTTATCTGAAAATACCACAAAAGGGAATAAATAAATGAAAAGAAGAGGAGGAAGAACCATACAACAAGAAGAAAAGCACACCATTTTTAACAGTCACACACTCGCACATGATATGCAGTCATTTTGTGGCAAGAGAACAGCAGTCGGTGCCTTCTTTTGCACTAACAGACCCTCCCTAACAGATACTTTAACTGGATTTATTACTTTACCACAGCTCCACAATCGAGGGCTTAGGAAGAATCGGATATAACTAAAGAAGAGACGGATTTCACACATAGCCTTTCTTACCTAATGGGGAGTATAGACATTTTCTTGACATATAAAGAAAAGACGCAACAAACAGAAGAACATTTTAATGCAACTCTTATTAAATTGTTATTTTTAAAGGGAAGACGAAAAAGAAAACAAGATTATCTTGTGAGCTTTTCACTGACATTGGTATACTTCAGCCTATGTTGGTCACAAGCTCCCAGAAACCTACTGTACAGAAAAAGACAACATGTACTGTGTTGTTATGTTGTGTAAAATAAAAACAGCTAAAACTAAATGTAATGTTTTTCATCTGTGCTAATTTAATCTGTTTAGATTTTGGTTTCCTACCATCAGTCCAGTTGTCCAGTTTTTTTTTTATGCATTATAAGATACATTTATGCATATATCTTTATGTCTTTTAATATACATATATACAAAGGTGCATTTGCAACTTCAGTATGCAGTTGTTTGGTACTCTATTAAATGATCATCAGAGAAACAGCCTGGGGGAACAAACTGTCTCTGTGGCGGCTGGTTTTAGTAAACGGTGCTCTGAAGGTAAAACTCTAAACAGTTTATGTGCAGGGTGTGTGAGGTCTGCAGAGATTTTAGCAGCTCTTTTCCTGACCCTAGACCTGTATAAGTCCTGGATGGAGGGAAGGTCAGCCCTGGTTATTCTCTCTGCAGTCCTGATTATTCGTTGCAGT
Organism: Crenichthys baileyi; assembly: GCA_036173005.1. Lineage (NCBI taxonomy): Eukaryota > Metazoa > Chordata > Actinopteri > Cyprinodontiformes > Goodeidae > Crenichthys > Crenichthys baileyi. The sequence goes on from JAHHUM010002883.1 coordinate 262,441, forward strand.
CTGGACCTGTCCTGTTTTGTGGATGAGCCAAACCACACTGAGATGGACAAAGACAGGACAGACTGGATGATGGCAGTGGAGAAGATGACCAGCAGCTCCTGTGGAAGGTTGGACTTCTTGAGTTGCCTCAGGAAGTACAGTCTCTGCTGGGCCTTCGTCCAAACAGTGTCTATGTGTGAAGACCATCTCAGGTCCTCAGAGATGGTGGTTCCTAGGAACCTGAAGTGGTCCACAGCTGACACGGTGTTGTTGAGGATGGTGAGGGGGGTGTATGGGGTGGTGTTCTCCGAAAGTCCACCACCATTTTCACAGTCTTGAGTGGGTTGAGTTCAAGGTAGTTCTGACAACACCAGTGTACCAGCCGAACCCACCTCCTGTCTGTATGCAGACTCATCACCGTCCTGGATTAGACCAATGACAGTGGTGTCGTCTGCAAACTTCAGGAGTTTCACGGACGAGTCCGCTGAGGTGCAGTCATTTGTGTATAGGGAGAAGAGGAGTGGGGATAGTGAAGTTCAGGTTATAATCCCCCATAGTTAGCAAGCGTGTTGCAACAGTGGAAAGGAACAACTCTTTTTCAGCAGGAAGAAGCAGAGACCCAGCAGAACCTGGATCATTGTAACCGGCCATCTGCTGCAACCCACCTGGCTGTGAGATGACAGAGCAAACACACAATTACAAAAACTGCTCCTGGAAGATTTCTATTTTAAAGAAAAGATTAACAGAGTCAATGGGAGCAGTAGCTCTTTTAATGGCTTCTAGCAGATAAACACAGTTAATCAATAAAGCTCTGGGGAGGCGCGTGGCGTAGCATTAGAGCCGATGCCCTACTGTACATACCAGACCTATTAGTTCTGGATTCAGCCGTCTGTGGTTCAACCAAATTATCCTCAAAGGAGACGTTCTAGCTCTCTTATATTAGTGGGGGAACAAAGTGAATCTATTTTGTGTTTAAAGTTTAGGTCACTAAGCACAGGACATCACAAAATTAGCATCTCTCCTCTTCAGAAACTAGGTCTTAATGAAGACGATTAGAGTGTGTTTGTTGATTCTGAACGACAACAATCTTTGCTTTCTTGACAGTTGCAGTGATCAAAAGGTTGTTTGCCTTTTCAGATCAGAACTACTGTAAAAAAGTAATTACTCCCCTTCTTAAATCATACATTTACTGTAATCCGCCACATTTGTTGGAAAAAGTTGAGCATCCAGTAATTAGTTTTTAGGTCCAGCTACTTTTCAGTGGTGAAGTTGGATTGGGGAGCTTTTTTCCCTAAATATTAAAAACTGCTTTTATTCTGTCTTCTCAGTTTTTTGTCTAATGTCAAAATATACTTATTGATCTGAAACATTTAAGTCTTACAAAAAGCAACAATAGAATACATTTTCTGTACTTGCAACGGACACAATCCTAATCATTCCTAAAGATTGAACTGTTGATCCTGCATCTTAAATAAACGGCCGATTAAGAAAATAAGTTAATAGAACAATATGTTGCTCATATGTTCAGGCATCGGAGCCAATAGGAATCTATCATGTTAGTCCAGCACATCCTGCTAGAAGGTGACGGGTGGGCACAGTCCAGTATGGATGAAGTCACTATCGCTTATCATCAGCACAGAAAATGTATTCACTGTGCAATTAAATCTCTGCAAATGGTTTGACATGAAACAGTTCTGACAGTAAATTGCAAATGGATGCCCTCACTTTAATTATCAGCCAAGTGCAGATTTAATGAAATAAATTGATTTGACAGAAATGATGGTGGACAATAACTGACTTCTGAGCAAATTAAAGTGTTTACTCTGTATTTATGTAACATTTATTGGGTTAATGTATCTGTAAAGTGTTTTACCCTAAGGAGAATGTTTCTTAAAAAGAGTAAGAACCAAACCCAACACCCAAATATGCCCCCACTGCTGCCACCTCTGCCATATTGGTATCGCACCTGGGTTTTACATTTCAATAGCTGATGATGCTAGCAGACATTCTGTGAATGTGAAAACAGGAACCTGAGCCGCTGCGGAGGCATGCGAGAAGATTAGAGGGGAAACACAACACCCTCCCTCAATGCTCCTTGTTTAATTTGTGTAAAAGCCCCAGTCTGAACTACACAGCTGTCCCATTTAGTCATAGAAGGAGCAAACACATCCACAAGCGTCCTTCCTCTATTGCTTCGTGGTCGACACCTCCTCACCGACCTTCGAATGCCTTTCTTAAGCTGTAAATGCTTCATGGTAAGAAGCTTTATGGCACAATATCCCTCCATATATCCTTCCTCCTCATTTCCCCTCCCATTACACCTTTTTTTCATCCTTCTGCCTCACTGCATTTCTCAATTTCTTTCACAATTGGGGATTTAGCAACTTTAGTACACTGAGACTTTGCAGTAATAAAAGAAGCTTAGAAATAATAATCTGGTATATTTGCACAGAATTTATGCTAATAAAGGCCAACATTTTGAAAAATACCAGTCAGTACAGCATTGACAAAAAATGACCCAGAGTTATGAGTTCAACATGACAGAGTTGGAATAAATGTCACTTTAAAACAAAACCAGGAGCATCATTGACTGGAAGCAGGAGAGGGTTGGTGGTTCTGGAGAGAAAGAGAAAAATGCAATCCTTAAACCTAAAAATAAAGTCAACTCTGAAAACTCTAAGGTATCTAATTGGAAAAATCCAGATGATGTTGCAGGCAAAGTCCAATCTGAAGGTCACAACTTTGAGTCAGAAGCAGAGCTCCACCAGAACCCATTTTTCCAAATAATGTAGTTAATTAGAGTCAATTTGTTTTTTTAACAAGCAGAGCAGTTACTTTTTTACATGGGGCAGAGGTTTTTGGATGGCTTGTTTCTCCTAATAAATAAAATCATCATTTGAAAAATGCCTGTTTTAAAAGCTAGTTCAGGCAGTTGGCTCGAGCTGTGCTCCTGCCTTACACGTGACTTTCTTAAAATGTGCAGAACATATCAAGCATACCAAAACAATTTGGCCGGTCTATTTAAACTGCAACACCTCCTGCTGCTTCCTGGTTTTCATACGCTGCACCTATCTGCCTTCCTGACTTCTGCTGCTGTCAGCTTTTTCTTTGTTGTCCTTAGCCTCCTCACCCACCATCCTCTCCTTACTTCCTGATATGGAGGAGACATGCTCAGGGTGTAGAGATGCCCTCATCAGAGCAGTATGACCACAGACGACTAGACGCCAAACTCAAAACTTATTCTATATTGGCTAATAAGGATGTATTTAAACATTTAGCTACTTGTGAGATATCTAATTGAACTCAAGTTACCTTGATGATTTGAAACATTTAAGCTTGAGAAAACACAAAAGTAGGATAAATCTGCAAGGGGGATTACTTACCTTAATCAAACAATGGAGGAAATGAAGGCCCTAACAACACAGCTAACTGCTAGACTGCCTAGCCCAGATCCTGTGGTTAACAACAGTGTGATTCACTAAATTAACTTCAAGGTAACCTTGCTATTGTCATTTAGTGTCAATACGCCAAGTGGACACTAAAAAAAAACACACTGCATCTAAAAAATGGCTTTGAGTTACTTCACCGCTTCTGTCCCAGAAAGTATGATTTCATCTGAACCTGGTGGATGAATAGACCCCTGGCAGCTGGCACCTTTTTCTCCACATGATAATATTGACCAGTCGGTCCAAAACTGCAGTTATAAAAATTGTCTAAGGATCAAAGTGACTGTTTTTTCAGAGGAACACGATTAGTTTTTGAACATAAGCTCACCTCTAAAGTAATGCAGTTGAAAGCAAGTCTTTCTACACTCTGTACTGACAATATCTTAATTAAAGAAGTAAAGAAATAATTTATAAGTGAAATGTGCCATCTTTCAGTTTCACAGAACCTCATGAGTTTTAACATTTAGTCTCAATAACCAGTGAAGCTAAAGAGTTGAACTAAAGGATGGCTGAAGGTCCGAGAGACCTATTTGAAGTAAAGTCAAGATGTACTCCGTTGCTACTCATGACAGTCATGGAGGAGTTCCTCAGATTCCTTATAAGGGTTACATTTATCCTATTTCTTCGCCACATTAAAAGTCTGAATGTCGTCAGTAATTTTAAAGAATTCGGAGTTTAGTGATGCTGTTTTTACCTCAGTAACTGAGGTGAAAGGTTTGGTTCTGAACAGAAACGCTGCTGTAAACTGAAACTTCTCAAACACACTTTAAAGCTGCATCTGAGGAATGTCATAGAAAAGTTCACTTCTTTCAGTAATTCATTACATCCAAAGTAAATTATTTCAGTTTCTTTCTGTTACTTTTGAGGATTCTGCCTTGCGACTAATAAAAACTCAAAATTTAGTCTGGTGGAAAATTCCAGAGCATCACATCAGACCATTATAAATGTATTATTTCTTTAAAGCACCTTTCAGAAATAAATGGTCAGTTCAAGTTGATAATATAGGCAGGTTTAAACCACTATTAATACGAAGATAGTGTTGGTCCACAGTGTATTATCAAGTCCAGATACTGTTTTCAAGAGGAAGATAAGACGCCACATCCAACATTGTCTTACCAAAATTACTGCAACCATTTATTCTGCTCTGTAGCAGAAAATCCTGATGGAGAATGTCCTTGAGCTTAAGTGGACCATGCAAATGTTGCCCTGACCAAGAGTGCAGATAGTGTACAGTACATGGATGTTCTGTTAGGTAGAACTATGTTAATCTATTGCAAAATCCTTTTTTTTTTTGTTATAACCAAAGAAACAGAACAAATTATAGTACTTTGATTTCTACCAGCAAAGCACCCATGCTTTTTTAAAGACATCTGCATACACCAGCTTAGTTCAGCCACGACTTACCTTTTTCAACAGCCCAATTATCCTGCTGAAGTAGTCTTAAACTTAAACTTAAATAAGACAAGGATTTATTAAATAATGATCTGAACATTGCTAAAGTACAGCATCAACATTATCCAGTCCAACATTTCTGATTTTCATGTCTTCTCGCTACAACGTTAAAAACTGGCCTTGGAGCAGCTTCGTTGCAGTTTTGGCAAAACATTAAATTTGGGATCCATTTACAAAGAAAATTAAAAAAGCAACAAAGTAAACAAACTTAAACATATCAGATTCTAAATACTAAGGATGTCTCAGTTAATATGCTAGCTGATGGCCTTACCTGTAAACATTTTACAACTTGTTGTAGAAGACTTTATCTCATAACAATGATGTTGGAGTTTAGCTTAGAATGAATTAAAAAGTATTTCCATTTAAACAGTGTGAAATGAAAGTAGACCGAGTCCTTCTGAAGGTGAACTTTTACAACACTAATCATTATTCAGTAACTCAGCGCAGACACAATTTTAAGTTAACTTAACTGAATCATCTTTAATATTTTAGCTGAGTAGATAACCAGTTTCATATTTTTATAGTCAGCGCTGTAGCTGCAGGAAGCAACCTGAGCTGATACTTTTCAGCCTGTTTATTATAAGGAGGTCTGCTTTTTAGCAGCTTTAAGTAAATTATTGCCAATCCTAGAAGACTGCTGTAGTCAATACTAAAAAAAAAATTGGTTGTGTCATGTGTTTGTTAATTTAGCATTCCAATCATAGAAGCAGACATTCCCATCTGCACTCATTATGATTCGTGATCACATTCTATTCATTATTTTTGCCTCTTCGCTTTTGGTCATGAGCTCTAAGAAGTACAATGAGCATTTCAGCATTTGCTGACCAGGTAAAGAAGAAGGCCAGCATGCGATAAATGAAATGTAATATTGATGGAAAGCAGATGTGCAAGGAGCAAACACAGGCCACATCACCAAACGAGAAAATAATAACATTTTTTAATAGCATCTTATTAAATAAGAAAAAAGCGTCAAGCTTATTTCTATTTCACTCAGATCTAAATTCTTTAGAAAAACATTCCAGACACAAAGAAGAGAAAACTTTATAATAATCCAAATAAATCAAACTTTGTCAAGTCTACGTTGGGCTCCATACAAACATGGTTGTTTTCAAAGATACAGGAAAATTTATTATGAAGGACTCTGCTGCAGCATAGCTGTGACAAGACCTTCATATTAGCATAACAGTCCAGAAAACCAAAAGAAGGAAAACTTAGATGGAACTAAGGTGTGGACTGGATTAGAAAGAAAACTATGGATCATGTAACCTTGAGTTTTCAAGTCAAAACAAGACCATCTCAATTTCTCTACTTTCATCACATTAACCGTCTCAATGACTTGCCTCGACTGAGGAATAGAGAATAGTTATATGCCCCACTGTGCTACACTGACATGGAAATGTTTGGAAAAAAAGCAATGTATGACATTCCAAGAGGAAAAGACAACATATAAAAACAATGAAAGGGCCCTTTTTTACAGTTTTGGTTTCTGGTTAAGACAAAGTGGTAAATAGAAAAAATATGCAAATAATGTGAAAAGAGTTTTATCAGTTCAATTTCTGAAAATATAAAGTTGTATTTATGACAAGACAAAGGAATGTTCACATATATCTAGTATTGTAATCAATATGGCTGTCACTATAAATTTAAAATGATGGAACTATTTCAAGAACATGGAAGATCAAAGAATAAACCTCTTTAGTTTGTAGAGGTGGAAATGTATGTCTGCATGCCTCAGAACACATCCTCAGTGGTGGTTAGCCTTAAACTGACAAGTTTGACAAGTTTGGTCCTACAACTAAAGTCAGAATGGAGTTTGGATTGTGCTGCTGGTACTTCAGTCCTCCAACTGCTGCACAATGGGACTGTTGGGGTTACGGGTCACAACAGGAGGCCAGCAGGGCACCACTGCATCTATAGTACCCAAGGCAGAGGTATGTGTAGCGCTCCCTAACCAAGGAATGTTTTTCTGCATACTTTAAGTGTTAAAATCCCAAGTGCATTGGCTACTGAGTGACCAACTCCTGGCACATAATCCTAAAAAACAAAGGCCTTTTTGATTAAAGACAATGGGTTAAGTCAGGGCAGTAGCTGTTTTTGAGGACACCGAGGTCTGGACCTCAGTATTTTTTCTGCTGTGTATGAATAAAAAATAAATCAAAACAATGCTTTTGAACAGTGTGGTTCTCTGACTCGCTAATGTTTCCATCCATTAAATTGAGACAAAGTTTTTTTCAAAGCTCAGCTTTGAGGGGAAGAGTGTCAAGATAAGACAAAGAAGTGACGAAGGTAAGAGAGATTAAATAGAAGGCGGCTATCCATCCACTCCTGCCAGGATACATAGCTGAGACCCATGGCCCTATATTGTTCAATACAAACAAAAACTGATTGGCCTTTATTACAATCACTTTAGACTACAACTGACCATGGATAGATGTGTTATTACAGTGATATCCATGCTAAAATTTTAATGCAAAGAATACAGTACAAAATTGCAGTTTCACTACAAAATTTGTGTATTACTTAATAAAGCGCCCTTTAATTATATTTGTGTTCTTTTAGAAAAAATATTTCAGTGAGACAAATCTAAAGTGAATTCAGACATAAAGACAGACTAAGGCAGGTGGATAACTTTAGTCTGTTTTTGATTTGTCAGGAGAGACAGGTGAGAGTGAGTATAGAGGTGAGAAGTATGCTCAAATCTTGCGTTTCAAATGTGTTTGTGCAGTGTGAACAATTAGGATTCATATAAACTAATTCATGTCATTTCAGTGAGTCATCATGGTTGTGCCGAGTCCCTGTTGCTTCAGATAATGTCGCTACCAAAGGATTCACACACACACAAATACATGTCACATTCAAGTCACTTATGTTTTAAATAAATGCTTCCATTTTAATTAAGTTTTGGTCTTAATTCTAACTGATGTGGAGGGGGATAATCAGTGGTGAACCTCAGTATTTTTTAAGGTCTGGCTACAGCCTTAGGTGCAGTCTATAATTCTGACCCAGAGTGTTTGCCTGTGACTGCACCCTCTGGGCTATACTCATGTTAAAATTACTAAATTTACTAAAATTGCTTCTTTGCAGAGTGATAGAAAGTTTAAAATGCAGAAGGCTTCTAAACTTGGAGCCAGGTTTCCTAACAGTTCCTCAGCAGGCCCTGGGTGTCACCTCTTCTGCTGTTCTGCTTGTCACACCATCTGAATTATTCCTAAACTTTGAACACTTGAAATTTTGACAACTTTGAAAAATTTCTTTAACCCAGGCTGATTTCTCACACAGTTAGATGTTTTCTCCTCCATTTGTTTTAATATTTTAGCAAAGAAAGCTTACTTTAATTAGGACATTTTTCCTAATGTCCTAATGTCTTGAATGCCTTCGTGAGGCGTCTTGAATGCCTTCATGAGGACCACAAAATTGGGGCACATGACGTCGCCCGGTATGTTGGAGCCGGGGCCCCACCTTGGAGCCAGGCCTGTGGTCGGGACTCGTCGGAGAGTCTCCCAGTGGGCCCACCACCTGCAGGGGGGAACCATGAGGGACTGGTGCAAAGAGGATCGGGCAACGGATGAAGGTGGAGACCTCGAAGACCCGATCTCCAGATGCTTAGTCTGGCTCTAGGGATATGGATGTCACCTTTCTGGGGGGGAAGGAACCTGAACTTGTGCGAGAGGTTGAGAGATATTGAATAGAAATAGTCGGGCTTGTCTCTATGCACAGCGTGGGCTCTGGAACCCAGCTCCTTGAGAGAAGTTGGACTCTCTTCTACTCTGGAGTGGCCCGCAGGGAGAGGCAGTGGGCTGGGGTGGGTTTGCTTGTTGTCCCCTAGCTCAGCCGTCTCGTTTTGGGGTTTACCCCGATAGATGAGAGGGTCACATCACTGCGCCTTCAGGTCGGGGACAGGTCTCTGACTGTCGTTTCGGCCTACGGGGCGAGCGGTAGAGTGCATTACCCGGCCTTCTTGGAGTCCCTGTCAGGGGTGCTGCATAGTGCCCCTCCTGGAGACTCCGTTATTCTGCTGGAGGACTTCAATGCCCATGTCGGAAGCATCAGTGACACCTGGAGAGGCATGACTGGCAAGAAGGGCCTCCCCAATCTAATTCTGAGTGGTGTTCAATATTGGACTTCTGTGCTAGTCGCGGATTGTCCATAATGAACACCATGATCAAGCATAAAGGTGTTCATCAGTGCACTTGGCAGCAGGACACCCTAGGCAGGAGGTCGATGATCGACTTTGTTGTCGTGTCCTCAGACCTTCGGCCGCTTGTTTTGAACACTTGGGTGAAGAGAGGAGCTAAGCTGTCCACTGATCACCACCTGGTGGTAAGTTGGATCCACTGGAAGAGGAGAAAGCTGAACAGATTTGACAGGCTCAAGCATATAGTGGGGTCTGCTGGGAACGTTTGGGGGAACCCTCGGCCAGGGATGTTTTCAACTCCCACCTCCAGGACAGCTTTGACCAGATTCCGGGGGAGACACTGAGTCCAAGTGGACCATGTTCTTCGCGTCTATTGTCGATGCTGCCGCTCACCTATGGCCATGAACTTATGACCGAAAGATCAAGATCCCGAAAACAATAGGCTGAAATGACCATCCTCCATAGGGTGGCCGGGCACTCCCTTAGAAATAGGGTGAGGAGCTCGGCCATCCGGGAGGAGCTCGGAGTAGAGCCACTGCTCCTCCACATTGAGAGGAGCCAGTTGAGGTGGCTCAGGCATCTATACCTGGACAATTTCCTCAGGAGGTGTTCCAGGCAGGTCCCACTGGGAGGAGGCCCTGGGGATGGCCCAGGACATGCTGGAGGGTCTACAGGGGTTGGACAATGAAACTGAAACGCCTGGTTTTAGACCACAATAATTTATTAGTATGGTGTAGGGCCTCCTTTTGCGGCCAATACAGCGTCAATTCATCTTGGGAATGACATATACAAGTCCTGCACAGTGGTCAGAGGGATTTTAAGCCATTCTTCTTGCAGGATAGTGGCCAGGTCACTACGTGATACTGGTGGAGGAAAATGTTTCCTGACTCGCTTCTCCAAAACACCCCAAAGTGGCTCAACAATATTTAGATCTGGTGACTGTGCAGGCCAGGGGAGATGTTCAACTTCACTTTCATGTTCATCAAACCAATCTTTCACCAGTCTTGCTGTGTGCATTGGTGCATTGTCATCCTGATACACGGCACCGCCTTCAGGATACAGTGTTTGAACCACTGGATGCACATGGTCCTCAAGAATGGTTCAGTAGTCCTTGGCAGTGACGCGCCCATCTAGCACAAGTATTGGGCCAAGGGAATGCCATGATATGGCAGCCCAAACCATCAATGACCCACCCCTATGCTTCACTCTGGGCATGCAACAGTCTGGGTGGTGCGCTTCTTTGGGGCTTCTCCACACCATAACTCTCCCGGATGTGGGGAAAACAGTAAAGGTGGACTCATCAGAGAACAATACATGTTTCACATTGTCCACAGCCCAAGATTTGCACTCCTTGCACCATTGAAACCGACGTTTGGAATTGGCATGAGTGACCAAAGGTTTGGCTATAGCTGTCCGGCCGTGAATATTGACCCTTTGGAGCTCCCGACGGAAAGTTCTGGTGGAAACAGGAGAGTTGAGGTGCACATTTAATTCTGCCGTGATTAGGGCAGCCGTGGTTTTATGTTTTTTGGATACAATCCGGGTTAGCACCCGAACATCCCTTTCAGACAGCTTCCTCTTGCGTCCACAGTTAATCCTGTTGGATGTGCTTCGTCCTTCTTGGTGGTATGCTGACATTACCCTGGATACCGTGGCTCTTGATACATCACAAAGACTTGCTGTCTTGGTCACAGATGCGCCAGCAAGACGTGCACCAACAATTTGTCCTCTTTTGAACTCTGGTATGTCACCCATAATGTTGTGTGCATTTCAATATTTTGAGCAAAACTGTGCTCTTACCCTGCTAATTGAACTTTCACACTCTGCTCTTACTGGTGCAATGTGCAATCAATGAAGACTGGCTACCAGGCTGGTCCAATTTAGCCATGAAATCTTCCACACTAAAATGATAGGTGTTTCAGTTTCATTGTCCAACCCCCAGTATGTCTCTCTGCTGGCCTGGGAACCTTTGCCTCCTATTGGAAAAATGTGTATAAGTTATCATTGTTCAGTTTAAATCATGTTTATATCTGAAGTTCTACTATAGTTAAGATGATTCTTATGGTTGTTTTTTAGTGTGAAACAGGGTTTGTGGAAGGTTAAGGAATGCGGTCTGTAGTGGATCACTCCCTGGACATGACAAGCTTATATATGGGAATGACTACACTTTTAGGTTGAAATCTCTGTAAGAATTGGCTGAACCAATTCCCACTTTTTGCTTGTTGGAATGTGAGTTGTAAATAAAAGGCTGGTGCAAGGATTTCTCCCATTGTGAGAAGGAAGTCGCTGTTCTGGCAGAGGACTGTCTCACCCTTGCAAGTCAAAGTTACTTGGTTCACTTGTGTCTTTAATTACACTTGTCTGTATTTATCAGCTTTCTAACTCTATCATTTCTTGGTCCTTCGAGCCGGATCGCTAGAAATCTGTCGCCCGGGGCCCTGCAGTGCGTGTGGGGTGTCAGTCTGCGCAGCCTCCAGAACGTCTGGAGAACGAAAAACCAGCACAGTAAATTCTGTGTTGGTAACCGCCGAATCGGCCGAGGGGCAGCGGGAAGATGGATCAACGCGTTCCAACAGACAGTGTGAACGAACACACAGGTAAGACAGAACCAATTAAGTATATAAAAGGAATACGCAAGCCGGTATGCTCGGCGTTTTAAAGAGGTCTGATAATAAACATTGGGTGTGTGTATGAATGCAGAATCACATGAATCACTCAGTGAGACAACCCGAAACCTGGTGTTAACATAAAGTTGTTGACAGCTGAGATGTGTCATGGAGAATTCTGATTTGGATATGCGGAAAACGGGATCAAAACCAGGTGTTTGATCTAGAAGCCTGTTTTCTGGGAGATGTTGGGGGCCCGTTGAGGAATTCTGTTTTGATTTGATAGTACAAGATATGTATAATAAATACACCCCTGTTATATATATAAAGAAAGAGCGGAGTCTGAATAATAATAATAAACTAGAGTAAACAGTATAAAAGAATATATAATAAAGCACAAAGAATTACATAAATAGCACTATTATAAATTAATAAAAGCAGAACTCAGTTCTTAACAATAGTTTTTAATAAAGAAAAAAAAAACAACTCTTAAAATGGGGAACTGCGTCCGGAAGCAGCCCCCGTTTAGCCCCCCGAGAGTTTAGACAGAGAGCAGATTATACCATTATCAACCAGACTAAACAGAAAATAGGGAGGCCAATCATTGAGTATAGAATGAGAATGGAAGAAGTGTTTAAATGTAATAGTGGAGTGCAACATGATAATGCTGATGACAGTCTCAATCAACAGCAGTTAAAAAATGCCCTCCAGGCAAATGCTTTACGTGAGATTTGTTACTGGGTCACAAAACATAATATTGATCTATCCACCTGCTCGGGTAGCAGTTGGCAGAACTGGGCAATGCATGCTGAAAAAGTGGTCAGTGGAAAGAAAAAACAACCCCCTACTAATAACTTCTATGCTGAAGATGACATATTTTATGCAGGATTAGTAAGTAGGGGGAGGGGTAGAATAAGAGGAATTTTCAGAGGAAGAGGAGGCCTTAGGGGGCGTGGACGGAGGCAAGTGAGAGGGAGAGATGACGGAAGAGATGATGCATGCTGGGCTTGTGGACAGCATGGTCATTGGGCTAGAACTGCCCCAAATGGCCCCCCAGTCAACAGGACTAGATGATGGGGGGACACTATAGATAATACTCATGAAAAAGATGAAGAAATGATAGAAATTGCAGCAGCATACATGGATAAGCTGAGATCCTTTCCCCAAGTGCAACAGTAATTTCAGTCTACATGAGATACTAAAATTCACCTACTGGAATGTTTTAAAGATCTGATTGAATATGTGAAAAAAACTGACTAATATAATAATGAAAGTTGTTCAACAGATTAGGCTCACCAAGAGGAAGACAGGGGGATGCGTTTTTAAAGGAAAATGCAGGCCCTTTATTACAAAAAATTTTCCCCGATAGGTGGAAAGTGGAGAAATAACATCACACTGTGTGGAAGTTTTGCTGACTAATCATAGGCTGGATCTATGAAACATTTGTGCACAGACCAAATGACCAAACGACCCAAGCCAAAAAGACCAAAGGTTCTGACTGACTTTAAAACCTCACTGACCTGACAATGATAACATGACACTTGTCCAGACTGGACGGACCCAACAGACAACCCCTTCAAGGGTTTGACCCCACTAAGACCACCTTATTGATCCTTGGGACAAAAAAAATTTTGAAGCATTAAAAACGACCAAGTGGAAAAAAAGGGTTTTTAAAGAAAACAATGTGTATTTTAAGAAATAAAAAGAAAATTATATTGGAATTTTTGCAAATGAAATTGCTCTGATAGAGAAGTAAGTAAGTAAGTAAAATTTATTTGTATAGCACATTTCAGCGGCAGGGCAATTCAAAGTGTCCTAATCCTAAAAACCCTCAAGCGGATATTCATGACAGCCAAGGGGGAAAAGTTTTCAGTTATGAATGTGTGTGAATGGGAATGACTGATTTCATTGTAGAGCGTCTTTGAGGGACCTTAAAAGCGCTAATAAAGGTCTGATGTCCTGATGATCATTGCCGAACTTCTATCTCAATAGGGATTCCAGAATTTTTCCAAAATCATCTAAAGATAGCATAAATGTTCTACTTGTATTGCAAATACCAATAAACGTAAGAAAGATCATAGACTTGTCTTCAATTTGTCGCAATTCTTTTACAGAGTATTCAAACTTTTATGTGGCCAATGTCTGTCCATTTTGTTTGTCTGTTTTTCTGAAATGAATGTTTGTTTCATGTTATGTAAAAATTAGGGTATATGTGCACGATAATAATTAAAGATTTCAAGAGCAAGTCTGATCCTCAACAGTACCATAATAATATTAGGTCAGTTCTTTATGGTAAAACAAAAAGGATTTAAAAAAATGTTTGGACTTTTTCCAGTCAGGTTCAGAATGATCAAATTAGACTCAAATTTAACACAAGATGAAATGTACCTTAACGGAATTACTTGACTAGACTGAAATGGAGAAAACTTGAAGTAATTGAAACAAACTTTAGTTACTTGAAATAAATACAAAGTGTAGTTAAAAGGGAAGTTCTATAGCTGACTGAAACTCTACAGTGTGTTTATAAAACTGGGTAAGACAAACTAAAATTATAAGACATAATATGCTCTTCATTTTTGTGTTCATCAATTTTATTAAGCCTTCTAAACTGATGAGGAGGTAGTTTTTTTTTCAAGACCTAATGAAACCTAATGTAAACCAAGCATTATTAAAATAATAGGAACTAACAAAATTAGTGACCTCATTCTTAAATATAATAAGGACTTACCTCATTTAATTAAAAAAAAGGCTAGATTAGAATAGATCCATTTAAATAAACTAGATTAGAATAGATTATTCAGAGCTGTTATAATCTTGCTGATGAATACCAAAAAAAAAATTGTTATGAAACCAGATTATTAAAAGAGAGCAACGTTATCATGGCCAAACAGAAACTATTGTAGGAAAGATCTTATTTAATTTTTTAACCCTATATATCATGACACCATACAGGTTTTAATAACATCTTGGATGGCACATATTATGTATGGAAAGAAAAAAAAAGAAAAGGTATAATTGGTAGCACAATGGAAAAATGCAGAGTTATTACTGAAATTATTACATGCTGTGCTGTTACCAGGTAAATTAGTTAAGGGTAAATGTGAAGGGATTACTAGATGCCCTGAAGGAAAGCCTATCTTACCTAAATCAATGTTTCAATGGGTTGCAAATGTGAGCCATGTGCAGAGCCATGTATCAACAGGGGGATGATTGGCCTAGTAAACAAACAAATTACTACATATGGATTTAATAATTACTAAAAACTTACAAAAAAATGTTTTTGTGCATCTTGTTTGATATGTCTGAAACATAACTCCCAAGGAAATCTTTCCTTGCAAAGGACCAGATGCTATAACGGTGGCAAAAAGGGCTATGTACATTTGGAATTCCAAGAAGGATTTATAGTGATAATGGAACACATTTTGTTAACAAAGACATACAAGAACTTGGTAAATGTTTCAAGATTGACCTGAAAACACATTGTAGCTACCACCCCCAAAGTGCAGGGTTGGTAGAAAGAACAAATGGGACAGCTGAAAGTAAGCTTAGGAAGACAATGGAAGAAACAAAAGGAAATTGGGTTGAATGTTTAGATATAGTAAAACTTAATATGAGGATAACCCCATCAGCTCAGGGTGGAATAACATATTTTGAAATAATACATGGCAGACCTTATTATATCCCTGATCAACAAAAAGACCTAAAAGATCCACAAGATGGGACGTTAGCAGACTACATGAGGAATATATTACAGTCTAGAGACATACAAAATGTTATTGATCTGCCAAATGATGTTTCTGAAGCCCTACAGGTTCCTGGTGACGTGAAAGAAGGTGATTGGGTGCTGATTAAGACCATTAAGAAGAAAATGTGGTCTAATCCAAAGTGGGGGGAGGGTCCATCCCCAAGTGTTATTGACAACTCCTCCCGGGTGAAAAAATCCAAGAGGGGGCTACTTATACAAAGCACACTGTAAAGAGGCGAGCCTGTCACTCTTTCCACCCACAGGCTAAGAATTGATAGTCTGACTACAAAGGGGTTGTCGCCATCTAGTGGAGATTTCGTCTCAATGTCAGTGAAAACAACGATCTTTCCTAGCCCTTAGGGGTGAGAGAGAGACTAACAGGTAAATCTAAAGGAAAGATGTTGAAACATTTAGTTTTGTTTATCATGTGTGTCCTGATTGTGTTAATAATATGCTAGACATTTCCACAATCTCATAATCTCCAGAAATTAAAGAGGTGGATAAATGAAGATTTCCATGGAATGTTTATACGATATAAATTACTTGTATGAGACTAACAGCTGGTACCAATATGCAAAAAAAAAAATTGTAACTAAGTCCAGGAACATCTCTGGTTGTTATGTATGTACTAAACTTCCTATCTCTTCCAACCAGCCCAGGTTGACAGCTAGACCAGTACCAGCGCCAAGAGATGAGTGTTTTATCAGAAACAACGTTTCTGGTGTCAGTACCAGTTTCTGCGTGGTAATGGGTAATGTAACATTTTACAACTGTGATGTTACAGAGTTTAAACAGTTTAATGTTACAACCCCTGTGTCCAACTATGTGGAGCTTCTTGCAGGTTCCCATTTTTCTCATTGTGTCGTAGGCACTGGTTCCATCCCATGGGGACTATTCCAATGCGCATGTGTAACACAACTTACATTTTCCCTTCCCACTAAGATGAACCGGGGGGAAAGGTCCATGTTTAAAAGGGAAATTATGCAAAAGATGGGTTTCACTGGATGTGTGGAACTGCCATTTATTTGCAGTTGCCTCCCAAGTTGGAGTGGTGTTTGTGCACTTTTATGTCACTGATCACACTTATGTCATTCCGGTTCAACCTTCCCTAAATAGGAGTAAGAGGGAACTCATCCCTGTGAAGCCACATGACAGTGTGTGGGGATCAGATCTTCCTGAGGAATTCAAGCATAGATCAACAGGAAATAAGATTTTGCTAAATGTATTCCCATGGTTGGGAGTAGGAAAGAATATGCTTAGATTAGAAACTATGGATTATCAACTGGGACTGTTTGTTAATGCAACCACAAAAGCTCTTACAGGACTGTCCACAGAAGTCCCAGCTCTTCGAACCGTGGTGTTGTAGAACAGGATGTTGTTGGACCCGGAAGCGGAAGACGATGAGTACGAGTACGAGTATATACACTGCTCAAAAAAATAAAGGGAACACTTAAACGACACAATATAACTCCAAGTAAATCAAACTTCTGTGAAATCAAACTTTCCTCTAAGGAAGCAACACTGATTAACAATCAGCACTGCTGTTGTGCAAATGGAAAAGACAACAGGGGGAAATCTTTGGCGATTAGCAAGACACACTCAATGAAGGAGTGGTTCTGCAGGTGGGGACCACAGACCACTTCTCAGTACCTATGCTTTCTGGCTGATGTTTTGGTCACTTTTGAATGTTGGTGGTGCTTTCACATTCGTGGTAGCATGAGACGGACTCTACTACCCACACAAGTGGGTCAGGTAGTGCAGCTCATCTAGGATGGCACATCAATGCGAGCTGTGGCAAGAAGGTTTGCTGTGTCTGTCAGCGTAGTGTCCAGAGCCTGGAGGCGCTACCAGGAGACAGGCCAGTACACCAGGAGACGTGGAGGAGGTCGTAGGAGGGCAACAACCCAGCAGCAGAACCGCTAACTCCGCCTTTGTGAAAGGAGGAACAGGAGGAGCACTGCCAGAGCCCTGCAAAATGACCTCCAACAGGCCACAAATGTGCATGTGTCTGCACAAACGGTTAGAAACCGACTCCATGAGGATGGTATGAGGGCCCCGACATCCACAAATGGGGGTTGTGCTCACAGCCCAACACCGTGCAGGACGCTTGGAATTTGCCAGAGAACACCAGGATTGGCAAATTCGCCACTGGGGCCCTGTGATTTTCACAGATGAAAGCAGGTTCACACTGAGCACATGTTACAGAGTCTGGAGACAACGTGGAGAGCGATCTGCTGCCTACAACATCCTTCAGCATAACCAGTTTGGCAGTGGGTCAGTAATGGTGTGGTTGGATCTCTTTGGAGGGCCAAATGAAGGTCAGTCAATTGGGAAAACTTTGAAAGTGTCCCCAAGTGCAGTCGCAAAAACCATCAAGCGCTACAAAGAAACTGGCTCACATGAGGACCGCCCCAGGAAAGGAAGACCAAGAGTCACCTCTGCTGCGGACGATAAGTTCATCCGAGTCACCAGCCTCAGAAATCGCAGGTTAACAGCAGCTCAGATTAGAGAGCAGGTGCCACACAGAGTTCTAGCAGCAGACACATCTCTAGAACAACTGTTAAGAGGAGACTGTGTGAATCAGGCCTTCATGGTAAAATAGCTGCAAGGAAACCACTGCTGAGGACAGGCAACAAGCAGAAAAGACTTGTTTGGGCCAAAGAACACAAGGAATGGACATTAGACCAGTGGAAATCTGTGCTTTGGTCTGATGAGTCCAAGTTTGAGATCTTTGGTTCCAACCACCGTGTCTTTGTGCGGCGCAGAAGAGGTGAACGGATGGACTCTACATGCCTGGTTCCCACCGTGAAGCATGGAGGAGGAGGTGTGATGGTGTGGGGGTGCTTTGCTGGTGACACTGTTGGGGATTTATTCAAAATTGAAGGCATACTGAACCAGCATGGCTACCACAGCATCTTGCAGCGGCATGCTATTCCATCCGGTTTGCGCTGAGTTGGACCGTCATTTATTTTTCAACAGGATAATGACCCCAAACACACCTCCAGACTGTGTAAGGGCTATTTGACCAAGGAGAATGATGGGGTGCGTCACCAGATGACCTAGCCTCCACAGTCACTGGACCTGAACCCAATCGAAATGGTTTGGGGTGAGCTGGACCGCAGAGTGAAGGGAAAAGGGCCAATAAGTGCTAAGCATCTCTGGGAACTCCTTCAAGACTGTTGGAAAACCATTTCAGGTGACTACCTCTTGAAGCTCATCAACAGAATGCCAAGAGTGTCCGGAGCAGTAATCAAAGCAAAAGGTGGCTACTTTGAAGAACCTAGAATATAAGACATATTTTAAGTTGTTTCACACTTTTTAGTTCAGTATATAATTCCACATGTGTGATGCCTTCAGTGTGAAGCTACAATATTCATAGTCATGAAAATAAAGAAACCCTTTGAATGTGAAGTAGTGTCCAAACTTTTGGTCTGTACTGTATATATATATTATATATATATATATATATATATTATATAATATATATATATATATATATATATAGTTATATATATATATATATGAGAAAGTCCACTTGTAGAGAAGAAGTAGATGAGTATCTTCAGCCAATCAAAGAACAGACTGAATTTAAGTTAAGTAGGAGACTGACACCTTCATAGGGTTTCCTAATGATGAGGAACTATTGAGCAGTAAACCAGTACCTGTGGACGTTAAAGAAGAACAGAAGCGTGTAGTGAAACAGGAGACTGAAGCTGTGATACAGTGCATTTTCGTTCTGGAGGTAGCCATCAGAAGATGCCACACTGTGGTCAAAGGTGTGGAGGTCAGCAACATTACTTTATTATAGTATTTTAGAAATTGCTGACAGAGTTCACCTACGAACAGTCTGTCTGGCAACAACAACCATGCCTCTGTTCTGATGCTCACTGTGAACCTCAGCAAGTTGTCTATCTGCTTAAATCAATTTAGTTGCTTCTATGTAATTGCTTTATTCACTATTTATCTTAACAAGGAACGTGTGCACCTTAGAAGTTGCCTGTGAGGGTATATGGCACGACAGTAACTTTAGACTGAACCAATGAGAGCTGTAACCAAAAACCAATCCTTTTTTGTATTTGGACTCTTAGTTTTACTATCCAGTTTGCATTCAAAACATGTTAAAGAACAGATGGAGTCTTTTGTAGAGTTCACATCAGCAGACTTTGTTATGTGTGATTATTTTACTGCTTCTAAGTTTTGGCCAGCTCCTCCTCAGCCTCATCCTCCTGCTAAACTGTTTTATTAAAAAGCCTTGTACACAACAGAGGAAACTAAGCAGGTGGCAGATTATGTTCCCATGGAAGTGTGCAAAAGCTGCCCCTTAAAACTTAAGACTTATTTCTGTTCTGTTTCTTTACGACTTGCCAACTAATTACTCATACAGCTCAAGTCTTAGCTGAGAATGAATAGAGTAAGAGAACAAACACCTGCTTGTGGCTCCATTCTGAGAGATGAATGCCTGGCATCCTCAGGCAAATTTGATAGAACTAAAGTAGCCAACATGGATGTGGGGTGAAAACTTAATCAGAAGCTAAGAAGACAGCCTTTGCATACATTTTTATATATAAAATGGGATAATAAGCAGTCAGGTGCTGCAGTCTGTCTCACAACAAAGTGGAATTAAATTTCTGACAACCAGGATTTAGAAACATCAGTGTGGGTTCTTCATCATTCTCTATTATAGCACAGAAAAAAAACCAAAAGAACGTGACTTTTTTTTTTTCTTTTTTGACTTTGCAAAATGTAAATGATTGAGTTAGCTGCTAACTGAATGGAAATACAGCAGCCCTGATTTCCAGGCCTTACTGGTTTTTGTCCTTCATGCTTTAAATGCTTTAAGGTCCAAGACAGAGGTAAATACAAACACTGCTGGGAAAGAAAGTAAGGAAAAAAAAACTAATCGTTGCTTCACAATGCAGTTCCATGTGCTGGAATTCATCAAAAGATTATTAGGTACATGTGTCCACAAAGTATTAAAAGTAATTAGAAACCAATCAATGAGAACTGCTGCCTTCCCACTCAGAAAAATAATGTAATCTCTTGATTTTGTTATAGTTATAGTCATCCCAAAGGTCCAGGCAGCATTCTGCAGTTCAATCCATTCCGCATTAAGACTGGCGCTTCAGTTCCTCTGCAGATGGATAAATAATGTGAAGTGAATGAATGTTTCAAAAAAGAAATCACAGATAGAGGAAGAAATATTCAAGTGGATTCATTGTGAATGAAATCCTCACAGACATCTGTGGTCTGGGGGAAGGAATAGAAAGCCTGTGTTAAATTTAGTGAACAATTAGCAAGTCGAGAAAACAGGGTTTAAGTCTTCTATATAGTGGATATTTAACCAAGTGTTCTCAAATACAAGAGCTTTATCTTAAATACACTCTTGTTTTATTGCCACTTGAACATTTTCACATTTTGTCACGTCTTACACCACCACAACCAGCCTGAACCATTGATACAAGGCAGGATGGTTCCATGCTTTCATGTTGTTGACGCCAAATTCTGACCCTACCATCTGAATGTCGCAGCAGAAATCGAGACTCATCAGACCAGGCAATGTTTTTCCACTCCTCTATTGTCCAATTTTGGTGAGCCTGAGCGAATTGTAGCCTTAGTTTCCTGTTCTTAGCTGACAGGAGTGGCACCTGGCGTGGTCTTCTGCTGCTGTAGCCCATCCGCCTCAAGGTTCAACGTGTTGTGCGTTCAGAGATGCTCTTCTGCATACCTTGGTTGTAACAAGTTATTATTTGAGTTACTGTTGCCTTTCTATCAGCTCGAACCAGTCTGGCCATTCTCCTCTGACCTCTGGCATCAACAAGGCATTTGCGTTCAAAGTCACTTAAGTCACCTTTCTTCCCCATTGTGATGCTCAGTTTGAACTGCAGCAGATCATCTTGATCATGTCTACATGCCTAAATGCATTGAGTTCCTGCCATGTGAGCTGATTAGAAATACACACCTTATTTCCTTGGAAAGACAGAGGGTTGCAAAACTATTATATCTGTTTCATGTGCATTAACCAACACACATAAATTTGAGTCATGTCCTATCAGAACTGATTCTTATACCATTTCAGGATCTTTGGTCCCAGAGCCTTTTGTGTTAACTTTTAATCTTACAGAACTTACCGAATGGAAGTAAATTCGGTGTGGGTTTTCTCGCAGGGCTACTTCTGGCAGGGGTATGGGTGTCGGGCATGTTCTTGGACCGGGATGCTGTGGGTATTTGAATAAATAACTAACTCTGACTGCAGTGTTCAATGGTTAGGATTAATTGGAATGTCTTTGCTGTGCATGCTGTGGCCTTTCTGTGTCACAGTTTTTGGTCGGTTTTCAGGGCCTGGTGCCTGTCCTTTGGCCGGGGGATGTGCCTATGCCTCCCTCCTTTGTTGGAGGGAGCTGGCTCACTGGGAAAGCATTTTGCCCCCCAGTCCTTCCCTCCCCATCCCCGGACACCTTCCTCTGCCCACTCCATCACACTACCACTCATCTAGGGCCTTGGGGTGCAGGTGCGTCATTGGAATGCCGCAAGGGTTTTCCATCTCTGCGGTCCCATGGCAGCATGTACCCTAATTTTATTGTACAACTTAGACACTCTCACTTATAACAGTTTTATGACATTCACATGTAGGGTCTTGGGGGTGGGCACGCTCAATGACATCAAGAGGGAGTGTATTTTGTTAACCTCACCTCTGGTGCATGTGCTCACCTCTAAGGGTTAAGTTGGATGTAGACATTGAGCGTTCTGAGGGTTTTTTGTGTCAGGTTGTGTCTTAAATGCTCCCTCTCCTGGATCAGTTTAGGCCCTCCATCAAATGCGGGGCCTGTTTCCTCCCCGCCATAATGGTGTACCCGCTGGTGTACTTGTGGTTCTTGGTGTCCGGGGCTGGGTGCTTTGGTGTGTGCCAGCTCACTCCCGGTGGCTGCTTGCCCGGGCCTGGACCCCTGAGCTCTGTCGGGCCTTTGCTTAGGGAGTGATATGTCCTGGGGTCTCGGGTCTCTGGGTCCATGGCTGGATCTGCTCGGGCTTAGACGGCCCTTAGACGGTGCTTTTCCTTTTGCCCCACCTCTCTCTCTTTCGTGCTTCTTATTTTTTTCTTTTCGTTTCTGTCCCTGTATCCGTAACAATTGAAATAATCCCAAAGCAGTTTCTAATAAAGTTCCTTTTATAAATATCATGCAGAGCTTTAAAGCGTTAGTTGTAATGCTCAGGGGGAAAAAAATAAGTTGCTCTCTGCTGAATGAGACCACCAAGAGAGCAAAGCTCCGAGGCTGCCATAAGTGGCACCATCTTGGATCTTTAGACTCTATGTTGTATAATTTTTTTGTGGTTCCTTTTTAATTTCCCTCAGGAAAACTCTTTAGTGGTCCTTTTTTGTCCTCAGTATAAAAATAATTCATGATATTAGTGTTACTGCTAAATAATAAATATAATAAAACAAAATAAATTATTAAAGTGTACACTGTGACATTAGTCTAAATTTCCCTGTCTGAAATTTAACAAGAATTTTCAAATGACAATTAAACAGTTTTAAAAATGGAGCAGTTTTTTTCTAATACAGTGCCTTGCGAAAGTATTCGGGCCCCCTTGAACTGGTCAACCTCTTGCCACATTTCAGGCTTCGAACATAAAGATATAAAATTCTAATTTTATGTGAAGAATCAAAAACAATCGTGACACAATCGTGAAGTGGAATGAAATTTATTGGATGTGTCAAACTTTTTTAACAAATAAAAAACTGAAAAGTGGGGCGTGCAATATTATTCGGCCCCCTTGCGTTAATACTTTGTAGCGCCACCCTTTGCTGCAATTACAGCAGCAAGTCGCTTGGGGTATGTCTCTATCAGTTTTGCACATCGAGAGACTGAAATTCTTGCCCATTCTTCCTTGCAAAACAGCTCGAGCTCAGTGAGGTTGGATGGAGAGCGTTCGTGAACAGCAGTCTTCAGCTCTTTCCACAGATTCTCGATTGGATTCAGGTCTGGACTTTGACTAGGCCATTCCAACACCTGGATACCTTTATTTGTGAACCATTCCATTGTAGATTTGGCTTTATGTTTTGGATCATTGTCTTGTTGGGAGATAAATCTCCGTCCCAGTCTCAGGTCTCTTGCAGACTCCAACAGGTTGTCTTCCAGAATGGTCCTGTATTTGGCCCCATCCATCTTCCCATCAATTTTGACCATCTTCCCTGTCCCTCCTGACGAAAAGCAGGCCCAGACCATGATGCTGCCACCACCATGTTTGACCGTGGGGATGGTGTGTTCAGGGTGATGAGCTGTGTTGCTTTTACCCCAAACATATCGGTTTGCATTGTGGCCAAACAGTTCGATTTTGGTTTCATCTGACCAGAACACCTTCTTCCACATGTTTGGTGTGTCTCCCAGGTGGCTTGTGGCAAACTTTAAACGAGACTTTTTATGGATATCTTTGAGAAATGGCTTTCTTCTTGCCACTCTCCCATAAAGGCCAGATTTGTGCAGTGTACGACTGATTGTTGTCCTATGGACAGACTCTCCCACCTCAGCTGTAGATCTCTGCAGTTCATCCAGAGTGATCATGGGCCTCTTGGCTGCATCTCTGATCAGTCTTCTCCTTGCTCGAGATGAAAGTTTAGAGGGACGGCCGGGTCTTGGTAGATTTGCAGTGGTCTGATACTCCTTCCATTTCAATATGATTGCTTGCACAGTGCTCCTTGGGATGTTTAAAGCTTGGGAAATCTTTTTGTATCCAAATCCGGCTTTAAACTTCTCTACAACAGTATCTCGGACCTGCCTGGTGTGTTCCTTGGTCTTCATGATGCTCTCTGCGCTTTGAACAGAACCCTGAGACTATCACAGAGCAGGTGCATTTATATGGAGACTTGATTACACACAGGTGGATTCTATTTATCATCATCAGTCATTTGGGACAACATTGGATCATTCAGAGATCCTCACTGAACTTCTGGAGTGAGTTTGCTGCACTGAAAGTAAAGGGGCCGAATAATATTGCATGCCCCACTTTTCAGTTTTTTATTTGTTAAAAAGGTTTGACAGATCCAATAAATTTCATTCCACTTCACGATTGTGTCCCAGTTGTTGTTGATTCTTCCCAAAAAATTAGAATTTTATATCTTTATGTCTGAAGCCTGAAATGTGGCAAGAGGTTGACCAGTTCAAGGGGGCCGAATACTTTCGCAAGGCACTGTATATTGAAGACTATATTGATGATGAAATTGTGACATACAATAACACAGATCTAAACCAACAAAATCCAAGAAAAGACACCTTTGTCATGAGATGGGGATTTTTTTGCTTCTGTCTTAGGGATACATCAGATTATCATGGTTAGTAATTCAAAAAACGTCATAACAAAATTTACTAAATGTATTTATTTATTTTTTTTACTTTTAGCTTTGTCTTTTCATGCTCTGCATCCTTGCCTGTTTGTCCTCGGCTGGTTTACTTACTGTTTTCTCTCACACTTTTCTGGAATAATTACAAATGTTTTTAGGGTTCTTTGCCATGTACTGTTCTCCCTTCA
The DNA here is from genome assembly GCA_036173005.1 of Crenichthys baileyi. Lineage (NCBI taxonomy): Eukaryota > Metazoa > Chordata > Actinopteri > Cyprinodontiformes > Goodeidae > Crenichthys > Crenichthys baileyi. The sequence goes on from JAHHUM010002883.1 coordinate 287,329, forward strand.
GTTTTTCTGCATCTAATACATTTTTAAGCACCTTAGTTTTAGTGTGTTTAAGGAAGTGATTCTGGTTTGCGGTTTTGTGTGTCTATGAGTACATCCTTCTGGCTCCAGCAGAACCCAAGTATTTAATCAGTCTGTTTTTGGAAAATATGATGATTTTACGTCTTGAAAGAGCAACTAACCAATCTTATTTTGATCCTTCTAAAATATTACCTGATAGTATTTCTTGCACTGTCTTAAACAACGTGGTTTGGTCTGATATGGTCAAACGCTGCAGTAAAAACAAGCATTCACCAACACAACAGAAACATTTGTAAAGCACATCTGCTGTAAGGGAAAGCAATCCCAACAAAATATTCACAAGCTAAAAGTCATAATTCATTATCAATGAAGCAAAGATAAGGAATGGGCAGGAGTACATTACCTCTCCAGGGCATGATGTGGAAAATGTGAAGATACTTCTGAAATACGCAAACTTCAAGTGATGGAAGGAAAAGAAGGAGTCTGCTGAGAGGACAAATGCTGGAAGTTTAAGAAGAGGAAAATAGAGATTTATGACAGGAGTAAAAAGACATGGTCTACTGGATTTGCAAGGATAACTGTCAGGGTGTGTCACCTTTTGGACTCTGTGTTGATTTTGTGTTATTTTCTCCTCAGTTATTTTGAGTGTTAGGTTGTGTTTCTCTCCCTCCTCGTTCATAGCTCCTTTAGTAAGTGTTATCTTTCTTAGTTATGACTTAGTATGGTTTTCTCTTTGTTGTCATTATTGCTATTATTATTATTATGATTATTATTGTGCTCTGTTTATCTTACTTCTCCAGCCCTCTGGTTAGGTTGTGTTTACTTATTGTTTACATTTTGTTTGTTTACATCCTAGTCCTCATGTTCTCTGCTTCCCTTGTCAGTTCAGTCTGTGTGGTGTTAGGTTTTGTTACTCTGTAATCTGGTTTGCTTTATGGGTTCCTTGTTCGTTCTTATGTTATGGTGTTTCTTATGTTCCCTCTAGTTTCTCGGTTCATGATTATTCTTTACTCTCATGCTTCATTTGGTTATTGGTTTATAGCTTCGTTTTGGTATTGTTTATTAGTACCTCGTCATGTTTTAATCTATGTATTGTTTCCAACTGTTCCCTCTGCCTTCCTGCCTCCTTGTCACACCTGTTCTTAGTTCCTTGATCACCTGCCTTTGTTCTCGCTCTGTTTATTAGTTGGTTTTGTTTCATTGTCCTTTGCTGGTTCCTCATTTCACACCCGATCACAACCACTGATTAAGTTCAGCCTTTGGTACGTTCCTGCAGTGATACTCATAAGTTTTGGACTATTTCATGCTTGTACCTGCAGTGAGTTTTGTTACGTTTTGCTTCCTGTGAATAAAACTGAAGACTGCTTGAAATGCTGCTGCCAAGCTCTTGCCTGCGCTTCGGTCCACCTACAAACCTCACCGTGAAAATAACAGTGGGTTGAATGGTTTATCAACCAAGCATATTCATTCACAGAGTAAATGAACATGTTTACAGGCAAAGTTTTTTTAGAAAATAAATTCAAGGAATGAAAACAGGGATGTTTGCTCACAGTTTCCTATGCCGTCTGCATGCTTTGTATGAGTAATCTGAACCTTAGGACATACATATAGTCCTTTTACGAAAAAAATTTATTCATAAAACATATTTGTGAAAGTAATGCATTCTTCAGACATTACCAGTTGATGTTTTTGAGTATCTGAGCTGAAACTGTTGAGGCAAAAATGTGAAAAAATGTGACTGAATTCTACAGTATAATTATTGTTGTGTGTGCAATAAATGCTGGAGCTCATGCATAACAGTCTGACAGCAAAACGGCTGCCATGGCATTGTTAAGAAACTGTGTTAATGAGACTTCAAGACGCAAACAAGTACCTTACATTTTGTAATTTAGCAGACGCTTTCATCCAAGGCAGCTTCCAAATGAGAAACAACATTAAAGCTTCAGATGAGTGAGACACCTGAGCAGTCTTTGTTGTCCAGCTGTATTTAATGGCTTGAACAGGTGGGAGAGGTGTGTTAGTCTGTTAGAAATGTTCAAAGACAAAGTGGACCACAAATAAAACCAATCTGGACTTGTAGTGTTTTGTCATAGCACCGTGAGATGATGTTCCTGAAAGGAATGCAGCATTAAAACAATACCATAAGTTTACTATGATTAAGTTAGGATGAGGGGGAGCACACCACCTCTATGGACAAACAAAGACTTGAATTTCCTTCTGACAGCCAATAGTAGCAAGCCACATGGTATTTTACTCAACAGAGAGTATATATTCTTTATTTTATTCCCTGATTTAGACATTTAAACTTATTTTTGTCTTTCTTTCTCATCTCATACATTGCTTAAGTCTGATTTGGATCCGTATTTCACACAAACTGTCCAGTTTCAAAAACGTTCTGGGGGTTCATTTTGTTCTGTGTAATATTCAGTACTCTCCACAGATGTTTTCTTGGATACAGGTCAGGTGATTGATTGGGTAATTCTAGCATCTCTGAAACCAATTCATATTTTCCTTGGCTATGTTTTTGTGATCACTGTCTTGCTTGAAAATCCACAAAACCTTTGGTTCTATAAAATCTGCCAGAACCATATGCTGTAAGACAGCTCACACAATCATGTTCCTATCTTCAAACATTACTTGTGGCATGGTGTGTTGGGGTTATGTGCAGAACCCTTCTTCCTCTAAACATGATGTGTGCAATGACATCCAAAGAGTTCAGCTTTGGGCTCATCTGAGCAGACTATATTCTCCTAGTATTTTCCTGGCTTGTCCATATCTTTTGCAGCAAACTTTAAACAAGCTTCAGGATGCTATTTCTTCAGCAGTGACGTCTGGGGCAGTGGGAGTGAATAAAGGCCACTTGGACAACTTTTTTGTTTATTCTTTTAACTCTCTAATAAATCCTATTAGAGGCACCTGGCCATGGCTAGTTTTATGACTTCAACGGCACTAGCTTGAACATTCAGAATTTTGGAAAATGCAGCTGTAACCATTAGTAACTATTAGTGTGTTTTGAGACAGTAATACTTTTTTCTGAAGGCAACATACTGGTAATGAGAAAACTTTCTGTCTCTGGTAAGAAGAAACCTCCATGAAGAAATTCTCCACTCATTACAGCTATGTTTTTGAAATTAATTGGGTAATTCAATTCAATTCAGTTTTATTTATATAGCGCCAATTCACAACACATGTTGTCTCAAAAGTCAGGTACACATTACAATTAATCCTAATCATTGAACAGTGCAGTCAGATTCAGTTATTTATTCAAATTGGATAAAAAGTTTTTTCTGTCTAAGGAAACCCAGCAGATTGCATCCAGTCAGTGACTTGCAGCATTCACTCCTCCCGGATGAACATGTAGAGACAGTGGACAGTCACTGGCGTTGACTTTGCAGCAATCCCTCATACTGAGCATGCATGTAGCGACAGTGGAGAGGAAAAACTCCCTTTTAACAGGAAGAAACCTCCAGCAGAACCAGAACCAGGCTCAGTGTGAGCGGCCATCTGCCACGACCGACTGGGGGTTAGAGAGAACAGAGCAGAGACACAAAGAGAACAAAGAAGCACTGATCCAGGAGTACTTTCTATGGGAAGGAAAAGTAAATGTTAATGGATGTAGCTCCTTTAGTCGTTTCACCTAGAAAGAAGGAACAGATAAACTCTGAGCCAGTTTTCAAGTTTAGAGTCTGAAGACAGCACATAGAGTTAGTCACAGTAGAAGCTCAGTCAGTAGCTATGTCTAGGAGAGAGAAAGGGTTAAACACTTAAAGACAGGGCCATGTGGATCATCGGTAGAGGGGGAGCATTAAGTTGTTGCCAGCAGAAGCTTGGAGGATTCCCCTCTCCAGAAAGGTGTCACAGGTAGACACAGAGTCAGGCCAGGTGTAGCTTCTAGGAAGAGAAAAGAGAGAGAACAAAGTTAAAAGCTGAGATAACAGCAAATAATACAAAATTGGAGAGTAGTGTGAGAATGTAGCGAAGAGGGTGAAAGTGGTCATTATGTCCTCCAGCAGCCGCATAACTAGCATAACTACACAGATAGTTTCAGTTCAGATTATTTAGTTAGACGGCGCTTATTTACAACAATGTCGTCTCAAGGCACCCCACTGTTGGACCACTTGTTTGCTGAATATTGCACCATTTACACATTGCTGGACACCACCAGGCCTTCCGACATCATCGGCAAATTTTGTATCCAGTATTGTCCACCACTACAAATCCCAGTGGGCACTGCGGCTGGTAGGACGGGGATGTCCCAAGTCTGATGTCACACGAGGTTATATGGGAAGGCGGACGTTTTAAACCTTGCTTTCGGCTTGGGACCTCGACACGGTTACCACGCAACTGGAGCAGCAACTCTGGAGACGAGATCCTGCGTGGACTTACATTCTCCCGTTGGCCAACGAAAAGAACGTTCATGACAGAAATTTCTGGAATAAGAAGGCCAGAAATTTCAACTTTACCGATCGAAGGTGTTAGTTTAAAACGTAACCAAAAAAACCACGGAGTTTCAAGGAGATGGATCGCCACCTTGTTTTTTTTGTGCTAGTCGACTGCTGACGGTCAGATCATATTTTTCCCTTTCGCCACTTATAGTCTGATGTTATGAAATTGTATTTGCATGCAACATTGTATCGAACTCTGATGTGCTGTATTGATCGCTGAGGCCGCCGCGTCTCACAAGTTTGTGTCTTTACCGTGCGAACACTGGAGGCCGGTAATACTGGACTACGACAGTAACCTCATGGTGACATTCACCATTTTCTTTGTTCCAACTTCACTGCTTGCTAACTTGCCGCCAAAAGGTTTATGACTCTTTGTCTAAGCTGAGTTTACAACTTTGCTTTGGGGGTTTTATGACAGCCCGTGTCCCGCTGGGCTACGCTTTCTGGCGGGCTGCTCCCAAACTCCATTCAACACCACATGCCTTTGTCATATTACCACTTTTGCCATAACTGCTGGTTGATTTAATACACACACACTGCTGTTTTGCTTTATTTTGTTAGTTAGATATTTTACCCTTTTGTGTAGAACTTTGCATGTTTGAGTAGGTGAAGATTATTAAATCGGAGAGTTAATTGTATCAGGCTGATTTAATAAATTTTCACGTAGATAAAGAGAAGGCGTTTTGTGTTTTTTTTTGTGCAAGAGTGATTTGTCAGTCAAAATAAGGCAAGGTTCCCCATGTTTCAGCAGAAACAGTTGATTAAACAGTGACATTTAATAACTGTAATTATCAGAGGCCTTGAGCCATAATTACAACACCAGAAGACAGCTCTGGTTTCAATTAATAAACGAAGATTTTGGTTAAGGAGTTAATTTTATCGGATTATGATTTTAATTATAATTCTTGATAAATATTCAATTAATCAATAATCTATAATTACAACACCACAAAGGGTCCCACTGATGGTCATTGTTATACTAAAAACCACAAGGATTGGGATACCTCTCTCTGTCAGACTGATTATAACCATTGGAAAAGAGAAGGGGTCATACAGGTAGCAGAAATGGAGGGTGTGTTTGCACCTCAACCATTACTGAGCCGGTTTAGGCTAAACCTGACTCCCCCTTAGTCCATCCAACAGGGAGGGAGCAAGGCTATCAGAACAATCAGATCTCTGATGTATGATGGAGCTAGATCATTAAGGGCTTTGTATGTGAGGAGGAGAAATTTAAATTGTATTCTGGATTTAACAGGGAGCCAATGAAGGGAAGCTAAAATAGGAGAAATATGATCTCTATTTTTAATTTTCATCAGAACTCTTGCTGCAGCATTTTGAATCAGCTGAAGGCTTTTAACTGCATTTTGTGGACATCCTGATAGTAAAGAATTACAATAGTCCAGCCTTGAAGTAACAAATGCATGGACTAGTTTTTCAGCATCAATCCTGGACAGGATATTTCTAATTTTGGCAATGTTCCAGAGATGAAAAAAGGAAATCCTAGAAACCTGTTTAATATGGGATTTAAATGACATGTCCTGGTCAAAAATAACACCAAGGTTTTTTACTTTATTATCGGAGGTCAATTTAATGCCATCCAGGTTAAGTGATTGACTAAGCAGTTTCTTTTTTAAAGACTCCGGTCCAAAGACGACAACTTCTGTCTTGTCTGAATTTAGAAGCAGAAAATTTAAAGTCATCCAAGTTTTTATATCTTCAAGACATGCTTGTAGTCTATCTAACTGGTTGGGCTCATCAGGATTTATGGATAAGTAAAGCTGAGTGTCATCAGCGTAACAGTGAAAATTTATCCTATGCTGCCTGATAATTTTACCTATTGGAAGCATATATATAGTAAAGAGAATTGGCCCAAGTACTGAACCCTGTGGTACTCCACAATTAACCCTGGAGTTTAAAGATGATTTATCATTTACATGAACAAACTGGAATCTGTCAGACAGATAAGATTTAAACCAGCCTAGTGCTGTTCCCCTGATCCCTACAGCATATTCCAGCCTTTCTAAGAGAATATTATGATCGACTGTATCAAATGCAGCACTGAGATCTAACAGAACCAGTACAGACACAAGTCCATTATCTGAGGCCATAAGAATATAATTAGTGACTTTCAGCAGAGCTGTTTCAGTGCTATGATGAGCTCTGAAACCTGACTGAAACTCTTCAAAAAGGTCATTGCTGTGTAAATGCTCATACATTTGATTAACAATTATTTTCTCAAGAATTTTAGATAAGAATGGAAGATTGGATATAGGTCTGTAATTTATTAAGTCATCTCGATCAAGCGAAGGTTTCTCAAGCAAAGGTTTAATTACAGCTACCTTAAAAGCTTGTGGTACATACCCATTTACTAAAGATAAATTAATCATATCTGAAATGGGGCTGGTAATCAGAGGGAACACTTCCTTGAATAATTTGGTTGGGATTGTGTCTAACATACAAGTTGAAGGTTTAGATTAAGCTAATATTTCTGATAACTCAGGAAGCTCCACAGGATCAAAACAGTCCAAACACAGATCAAGTTCTACAGTTATTTCCAATGTTGTCTCACTTGGTGAGGATGAAGTAATCATCTTCGGGAGTATGTCAAAGATTTTCTTTTTAATAGAATTAATTTTATTTAGGAAGAATCCCATAAAGTCATGACTGCTAAGAGCTAAGGGAATGGATGGCTCAACAGAGCTATGACTCTGTGTAAGTTTAGCAACTGTACTAAAGAGAAACCTAGGATTATTCTTGTTCTCTTCTATTAAGGATGAGAAATAAGCTGTTCTAGCTTGGTGAAGTGTCTTTTTACACAACAGTAGACTATTTTTCATGCAGAAATATGTAATCAATTAAATTCATTTATTTAGATAGATCCAAACTTAGTTACAAGCATTTTTATTTGATCCCTGTTATAAAACAATGCCGTCAGTCAGGTTCAGTTTATTCTGCTATCTAGGGAAGACCAGCCCATTACATTGAGTCACTGATTTTGTAGCAAACACTCATACTTGGCAAGCATGTGGTGACAATGGAAAGGAACAAATCCCTTTTAACATGAAGAAATGAAGGTTTGGAAACCATTGTCTGACTCGGGGTCAAAGAAAACACAGCAGACAGAAAGAAGCACAGACACACTGGTCCAGAAGTAAAAAAAGAAAAAATAAACCCAGTTAGTGGCAACAGTAGCTCCTTTAGTTGCTTCATTTAGGATAGAAACACAGCTAAGCAAATAAGCTCTGAGCCTTTAATACAATCAATAACAGAACAGAAACTTTTTATGCATGGTGCCGTAAAACGTATTTCGTGTGGGTCTAAACATGAAGAAATTAAACATTTTCTGAAACATTGTGTCACCCTTCTGTTCTGAATAATGCATCATTAGTCAAAATGATCAGAAAGTAAGTCATGTCGCCAGTTTGCATTTCATTCTGAAGCATCCAGCATGTGAGGGGGGTTAAGCGCCTGCATTGTGTGGCGTGAGAGCATATTATTGGGTTGTTGCTACGATATTTGAGTTACAACTGTGCTGATTTTGTAACAGCTGCACATGTGTCCCAAATGTAACCAGTAGCCCAGCTTATCTGGTGATTAAATTGGATGTACTACAGCATCTAATGCATTACTAAGCAGTTCTGGAGCATTGTTATCCAACTGTATCATGTCTTCCTTCCCCATTGAAACAAAAAGGCAGATATTCAATTCAATTCAGTTTATTTATATAGCGCCAATTCACAACACATGTCGTCTCAAGGCACTTCACGAAAGTCATACTGAGCATGCATGTAGCGACAGTGGAGAGGAAAAACTCCCTTTTAACAGGAAGAAACCTCCAGCAGAACCAGAACCAGTGTGAGCGGCCATCTGCCACGACCGACTGGGGGTTAGAGAGAACAGAGCAGAGACACAAAGAGAACAAACAAGCACTGATCTAGGAGTACTTTCTATGGGAAGGAAAAGTAAATGTTAATGGATGTAGCTCCTTTAGTCGTTTCACCTAGAAAGAAGGAACAGATAAACTCTGAGCCAGTTTTCAAGTTTAGAGTCTGAAGACAGCACATAGAGTTAGTCACAGTAGAAGCTCAGTCAGTAGCTATGTCTAGGAGAGAGAAAGGGTTAAACACTTAAAGACAGGGCCATGTGGATCATCGGTAGAGGGGGAGCATTAAGTTGTTGCCAGCAGAAGCTTGGAGGATTCCCCTCTCCAGAAAGGTGTCACAGGTAGACACAGAGTCAGGCCAGGTGTAGCTTCTAGGAAGAGAAAAGAGAGAGAACAAAGTTAAAAGCTGAGATAACAGCAAATAATACAAAATTGGAGAGTAGTGTGAGAATGTAGCGAAGAGGGTGAAAGTGGTCATTATGTCCTCCAGCAGCCGCATAACTAGCATAACTACACAGATAGTTTCAGTTCAGATTATTTAGTTAGACGGCGCTTATTTACAACAATGTCGTCTCAAGGCACCCCACTGTTGGACCACTTGTTTGCTGAATATTGCACCATTTACACATTGCTGGACACCACCAGGCCTTCCGACATCATCGGCAAATTTTGTATCCAGTATTGTCCACCACTACAAATCCCAGTGGGCACTGCGGCTGGTAGGACGGGGATGTCCCAAGTCTGATGTCACACGAGGTTATATGGGAAGGCGGACGTTTTAAACCTTGCTTTCGGCTTGGGACCTCGACACGGTTACCACGCAACTGGAGCAGCAACTCTGGAGACGAGATCCTGCGTGGACTTACATTCTCCCGTTGGCCAACGAAAAGAACGTTCATGACAGAAATTTCTGGAATAAGAAGGCCAGAAATTTCAACTTTACCGATCGAAGGTGTTAGTTTAAAACGTAACCAAAAAAACCACGGAGTTTCAAGGAGATGGATCGCCACCTTGTTTTTTTTGTGCTAGTCGACTGCTGACGGTCAGATCATATTTTTCCCTTTCGCCACTTATAGTCTGATGTTATGAAATTGTATTTGCATGCAACATTGTATCGAACTCTGATGTGCTGTATTGATCGCTGAGGCCGCCGCGTCTCACAAGTTTGTGTCTTTACCGTGCGAACACTGGAGGCCGGTAATACTGGACTACGACAGTAACCTCATGGTGACATTCACCATTTTCTTTGTTCCAACTTCACTGCTTGCTAACTTGCCGCCAAAAGGTTTATGACTCTTTGTCTAAGCTGAGTTTACAACTTTGCTTTGGGGGTTTTATGACAGCCCGTGTCCCGCTGGGCTACGCTTTCTGGCGGGCTGCTCCCAAACTCCATTCAACACCACATGCCTTTGTCATATTACCACTTTTGCCATAACTGCTGGTTGATTTAATACACACACACTGCTGTTTTGCTTTATTTTGTTAGTTAGATATTTTACCCTTTTGTGTAGAACTTTGCATGTTTGAGTAGGTGAAGATTATTAAATCGGAGAGTTAATTGTATCAGGCTGATTTAATAAATTTTCACGTAGATAAAGAGAAGGCGTTTTGTGTTTTTTTTTGTGCAAGAGTGATTTGTCAGTCAAAATAAGGCAAGGTTCCCCATGTTTCAGCAGAAACAGTTGATTAAACAGTGACATTTAATAACTGTAATTATCAGAGGCCTTGAGCCATAATTACAACACCAGAAGACAGCTCTGGTTTCAATTAATAAACGAAGATTTTGGTTAAGGAGTTAATTTTATCGGATTATGATTTTAATTATAATTCTTGATAAATATTCAATTAATCAATAATCTATAATTACAACACCACAAAGGGTCCCACTGATGGTCATTGTTATACTAAAAACCACAAGGATTGGGATACCTCTCTCTGTCAGACTGATTATAACCATTGGAAAAGAGAAGGGGTCATACAGGTAGCAGAAATGGAGGGTGTGTTTGCACCTCAACCATTACTGAGCCGGTTTAGGCTAAACCTGACTCCCCCTTAGTCCATCCAACAGGGAGGGAGCAAGGCTATCAGAACAATCAGATCTCTGATGTATGATGGAGCTAGATCATTAAGGGCTTTGTATGTGAGGAGGATAATTTTAAATTGTATTCTGGATTTAACAGGGAGCCAATGAAGGGAAGCTAAAATAGGAGAAATATGATCTCTCTTTTTAATTTTCATCAGAACTCTTGCTGCAGCATTTTGGATCAGCTGAAGGCTTTTAACTGCATTTTTTGGACATCCTGATAGTAAAGAATTACAATAGTCCAGCCTTGAAGTAACAAATGCATGGACTAGTTTTTCAGCATCAATCCTGGACAGTATATTTCTAATTTTGGCAATGTTCCGGAGATGAAAAACGAAAATCCTAAAAACCTGTTTAATATGGGATTTAAATGACATGTCCTGGTCAAAAATAACACCAAGGTTTTTTACTTTATTATCGGAGGTCAATTTAATGCCATCCAGGTTAAGTGATTGACTAAGCAGTTTCTTTTTTAAAGACTCCGGTCCAAAGACGACAACTTCTGTCTTGTCTGAATTTAGAAGCAGAAAATTTAAAGTCATCCAAGTTTTTATATCTTCAAGACATGCTTGTAGTCTATCTAACTGGTTGGGCTCATCAGGATTTATGGATAAGTAAAGCTGAGTGTCATCAGCGTAACAGTGAAAATTTATCCTATGCTGCCTGATAATTTGACCTATTGGAAGCATATATATAGTAAAGAGAATTGGCCCAAGTACTGAACCCTGTGGTACTCCACAATTAACCCTGGAGTTTAAAGATGATTTATCATTTACATGAACAAACTGGAGTCTGTCAGACAAGTAAGATTTAAACCAGCCTAGTGCTGTTCCCCTGATCCCTACAGCATATTCCAGCCTTTCTAGATCTGAATTTGGAACAAACTTGATTCTTTACAACTGGATATGAATTGAACCTGTTCGTATACTGAAGTGGGTACAGATGGAAAGAATTTAGATAATAAATTCACTAAATATAAAGAAACTCCGACACTTAAAACATGCACTGTCATGGTTGTGCACTTCAAAATATTGACTCTTACATTGGATTTCCTTTGGAAAAAAAGCATCAGAAAGTGCTACAGGTTGGGGGATGTTGCTTTGATTATTTTTTAATTTCTAAAGACAGGTTTACATAGTGCCATTTTCAGAAATGACAGATATGTATGAAATTGTCTGGTTCTGAGTGCTACTGGTAGCCTGTCACAGTGGTCTGTGCAGAGGGACCACTGTACACCGGTGCCACCAGCGCAGCTGTCAGTCTGCAAACCATGAAACCCACATGATATTTGAGGTTTAAAGTGTTTCCACAGAATTTATCCATGCATGACAATGACACATCTCATCACTTTTCCTTCTTTTAGTTCACATTCATTCATGCTTGTGTCCTCATATTTTGTTTTGTGTCATTTCTGTTTGCAAAGCTGTTCCCCACTGTGAATCACAGGGATGGATGTGTAGATGCTTTCCATCACATGTAAGTGTGTTTGACATTTTTTTATTACTTCACTGTTTCCCCTCTATTTGTTCTGAGGGTGTGAATAATAAGTTTGTCCTGCATATCCAGAGCTCATGCATTTCAGGCACCATCAGGAATGAAAGCAGTTAACGGATTAAAGGATTAAAAGCAAAGTATCACAGTTATGTTGATTATTATATGGATTACGCAAAAAGATTTACCTCTATTTAATATGAGAAGACTAAATTAAGTTTAAATCGCTTTAATGACTTAAATAGTATTTAATTTTTGCAGAAGATATCCAGGTATCTGTATGCCTCAAGCTCAACAAACCATGACAGTTCCCTGATATTAAAGAGAGCCTAGAGTTAATTAATACATAAACTAGTTCTTTCTTCTTTTAAATGAACAAATCAACCTGAGAAGGAAGATACGTTTTTTTTTTTCTGTTTATAGAACTTTATTGTTTTTCACCTGAATAGTTTTTGTAAGGAACAGATGCACTTACAAATAATTTAATGTTGGGCCCAGCCATGGAAGGAACAAAAATGACTGAATTACACAAAGAACAAATGATACTAGTAAAAACTCTAAATCCCAGAATGCACTGTATAAAACCATTTTCATGCACAGCTCCAAGGAAGGAGTCTTTACAACAGAGTTCACTCTGTTCACACTGTGATCAGCTGTAGCACGCTGTTAGTGCTCATACATTAATATTTGTATTAATGGAACTTAAAGGTAAATGTGGGACTTAAAGGGGTTGCTAAATAACGTGGCAGCCGCTAATTTTCTTTGCTGTCAGCTGTTAATTCCAGATGTGACATCGTCACCCTCGCCATCAAGACGGCCAAATTTTGAGTTCATAAAGGTTTTTTGCCGTCATCATAGTAGTTCATCGCTTCATTCAATCACGATTAGTCACTGTGACGGCTAGTTAACACAACATTAGGATAGGACATTAAACCCTTTATTAAAATAGTGTTTTATTTTTCCTTCAGCTTTTAAAAACCTGTTAGTTATTAGTTTACTTAATTAGTTTAAAGCTAATTTGACCTCATTTAAAATTTCTCCAAGCAAACCTTGGTTCTTAAAAATACATATTAACTCTGAACCGTGATATTACTGCATCTTTTTATTGGTTTTAGTTTTACTCTTTGGTTTCCTTTTCATTATTTGTTAGTTTTCCTCATTCTTTTCATTTTCCTTAGTTTAATTGAATGTTTCTGGCCTAGTTAAAGGGTTTGTTGACTGAAGTGTTTGAACTGTAAGTTGGAGTATTCTGTTAATAAATTCTTATATTTGTAGAGTAGTTGTTTGTGTTTATTCTGTATATGCTGGTCTGTTAGAGAACACCAGAGCATGAATTCACTTCTTCATCTATTGTTCTATAATACCACGCCTCACCAGCCAGGTTTTTTACGGGCAGAGACTCAGGGCTGATTGGTTATTAATTCCTGAAAGTCAGACATTCCCCCGACTTGGTAGTTTTGATTAAAAGTACTAACTTTAATAATAATTGCCCTCGGCACTTATTAATACTTATTCATAGCGAAACCAAATCTATTTTTGTACAACTGAGTTATGCTAAATTGTGTCTGACTTTGCTGATTTGAACACAAAATACCAAAATCTGTGTCTTGATCTCTTAAAGTTTGGTGCACTGATGCCTTTATGTACCTGGTGTCTAAGGCCTTATTTATACCTCCCAGTCCATTCTACTCTCTGCTCGACTGTGATGTAAATTTTATTATCTGAATCTGCCCATTAAGGTTCACTAGCAGTCTCCAGATTTTTCTGACCGCATTGGTTGTATGCGCTGACAGGAACCACAGTATGACCAATGAAAGGAGAGCACCAAACACAGCAGATAAAGAAAGCAGACAGTCAAATCATGAGCAGCAGAAGAGAAACAACAGGGATGTTATTTTGTAGGAAATACAGTGAGGACAGAGCCGCTCTTTTCCCACAGTGGATAATGTTTTGCTAAGAGACAACAAAGATACAACAAAGTGGACTGATAGTCCCTTTAGTCTCTCTTTGCAGTTATTTTCATTTTCTCTTCTAAGTAGAGACAGTGTAAACCAGCACATTTAGTGAAAATTGTGCATCTCTGATTGGAAAACTGAGGTTTGCCTGAGCTAAAAATGGTACGTATATTTATGTACTCTTCCAACCTCAAGTTGCTTCAGTGAATGGCAAAATAACCTCCCCAGCACAAACACACACACACACACACACACACACACACACACTCAAATGCAGGTAGTGTCATCGTTATCTTGTAACTGCTGAGCCTGTTGGGCTGCTTGGAGTTCAAGTGAATCTACACTAAGCTTAAACAGTAGATATTGTCACTGGAAGTACTTTGCACTATTCTAATATATAAACAGTATTTACTGTAAGTATTGTTTTAAAAAGCTTTGTGTATTTGTTATTTTGTAATGATACTTATTTTTACTAATTATTTTTACTTATTCTAATATCAAAATTTGAAAATAACTCTAGATTTTTGTCTATCTGATTACATCATGTTCACAAATTAAATCAGATGTTTTGGTCAATCAGTTACTCAAATACTTTTTTACTCTTTCTTAAGTACGTTTTTGGATGACTACTTTTTATTTCTGTTAGAGTTCTAATATAAGAAGTAAAGTTACATTTACCTGGGGGCAATTTTTGGCTACTCTGCCCACCTTTGCCAGTTACAAAGACTATAAATAAAAGTAAATAGATTTCTGACTCTGTATCTTGTTCAAAATAAAGAATTAAATGAAATGAAATTAAATTTTTTACCCAGACAGAGAGACAAAAAAGATGACCATGAGCTTTGCTAGATCTGTTTAAAGAACTTACTGCACTGCAGCTCTGTCTGATTTTGTTGTTAATGCCTGTGTTTTAAAACTGCTCATACAGTCCAGGATTGCCAGGGCCAGGGATCCTCTGCCACTCAGTGGACGTTCTCCAAATAGCTTTTTTTTCTTCTGTGCAGTTGGACATGTTAATGGATAGAACAAGTCTGAGCATCTAACCGTTTGTTTTCAGAAGAACGATTAAAAATAAGATGCCCAGGTTAGAGCAGGAAAGTTGTCAAGTATGCCGAAACATGGCTCAGAAGCTCTCTCCTGCTCCCTGTTTGTTTTCTATCATGAAGGGTACACTATCTGACCATTTTGTTTGCAGTCCTCAGCGCTATATCACCTTTTAATTTCACCAGGAAGCAGTGACTAGCTGAAAGTTACTGTAAAGGAATCAATGTCTGCCACACATCACTCTCTTTTTCCTCCTCTCTGTCTCAGGCCTTCACTGGTGTCGGCATAGCAACATTGCACTTCCTATAAATTACAGTGTGGCAACCAATCAAAGAGAAGCTGTGACCCTGGAGAGGCAGTGATAATAAATCAGCTCCTGAGAAGACCTGTGTGTGTTTGTGTGTACGAGAGTGTTTGTCAGAAACAGATTTGTACATTCGTGTTCTCGTGTCTTCTCGAGAGCAAAGTTTTGACTTGAAGCTGTCTAAAACATTTTTGAGGCTTCTGATGGCCCACAGTCTTCCCTGTTGTCTGCTCTTCACATCTTGTGGTTATCTTTTGAAATGTCTGCAAACATTTTTAAGGGCATCATTTCTCTTCCAGTTATGCTTGTTGATTCTAAATTATTCAGAATGAAAAAGAGAGACAGCCAAGTCCTTCCTGTGAGGAAAAAGAAAATATATTTTTTGCATTTTTACATTACTAATTGACACTTTGAAAGCAAAGCCTAAATAACTTTACTTTACGAAGCGCAACAAAAGCTGGCACCACAGATGTGATTGAAGGTATCTAACACACTAAAAGTCATAATCTGTCGGATTTTGAGAACATCATTTCAGACAGCTGCCAATCTTCCCAGCTATAGACGTCCCAGCCAATTCAGCCCAAGGTCAGAGTGTGAATGCTCAGAACATGACAAATCCACAACAGAATGAAAAAGACAAAAAACCAGTCAAAGTCCAGACAAGCATCGGATTACAATGGTTTGGTGGGACCGACAGAGGGCTGTGCAGAAACTAATGTCTGCAAACCTCAACTGAAAAGCACTAGAAAGAAGAGCGGAACAACAACTCATCCGCATTAACGTGAGAGACAATTAAACTCAGACAGAAAACTGCCAGACATTCTACAAACCTTTGGACCCTGAGGAAGAATTTAGATTTTGACACGCAGCCTTTCCATTTTGGCTTAAATTTTGATCAGTTTGAAATCTGTTTGTTTTTGTGCTCTAGAGTTTAGATTTACATAATTTTAGAACCAGCTTTAAAACCAGATAATTTCTTATATCTCCTTAAATCCCTATACCTGAAATGGATGATTACTTATTTTTTCCTACAGGTATAAAAGACTAAGAATACTGTTTTGCATCTTCACAATGCATCTTCACGTGTTTCTTTTATAATTTTCAGTTTAAAATTATTTTTTCGTATTCCTAAACAAGCAAATTGTCAGTCATCTGTTTCCGTATGCGTTCTCCCCACCACTTAAATTATGTGTTCATTATTTTTGGAATCCTGCTGCTTTTTGGCACACCAGGTCATGCATGCTGATTCAGAGCAAACCAGCCATCTCTGAAAATATCGAATGATTGACACAGCAGTGTGGTTACCTTCTTTTATATGTTTGGTGTTGGTTAGCTCACAACTACACACATTACACATTACATGAATGTGCTGAATATTTCTAATAACTGTTTGGATCGTGTATGGTGGGTGTTGATGGCTGTTTGCACAAACACACACATGACCTGATTCATAAATGATAATGATTCAGAGGTCCAGGGTGTGTCAGGTATAAGGCTTTGCTTCTATTTCAAAAATAAAAACTGCTTTGCCTCTAATTCCACAGCATTGCCTGGCAGACAGTTTCTATAAGATTAAATGACCTACCACCTGCTCACATTTTAGAAATGACAGGGATCGTTAAGAGTCCGGCCTCTCTGGAGTTGAGTGTAAAGTCCAAGTAAATTGGTCGAGGATTAGAGTGCAGGCCCGTGTAATTACTTGCTGTACGGATTTTAAGATATGCTGCAAAGTGATGCCCCTCACTGTCTGCTCTCAGCCTAAATCCTCTGGAAATGTTTAGAGATAACAGCAGTTGATGGTAATGTCGCTTGAAGTAAAAGCAGATCAAACAAACAACAGGGGATAAAAAACATTTATTTTTTCAATGGTATCTGCTGGGTCAAGCTAAGCTAACAACAACCCACATCATTAGATCCACTGATCCTCAGTAGGGCCATTGTTGATTTCATGCCTGTATTTTTACATAAAACATCATGTATGAATTATCCTGAAAGATATTGTGCAGTCAGAACAGTAACTTAATCATTTTCAATAAGGTCAGTTATAAGATCTGGATCATGACCAGAACAAATTCTAAGCAGCTGAAATGAGCTTCATCCATAAGGGGATCTGGCTCTACTTAAAAATAAGGTAAGGGGTGGAGCAGAGCCACTGCTCTTCCACACCATAATTTCTGGCCCTAAATTCATAATTAAAGAAGATGGAGAAAGTTGCTGGGGAGAGGGATGGATGGGTGGATGGATGGATGGATGGGTGGATGGGTGGATGGATGGATGGATGGATGGATGGATGGATGGATTTGGCTGGATGGGTGGATGGGTGGGTGGGAATGGATGGATTGGATTGATGGGTGGATAAAAGGTCAGTATTTCATGGTCACGTTTCTTTGGGAGGAGACATTTCCACTGATGATGGTTGTTGGGAAAGAAGCAGGAATCTTAAATGTTAGTTAGTTTAGTTTTTCACAATAAAAAAGATGAAAAATCCCAGACGAAAGTGTCATGCAGTGTTTTGGCAGTTTGGTCTTAACAGCCACTAATTTCTTTAGTTCAACTAGGTTTATTGTTCACCACCTGAACATTATACCTAAGTTCACAAATTCAACACAAGCTGGTTGTTGTTAATTTTCATATTCTCCTATGTGTGTGAAGTAAAGTTTGCAAAAATAAAGTGTTCATGGAGTTAAAAGCTAGTGTATTAGTTGACGTTGCATAGTATTCGCAGCCTGGGCTTTGCAAGCTTTTTTAAATCTGTCTGACTCTCCTTTAGACTCTTCGCTCACAGAAATTGCAGGTCATCATGGTTGAACACCCAAAACTGCCATTATCACAGATTGAGTTTTAATGCTTTCAGGAACAGAAAGCAAATTGAGTCTGAAATTGAAAGTAATTCGTCCAATAATTCTTTTATACCGAAGTGAGGTTGCTGTTCCACTTTGGTTCTGTTTAAGCACAACAGCAAACAAACTCATCACTCAAGTAAATTAAATATATCATCAATTCTGTTATTTTGGCTACTTACCTGTTTGGTGGTCTGAGAGCAAAGTGACTGAATGCATTAAGCTGCAGCTTCATACCTTTTGCCCCTCTCTGCTGTTGCTGCTAACCCGACTGGAAACACCTGAAAACTCCTCCGGCAACAAAATGAAGAAAAAAAACAAAACAAATTTCATAAAAATCCTATATTAGATTTAGCTATTCTTAGCTTTACTGTTCTTACGTTTTGCACATAATGTGTTCTACTAAGCAGTCTTTTTTACAATAGAAATGTTCTTTTACTTGACCATGAATTTACTCTTTTGATCTCTGCAACTGACTTTAGAACTTATTTACAGAAATATGTACTGCCAAAGGTGAGGTTTCTAAAATGAAATACAAGCTAAGCTCAAGTAAACAGCATTTCAATCAGGTTGAGATGTGGACTTAGACTTGGCCATTGAAGCAACTTGATTCTGTTGTTTTTTCAGCCATTCTGTTAAAGATTTGCTGCTTTGTTTGAGATCATTGTCCTATTTATGACTCCGGTTGGGTGAAACTTTGGGTGTCAGATGGATGGCCTTACTTTTCCTTCTAGAATACTTCAGCGTACAGAGGAATTCGTGCCCCCCATAAAGACTGCAAGGTGCCCAGTTCAAGTTCTTGCAAACAAGTCCAAATCATCAGCCCTTCACCGCTGTGCGTGACAGTTGGAATAAGGTGTTTATTTTGATGTGGGTTTTGTTTTTTCTGCAAACATGACGCTGTGCATTGTGACCAAACAGCTCTGCTTTGGTCATCTCTGTCCAAGTGACATTGTTCCTGGCATCTTGATCCACCTGCTGTGCAGCCATATGATTTTTAAAGAGACTTTCTCCCGCAGTCGTTCCAAACACACCAGTCCTTTGTTGTCCTGTTAGGAACTTTAACATCTTATGTGCTGATTGAGGCCTAAGGCGTCTGAGAAGGAGCTCTTGCTTTTTGTCACTTCTTTGAGCATTGCATTATTGTCCGAATTGGCAGTAATAGAAACTATATTCCTGCCGTGACTGTATACAACCCCCGTAACACATGGTGACATTGATGTATAAACTAGAAGGAGGTACACCAAGCCAGTCAGTATATCAGTGTGTTTTATAGTGCTCTCTTTTATGGCGACTAAATCTTGCTTAGTTGATTTTACTGGGATAGCAATATCCCACACAGCTGTGGTGCCTTGTGTCTCTTGCTCAGGAAATGCAGCTAATTTACATGTGCCAACAACAATAACTGTTCATTATGTTTAAAGTAATGATTGTTTGTGTGTTGTTGCAGTCTCATAACCTCATTTGGCAGCAAATCAAATTTTTGGAACAGTTGTGAAATTAGCTGTGGCAGAATGACATTTAAGCCACTGTGGCAAAGAAAACCCAGCAGTTGATTCTGTTCCTGTGACAGCACGCTGAATGACTGATAACTGTTGTAACTTTAGCTCCAGCAGCAGCAACTAGTGCTGAATATGTAGCTGTGAGCTGTGGGACTGCAGTGTTTCCACTCTGTGTACAGCATGTGGCTCTCATCTGACTGTGCCAGCTTTTTGATACTTTCACTGCATGCTAAGTTGATGGTAGAAACTGTACTCAGAAATACCACCAAAGGAGATTTTAAATAAAAAAATTAAATCCACAGAAGAAGGGAATTAATTTGTGTGAAGTTGCCCTCATGTGGAATGCCAACAGTTTCTGTGTTGCAAGTTTTATGCTGTTTGATTATTTTTTTCCAAAACTCACTTCATTGTTTGACTGTGGCAGGGAAACAGTACATTTAGACTCAGTCACACAATGTACCCGTATGACCCCCTCTCTTTTCCAGTGGTTATAATCAATCTGACAGAGAGAGGTATCCCAATCATTGTGGTTTTTATTATAACAATGGCCATCAGTGGGCTCTAGATGGACAAACTGTCTACTTTTAAGGCTAGACTTAAAACTTTCCTTTTTGATAAAGCTTATAGTTAGAGTGGCTTAGGTTATCCTGAGCTATCTCTGTAGTTATGCTGCTATAGGCTTAGGCTGCTGGAGGACATAATGACCACTTTCACCCTCTTCGCTACATTCTCACACTGCTCTACAATTTTGCATTATTTGCTGTTATTTCAGCTTTTAACTTTGTTCTCTCTCTTTTCTCTTCCTAGAAGCTACACCTGGCCTGACTCTGTGTCTACCTGTAACACCTTTCTGGAGAGGAGAATCCTCCAAGCTTCTGCTGGCAACAACTTAATGCTCACCCTCTACCGATGATCCACATGGCCCTGTCTTTCAGTGTTTAACCCTTTCTCTCTCCTAGACATGGTGATTGACTGAGCTTTTACTGTAACTAACTCTATGTGCTCTCTTCAGACTCTAAACTTGAAAACTGGCTCAGAGTTTATCTGTTCTTTCTTTCTAGGTGAAACGACTAAAGGAGCTACATCCATTAACATTTACTTTTCCTTCCCATAGAAAGTACTCCTAGATCAGTGCTTGTTTGTTCTCTTTGTGTCTCTGCTCTGTTCTCTCTAACCCCCAGTCGGTCGTGGCAGATGGCCGCTCACACTGGTTCTGGTTCTGCTGGAGGTTTCTTCCTGTTAAAAGGGAGTTTTTCCTCTCCACTGTCGCTACATGCATGCTCAGTATGACTTTCGTGAAGTGCCTTGAGACGACATGTGTTGTGAATTGGCGCTATATAAATAAACTGAATTGAATTGAATATCTGCCTTTTTGTTTCAATGGGGAAGGAAGACATGATACAGTTGGATAACAATGCTCCAGAACTGCTTAGTAATGCATTAGATGCTGTAGTACATCCAATTTAATCACCAGATAAGCTGGGCTACTGGTTACATTTGGGACACATGTGCAGCTGTTACAAAATCAGCACAGTTGTAACTCAAATATCGTAGCAACAACCCAATAATATGCTCTCACGCCACACAATGCAGGCGCTTAACCCCCCTCACATGCTGGATGCTTCAGAATGAAATGCAAACTGGCGACATGACTTACTTTCTGATCATTTTGACTAATGATGCATTATTCAGAACAGAAGGGTGACACAATGTTTCAGAAAATGTTTAATTTCTTCATGTTTAGACCCACACGAAATACGTTTTACGGCACCATGCATAAAAAGTTTCTGTTCTGTTATTGATTGTATTAAAGGCTCAGAGCTTATTTGCTTAGCTGTGTTTCTAT
Organism: Crenichthys baileyi; assembly: GCA_036173005.1. NCBI lineage: Eukaryota > Metazoa > Chordata > Actinopteri > Cyprinodontiformes > Goodeidae > Crenichthys > Crenichthys baileyi. Next base: position 308,740 of record JAHHUM010002883.1, read on the forward strand.
CCTAAATGAAGCAACTAAAGGAGCTACTGTTGCCACTAACTGGGTTTATTTTTTCTTTTTTTACTTCTGGACCAGTGTGTCTGTGCTTCTTTCTGTCTGCTGTGTTTTCTTTGACCCCGAGTCAGACAATGGTTTCCAAACCTTCATTTCTTCATGTTAAAAGGGATTTGTTCCTTTCCATTGTCACCACATGCTTGCCAAGTATGAGTGTTTGCTACAAAATCAGTGACTCAATGTAATGGGCTGGTCTTCCCTAGATAGCAGAATAAACTGAACCTGACTGACGGCATTGTTTTATAACAGGGATCAAATAAAAATGCTTGTAACTAAGTTTGGATCTATCTAAATAAATGAATTTAATTGATTACATATTTCTGCATGAAAAATAGTCTACTGTTGTGTAAAAAGACACTTCACCAAGCTAGAACAGCTTATTTCTCATCCTTAATAGAAGAGAACAAGAATAATCCTAGGTTTCTCTTTAGTACAGTTGCTAAACTTACACAGAGTCATAGCTCTGTTGAGCCATCCATTCCCTTAGCTCTTAGCAGTCATGACTTTATGGGATTCTTCCTAAATAAAATTAATTCTATTAAAAAGAAAATCTTTGACATACTCCCGAAGATGATTACTTCATCCTCACCAAGTGAGACAACATTGGAAATAACTGTAGAACTTGATCTGTGTTTGGACTGTTTTGATCCTGTGGAGCTTCCTGAGTTATCAGAAATATTAGCTTAATCTAAACCTTCAACTTGTATGTTAGACACAATCCCAACCAAATTATTCAAGGAAGTGTTCCCTCTGATTACCAGCCCCATTTCAGATATGATTAATTTATCTTTAGTAAATGGGTATGTACCACAAGCTTTTAAGGTAGCTGTAATTAAACCTTTGCTTGAGAAACCTTCGCTTGATCGAGATGACTTAATAAATTACAGACCTATATCCAATCTTCCATTCTTATCTAAAATTCTTGAGAAAATAATTGTTAATCAAATGTATGAGCATTTACACAGCAATGACCTTTTTGAAGAGTTTCAGTCAGGTTTCAGAGCTCATCATAGCACTGAAACAGCTCTGCTGAAAGTCACTAATTATATTCTTATGGCCTCAGATAATGGACTTGTGTCTGTACTGGTTCTGTTAGATCTCAGTGCTGCATTTGATACAGTCGATCATAATATTCTCTTAGAAAGGCTGGAATATGCTGTAGGGATCAGGGGAACAGCACTAGGCTGGTTTAAATCTTATCTGTCTGACAGATTCCAGTTTGTTCATGTAAATGATAAATCATCTTTAAACTCCAGGGTTAATTGTGGAGTACCACAGGGTTCAGTACTTGGGCCAATTCTCTTTACTATATATATGCTTCCAATAGGTAAAATTATCAGGCAGCATAGGATAAATTTTCACTGTTACGCTGATGACACTCAGCTTTACTTATCCATAAATCCTGATGAGCCCAACCAGTTAGATAGACTACAAGCATGTCTTGAAGATATAAAAACTTGGATGACTTTAAATTTTCTGCTTCTAAATTCAGACAAGACAGAAGTTGTCGTCTTTGGACCGGAGTCTTTAAAAAAGAAACTGCTTAGTCAATCACTTAACCTGTATGGCATTAAATTGACCTCCGATAATAAAGTAAAAAACCTTGGTGTTATTTTTGAACAGGACATGTCATTTAAATCCCATATTAAATAGGTTTTTAGGATTTTCGTCTTTCATCTCCGGAACATTGCCAAAATTAGAAATATACTGTCCAGGATTGATGCTGAAAAACTAGTCCATGCATTTGTTACTTCAAGGCTGGACTATTGTAATTCTTTACTATCAGGATGTCCAAAAAATGGAGTTAAAAGCCTTCAGCTGATCCAAAATGCTGCAGCAAGAGTTCTGATGAAAATTAAAAAGAGAGATCATATTTCTCCTACTTTAGCTTCCCTTCATTGGCTCCCTGTTAAATCCAGAATAGAATGTAAAATTATCCTCCTCACATATAAAGCCCTTAATGATCTAGCTCCATCATACATCAGAGATCTGATTGTTTCATATGTTCCTAACAGAGCACTTCGTTCTCAGACTGCAGGTTTACTGGTGGTTCCTAGAGTCTCTAGAAGTAGAATGGGAGGCAGATCCTTTAGTTATCAGGCTCCTCTCCTGTGGAACCAGCTCCCAGTTTTAGTCCATGAGGCAGACACCCTGTCTACTTTTAAGGCTAGGCTTAAAACTTTCCTTCTGATAAAGCTTATAGTTAGTGGCTTAGGTTATCCTGAGCTATCTCTGTAGTTATGCTGCTACAGGCTTAGGCTGCTGGAGGACATACTGACCACTTTCACTCTCTTCACTACATTCTCGTACTACTCTCCAATTTTGCATTATTTGCTGTTATTTCAGCTTCCCGGAGAGGGAAGGTTCTGCCAAGCTTGTGCTGCCAACAACTGAATGCTCACCTTCTACAATTGATACACTTGGCCCTGTCTTTCAGTGTTTAACCCTGTCTCTCCTAGACAGAGCTACTGCCTGAGCTTCTATTGTGACTAACTCTATGTGCTCTCTTTCATCCTCTAGACTTGAAAACTGGCACAGAGTCCTTCTGCTTAGCTGTCTTTCTCTCCTAGATGAAGCCTTTAAAGGAGCTACAACCATTAATGATTCACTTTTCTTTCCCATAGAAAGTACTACTGGATCAGTGCTTCTGTGTTCTTTTTGTGTCTCTGCTCTGTTCTCTCAAACCTCCAGTCGGTCGTGGCAGATGGTCGCTCCCGGCCGGGGGTCTTTCTGCATGGAGTTTGCATGCTCTCCCTGTGCATACGTGGGTTCTGTGCATTTATTATGTACACACATAATGTACATAACACTCTTTTTTTACTATCTAATTAAATTTACTTTGTTTTAGAAATGCATTTATAGCTTTTTGCATTTGGCCAATCCCTGAATAAAACGCAGTGTGTGTTGCCTCTTTATAAGTAATCTCATGAAAAGATACAAACCTTGAAATTCAAATACTCAGCACTAGTGTGATACATTACCTTTGAAATGAAGTATCCCATGACCATGTCCATGTGTGTAACCCAGTCTATATATTTTTGTAATTTGCACTCCAGATGCTAATTATGTGCAAGTAGAAAAGCAAGAAATCCCTGGCTATGGCAAAAAGTAAAACAATTAAACAACTGTGAAAATAAATTGTTTGATATGACAAGTCTAAAAGTGTTCTTCATGGGGGTTTGCAAATGATCATCTACCTACATCTCTAACTTTCTCCTATATATTTGTGGCCAAGTCAGAAGAGTCTATTAAGGATCTTGTCAAGTACAGGGTGCCATTATTATAAATAAATGGCATTAATTGCATTAATTTTGGGCTTTATAACAGCAAAACTTTCCCAGGTTGGAATGATGATTCAACACACAACCTACATTCAAGACACTTAATGTTAGCTGCTTTATCTATTCCAGAATCCAGTTTGAGTGTTTTTGGTCAACATATTATCTGCTCAAATGTATCTTGCTGTCATATACAAAAAAGATGTGGCGTTAAATGACTAATTTTCTGGGAAGGTTTAAATCCTTGCTTTCATAAGATCCTTATTCAGATGACTGGCTCAGTTTCATTCCTTTAATTTCAGCTAAAAAGTAATTTCCCCTAAGCCAGGTTTTTTGCACAATCAGGTCTTCTGTATATATTATTTTTTTAATAAACAAAAAAAATGTTCAGCAGCAATTATATTATATTATTGTGGATTCCTAACTAAATTACGGAGGTTTTGAATTTTCTAGTTTTTACATGGTTGTCTTTGTGCAGTGAAAGATGAACTCATAAAAATAGCTCCAAACATATATTCTACTGGTAAGGTACTATAAATAAATTGCACATGCAATAAGTGAGCATGTTGCTTGCGATTTTCAAAGATTGCACATGCGATGGATAGCAGGTGCAAAACAGTTGCAGACCACCCCATTTAAATAAGCAAATTGCGTGTGTTACTGGCCAGAACAAGTGGAAAAGCAAGCAGATCCTCTGCTGTGTTGCTAGAAATATGCAGGGATTGTTGCGCTGTATCATTATACATGATCCAGTTGCTGATTTTTTACTTCTGTTCCGTTCAGCCCTTGCTTTTCTGGACTGTTACAGTTAGTTAGCTTTGTTGTGCTACTCACAGCAGGTTTGTCATCTGCCCTGACGAGATTATTTTTCTTTTCTTGCTCAACGTAACTCTCAACGAATTGGACAATCAATATTAACAATATAAAAGCCAAATATATCTGTTGATTAATTTGTCTCCCTTGATCTTTTAATTCTTTTCAGAGACTCACCGGGTTCTGTTGTTTTTTGAGATTTTGAAGAGTTCGGAGTTTATCGTAAACAGCCACTGTCTGGGTCTGGGAGTATGTGTTTGTTTTCTGTTTCTTGCCCGATAGTTACTCTGCTTAGTTCATAGCTGACGTGGGAGGTCATGGGCGCACTGGTGACAGGTGTGGCTGATCCTGCTGATTGCTGCTGGGAGCATTTAAGCAGGAGGCTGCCAGCACTTCGACGCCTGAGTGTTAGCCAACAGTGGTAACAGACTATTGCCAGACTCTAGCTTTGTGACTAAGCTTTCGTGTTTTCTTAGAGATTCGACTAACCTTCGTGTGTCCTCCTTCTTAGGTTACTTTCAAGCCCTGGCTCTGTTTCCAGGTCGTTTCCTGACTTCCTGACTAAGATTCAAGCCTCCTGTTACCTTCTCTAGACAAACTTCAAGCTGGCAGCTTTCTGGCTCTGCGATCCACCAGCCACAATCATAAGCAAACCTTGTTCACCCTCCAAAGAGCTCCCATGCAAGCCCCACCACCTAGCGCACCACGCCAACTACTTCACACCACGGACTAAGCTCAACTGGACATCCCGGAAACCTCCTTCAAGCATCCATAGACCAACTTACCTTGGATATTACCCTCCTCAGTTTCCTCTGGTCTCCTGCTCCGAGACTCCACATCTTTCTTTCCCCTTGGCAGTTCAGTCATCTCTTCCAGTAAGCGTCTCATCTTACTTCTACTGTCATAGTCATCCCCATCACTTTGTACTTACCTGTTCTCTCCTTCTCTGTGCAGTTGATCCTGGTCCTGGTTCACTCGCCACTACTCATTCCTGTGAAAATTAATCTCTTAAAAGTCTGTAATATTCTCCTGAGTGTATTTCTGCATGTGGGTGAGATCTGTTAACCAGACCCAGCCGATGTGTTTAGGAAAACCCTTTCTGAACACACACACCAAATACAAACTCACGGTTCAACCCTTTGTTCCCTGGCAGATCAGCAGAGACAAACCAACCTACAGCTCGATACAACATACCCTGAACTGGCAGACGCCCGCAACTGCAGATGGCGCTGCAGCTTCCCAGGTCTCACAGCAGCTGCTTCACTCACGTGATGTCATTTCCCCTAACCGTTCTCCAGAGAGGTGGGTAATCGTGGGGGTTTCCTCCTTCAGTGTACACTTATCTTTAAGCGCTCCCCACATTCTTTTCCACATGACGATGTGAAGATAATATATATTATAGGATTACTGACCGGCAAGGCTTTAAAATTGGCTGTGGCCCGCTTCACAAACTGCAATCAGTGCAGTTGCACATTTGAAGAGTTTCTGCAGGAATTTAGACAGACGTTTTCTTGTAAAGCAGATCAGACAAGTGTAGCTCGCTGTTTGTGGTCATTAAGACAAAGAAACAGACCAGTATCTGAATTTTCAATTGAATTTCGCACTTTAGCGGCTGCTTCTGGTTGGGACAATTGTGCCCTTAAGACAGCCTTTTTCCAGTCCTTGAATGACCCTTTAAAAGATGAACTAGCACTTCTAGATGAACCTGAGACTCTCAATGAACAAATCGCCTTAGCCACAAGGGTAGATAATCGATTAAGAGATAGGAGAAAGTCCCGAGTAGAGAGTGCTGCTGTGAGACCCCAATTTTCTGTTAACACATATCAAACCATTAAACCTTTACCTCTGACTCCAATTTCTGATCCCGAACCTATGCAGGTGGGGCGCACTCGCCTCTCATCAGAAGATAGACAGAAACGCAGGCAGGCTAATCTGTGTTTATACTGTGGGTCCTCAGATCATTTCATAGCCTCTTGCCCCGCTTGTCCCATACGGCCAAAAGACAGGGTCCATCAGCTTTAAAGGGGGGGCTGCCGGACCACCACATTTTTCTGAAAGCCCCCAGATTCAGCCTGCCTGCTTCAATATTATTTAACCTGCACACCCAGAACTTGTCAGCCCTGATCCTGAACCTCGTGCCCAGATTGAGGTGGAGCCCCTTTGGACCCCCCCCCCACCCTCCGCTTAGTTTCAGCAATGTTGGAAAATAACCCATCGAACTAGACCTTTACAACTTGCACTCTCTGGAAATCAGAGGGAGGAGATTTAATTTTTTGTGTTCCCCAACTCAATTCAATTCAATTCAGTTTATTTATATAGCGCCAATTCACAACACATGTCGTCTCAAGGCACTTCACAAAAGTCAGGTACATACATTCCAATTAATCCTAATCACTGAACAGTGCAGTCAGATTCAGTTATTTATTAAAATTGAATAAAAAGTTGTTCTATTTAAGGTAACCCAGCAGATTGCATCCAGTCAGTGACTTGCAGCATTCACTCCTCCTGGATGAGCATGTAGAGACAGTGGACAGTCACTGGCGTTGACTTTGCAGCAATCCCTCATACTGAGCATGCATTGTAGCGACAGTGGAGAGGAAAAACTCCCTTTTAACAGGAAAAAACCTCAGCAGAACCAGGCTCAGTGTGAGCGGCCATCTGCCACGACCGACTGGGGGTTAGAGAGAACAGAGCAGAGACACGAAGAGAACAAAGAAGCACTGATCCAGGAGTACTTTCTATGGGAAGGAAAAGTAAATGTTAATGGATGTAGCTCCTTTAGTCGTTTCACCTAGAAAGAAAGAACAGATAAACTCTGAGCCAGTTTTCAAGTTTAGAGTCTGAAGAGAGCACATAGTTAGTTATAGTAAAACCTCAGTCAGTAGCTATGTCTAGGAGAGAGAAAGGGTTAAACACTGAAAGACAGGGCCATGTGGATCATCGATAGAGGGTGAGCATTAAGTTGTTGCCAGCAGAAGCTTGGAGGATTCCCCTCTCCAGAAAGGTGTTACAGGTAGACACAGAGTCAGGCCAGGTGTAGCTTCTAGGAAGAGAAAAGAGAGAGAACAAAGTTAAAAGCTGAAATAACAGCAAATAATGCAAAATTGAAGAGTAGTGTGAGAATGTAGCGAAGAGGGTGAAAGTGGTCATTATGTCCTCCAGCAGCCTAAGCATGACTACATGACTAAGCAGCATAACTACAGAGATGGCTTAGGTTATCCTGAGCTAACTATAAGCTTTATCAAAAAGGAAAGTTTTAAACCTAGCCTTAAATGTAGACAGTTTGTCCATCTAGAGCCCACTGATGGCCATTGTTATACTAAAAACCACAACGATTGGGATACCTCTCTCTGTCAGATTGACCATAACCATTGGAAAAGAGAGGGGGTCATACAGGTAGCAGAAATGGAGGGTGTGTTTGCACCTCAACCATAACTGAGCCGGTTTAGGCTAAATCTGACTCCCCCTTAGTCCATCCAACAAGGGGCGAAGAAGACGGAGGTAAAATAAGGAAGATAGCTCAGGATAACCTAAGCCACTAACTATAAGCTTTATCAAAAAGGAAAGTTTTAAGCCTAGCCTTAAAAGTAGACAGGGTGTCCGCCGCACGGACTAAAACTGGGAGCTGCTTAGGCCTCCCATTCTACTTCTAGAGACTCTAGGAACCACCAGTAAACCTGCAGTCTGAGAACGAAGTGCTCTGTTAGGAACGTATGGAACAATCAGATCTCTGATGTATGATGGAGCTAGATCATTAAGGGCTTTATATGTGAGGAGGAGAATTTTAAATTCTATTCTGGATTTAACAGGGAGCCAATGAAGGGAAGCTAAAATAGGAGAAATATGATCTCTCTTTTTAATTTTCATCACAACTCTTGCTGCAGCATTTTGAATCAGCTGAAGGCTTTTAACTGCATTTTTTGGACATCCTGATAGTAAAGAATTACAATAGTCCAGCCTTGAAGTAACAAATGCATGGACTAGTTTTTCAGCGTCAATCCTGGATAGGAGATGAAAAAAGGAGATGAAAAAAGGAAATCCTAGAAACCTGTTTAATATGGGATTTAAATGACATGTCCTGGTCAAAAATATCACCAAGGTTTTTTACTTTATTATCGGAGGTCAATTAAATGCCATCCAGGTTAAGTGATTGACTAAGCAGTTTCTTTTTTAAAGACTCCGGTCCAAAGACGACAACTTCTGTCTTGTCTGAATTTAGAAGCAGAAAATTTAAAGTCATCCAAGTTTTTATGTCTTCAAGACATGCTTGTAGTCTATCTAACTGGTTGGGCTCATCAGGATTTATGGATAAGTAAAGGTGAGTGTCATCAGTGTAACAGTGAAAATGTATCCTATGCTGCCTGATAATTTTACCTATTGGAAGCATATATATAGTAAAGAGAATTGGCCCAAGTACTGAACCCTGTGGTACTCCACACTTAACCCTGGAGTTTAAAGATGATTTATCATTTACATGAACAAACTAGAATCTGTCAGACAAATAAGATTTAAACCAGCCTAGCACTGTTCCCCTGATCCCTACAGCATATTCCAGCCTTTCTAAGAGAATATTATGATCGACTGTATCAAATGCAGCACTGAGATCTAAGAGGACAAGTACAGACACAAGTCTGTACTATTCTTATTGTACTGAGGCAATAAGAATATCATTAGTGACTTTCAGCAGAGCTGTTTCAGTGCTATGATGAGCTCTGAAGCCTGACTGAAACTCTTCAAACAGGTCATTGCTGTGTAAATGCTCACACATTTGATTAGCAACTATTTTCTCAAGAATTTTAGATAAGAATGGAAGATTGGATATCGGTCTGTAATTTATTAAGTCATCTCGATCAAGCGAAGGTTTCTTAAGCAAAGGTTTAATTACAGCTACCTTAAAAGCTTGTGGTACATATCCATTTACTAAAGATAAATTAATCATATCTAAAATGGGGCTGGTAGTCAGAGGGAACACTTCCTTAAATAATTTGGTTGGGATTGGGTCTAACATACAAGTTGAAGGTTTAGATGAAGCTAATTTTTCTGATAACTCAGGAAGCTCCACAGGATCAAAACTGTTCTTAATAGAATCAATTTTATTTTGGAAGAATCCCATTAAATCATGACTGCTGAGAGCTAAGGGAATGGATGGCTCAACAGAGCTATGACTCTGTGTAAATTTAACAACTGTACTAAAGAGAAACCTAGGATTATTCTTGTTCTCTTCTATTAAGGATGAGAAATAAGCTGTTCTAGCTTGGTGAAATGTCTTTTTATACAACAGTAGGCTATTTTTCCAGATTAAGTAGGAATCCTCTAAGTGTGTAGAGCGCCATTTTCGCTCCAATTTTCTAACATTGTGCTTTAAAGTACGCAGCTCTGAATTAAACCAGGGACCCTGCCTCCTATGAATAATTACCTTCTTTTTCAAGGGGCTGCATTGTCTAATGCACCACTCAATGATGAAGTAACACTCTGAACAAGAGAATCAATTTGTGAAGGGGAAGAAACAAAATTATTGCCCTCCACTGTGTTTTTCTGTGATAATGTGGAAATTAAAAGTGGAACAGATTCTTTAAAGGTTGTTACAGCATTGTCTGATAATGATCTACTATAATGAAATTTTCTTTCAGGTGTGGAGTACTCTGTTAAATTAAACTCAAAGGTTTATTAAAAAATGGTCAGAAAGCACATGGTTGGGAGAAAATATTGTTATGTCTTTACACTCAATGCCATATGTCAGCACAAGGTCCAGAGAATGAAGACAAACGTGGGTAGGTTTGTTAATGTTTTGAGTAAAGCCAATTGAGTCTAAGATAGCATTAAAGGCTATATTTACTTTCAGTGTCAACATGAATGTTAAAATCCCCCACTATAATAACTTTATCTGTATTTAACACTAAATCAGATAAAAGGTCTGAAAACTGATCTGAAAATTGAGAGTAAGGGGCTGGTGGACGGTACAAAACAACAAACAGAAGTAGTTTTATTACTTTGCAATTATATTCAAAAGAGTTGTAGCTATTGTTTGGTCTGGGACTAGTCAATAAATCGGACTGAAAGATGGTTGCTACTCCTCCTCCTCGCACAGTATTTCGAGGAATGTGAAAATTTTAATAATTAGTAGGAGTTGACTCATTTATAGTAACATAATCCTCTTGCTGCAGCCAGGATTCTGTTAGGCAAAATAAATCAATCTGATTGTCACAAATCAGGTCACTAACTAGCAATGTCTTTGAAGAGAGAGATCTTATGTTCAGTAGGCCACATTTAATTGTTTTATTTTTATTTTTAGTCTGAGTTGTGTTTATTTTTATTAGATTTTCCTGATTTCCTCTTTTTAGATAATTTTTTAATCTATTCAATTTTGGCCGTGGGCGAGACACTATCTTAATAGGGTAACGGGTGGGTGGGTAGCAGTACAGAAGCTGCAGAGAGGAGTGTTAAACTATGACCCTGCAGAGAGGAGTGTTTAACTATGACCCTGCTTCCTGGTCTGAACCCTGGGTTGTCAGAGGTTTGGAGAACTAATAAATTCGGCCAGATTCCTAGAAAGAAGAGCTGCTCCATCCAAAGTGGGATGGATGCCATCTCTCTGGATCAGACCAGGTTTTCCCCAAAATTTTCGCCAATTATCAATGTAGCCCACATTGTTTTCTGGACACCACCTAGACAGCCAGCGGTTGAATGACAGCATGCGGCTAAACATGTCGTCACTGGTCAGATCGGGGAGGGGACCAGAGAAAATTACGGAGTCCGACATTGTTTTGGCAAACTTACACATCGAAGCAACACTAACTTTAGTGACCTCCGATTGACGTAACCGGGTGTCATTACCACCAGCGTGAATAACAATCTTACTGTATTTACGCTTATCCTTAGCCAGCAGTTTCAGGTAGGATTTTATGTCGCCCGTTCTGGCCCCTGGCAGACATTTGACTATGGTCGCTGGTGTCTCTAGTGCCACGTTTCTGACTATGGAGCTGCCAATTACCAGAGTTGGCTTCTCAGCGGGTGTGTCACTGAGCGGGGAAAATCTATTAGAAATGCAGACGGGTTGGTGGTGACCTGTGGGCTGAGATCTAGGACTATGCTTCCTATGTACCGTCACCCAGCCGGCCTGAGGCCGCGGCTGCGGGGCTCTGCTGGAGGACTGCTACGGGGAGCTACCCTCGGTGGATCCGCGCTGGCTAAGGGGCCTCAGCTATCTGCTGGTTTTTCAACAGCACGGAGCCGGGCCTCCAAATCCGACACCCTCGCCCCCAAAGCTACAAAAATGCTACATTTATTACACGTACCATTATCACTAAAGGAGGCAGAGGAGTAACTGAACATCTGACACAGAGAGCAGGAGAGGAGACTCAGAGAGAGAAACAGCAGAACGGATAGCCATGGTGGAGCTAAAGCTAACGCTAAGCTAGCGACCCCTTACCACTACTAGAAAAAACCGTGTAACACACGGAGAGTCCCCAAACGTTAAATACAACAACAGAAAGTACGTGTTTTAACGTGCTTATGTATTAGAATAAGAGATATCACAGTAGAGAGAAATCAGATCAAACAAGATAGCCTTCACACAATCCACCAAGTGCAAAACAGGAAGTGACGAGTACGCCTTACCATTCTCTGAATTCTTTAGTGTTAGGATTACCCTGGTTATAGAAACACAACCCCCCCTTGGATTGGTCCAAGTGTCGCGTAGAGTCCTGGTCCACCAACTGTCTCTCCTCTTGCCTCCACTCAGCCATTTTCCTCAGCCCCCCCCCAATTTAGAGATTGATGAAAATAACTTCCCGGATCTCTCACAGGTTCCCACTGAGTATCATGACTTAAAGCAATTCTTTAATAAGACAAAAGTCCTGTCTTTGCTACCTCACAGACCCTACGATTGTGCCATAGACCTACTTCCAGGGGCCCCTCTTCCTGCTAGCAGATTGTATAATATTTTGCGACCTGAACAACTAGCTGTGGAGAAATATATAAATGAGTCTCTGGCGGCTGATATTATTCACCACTCCTCTTCTCCCCTAGGGACAGGGTTTTTCTTTGTAGGAAAGAAAGATGGATCCCTCCGTCCTTGCATTGACTATAAGGGCTTGAACCAGATTACTATTAAGAACAAGTACCCTCTCCCTCTTCCCACCTCAGCCTTTGAACCAGTTCATGGTTCAACTGTCTTCACGAAACTGGATCTAAGAAATGCTTACCATTTAGTCAGAATCCGCCAGGGGGATGAGTGGAAAACTGCTTTCAAAACACCTCTAGGACATTTTGAATATCTTGTGATGCCTTTTGGCCTTTGTAATGCCCCAGCAGTGTTTAAGGCCTTAGTAAAATCCTCAGAGACTTCCTGAACGTTTTTGTTTTTGTATACCTTGAAGACATCCTTATTTATTCAAAGAACATTGAGGAGCATCGCTGCCATGTCCACCAGGTCCTTCAGCAGCTTCTAGAAAATAGAATCTTTGTGAAAGCTGAGAAATGCAAGTTTAAACGGTCTTCTGTTACGTTTTTGGATTTGGTCCTTTAGGGTGAACAGGTCCACTCCGACCCAGAAAAGATAAGAGCAGTTCTCGAATGGCCAGTACCAGACTCCCGCAAACAGTTACAACGCTTCCTAGGATTTGCAAACTTTTATCGGAGATTCATAACGAATTACAGTCAAACCACTGCTCCCCTTACTGCCTTAACATCCTCCAAGATCCCATTCACCTGGATACAAGAAGCAAACACAGCCTTCCTTTTTTAAAGGAGAAGTTTTCTCAGGCCCCCATCCTGTTCACCCCTCCAAACAGTTCGTTTTGGAGGTGGATGCCTCCGACACAGGAGTGGGGGCAGTTCTGTCACAGGTTTCCCAAACTGATGTAAAATTACAGCCTTGTGTCTTCTTTTCTCGCAGACGCAGCACTGAACACAACTATGATGTGGGGGACAGAGAACTTTTAGCCATTAAGCTGGCCCTGGAGGAATGGTGTCACTGGCTAGAGGTGCTGAACATCCTTTGTTAGTTTGGACAGATCATAAGAACTTGGCTTCTTTGCAGTCAGCCAAGCAGCTGAATTCTCGTCAGTCCCGTTGGTCTTTGTTTTTCTCTCGTTTTGATCTATCCATTTCTTACAGACCAGGATCAAGAAATACTAAGCCTGACGCCCTGTCCCGACAATTCTCTGCCAATGACTGGGCCCAACGTGATGAGCCCTATCCCAGAACTGGTCCACCTAATCGATCCTTTGTGCCTTCGTCTGTCCACCTTCAGCTTATTCACTGGATCCACTCTTCAACGTTTTCAGCTCATCCTGGAGCCACCAGGACCATTGCACTCATCTCAAGAAGATTTTGGTGGCCCTCACTACATAAGGACATTAAGGAGTATGTTCATGCCTGTAGTATCTGCGCCAGAAATAAGCCAAGTAATTAACCACCCTCCGGACTTCTCCAACCCCTTCATGTTCCCAGACGGCCCTGGTTTCACATCCCCCTAGACTTTGTTACTGGCCTCCCTACCTCACAAGGTATGACTACCATCCTAACCATTATTGATCGTTTTTTTAAAGCCTGCCATTTTATTCCTCAAAGGAAACTGCCGTCCGCCCTCCAGACTGCTAAGCTACTCACCAAGCACGTCTTTCGGCTGCATGGCATACCCCAGGACATACTTTCCGATCGAGGAACCAGTTCATCTCACAGGTGTGGAAACAGTTTTGCTTAGCTCTCGGGGCTAACGTGTCATTGACTTCAGGTTACCATCCTCAATCAAATGGACAGGCCGAGAGGATGAACCAGCAATTGGAATCCACTCTCAGATGCCTCACGTCCACCAACCCAACAGACTGGTGCTCTTTTATTCCTTGGATTGAGGATGCCCATAATTCACACAAATCCTCCGCCACCAGTTTCTCACCCTTCGAAGTGTCCATTGGCTATCAACCACCCCTCTTTTCCGCTGACAAAAAAGAAATTGCTGTCACCTCAGTCCGGGATTCGACCATTCATGCTCATTCAGTCCCACTGCTGTCCGTCTCCGTCTGCCCTCGAGTCTTCGTATTCATTCCACATTTCACGTCTCCCAAATCAAGCCCGTTTCTGTTCTGTTGTTTTTTTGAGAGTTTATGTTTGAAGAGTTCGGAGTTTATCACAAACAGCCACATTATTTAAGCCTGGACGTAATATTAACAACACAAAAATAGATTGTTATGGCAATCTGTATGTTATAGCTTTGCTCATTTTAAAACATAGCGTCACATAACTGACCTGCAAAGAAGTTAAATGAAACATTTATGTATGTAAAAATAAATTATTTTCCAATGATTTTACTAAATTGGTTTTGTTTTGCCAAAATTTTAACGATATACAACGTGTTTGATTGTTTAAATTGTTTTTTTGGTGACAAAATAATTTTTAACTGCATAAACAAAACCCTCCCCTGGCATATGTTCACATTTAAACAACGTAATCGTAAACTGATCCAGCTCTGATTGCCCTGCAATGACATAATGTTACTGTCAATAAAGCAATGTGTTTTTAGTGACAAGGTTAAAGCATACAGTGTCTTTGTCACCACATGGAAAAGCTGCTTAAAATGGTAATTTTTCACCTGCTAAGAAGTGATTTTAGCATCCAGTTTGCAAATGAAGGATTTAATCTGGCATTCAACACCATCATTCCCCGACTAGTGGACAAACTGAGGGACATTGGACTTCCACTCTCCACCTGCATGTGGATCCACAGCTTCCTGTCCAGTCACAACTAGAGGGTCAGACTGGGTCGACATACATCTTTAGTTCTCCACAAGGTTGTGTGTTGAGCCTCCTGCCCACCATAAAGGGCAGTACGACTGCATCGCACTGCCCTGCTCACCTACGACTGCATCGCACTGACCTGCTCACCTACGACTACATCGCACTGCCCTGCTCACCACAATAACACCAGTGTCAAGTTCACTGATGACACCATAGTGGTGGAGCTCATCTCTAGGGGGGGATGAGTCCTCCCATAAGGACAAGGTGGAACGGCTGACAGCGTGATGCACAGAGAACAACTTGCTGCTCAATATCTTCAAGACAAAGGACATAATAGTGGACCACAGTCAGTGGGGGACTGTGTGGAGAGGGTGGCTGACTTCCACTTCCTAGGGGTCCACATCGAGGAGAATTGAACTGAAGTATGAAGCTTCTGGTTTCTTCCTGTCCTCTCCACAGTCGCTACATGCATGCTCAGTATGAGGGATTGCTGCAAAGTCAACGCCAGTGACTGTCCACTGTCTCTACATGCTCATCCAGGAGGGGTGAATGCTGCAAGTCTCTGACTGGATGCAATCTGCTGGGTTTCCTTAGATAGAAAAACTTTTTATCCAATTTTAATAAATAACTGAATCTGACTGCACTGTTCAATGATTAGGATTAATTGGAATGTATGTACCTGACTTTTGTGAAGTGCCTTGAGATGACATGTGTTGTGAATTCACGCTATATAAATAAACAGAATTGAATTGAAAAATAAAAATCCACCTCAATAAATTCAGTTAACAAACAAGATGGGTGAAAATCATTTAAAGTGGTACTTTGATTATTTCTTGCAAGAATTGGGAACGGACAGAACACGATCAAACCAGTGTCTTTGTCTGCCCGCTCTGCTCTAGACAGGGACTTACTAACCTTCTATAACTCTTTCACGAAAATGTAATTCACAACATACAGGAGATAAAGTAGTCCTTGATCATCAGATATCTAAAGAGGGTCAGCATGATGTGAAGCCCTGGAGAGAAGAAGAGGTATCTTCTCTTGGGTAAACAAAAACCTCCATATGAGAGGAAGGCCCTGCATTGAGGCATTTCTAAGTGTGGCATGCTGACGAGGTAGGAGTGATACTAAACAGGAGATGGCCTTTTTGAATTTTTCCACTCTCAGGGTCAAAATGGAGTGCTCTTTGACCTGGAGAGGGTGTGAAGTCACTTATTAGCATTTTTTTTTTTTTTTTTTTGTCCGGCAGAGTAGTGCTCGGAATTGTTGTCTGAGTGCCAAGAAATTGCCCAACAGATTTACTTTCACAAGCGGAGCATCACAGCTATTGCTTTAAAGCTCTGCTTGATATTTATAAAATAAACTTTATTATAAACTTCTTTGGGAATATTTAAATGGTTACAGACACGGAGACTGAAATGAAAAGGAAGACAGAAGCTTGACAAAGAGAGAGATGGGGCAAAAGGGAAGAAGGGAAAAAAGGAGAGAGTGGAGGAGAGAAAGAAGGATGAATAGAATAAAAGATTACACCCTGTTTGCTTATACACAAAATAGCACGGTATTTATGAATGTAAAATGTACTTAGTGAGAAGTGCAGCCCAATATAGATCATCTGTGTATCTATCAACACCTGTGTGGATGCGCTTTGTATACAAGGTTTCTCCACAGAAATATGCAATAGCGAGTGTGAAGACCCACCGACCTGCCCCGTGGTCCCCGGGCGGACACTGAGGAGATCCGAGCCACAGACATCCAAAGGCCCCCTAAAGCACAGGAACCCCAGGAGAACCACCGCCGGGACTACCGCAACCCCCCCAGAGAAGAGCAGTGGAGAGTCCCAGGGGAGCCACCCAGCAGCGACAGTGCAGAAGCCCCAGGGAACCGCAGACATCCACGCCCGAGCAGATCCAGCCATGGACCCAGAGACCCAAGACCCCGGGACACACCACCCCCAAGGCAGAGGCCCGACAGAGCCCAGGGGTCCAGGCCCCGGCAAGCAGCCACCGGGAGTGAGCCAGCACACACTAAAGCACCTAGCCCCGGACACCGAGAACCACAAGTACACCAGCGGGCAGAGAGTCCAACCACCGGCAGGCAGGGTGGCGGGGAGGAAATAGGCCCTAGGTGTCAGGCATAGGTGTCAGGCATTGGGGGGGGCTAAGCTGATCCAGGAGAGGGAGCAGTCCAAGACCCAACCCCACACAAAAAAAAAAAAAAAAACAGGCACAGTCACTCACACTCCCCATTCAACAGGTAAAATAGGAGCCTGTGGGGCTACAAGAACATTACCTGGTCTAGTCCTTTGTTTTCTGTCTCCCTCCACCCCAAGCCCACACCTGTTCTGTGTTTTCCCCTGATTGTCTTGTCACGTTTGTCAATGGTTCCCCCTGCTGTTCAGTTTTGTATTTAAGCCCGTTTGTTTCCTTTGTTCCCCGCTGGTTCCTTATGTTATGTGTATGAGTGATCTTGTGTGTTGGCTACCCTGTCTGTATCCATGGATAATAAAGAGTCATCTTACCTGAAAACCTCGAGCTTCAGGAGTTCTTCGAGAGGAATGGTGAGGGAATTCAAGAGGGTTGAGATTCTGGCC
Source organism: Crenichthys baileyi (assembly GCA_036173005.1). Lineage (NCBI taxonomy): Eukaryota > Metazoa > Chordata > Actinopteri > Cyprinodontiformes > Goodeidae > Crenichthys > Crenichthys baileyi. Next base: position 326,211 of record JAHHUM010002883.1, read on the forward strand.
AAATTATTTTCTCACCTGGTGACCTCTCCCAGCTCACCATGGAGAAGGCTGGAAGTAGCTGGCAGCCTTCAAGACTGGCTCTAGGCAAGGAGGGATTTTTTTCCTGATCCTCAGATTCACCACGCCATTGAGGCCGAGCGACAAAGGGCCCTGGGAGAAATCGCCGCTTCAATAAGTAGGGCCTCCTGCCCCCTCCTCCACTCGCCTCTCCACTGAAGCTGGAAGCGGCTTTCCAGCCATCGCCGGTGCTTCCGACTCCTAATCACATTTCTGGTACTGTTCCGGAGGGGTTCTTGGATGAACCGCCTCCACACCCCGATCCTGTTTCTGGTTCTGTTCCGGAGGTGGTCCCAAGCCGAGCCGCCCTCACACTTGTTCCTGTCCGTGAGGGGCTCGTGGATGGACTGCCTCCACTCCCTGCTCCTGTTCCCGGTCCTTTCCTGGAGGGCTGCGAGGACGAACTGCCTCCATCCCTGGTTCCCGTTCTGGAGGAGTTCGTGGAGGACCTGTCTCCACTTCCTGTTCCTGTCCTTGAGGAGTGCGAGGACGCACCCTCTCTGCATGTTGTACCTCGGCGGCACCGCCACAAATCTCCATGGCCTCGCCGAAGGTCCCAGTGGTCTGTGCACCGATCGCCTGGGTTCCAGCGGTTTCTGCACTGCGCCTCTGAGCTCCACCGTGGGTTCTGCTGGTCCTGGCCACCGGCCGTCAGATCAGCAGTCTCTGCACCGCTCACCTGGTTTCCAGTGGTTTCCGCACCGTGCCTCTGAGCTCCACCGTGGATTCTCCTGGTCGCTGGCCATCAGATCATCGGCTCCTACATCGTCGGCCGTCTGATCGTCTTCTCCTACGTCGCCGGCTTGCTGATCGCCTGATCTGCCGGGGACGGCCTCCGGGCCGGCTGCCTGAACTCTTGGTCTGCCGGGGACGGCCTCCGGTTTGGCCGCCTGAACTCTGGGTCTCTGTTGGGGATGGCCTCTGGGCTGTCCGCCTGAACTCTTGCCCTCCTTCCGAGGCCCCCTCCGCCCACCCTGGTCGGGTTGTTTTGTTTTGGTTCTTGCCCTACTTCCGAGGCCCCCTCCACCCACCCTGGGTGGATGTTTGTTTTGTTTTTGTTTTGTGGGCGTATGGGATCCGCCCTTAAAGGGAGGGGCTATGTCATACCTGCTTGTGTTTTTGTTATATTACCTGGTCTGGTCCTTTGTTTTCTGCCTCCCTGCACCCCAAACCCACACCTGTTCTGTGTTTTCCCCTGATTGTCTTGTTTTGTCATTGGTTCCCCCTGGTGTTCAGTTTTTGTATTTAAGCCCGTTTGTTTCCTTTGTTCCCAGCTGGTTCCTTATGTTATGTGTATGTGCAATCTCGTGTGTTGGCTACCCTGTCTGTGTCCTGCCATGGATAATAAAGACTCATCTTACCTGAAAACCTCGAGCTTCAGGAGTTCTTCCCTGCATTTTGGTCCATCAAAAACCCACTTTATGACAGGAGTTCAGACCAAAGCATTGCAGCTGAATTGGGTGTGTTAAAATAGGAATCTGAAGCATGCATAGCAGTGTGCCTTTAGGAACAGGGTTGAAAAACACTGATATAGACCACAACTGAATGAATTAGGTGTGAAAAGGAAGAATTTAAAAGCATCATATGTCCCCTTTAAATTCACGGTAACCACAGAGACACAAGTCTGACATGCAGAATATAAAACACAAGAAAAAGATGTGGCTTTTATTTTGCCCCTTGAGGTGGTAATGGATGGATCAGCTAAATATCTTTTGATAACTTTTTCTGAACTGGGAAATGGGTTCTGATTTCAGGTCTGCCAATGAAGCAGGTTCTCTAAGGTGAACATTTTTAGAATCAAAAAATAATTCCAGACTTGTAGAAGTGTGTTGATCTCCTGTCAGCTGCTGCTGTCGACCGAAAAGCTGCAGAAAATCCTCCTCAAGTCTGCTTCTTGTATTGTATTCGACTATTGAATATTTCCTCGATGAGGTAATGCAACCGGCTGGGTTTCCTGAGATAGATAACTTTTTACCAGTTGATAGTATAAACTGATTTTGTGTGCACTGATTTATGACTAGGAAAAAATGTTTATGTATGTAGTGGAATCTGAATCTGTCTACATGTTTGGGAGGATTTGATCATACATTTCCGGAGATGAACTAGACCCATTTGTCCTGTAAAGTGTCTTGAGGGGACATTTGCTGTAAATTGTGTAGAAATGAACTAAATTAAATTAAAATGCCACCACGTTGGCTGGGTGCTTAAATGTTTTTCATCAGTGAGTGTGGCTGTTACAAAGACCTGACAGCCCACTGGGATTTACCTCAAGACACACAGTCGTGTGCTGTTTGAACAATTCAGCGCCGCTTAACTGTTTATGATGGCTTTTATTTGAAGTTAAAATCATCTGTCCTCTGCGGTACAGGTATTAGCTTGTTTATGTATGAGTTGGCTTTTGAATACTGAAATGGGAATGATAACATTAAGACTGAATGTCAGTCTATAAAATACAAATACCCCCAGCAGGATGTCCCCTGCAACAATGTAAGATGCCCCCTATAGGTATCTGGATGAGCTCTGTGGCTCCATAACTGCAGTATTCATTAGCTGTATTGCTACTTCCCTACAGAGCACCCATGAGAAACTGGGATGATGAAGATAAGGGAAGTAAGAGAAGGAGGAGAACAGAGAGGAGGAGGTGAGGATTAGAGAAGATGGAACCACTGGGCAGGAAGCATGAAGGGCAACGTCAGGCTGATGTGGATATTCATTTAATTAATTTCTAAACTATTTTGACTCTTATTCACATACCTGTTCTCTCTCTATCCCCCTCACGCCCTCTTACTGTCATACATTTTTCAAAGGGGCCTTGTTTTGGGGAGGTGGTTATTTTGCTCATAGGAGAAATTACAATAGATTCCCCAAACCATTTTCTCCTATCAATTATTCAGATGTGACCAGGCCTCATTATGCAGGGAAATGTTCTCAACTCGGTAAATCAAGTCCTGGCTGTTCAAGTGTGTGTTTACATCCACTGTAAACAGTTTAATCCGAGGTGATTGACGAGGAAAGTGTGTGTTATTGCTTGTTTTTTTCCTGCCAGTGCTTAGAAGTGTTAATGTTCTCATTTATTTAGTTTGAAAACAGCTCTTAGTGTTGTTTTATGTGGACATATTTGTGATGTATTGCACACTGCATGTCCTTCACAAGAGACATGTTTTGTTTAGTTCAGTGGTGAAGATGAATGAAACAGTGGCAGCCTGAATAATCTACCATTTCACACTTATTACACGTTGTTACTCAATCATAATTACACTCGCAGGTTGATATATTAGCACAGCATTTAATGAGTGCAAGATGGAAAGATGGGAACAGTAAGTTTCTGCTGCTCAGGTCTCCAAGCCAGAGTGGATGAAAACATAAAGTATGTTCTAACTTTTCTTTCTGCAGCAGCGTTGGTAACATATGCAAACTTCTGATCAAAATTATTTACCTTTAATACTTCTGGACTGTAACTAGGTTTTCATCAAAACTTCAAATTCACAAATAGGAAACAGTAGCTTCAGACAAAGCCAGTTCAGTTTGACTGAGAAATCTTTTTCCTAAAGGCTAGTGATGTGCGGTCAGGGAAGGCAGGTGAGACAAGTAAAATACTAGCAATGATCAGAGCAAACAAATTTGTCCACTTTACTGTTCTATAAATTTGTTTGCCATATGATATTAACAATTGTATGGTCAATATCGCTGAATTTCTGCATTGCCAATTCAAATACATGGGAGAAAGGGAAGGTGAGGGAGTCAATAGCTGTGCCTCATTAGAGATGGCGCTGTTTCTCACTCTGACTGAAGCAGGCAGTGGGTGCATGCCCACTGCTGTCTCTTTATATCGCCAATATACATGCTTGATCACACATGTACTAAACATGCTGATGTTCCACTGTCAGTCTAATATATTTAATGAATGTGTGCCATATTTAATATTTCTTATCAGCCATAAATGTGCAGTGAAAATGGAAACGGTGAGGCACTTTTGATCACTTGGTGGCCAGACTATATATGGAGGATTGATTGCTTAGCCAAAGAGTGTCAGGCAATCATTAACTATTGGAAAAAGAAAACAGTGACAACACTGGAAAAAATAACCAACTCAGTTCAGACTCAGTAAAATTCAGTTTTAGACCCTTTATCTGAATACATATGCAACATGGGGTCACAAAATAACTGACACATGATTATACACAGATGTCATAGAATGTGCTTCAGTGCTGACACATTTTTAATATACCAATATAAAATCGAGGACAGCACTTTTTCACAGCACTGATATAACCTTGAATAAAATCTGTTTACAGCTTCAGAGAAGTATCTGCGTGATTATTTTTAGATATGAAAAAATAAACAAATATTTTACTCTAAATTCATATGCATTTTACATTTCTGGGTCTACTTTTGATCTCAATATGCTGCAGGCAGGGGCAGTTTGCCACTGAATACCAGCATCTTAAATGCATTATAAAAATGATCTAGTTCTTAATAAGTAAAGAAGTATTTTGATTTTGGGATTCTGTAGTGCACATACTCGTTTTTTCTTAGTTGTAATGAAAATTTTTCAGCACTTTCCCACATCAATAGAACTTATTTAATCCTCACAGAAGTGGCATGCATGCATACGAAGTTGAATCACTTGTTCTATACTCTTACATGTTAGGTTGAATTTAAATGTCATTTTCCCTCTCTGTTCACAAACATGCACTGCCTTCATCTAAACCCCTTATGTAGCATGACTGGATATTGATGTTTTCCCCTCTGAGAAATGTAAACCTACCTTTGGTATCTACCAGCGTTCTCCCAAGTTTATGCGCATATAGGTCTCCTGGCAATTAGCGAATCAGGATGTGCATCATCCAAAGGTTTATTACATGATGCTTTAGGGCAAAATTAAACTTAACGAAAAGGAAGAGTTGCCTCTGCAGAATATTAAATATAGAACAGATCACAACCTCTTCCAAGATATCTCATTGTGTGTGTGTGTGTGTGTGTGTGTGTGTGTGCGTGTGTGTGTGTGTGTGCGTGCATTTGGGAACGTGTTTATCCACACTCCAATTAATTCTGTGATAGCAATCAGGCTGCAGGAGCCTGATTAGTATGGTTGTTATGACAACACTCTAGGGATCTGACGAGAGTTTTTGGGATGAATTGACAACATGACCCTTAACCTGACTGGCTGAATTATTAATATCCAAATAAGTGCAGACTGTAAACAATAGTTTTAGAATCAGTGCTTGCCAAACAAAGGTTTTTATGAGCTAAACCTTAAGCCTGAGATTATCTGATAAGATTCTTACCACTGTCCATTCAATGGACCAGTACCATCTTCAGTGTTTGTCTCCTCTTTTTGTATTTTAAGTTATTTCTGTATCCAAACTGATTTGTTAAAGGAGCTGAATCAATGTTAAAATATATAAGCAATTGACAGTCTGGGGTTAATGGTGTCTCCAGGAAAAGGCATTCATCCTAAGATTTTCATGTAGCACAATTGTGACACATTATAACAAATCATCTGACATCTATTTAGTCTCTGTCAATAGAAAGTAAAACACAAGAAAGTGCAGCAACACAACCATTGAAAAACTCCCTTTGACACCATCAGACCTCTGAAGTGCACTCAAACCATTGGAGTGGACAGGAGAAACTGCTGCAATCAGAAGTGTTCTCCTATCTTGTTTTATAAATAATGCGGTCTTAAATCTCAATCTGCTCTAAAGTAGAACTCTTGATTTCCCTGTTTACCTGAAACCTCATCAATTGCAAAAGCTATCTAACAGAATAAAGGGCTCAGTGACTGTAGCTGGACCAAGCCCTGATCACTGACGTCACCCTGCTGATGGTAGCTGGATAAAATGGTTTGGTACCAAATAAAACTTGACTTACGGACAAAATACCACCTCCAAACAATTTATTCATAAAAGTGGAATTAGTCTTATGGTTAAAGAAAATGGCCTAAAATGTAATCAGAATCCGAAGTCTCATTCAAAGTCATGAGCACTTGGTTGTCATTAAATGCTGACCCACACATGAAGACAGGGTGAAAACAGTGCATGGTAATGTGTGCATGAGCTGATCCTAAAAATATACCTTTGTCCCAGAGGTTCATGGCCTAAGGATACCCCTTGACAGCAGCTAAGTGCTCTGGGCATTCCAATCTACATCACTTCAAGGCAGATTTATAACACCTTGGAGGGAATGCATGTCTCATTTAGCTGAGTCAATTTGCAATGAAGAGCTGGGAAAAACTGTAAAAAATATGCTGTTGAATTACAACCAACTTCTGCTGATATATTCAGAGGCCTTCAGCTGCCACTGCAGGTTTTAGCACATGATGTGTATTTAATTTATATCTGCAGAAAGTCCAGCCACATACAAATCCGTTTTTGGTTAAGAGATTTCTTGATATACGGATTCCATCGTGTTAAAGTTAAATGTTGTTAAATGTCTATTTCCTGTTAGAAATAGAGTAAATATTAAAAACACCATTATCTGTTTATCTCACAGTCAATTTGTGGTTCTTTGATTAGTTGATCATTGCAGTTCATGATAAACCAGTGTCATTGTGGGGAGTCTGCTGTTTCTGAGCAGAACTGTGGAGGACTGCTGCTTAATACAGACCATCAGCATGGTCTTCCTGGTGTTTTGGGCAAATTAACAGAGCTGGTGATTGTTTTAGCTTTGCTCAATCATTTCCTCATTCAACACTAGCAAAAGTTGAGACAGTGACTGTTCTGTCAGGGGAGGGTTACATACATAAAAAACATTAAACCCTGTACCCTGCCTCTCGCCCATAGACTGCTGGGGATAGGCACCAGCTTCCCCGTGACCCACTATGGAATAAGCGGTATAGAAGATGAATGACTGAATGAACATTAAACCCAGCTGTAATGCTGTCACTTCCTCACTGCTTTCTCCCACAGCATTCACATCACATCTAGTATCCGTGGGACTGATTTGATGGGTAAAAGTTGCACCTCAGAAGAATTTATTAATTGGAGCTCATTTTAGGCTCTTGAGACACTAAGTGTGAGGTTTTTTTTAAGCTTGGCTTCAAATTAGCTTTTTTACAAGAATTGAAGCTGAATAATATATTTTGTCACTTCAGTCAAAAGTGTTGCATCAGAAGAAAAGAAGCATGTAGCCTTGCTCTCAACTGCATAAATGCAGGCAGGCTGAAAGTGAGAGACTCTTCTGTCAAGGGATGAGACTAAATTACCACTGGAAGATTTATCTTCAAAGGACAAGAGAAACAACCCCAATACCCTCTGTCTTTTAGGCACATTTTATTTTAGAGTGAATTAGATTAAGCCTTTACGAAATGTGTTGTCATTTGTTTTCTCCTAATTATTATTTTCACACATTAAGCAAGAGTCTTCTCTTTGGGACCTTCAATCTGAAAACTGCTCTGCTTCATAACAAAGATGGCTATCGTCCAGCTTGCCTATCTGCTGGACATCTTTATGTCTGGGACTCAGTTTTCTCTTTGTCACCTTCCATCTCTGTGGCTTGCTGCCATGTCTGCTCCTCGTTGAGATTAAGATCATGCCCCTGGATTGTGTCAGGAAATGGCGAGTCACTAAACAAACAGATGCATTCTTAATTTCAGCAGGAGGCTGAAGTCTATTCCTGTTTGAACCCAGACCAAAACACCTACATGTAGCTTTGTGACCACATCATTATGGCCCTACCTTGTGTTTCTGTCCTCGAGTTTAGACTTTACTCTTGGACATATTTTTCCACTCTCTCCATTTCCTTCCTTTGCTTGCCCCTACTTGGGTGAACTAAGCTAAAAATAACTCTTGACACATTGTTTATTAATAATGAATTGAATATGAATGAGATAGGAGGGATGAGTCAAGCTGTGTTGGAGGATCCTCTTATGAACCTGAGGATATAGCAAATTAAAAGCCATACATCTGCTTGAAACCTTGACTCTTGGTAAAGATTGGAAAATAAGATGAAGATGATGTTGCTTTGGGGAAGGAAAGGGGCATATTGGCTTTTGAAGTGCCAGCACAGGTTTTGTGTTTCTGCTCAGCCAGGTGCTTCTCTGTGCATTCATGTTTATTAGATTCCTTCCTTCCTTTAGTTTTTGTTACTTTGTGTGTTTAGTTTTGTTGCTTCCCATATTCCGGTGTTAGATGTGTTTAGTTATATTCTGATAGATCTGGATTCCCCTTGTTAATGGTTAAGTCTACTAATTGTTTTCTTGTGTTCTGGTCACCTCTCTGCTCTCCATGCTCATCAGATTAATTAGTTATTCTCTGTATTGTTTAGGTTCCCTGGTCCTCAGCTGTCTCACATTCTCCTGATTAGCTCCTCTCCCAGTTCACTGGTTCACGCTCCACTTCCCTCAGTATTTAAGTTCTCTAGTTAGTGTGAATGCAGTAGGGATTCACACTTCTTGTGTTCCTGTTTTCCTTTATTCTTTATTATAATTATTATTATTGTGAATGCAGCAGGGATTCACACTTCTTGTGTTCCTGTTTTCCTTTATTCTTTATTATAATTATTATTATTGTGAATGTTTAATGGTTAAAACACATCCTGGAGGGTTGTGTCTGAGGAAGAGCAGATGGTTGTCCTCATTAATGATTGTCTTATCTCTGTCCTGGGGAGGTTTAGGGGCCATAAAGTTAAACACTTTGAAGCTTAGACAACACCCTCATTCTGCTATAAATACTGTCTGTAAACTGTGTTCTGGGCTCTGTTTCACTGACTCGTCAATGACAGGGTCTTCAAACGCAGAAATGGCTTTGAATAAAACTTATAAAGACAAAGTCCGGATTTTCTCTTATTGTGAGTTAATTTCTCTCCCACATTGATAAGAAAATTCCATTATAATTTGGCGTCAGGAACAGGATCCGACATGCCAGAGAAACGCACGAGGGGGCAAGGACGTCTGGCCAGCCTGGAGACGTTGTCTTCAGTCCCTCCATTTCACGGAGGGGGTCCTGGTGCCTTCCTGCGGTTTCTGGCTGATCGGATTTGAACTATTTGTCTTTAAATGTATCTGGGTGAGAAGTTGCTCTTTATGATATAATGTATATAATTTTTATTGCACATTAACAATCATCTCCTAATTAATTGATTAGGTTCCAGAGTTGGGAGAAGGAGGACATCGGCTGAGGGCCAGGTCACCCTGTAAAGGTTATACAGGGAGGGTTTTATTGATAACAATAAGACAAGCAAAACAAAGGGTTTTGCGGGTGGTTTTTAGCAATTTTCTACACCTTATAAAGGAGAGAAAGCTAGTGGGCAGACGTGCCGCTGAACGGTTAAAAGGCTATAGCTAAATGGGTTCCGGAACCAAAGGCATCAGAGGTGCGTCCTTCTCCAAACTCTGCAATTTATAAAATAATGAAAGGAAAAGGTGGGGATGATTGTGTAAATGTGCTTTAATTTGGGAAGATAAGTTTGGTTTTCCACAGGGTGAAGTTTGAGTGTAAATAGGTTAAAAAGTTAAATAAAAATAGTTTAAATAGTTTAAAGTGAAACAGTTTATGGACGGAGATGAGAAAAAATAAAACATAAGAAAAAGATTAAAAAGCAGTGCATTACATAAGGGGTTAAAGAGTTAAAACTTTACTGCAGGAAGTTTCGTTTGTCTTAAATGCTGCGATTAATTGGAAAAGAAGGTAAAAGTGAAAAGGGACATTAGAGATGGGAAAAGAAAGTTGTTTTAGAAAGGAGTATAGTGCATGTTCTGGAAGGAAGTGACAGGACAACTGACTGACTGACTGATAATATTTCTGTGTGCAAAATCTGAACCTATACTAAACTTTTTCTTCTGTCTCTCTCACACACACACACACACACATATGGGATTTGAGTGCAACATCTGCGTTTTTGAGTCTGGATTTTAGAAACCTGCCCTTCCCATGGCTACTCCACCAGAGACGCTTCTTCAGCATGACCTGAAAGAGAGAGGGTCTGCTGCCTGCTTGCTGCAAATGACAGAGTGAGTTTCCACCAGAACGAAACTCAGAAGAAGTCTGGCCCCAAACCCACTGAGATGGACAACGATCCATGCTGTTTGCCAGAGCCAGAAGAGCGATACACTGGATTTATATTGAAAGCACATCTTATGCGGGCAGAAGAAGAGAAACAGGCCGGAGCAAAGTTCTTTCTCTGGAGAAGTTAAAGTGGACAAGGAAGGAGTGAATGTCCCACCAACACACCTGGAAAGGGCTTGGTTTTTTTTTTTTGACTGATAGAGGACTGTGTGCCATGACAGTCGAGCGATCGACAGAGCGATTAAGAAACTGGTGGGGGTAACGTACAAACACACACATTTGCATAAATGTTTCCTATTTTCTGCAACGAAGAACGCTTATTAACCGCTGCTCATGTGACGCTTGTTTGACGTTGACAGATATAGCGGGTTAAAATATTATTTTAGGGTTAGAAAAGTATCTTCAAAAGGGTGATAACTTAGCTCATTTGAAACTTTCCAGTTAATCTTGTTTTCTAAGATATCACCAGCTAAAACTTTTACAACTTTTAAGAGTAATTGGTTTAGTTAAACACATTTTCCTTGGAAAACAAACCTTTAAAATGAGAATGGAAAGAATTGGGTTATTTTTGAAGGTAAAAGAATCTGATTGGACAGTGGTACCACACAAAAATTAGACTAATCTCTTGTTCCCTAAAAGACTCTGCATAGAAAAGGCCTTCAGGACTGTGGAATTATTTCCCACCACAGTAACAAATTTTAAGCATGTTTTTCCTTATTTTAAACCAGATCTGTGTTTTGTTTTTTTTTAGGATTGTTTTTTTTAGCATAATGTTTATCTGAAGCTTCTTATGAACTGGGTTAGGAGCAAATATGATCTGAGGTAAATTAGGAGCTGTGAACTAGTAACTTTTTTATCTGATTATTGTCCAAGTAGAAATAATACACTAACAGCTCTGGGGATATTAAGCCAATCCTTCAATCTCTGCAGAAAGCTAGCATCATTGTTCAATGCAGCAGTACTCAACCTGTGGTTCCTGGAACTTTTGAAGCCCGTGAGCCACAGATTTTGGGTCCATAAAATTATAATACTTAATTAAAGGTAGACCGATTCCTATTAAAAGAGATCTAAGCCAATGATGAGTTCCAGTCATTTTGGTAGTTTTGAAATGCAATAATACTCAAAATTTCTACTCTGGGGAAAACAGATTGGGGCTGAAGAATTTTGTTTTGGAGCCAAGGCTATGATTCTTTTTAATGGAATAAAGAGAAGTAAAATCCTTTATTTTAGGAAAAGAAAAGAAATAAAGGCTATCTCAACACTAAAGAGGATGGTCGGCTCAAACTACAGTCTCCTTGTTTGATTTCTTAGGGGTTTTAAAGATTAAAATACTTAGGAGTACAAAGGTACACAAGGTAATTTCAGATTACTAAGGAATGAAATATTGACACATTTATCAGCATTTAGATAAATTAAAGAGGGGTTCTAGTAATAATTTTCTCCCCAACTCTCAAAATTTAAATAGCCCAAATTAAAGAAAATTATGTTGGTTCTCCTTTTGAAACGTTATGTGGGAACAAAGTCCAGTTTGGAGTCAAGCTTCTTATCTTAATTTCTGGTTAAGTTTAACACTGTGTTACGACTTGCGAGATGTTGGACCCCAGGATGCAGATGAGGAGGCAGCATGACGGTAAGTAAAACGGTTTAATAACAAAAAACTCACTCACTGCAGGACGCAGGAACAAAACAGAAGCAGGCTGGCTTGACAGGCATGGTCCACAAAACAAGACATGAGTTGAGACAATGATTCCGCCATGACTAACTGAACAGGTGTGTATATATGGAGTGAAAACCAGGTGGAGCAAGAAGACAGATTGACAAGGTGCAGGTGAATCGGATAAATTTGATTAACAGAACAGAAGGTGACAGGAGCAAAACATGGCTTGACTAGAACGTAAATCCAAGGAAACAAAATAGAACTATAACTAGAAAAACATGAAACAAAAACATAACCAGATCCTAAAACCAAACTTGACAAAACTAAAGCATGACCAGAAAAACAAACAGAAACATGATTCAAAACCTTAACTGTGAAAAACAAAGAAAAACCAGAAACCAAAAACCAAACAACCCCTAATCATAACAGAACCCCCCTCTTAAGAGCGCATACCAGACGCCCACAAGAGTCCAAAAAACAACCCAAGCAGGGTTGGCGGCGGGGGCCTTGGCAGGAGGGCCCGAAACAGGGACAGAGTTCAGGCGGGCGACCAGGAGGTCGTCCCCAGCAGGCACAGGGTTCCGGCGGGCAACGGCGTAGGCCTGGCGAACCCTCAGAGGCCGAAGCGGAGCCTGGCGAACCCTCAGAGGCCGAAGCGGAGCCTGGCGAACCCTCAGAGGCCGAAGCGGAGCCTGGCGAACCCTCAGAGGCCGAAGCGGAGCCTGGCGAACCCTCAGAGGCCGAAGCGGCGCCTGGCGAACCCTCAGAGGCCGAAGCGGCGCCTGGCGAACCCTCAGAGGCCGAAGCGGCGCCTGGCGAACCCTCAGAGGCCGAAGCGGCGCCTGGCGAACCCTCAGAGGCCGAAGCGGCACCTGGCAAACCCTCATCTCTGGGTTCAGAAGCCAGAACGAGAACAAGCTGTTCCTTGAAGTCCTCAGGAACAGGGTCCGAAAGCGCTTCCTCCTCGAACCCCTCGTCTCTGGGTTCAGAGGCCAGAACGAGGACAAACTGTTCCTTGAACTCCCCAGAGACAGGATCCGGCAGTGCTTCCTCCTCGAACCCCTCATCGCATTGTTCAGAGGCCAGAACAAGGACCAGTTTCCCACTGAACCCCTGGAGGCTAGGAGCTGAAGTGTCGGCGGGACCCTCAGAGACGTGAGCAGGAGCTGAGGCGTCGCCGAGACCCTCGGTGGCGTGAGCAGGGGCTGAGGCGTCGCCGAGACCCTCGGTGGCGTGAGCAGGGGCGTCCCTCTTATGACGTCCTCTGCGGCGTGTGGAGGAGGTTAAGGCAGACTCCGGGTCTGGCTGTGGAGTGTCTGGCTGTGGAGTGTCTGGCTGTGGAGTGTCTGGCTGTGGAGTGTCATGGTGTTTGTCAGGCTTGAGTTCCGTGAGCACCCCCCAGAGAAAACTGAGAAGGTGAAGCAGCAGCTCCCTGGAGTCCTGGCGTGGAAGGAGGTGGGCGGCAGTAAAATTGCCTTACGGCCGTCCCATAATCCTCCTCCATCTGCCTGATTCTCTCCATCAGCTCAGGAGAAGAATACAGGAGACTGGTCTTTCTAAAGGTCTTGATCTGTCGGGCAAAAAACCTTAATCTGTCCTCCAGCTCGTCATGTGTTGCCTCAGAACACCGGGCTGGAGCGAGCGAAGACGGCATGGGCGGAGGTGCAGCGAGCCTGGGAGATGGTGCTGTGGCAGGCAAAGAAGCGGGTTTACTTGCTGCAGCTCTCCTGCCAGCAAGCAAGGGAGTTCCCACTCCAGGCATGACAGCAGCAGCTGTGAGAGACTCCTCGCTGGCTGAAACACAGGAAGGTGCTCCACGCAGACGTTTCTTGCGGCGGGAAGAGGGCGATGACTTCACTGCCGGACCAGAGTGCGCAGCCAGGGGAGCAGGCGGAGAACGGTGACGAAGGGGACCTGTCCCCGGACATGGAATCGCCAACCTGGATCCATCATAAGCCGACTGCGGTACTGACAGCCCTGCAGAACGGCGCAGAGTCTTCTCCGCCTCCCGAGACAGGAAGGTAAAAAGGTTCATCCTTGGCGGAATCATTCTGTTACGACTTGCAAGATATTGGACCCCAGGATGCAGATGAGGAGGCAGCATGATCGTAATTAAAACAGTTTAATTACAAAAAAACTCACTCACTGCAGGAACAAAACAGAAGCAGGCTGGCTTGACAGGCATGGCATGGTCCACAAAACAAGACATGAGTTGACACAATGATTCCGCCATGACTAACTGAACAGGTGTGTATATATGGAGTGAAAACCAGGTGGAGCAAGACAGGTTGACAAGGTGCAGGTGAACCGGATAAATGTTAATGATAATGATTCTAAATCCCAGATTGATTAAAACCTTGAGTTTTCAGGAGTATTAAGAAGCAGCTTGTTTCTGAGGTAGGTGTGTTAACAGTTTTGCAGTTTAAGGTACATTAAGATGGGTTGGAATGAAGAAACTGTGGGTCCCGCCTATAAGCTGCCCATAAGAGGCTAGTTCTGCCTGACTCTGCCTCTATCAGGTTTGTTCATGTCTTTGTTTTCATGGTGAAGCTCAGCACCTCCCTTCCTGAGTTTTAACACTGTTTAAGAGACAATAGAATCAAAATGCTTGTAGTGATTGTTGCCTTAACATGTTTTTTGTATAATAATTAAGGATGTAGCATGACATTTAGATTTATGTGTTTTACTATTAAAAGGTTCATGAAATAGTTTAAACTAATTTGAAGAATTAGTTTTGCATGAAGGATCATTGGGGATTTATTAGGTTGAAAGTTTTCCCTGGTGCCATTAAGCTAGCTGACAGTTTACGATATGCTAAAAGTAAGGAATATTTTTGATAAAAGAATCTGAGTCATGACTTCATACTTGGTGAGAATTATTTAACAGAATAACTTTGTAGAGTGTATGCATCGAAATTACATTGGATGTCCATGAATCTAATACTCATCTTCATAAAAGACAAATCAGGATGATATGTAACTTAATTCTAAGTGAGACACTGATGAACTGAATAACTAAAGTTGGTGTTTTGTTGTTAATCGAACTGAATTACAGTTAGAAACATCTGGATTTATTTATTTATGTTGCGTTTGGTAATTTCATAGTGTCACCTTTTGTCAGAATTCATTTCTGTGGTTTTATGTAATGTGATCCTGGTGACTAGAAGTTTTTTATACTTTTTGCTGGATTGTCGCATGGGTTGGACCCTGCGCCAGAAGAGGGGAATGTCAGAATGAATTACAAAAGTTTTAGCACTCATGGGAAAAGGGTAGCTCATACCTCCAGTGAGGACTTAGTGACAAAGTGAAAGAGACGTTGTACGTTGTTTATATAAATGGTGCATAGTTCCTTAAGATCACATTCTGAAAACCTGTCTGAAAGTATGGTGTTGATTCTTTTGTGAAATTTTACATCTCCACAGATTAGACCATTTTTGAAATTTTCTTTGGGTATTCTGAAACTATGGAAATAATGACCTGTAATCAGGCCTTCCTCAAACATCATATGTCACATTTTTTAATATTCAGAATATTTAGCTGAGGGTCACTGCTAGTATACTAGGTGGAGTGAGGAGATTAATTATTTTTGATTTTGCAGGATGTTTTGATGAAGTTCATGTAATTAAGCACCTAGGCTTGAGAATGGGACTTTGAAATTAAAAATTAGCCAAGAGTTGTGAAGGTTCTGCTTATTGTTTTCATTTATGAGCGAGACTTTTGAAGTGCTGTTTGACAGGTCTCCTAATTTGGGCATGGGAATATTGCTAAGATTTCTACCTTCCACATCTTTGTGTGAAGAGAGGTTGTTGTTTTACTGTCAAAACCTGTCCACTGTGCTTTTTCAAGTTTCCCAGATTGCGAAAGCTGAATTGCTGAAAACAGCCACTTCCAAACTCTACTCTTTCGTCCCAGGAGAACACAGTTGAAGTCCAGATGCTGGGATGGCCCATAACAGATCCTACACCGTTGTCAAGGTAGCAGAACTTGACACCTGGGTCTATGCTACACTAGAAGGTAGCAGCATCCTGGTTCTAAAACTCCTACCTAGAGGAGATTCCTACGACCGCCCACCTGTACTATTTTGGTAACAGGGCAGCTTGAAGCGCAGAAGCCACTCTTGGAGAGGCAGCAGGATTTTTAAATTTTGTTTATGATTTGTTTTCTTTGAAAAAACAGTTTGCTTTCAGTACCAGAAGAAAGGACATTCCACTTCAAGGTCACGATGCAGCTATAGGGAAGATGATCTGTTCTGATGCTGATGATTGGTATTACAAGTTTTTATTACTCCTGTGTTTATTTGGGAAAAGGTACAGCTAAGACAATTTGTGACTAATCTGAGTAATTACGACAATAATACTCATTAGCTGATTCATCACTTGATGCATCCAACTGTGAGGAAGATGAGGAATGACAGTTGTTATGTTTGTTGTTTGATTCCACGTGCTATTAATGATCAACCATTTTGGTACCTGTTCCTATTGAAACTGCTTCTATTCTAGCTATTTTCTTTCCAGATTGGCAACATAACCAGCTGGTGGAGGTTATCTTTCCTTGGGTGAGGAATTACATTGTAGGCAAAGCAGAAATATTAGTAAATTTTCTAGTGAGACTAATTTAATATGTGCTGCTACAGGAATTCTTTATAGATTTTGGGGTAAAAGGAATTAATAAGATCTAGATATTTGTATTGAGGAGGAAAATACACCTTCTTTCCTTGGAAAGACAGAGGGTTGCAAGACTATTATATCTGTTTCATGTGCGTTAACCAACAGACATAAATTTGAGTCATGTCCTATCAGAACTGATTCTTATACCATTTCAGGATCTTTGTGTTAACTCTTAATCTTACAGCCTTACTGAAGGGAAGTGAATTGTATGGCCAGGCAGGTAAATTAACCAGGGTTCTTGTTACTTTTCCTAGTAGAGATGGGTACTCGTGTCCTAAGAACATGGTTTGGATGTGTGGAAATAGATCATATCTGTATCTGCCTGCTAATTGGTCTGGAGAATGTTATTCAGCTACTACTTATCATTCCATCAGTCCATTATTAGAAAGGAAGACAATGTTCAAACGGGAAAAAAAGAGAGAGCTATTGGCAATAGGAAGACTTTGGATTACCTCTTAGCTGAGAAGGGTGGTGTTTGTCATTTATTTGGAGAACAGTGTTTGTATTTTTTATTCCTGATGTGTCTAATAACATGATAAGTATCCATGATAAATTGGGAGTTGCTGACGGCTCGACAGAATGAAAATATGGGTTCCTCTTGGAATTTGGTCCTGGTTCATTACTGGTGGTTGGACATCCTGGGTAATAAAGATTGGAGTCATTTTATTTTTTTTGATTTTGATGTTTATTGTGTTGTCTTTGTTTTTTTTTTGGTTTTACTTTGATTATAATCTTGGGTGATGGTTTTGAAGAATTTTCCTTTTAGTTGTGATTATCTTGTAATCAGAAGAAAGGAGGTGTTATGGAAATTCTTCTATTTAGTGCTCCAAAGTATTCAAAAGTGCTGTGAACTTTCATTAACCTCTCTCCTCTGACCTCAGTGTTTGTATTAGTGTTCTGGTATTTAGAGTAGATGGACTCTAAACATTCACATTGGACCTGGTTCTGATAAGGGGTCTTTAACTAGTCCTGATGGGGAATTCGTCTGGGTTCTGATGGAGTTTTGGTCTGGTTCTGATGGAGATTTGTTCCTGGTTCTGATTGAGTTTGGGTCTGTTTCTGATGAATGTTGGACCTGGTTCTTATAGAAGGGTCCTCCTGATTCTGAAGGAGATTTGGACCTGGTTCTGGTGGAGTTTTCTTCCTGTTTCTGATGGAGTTTGGATCTAGTCCTGATGGATATTTCTCCTTGGCTCTGATAAAATTTGGACCTGGTTCTGATACAGGTTTGTACCTAGTTCTGATACTGGCTTGTACCTGGTTCTGATGGAGATTTTTTCCTGGTTCTGGTGGAGGGTTTCTAACTGGTTCTGATGGAGTTTCAGTCTGGTTCTGATGGAGATTTTCTCCAGGTTCTGATGGATTTCTGAACTGGTTCTGATATAGTTTCTTTCTGGCTCTGATTGAGTTTTGACCTGGTTCTGATAGTGGGTGCCTATCTGGTCCTGATGGAGAATTTCTCCTGGTTCTGATGGAGTTTGGGTCTGGTTCTGATGGAGATTTGTTCCTGGTTCTGATGGAGTTTGGGTCTGGTTCTGATGGAGGGTTCCTAACTGGTTCTGATGAAGAATTCTCCCTGGTTCTGATGGAGCTTGAGTCTGGTTCTGATGAATGTTGGACCTGGTTCTGATAGACTTTGGACCTGGTTCAGATGGAGGTTTGTACATGGTTCTGATGAAGATTTGTACCGGGTTCTGATAGAGATTGGGTCTGGTTCTGATGGAGATTTGTTCCAGGTTCTGATGGATATTGGACAAGGTTCTGATAGAGGTTCTTTCTAGTTCTGACAAATTTTGGACCTGGTTCTGATGGAAGGTTCCTAACTGGTTCTGATGGAGATTTCCTCTTGGTTCTGATGGAGTTTGTGTCTGGTTCTGATATAGACTGGTTCCAGGTTCTGATGTGCTAACAGCCTATATGCAAAACTCTATGAAATTGCCTTTTAAATTTAATCACTGTTGTCTAGCTGTTGGAACAGCAGTACATACTGTTTAAGTATTCGACACAAAATGGCCGCCATGTAGTTGCCTCCCATGAAGATGGTCAAAGGGTTAGGGGTCGGGTCAGGTTTAGGCCATAGAAATGAATGAAAATGAATGGAAGTCAATGCAAACTCCTCACAAAGACAGTAAAACAGGGATGTGTGTGTGTGTCTGAGTAGGAGACAGGGAGAGAAGAGACGCAGAGTCACATACAGACATATACAGTGGAAGATACACAGAGCTATAAATAGAACAGTGAGGAGTGAATCAGCCAATCAGCAAAGAGTGTCAATGATGAGTGAATCAGCCAATCAGCAAAGAGCGTCAGTGTAACTTGACACCTGCAGCATTTCTAATGCAGCACCTCACTATCGTCTCCCCCTGGCCTGGGCTTTTAACATGGAGGCGCATGCTCCCGAACAACCGCCCATAACTCGGAAACCGTTAGGGCTATCGACGTCATTCTTGGACCATTTTTCTCAGAACAGACAGGGGAACGAGAATATTAACACTTTATTCTTGAAAATATAACATTAAAGGCACAACACTAGGTGATAAGAAAGGGAAAAATGGAGAAAAACACAAAAATGCCTGAACATGCTCTTGAACAACGTCTAATAACTCAGAAACTATTCACACTGCATTTTCGCAGGAAATGCAAATTTTTCTAGTTGTGTGAATGCTGAAGGCATTCACACTGTTGAGATCCTGTTTCTCTTTATTCTTTATTATCAGTGAGAATGCATTCATGCATTCTCACTTATTGTTTTTCTGTTTTTCTTTATTTTTATTTTTATTATTATATTTTCTGTACGTTTTTTGGTTCGTAACTAGTCCTACATTTTTCAACCAATTTCAACAATTCTGGTATCAAAACGTTCGGCTCATTCTGGAGAATTTTGCTATGACTTTTGGTAACTTCAGCTATTATAATTTTTCAAATATTCAGCTTTTTATGCAATTTTTTGCTCCATTGAAATGAATGGAAATTCACCAAAATTCTGCAAAATTCAGCTAAAACTTTGTGCTCTTTCACAGCTTACTACTTCTGCATAGGTTCAGCTAGAAACACCATTCAACTTTTAAAATGTTCACAAGATATTAAGCTATCTTCAAATGATTCAGCTTTTTGATATCTTTTATGGTTCTTCTACAATCACGATTCAACTTTTATGCAAGATTTTTTGACGTTTTCAATTTTATAACGTAATCCTATGGCGGAATTCGTCAGTTGGTAGAGTGTACACTCTAGGTTTTTGAATAACCTGAGAAAGAACAAACAAACTCTCCTTACTCGCTCAATTTTCACTCTACTGGCACAAATTATGTATCAAAACGTAGGATGCTCTTTCGCGATTCAGAAAATGTCACCCTCATTGATGTGGGACCAACGGATTTCACGCAACACGCCCAGGAGCAACGCAAAATCAACACACCCTGAATAGAAAACCTATAGGGATTTCAGAAAAAATCAGAGCAAAAAATCCCTAAACACACATGTTTTCGAATCGCCGCCTCTCTTAAACCGTTCAGGTTAGAGACATGGGCTTTGCACCAATTAATCTTCAGACCTTGCTGCTGCTCACAGTGAAGGGATTTTTTGATATCTTTTATCGTTTTGTCATAAAAAAGGTTTGTTTAGGAGTACCAAATCTGTCCTTCCCAAAACCGCTTAAAATTGAAAAATTTCAAAATTATTCACTTTTCTACACTGTCAGGTCTCCTAAACGGATTTATGCATATCCATCAGAAACAGTTAGGAACCGTCCATTAGAACCAGGTCCAAACTCAATCAGAACCAGAAAGAAAACTCTATCAGTACCAGACCCAAACTCCATCAGAACCAAGAGGAAATCTCCATCAGAACCTGGTACAAAAATCCATCAGAAACAGTTACGAACACTCCATGAGAACCAGGGCCACATTTATCAGAACCATTAAGAAAGCACTACTCTGTGACTTGTGATGGTAAGACAATCTTCAAAGGTCCCTGGGGAGCAACAAAACAGCGGCCATTTGATGTCAGGTGCTTACGCAGCTTCTACTGCTGTTCAAACACCTGAACAAGAAAGAATAATTTTAAAGGGCAGTTTCATAGACTTTTGCATATGGGCTGTACTAAGCATTATAGATGGACTGAGTTAATATTAGCCAACATGCTAGTCTTCCTACATTGACATTTAGGTAGCCTTAGCATTTTAGCTAATTTCAGCTTTTTACACCCTTTTTGCATACTAGAAGGGGTAAATCAATGTCAGCCTTCATGCTAGTGATAGCCAATATGCTAATGTTAGCATTTTAGCTTCTCTCTTTCTATCCTTTCTCCTTCTGTCCCTCGTTTTTCTTGTCTCTCCTTTTCTCCTTTCTGCCTCCATTTTTCCCGTTTCTCTCTGCTCCCTTTCTATTCTTTCTTCTTCTTTCCCCCATTTTTCCTTTTTGTCTTTCCATCCTTTCTGTTTCTTTCTCTTCTCTCTCTTTTCTGCTTGTTTTCTCCTCTCTTCTCTCTTTCTGGCTCGTTCTCTTTCTTGTGTTCTTTAACAGAGTGTTGATTACTTTTACTTTGTCAAATTTCTTCAGCATCTTCTGCTTCGTTCATCCAGCATTCAGATTTCCTGCTTCTTTTTATCACCATCTTCTGCTACGTTTGTTCTGCAAAATGCATTATCACGTGATGTTTCACAGAAACAGCAATTTTTCTAATTTTTATTATTATATTTTCCGTACGTTTTTCGGTTCGTAACTACGGAAGACCTTGCTGGCGCTCACAGTGATGGAATGTTTTTGATACCTTTTATCGTTTTGTCATAAAAAAGGTTTGTTTAGGAGTACTAAATCTGTCCTTCCCAAAATCGCTTAAAAGTGAAAAATTTCAAAATTATCCACTTTTCTACACTGTCATATCTCCTACACGGATTTATGTAGACACATGAAAATCTCCAGGATTGTTCACCGATCTCTGCGGATACCTACGGTCCAAAAAATGTTTGGTTACCTTTTATCGTTTTCTCGTGAAGTAGGTTTGTTTGAGAGTGAAAAATTCACCTTCACTCGGGTTCAAAATGGTCAAAATGATCCACTTTTTCACAGGGTCACATCTCCCAGACAGATTTCTGTAGAAACTTGAGAAGCTCCATGATTGTTCAGCAAGGCCTGCTGATTCATACGGTGCATGAATCAAATCGATAGCCCTTATAGTTTGAGTTATTAGACGTTGTTCGAGAGCATGTTCAGGCATTTTTGTGTTTTTCTCCATTTTTCCCTTTCTTATCACCTAGTGTTGTGCCTTTAATGTTATATTTTCAAGAATAAAGTGTTAATATTCTCGTTCCCCTGTCCGTTCTGAGAAAAATGGTCCAAGAATGACGACGATAGCCCTTGGTTTCCGAGTTATGGGCGGTTGTTCGGGAGCATGCGCCTCCATGTTAAAAGCCCAGGCCACGAGGAGACTAGTGAGGTGCTGCATTAGAAATGCTGCAGGTGTCAAGTTACACTGACGCTCTTTGCTGATTGGCTGATTCACTCCTCACTGTTCTATTTATAGCTCTGTGTATCTTCCACTGTATATGTCTGTATGTGACTCTGCGTCTCTTCTCTCCCTGTCTCCTACTCAGACACACACATACACACACACACACACACACACACACACACACACACACACACACACACACACACACACACACACACACACACACATCCATGTATTACTATCTTTGTGAGGACTTTGCATTGACTTCCCTTCATTGTCATTCATTTCTATGGCCTAAACCTGACCCTACCACTAACCGTTTGCCACTAGGACACACACCCACAAACACACACATCCATGGATTACTCTCGTTTTGAGGTCTTTGCATTGACTTCCATTCATTATCATTCATTTCTATGGCCTAAACCTGACCCCACCCCTAACCCTTTGACCATCTTCATAGGAGGCAAATACAAGGCGGCCATTTTGTTTGTGGCACTTAAACAACATGTACTGCTGTTCCAACAACTAGACAGCAGTGATTCATCTTAAAGGGCAATTTCATAGACTTTTGCATATAGGCTGTTGTAAGCTTCGTAGATGGACTACATTAATGTTAGCCAACATGCTAGTGATAGCAACATGCTAATGTTAGCATGTAAGCTAACATTAGCATTTAGGCTAATTTTCATCTAAAAGGCTAAATTAAAATATTGAATGGATTGAGTTAATGTTAGCCAATATACTAGTGTTACCTAACATGCTAACGTTAGCATTTAGCTAGTATTAGCATTTTAGCAAGTTTAGCTTACACACTGCTTTTTGCATACTAGATTGGGTAAATTAATCTCAGCTTTCATGCTAGGGATTGCCAATATGCTAATGTTAGCATTTTAGCTTCTCTCTTTCAATCCCTTCTTTTCTTGTCTCTCTTTTTCTCCTTTCTGCCTCTTTCTTTTCTTTCTATTCTTTTTGCGTCTTTCCCCCCTTTTTCCTTTTTCTCTTTCAATCCTTCTTATTTCTTTCTCTTCTCTCTCTTTTCTGCTTTTCCCTTTCTGGCTTGTTCTCTTGTGTTCTTTAACAGAGTGTTGATCATTTTTACTATGTCATATTTTTTCAGCATCTGCTTCGTTCATTCAGCATTTACATTTTCTGCTTCTTTTTCACCTTTCTGCCTCTTTCTGTTTCATGTGTTCTTCAGCTAATTGTTGGTCATTTTTGCACATTTTTACTTTTTCAAATTTCTTTGGCATGTTCTGCTTCCATCATTCAGCATTCACATTTTCTGCTTCTTTTTAATCCTCTATCTCTTCTTTCTGCCTCCTTCTATTTCATGTTTTCTTCAGCTAATTACTGCTTATTGTTACTTTTTCAAATTTCTTCAGCATCTTCTGCTTCGTTCGTTCTGCAGAATGCATTCTCACGTGCTGTTTCACCGAAACAGCAATTTTTCTAGTTATTATTCTTCTTCTAGTTGGTCCGTTTTTTTGGACCGCTTCTCCTTCTGCATACTTTGTGCTATTTCAACCGTTCAAATTTCACAATATTCTGCTCATTCTGCTCTTTTCGGCAATGACTTTTGGTATTTACACCTTTTATACTTTTTAAAATATTCCACTTTTTCTGCCGATTTTTGCCCCATTGAAATGAATGGAAAACGACAAAAATTCCGCAAAAATTCTGCTAAAACTTCACTGTTTTTGCCATTTAACTACTTCTGCATACTTTCAGCTGGAAACACCATTCAACTTTTAAAATGCTTTCACAACCCTCTGCTGTTATAGTTTATTTCAACTTTTTGGTATCTTTTACAGTTTTTCTACAACTTGGATTCAAACTTTATTACAATTTTTTCAGATTTTCAGTTTTATAATGTAATCCTATGACGGAATGTTCGTGTCGCTAGAGTGTACACTCTAGGTTTTTGAATAACCTGAAAAAGAACGAACAAACTCTCCTCACTCCCTCAATTTTAACTCTACCTATACAAATTATACATCAAAATTTTTCTAGTTTTCATTGTTCACCACAGGATTCTCTGCATTTACTGTATTTACTACTGCATACCTCCCTAGTTCCATGTCTCAGTGTTTTTGCCTGTTGCCCTGCCTGCTTATGTAAGTGTTTACCAATTATTATTAAATCTTATCGACTCACCATGCGGCTCCCGTCATCCTACCTGCATTTTGGTCCTGCTCAACCTCACTTTATGACATTTTGATACTTTGCATGAGGATTCGAATTTGCAAACTTCAGGTTTCATTAATTTAACACCTACAGTGCAGCCTTTACTCATCTTTTAAGACACATGATCAAAATTCAATTCAATTCACTTCAATTCAGTTTATTTATATAGCACCAATTCACAACACGTCATCTCAAGGCACTTTGCAAAGTCATTTTAATCGAATCATACAGATTTCAACCCTAACTATCAAACATTCAGATTCAATTTATTATTCAAACTAGTTAAAGGTTTTTCTATCATAGGAAACCCAGCAGATTGCATCGAGTCAGTGACTTGTAGCAGTTACTCCTCCTGGATGAGAATGTAGAGACAGTGGAAAGTCGCTGACATTAACTTTGCGGGGATCCCTTGTTGGGACCCCAGCCATTGGTTACAACATTGAAGGCCAGTAAAAACTTTTCTGGAACTTTCAAAATAACTCGCATTAACGTACTTCCAACACAGCCAGGAACAGGAGTAACAGTGGACAGCCGACAGAACGAGCCGCCCCATCCCATAGCTACGGAGGTTAGCAAGTTAAGCCTTTGTTCACTGTGGATGCTTCCTTCAACTTCGTCGCCCCGGACAACTTTTCCTCAGCACGGTTCACGTAAGAGGTTGTGTTTTGGGCAGAGAGAAGTCATTTAGAGTGAAATAATCTAAACATTTTTCATTTTATGATGTTTTGTTTTGTTTGTGTTGAAAATGTGCTAGCAGATTATCTGCTCAGCACATGTGCTCCGTTTATGTGTTCTGTGTTTGTGTTTTTAAAGTTAAGACAAACTTTATTTAAAGGGTGATTTTAAACACAGATCGGCCATAACCCGCCATCCACACTTATGCATGTCAACCCTTTTATTAGTGGTATTTTAAAGGTATGTGTTTGATTCTGATGATAAGCTATAAGCTTCTTTTGTTAGTCCCAACAGCTCACAGCTAAGAACACAGGCTTGTCTACTTTGAGTCAGCTAAAGACCATTCACCTAAAAAGGTTATTAGTTTTCAATCTAGGAAATAAAATTTCCCTAAATATTATCTGAACTTGATAACTAATTAAACACAATTAAGCACCATTTCTCAAAGATTTTGTTCTTATTCAAAATAATATTTCCTTAAATATTATTTTAATTAATATAGGCAACTAATCAACCACCGTTGAAAATTGGTCATCCAGAAGCTTGGTTTTATTCAGCAAATCATTCTTTAAAATATTATTTTATGAAAATAATGTTTTATCTTATCCTGCATTGTGAACGGTTGTTTGAAGGTATGCCAATTATTGCTTGCATTGGTTCCAAGACTAACTTATCTTCGTTTCCAGATTCGTCAAGATAATCCTTGGTTCTCAAACATAAATATTGCATGGTAATATTGCATCACTCTTTCGGTCATGGTTTTCAATCATCTTTAATCAACTTGTTTATATTGTACATAGCCCATTAGTCTTCCTTATTCTTTCATTCTGCTTGGTAGTTTATTTGGGTTGTTTTAGCATAGCAAAGATTTTGTTGAGTGAAATATGTTTGACTTTGAGTTGACTTATTTTTGTTAATAAATTGTTGTACTTTAAGAAATTGTGTGAATTCAGTTTTACTCTTCAATAATGCCAGAGCTTGGTTCATCCCTTTCAATTTTGCCCTAATACCACTGCCTTATTAAAATTTAATTTGCTTTTGTGCTTTTGAGATGATGACCAAGTCTGAAATGACAATAGCTTTCACCTTCCTTTCTGCCCCCGCTGGGTGGTCTTCCCAAGGCATTTACAAGCCGAAGGGGAAATGTGTCTGAACACAAAAGGTGTTTTGTCTCTCTTCCTCTCCCTGGAACCCCTGCTGATCCAACGTACAATTTATTGTAGAGTAGCCGAGATGTCTGCGAGAAAGTTAGGTTGATTTCTCACCTCTGTTTCTCCTAGAGGGGGGTGCCAGACCAAATGGGGTTTTTGCCAAACTTATATAAGGAGGGGTCAGCACTTGTCCCATCAGATTTGGTCTCGGGTCTGTTCAGTAATACGTCTGATGCTGAAAGATCTGTCTCCCTTAAGGCTAAATTAATAAAGCTGATTGAATGGTTATCATCATTCTCTTTCTTTAGAAAATACAATTTTTCCACAACAGCAGGAAGAAACCTCCAGCAGAACTAGAACCAGGCTCAGTGTGAGCGACATTTGCCAAAACCGACTGGGGGTTTGAGAGAACAGAGCAGAGACACAAAAATAACACAGAAGCACTGATCCAGGAGTACTTTCTATAGGAAAGAAAAGTAAAACGTTGATGGTCGTAGCTCCTTTACAGGCTTCATCTAGGAGAGAAACAAAGCTAAGCAGATGAACTCTGAGCCAGTTTTCAAGTCCGGAGTATGAAAGAGAGCACATAGAGTTAGTCACAGTAGAAGCTCAGTCAGTAGCTATGTCTAGGAGAGAGAAAGGGTTGAAAGACAGGACCAAGTGTATCAATTGTAGAAGGTGAGCATTAAGTTGTTGGCAGCAGCAGCTCAGTCGATGTCCCCCTCCAGGAAGGTGCAAGAGTTAAAGACAGAGCCAGGCCAGGTGTAGCTTCTAGGAAGAGAAAAAACAGAGAGAACAAAGTTAAAAGCTGAAATAACAGCAAATAATGCAATAATGGAGAGTGGTATGAGAATGTAGCTGAGAGACTGAAAGTGGTCATCATGTCCTCCAGCAGCCTTACCCCATAGCAGCGTAGCTACAGAGATAGCTCAGGATAACCTAAGCCACTCTAACTATAAGCTTTATCAAATAGGAAAGTTTTAAGCCTAGCCTTAATAGTAGACAGGGTGTCCGCCTCACGGACTAAAACTGGGAGCTGGTTCCACAGGAGAGGAGCTCGATAACTAAAGGATCTGCCTCCCATTCTACTTCTAGAGACTTTAGGAACCACCAGTAAACCCGCAGTCTGAGAACGAAGTGCCCTGTTGGAACATATGGACCAGTCAGATCTCTGATGTATGAAGGAGCTAAATCATTAAGGGCTTTATATGTGAGGAGGAGAATTTTAAATTCTATTCTGGATTTAACAGGAAGCCAATGAAAGGAAGCTAAAATAGGAGAAATATGATCTCTCTTTTTAATTTTTATCAGAACTCTTGCTGCAGCATTTTGAATCAGTTGAAGGCTTTTAACTGCATTTTGTGGACATCCTGATAGTAAAGAATTACAATAGTCCAGCCTTGAAGTAACAAATGCATGGACTAGTTTTTCAGCGTCACTCCTGGACAGGATATTTCTAATTTTGGCAATGTTCCGGAGGTGAAAAAAGGAAATCCTAGAAACTTGTTTAATATGGGATTTAAATGACATGTCCTAGTCAAAGTTAACACCATGGTATTTTACTTTATTACCTGTGTCTGAATTTAGAATCAGAAATTTTAAAGTCATCCAAGTTTTTATGTCTTCAAGACATGCTTGTAGTCTATCTAACTGGTTGGGTTCATCAGGATTTATGGATAAGTAAAGCTGAGTATCATCAGCGTAACAGTGAAAATCTATCCTATGCTGCCTGATAATTTGACCTATTAGAAGCATATACATAGTAAAGAGAATTGGCCCAAGTACTGAACCCTGTGGTACTCCACAATTAACCCTGGAGTTTAAAGATGATTTATCATTTACATGAACAAACTGGAATCTGTCAGACAAATAAGATTTAAACCAGCCTAGTGCTGTTCCCCTGATCCCTACAGCATATTCCAGCCTTTTTAAGAGAATATTGTGATCAACTGTATCAAATGCAGCACTGAGATCTAACAGAACCAGTACAGACACAAGTTCATTATCTGAGGCAATAAGAATATCATTAGTGACTTTCAGCAGAGCTGTTTCAGTGCTATGATGAGCTCTGAAACCTGACTGAAACGCTTCAAACAGGTCATTGCTGTGTAAATGCTCATACATTTGATTAGCAACTATTTTCTCAAGAATTTATGATTGTCTTTGTTCTTGGCTGGTTAGTTTTGCTTTACCCTGCTCTATTCTGCCCTGTGTAATTCTGAACCCAATTGTCTTCCCTCCATGTTTCTGGCTTTTTTTTACTTTTGTGATCTTTTGGTCACATTTTTTGAATGTTGAACTTTATTTATGTAACTTGTTTTTTTTTGTATCATTGACCATCTTAACTTTTGTTCCACTTCTGCCTCGCCTTTGGCAGCATTTAGGTCCTCTTCCACAACCATCACCACTTTTGTAAAAAAAACCCAAAAAACAAAAACCTTTCCTGTTTTAAAGCTTCTTCCCCAAATTCTGCAAAGGACATGCTTAACATCGTAAACTGTGAGGATGAGAAGCAAAGGAGGAAATGATGTAGGATTTATGGAAATGTGCGATCTGAAAACTTTTCAGTCCTGCGGTGTCTGTGTTACCATAGCAGCACGTTGTAGTTTCTTCCTCATCGCTGTCTTTTTCTGTCCTGCCTTTGTCTCTTCCCACAGAACAGCGTATTGATAACACTATGCCTAAATTGCTGCCCATATCAGGAGCTTCTTGTGACAGCACCCCCAAATGAGCAGCTGTTGTAATTGCATAATCAGTGTGACAGTTGATCAAACCAAGTGAAGGTGTGAAATTTTCTGCCATTCCCTGCCAAATCAAAATGAGTCCCTAATACCATTCTGGAAATAAAAGTTTTAGAAAATGTATGCTTCATGTTACTTTGTGACAAGAAAAGCAGGAAAATGTGTGAATGAAAGCAGCTGTTTTGGGAACTTGGCCATAATATGTATATGTGAGCAAAGGGACCAATAGAGTAAAACAGATGTTAATGAGCTGGTCAAGTCCAGGATGCAAATATTGCATGATTGATGTGCTAACTAGTTAATGTCACATGCATTTTAAAAACTGTATTTCAGACCAAATATGATCAATGATCGCTTTACTCTGATTCTGCTGAATGTGGAATAAGTTGCTGGTATAGCACTGTGTGTACAGCAAGTGAAAAGTCCATTAAATAACTCCTGATGGTCTTGGATCTATATTTTATTGATGGGACAGGTATAAATACTCTGGTGCTGTGCAGCAAGTAGCCTGTTTCCCAACCTACACACTCACGCTTTGTTTCATCATTACCCACAGAAGAAATTCCCACCCACATGCTTACCCACCTAAACATCCACCAATCAAAGCTCAACAGCTAAGTGTCCAACAAACACCCACCATGCACATTCATGCTTTCTTCCCAATATTCTCTGACAGCCAGGCTCATTGCATCCATACAACCCTACATTCTCTGTGTAAGTCACAGGAGGATTTAAAGGTAAATCAGTCAAGCTTAACGGGACCGATATGCCAAATATCTAGTGTTACAAACCTGGCTGCTGATCCCTTCCCTGCTGGATTAGTGGACCTGCCAATCATCTGTGGCACTAATCTAGGTAAATGGCTCATAGGACTGAGATATACAGAAGTAGATTTTAGTGTATAGTTAACTTTATCTTATACTGTCATCTGACTTCCTACTTTTCAATTTCTCCTTTGGTTTACTTATCTAGAACTGATTCCATCTCCAACACAATTGTGAGGTCTCTGCTATTTTTTCTCCTTATTTTCATTTTTTCTGAATTTATTTTCAAGAGCATCTAGTAATTCAAATAAATGAATCTAGTGTTTGTGAGATCATGTAAATGCAAACACAAGTCAGTGTTGTCTCTTCATTTGGGATTTGTCTTAAATCTGATACACATAGTCCCAAACAAATAGTCCCAATGATGTTTATGACATTGCTCAGTTGCAGAAGAACAACAAATAGGTGTGCCTTGTTTTTTTAGTTGGTCAGTTAGGTTAATCAATTTCTAATACTTTAATAAATAACTAAAACATTTCCATAGTGTTTAAACACTGTCAGGGCCGTAAGATGTAAATGTCTCATAAACACAATGCTAGTGCAGTCAATTAGACTGAATTATAAGCAGCACAATTAAACAATGAAGCAAATAGTTAAAGATATAAAGCAGAGTGGGTTTTTATTACTACAGACGGACTCGGCTAGCTTGGCTAAAGGAAGAGGAGGAGTATTGGGAAAATGTTCAGTATTCTGGTATTAGATGAAAGATTTATGAATTGTGTGTGTGTGTGTGTGTGCATGTGTGTGTGGCCAGAAGACACTGGGGGATTTTGGAGCATCCTTTCTCTTTGTTTTTACTCCAAAACCAGTAAACTTTTAAGATTATTATTTTAATGAAAGAACAGATGTGCTCATCGTATTTTTAATCGTGGAGTAAAATCTTGTCTTATTCGGCTGACCACAGGAATGGGAAGTTAAGAGGATATCATGAAATAGTGGCATTCTTTTTCAACAGTGGTAGCATTTCTGCTGGTAATATCTTGCAGTTCTCTACTCAAACATTCTGATGCAGACTGAACATTGATTTAAAATGTTTCCTAAATGAAATCCCTGACTTTTTAATCACACTCAGGTTCATGTTCAGGTTTCTTTATTGGTACCAGTGGGTGAATTCCTTCATTTAGAAAATTAAAAGTGTTTTTCATGTGTTTTTCATTCTCTGCTCTGCACAAACATTCACTCAGAGATCTTTTTATTATAGCAAGTTCCAGTTTATTTTATTACAATTGCTATCAGGGGGCAGTTTGTGGAATCTGGGTTTTGCACTGGAGATATTTAGACATGTTAATGGGCTGTGGAGAGAATCTCTGATCTCATTAAAACTTCTCCACTTAATCCTTTGAAAACTGTATTTATGCATCGTTATTTTTAGCAAGATGACTAATTACAGAAACCACATCTCCTGCTTGGTGTTGGATGGTCCTGCTGTGGGCCCTGGGCCGCCAGTGGGACAGGGTCCTGGGCTTGGCGGTGTGGCTTGGTTGGGGTGGGGGTACTCTTTGGCCTAGCTGCTGCTGCTCCTGTGCTTCAATGACAGCCTGCCTTGGTGTGGAGGAAATGGCTGCCCTGGGGTGATGCCCTTTGTAGGTCCACCTGGTGCTGCTGTGGCCCTCCAGAGCAGGGGCCATCTGTGCTATGCTGCTCTTGGGAACTGTGTGTTGCAGACTTTCTACTGTTCTCGTCACTCTAACAATTTTGCAACTCCAGGTGACAAACATGCTCACATTAACCCGCTCCCCACTACACATATGCTCTCCCACTGACACACACACTAACATACCAACAGATTCAGACATCCACACACTAACACAGAAATAATCCAAATGGTTGAAGGCCACAGGTTACTATTACTGTTACAATTTTGCCTGCCTCCTTTGATTAACTTTGAATTAAGTTAATAAAACAGGATTAGGATTGAGATCGGATAGGATAGGATAGGATAGGAACATCCTTTGTGTAGATCTGCCCTGATACATGTAGGCAACCAGCTTCTTTATATGGTATGTCTGAAATGCCAAGACAGGACATGTGAAAAATTTTTTTTAGCTACCATGAGTTGTGTGTGGAGACAACAGTGAAGCATTCTGATCCAATCCGTGTGTGGGGTGGTTTTTCCTCCAAGGGAGGGAACCGCCTCCCTGTTTTGTCTAAGATTTGTCCAAGATTTTCCATGGATTTTCCATGGATTTAAGGCCCTTTATCACAAGCCTAAAGTGATATGTAGTGCAAAGATCAGAGAACTAAAATGTTGCAGCTGTGGTCAGGACCTCCCCTGGTCTGAACCCAACTGAAAACCTTTGGACAAAAAGCAGGAAAAAAAGAACAACAAATTGTGATTAACTGCAAACACTGTTCATGTTCTGGCCCAGAAGTTTTTCCAGCATGGTAGAGAGAATTGCAGAAGGTGTAAGGAAGAAGGATCCACGCTTAGAAAATATTTAGTTGTTCAAATGTAATTTATTTTACAATAAAAGTCAGAACCTCTCAGAATCTGCCTCTGTTAGGTTTTCAGTTTGAGTTCTGTTTACCTTTCTTACACCACCATGTTCTTCACTTGCTTTATACTATACACCACCACCACAGCCAGTCTCGAGTCCTCCAGCTCCTTGGTCCCCAGCCTTCAGACCAACGTCATTGCCACTGTCGCAGACCTCCCAGACTCCTTCTCAGCCAGCCTCCAGGTCATTGCCTAACGTCACTACACCTTTGGCCTCCAGAACCCTAAGTCTCGCTGGAACGTCCTCTCTGCAGTCCTCCTGAGCTCTGTTTTTTGTTTTGGTTCTTGCACTCCTTCAGAGGCACCCTTCCGCCCGCCCTGGTCGGGTAGTTTTGTTTTTTGGTTCCTTTTGTTTTTCTGGACTTTTCTGAAGGGCGTCTGAGGGCCTAGTAATGTCAGAATCTGCCTGTGTTAGGTTTTGGGTTTACCGTTTTTGCACTACCATGAAAAAAAGGTAAACCCATTGTTCTCTCGCTTTATTTTCAGTTTACTCCGGCTTATTAAATTGCCAGAGACAGAGCGCCCCACCGGACCAAGAATCCTAATATTCAATTCAGTTTTATTTATATAGCGCCAATTCACAACACATGTTGTCTCAAGGCACTTCACAAAAGTCAGGTACATACATTACAATTAGTCCTAACCATTGAACAGTGCAGTTGGAGTTAGTTATTCATTCAAATTGGATAAAAAGTTTTTCTGTCTAAGGAAACCCAGCAGATTGCATCCAGTCAGTGACTTGTACCATTCCCTCCTCCCAGATGAGCATGTAGAGACAGTGGACATTCACTGGCATTGACATTGCAGCAATCCCTCATACTGAGCATGCATGTAGCGACAGTGGAGAGGAAAAACTCCCTTTTAACAGGAAGAAACCTCCAGCAGAACCAGAACCAGGCTCAGTGTGAGCGGCCATCTGCCACGACCGACTGGGGGTTAGAGAGAACAGAGCAGAGACACAAAGAGAACAAAGAAGCACTGATCCAGGAGTACTTTCTATGGGAAGGAAAAGTAAATGTTTAATGGATGTAGCTCCTTTAGTCGTTTCACCTAGAAAGAAGGAACAGATAAACTCTGAGCCAGTTTTCAAGGATAGAGTCTGAAAGAGAGCACATATAATTAGTTACAGTAAAAGCTCAGTCAATCGCCATGTCTAGGAGAGAGAAAGGGTTAAACACTGAAAGACAGGGCCGTGTGGATCATCGGTAGAGGGTGAGCATTAAGTTGTTGCCAGCAGAAGCTCGGACGATGCCCCTCTCCAGAAAGGTGTCACAGGTAGACACAGAGTCAGGCCAGGTGTAGCTTCTAGGAAGAGAAAAGAGAGAGAACAAAGTTAAAAGCTGAAATAACAGCAAATAATGCAAAATTGTAGAGCAGTGTGAGAATGTAGCGAAGAGGGTGAAAGTGGTCATTATGTCCTCCAGCAGCCTAAGCCTATAGCAGCATAACTACACAGAAAGTTTCAGTTCAGATTATTTAGTTAAACGGCGCTTATTTACAACAATATCGTTTCAAGGTACCCCACAAAGGGTCCCACTGATGGCCATTGTTATACTAAAAACCACAACGATTGGGATACCTCTCTCTGTCAGACTGATTATAACCATTGGAAAAGAGAAGGGGTCATACAGGTAGCAGAAATGGAGGGTGTGTTTGCACCTCAACCATAACTGAGCCGGTTTAGGCTAAACCTGACTCCCCCTTACTCCATCCAACAGGGAGGGAGGAAGGAATCATTCTTTTTTATGGCACAGAATCATGTCAGACAACAAACCCACAAAACACAACAGTTAAACTATTTACATCACAATAAAACTGTGTATCTTTATAACACAGTGATCATTATGTCTAACTGTATGTTTCTGATGTAAATGATGATAAAGTCAAGTTTTAAGTCATTCTTCTTTCAGAACAACTCATTTGTTGTTGACATATTCTTTGAGATACACAAATACGCTCAAACAGAAGTTGTTTTGGTTAGTATTTTGTCCAAGTGTCCCAAAGGTACAGAAATTCAAACATTGTATCCTGAAGGTGGTGCCGTGTATCAGGATGACAATGCACCAATACACACAGCAAGACTGGTGAAAGATTGGTTTGATGAACATGAAAGTGAAGTTGAACATCTCCCATGGCCTGCACAGTCACCAGATCTAAATATTATTGAGCCACTTTGGGGTGTTTTGGAGGAGCGAGTCAGGAAACGTTTTCCTCCACCAGTATCACGTAGTGACCTGGCCACTATCCTGCAAGAAGAATGGCTTAAAATCCCTCTGACCACTGTGCAGGACTTGTATATGTCATTCCCAAGACGAGTTGACGCTGTATTGGCTGCAAAAGGAGGCCCTACACCATACTAATAAATTATTGTGGTCTAAAACCAGGTGTTTCAGTTTCATTGTCCAACCCCTGTACCTCCACCCTTAAATTGTTATCCGTCAACAAAAAACTCTTCCTCTTTTTCTTTTAAAACAAAAACAACCCAACAAAAATATCTCTGTAAATATATACATATATATGTGTATCAGTCTAGCTTAGCTTAAATCCTTAAAATAACCTGGCAGCTTACTTTTCCTTGCTGACTGTCTTCTTACTGGACTTGTGTTTCCTACAGTCCCTTGATCTGTTTCCTATTCCTCCTCCACTTCTTCAGCTCCAACCTTCACCATCTAGTCGTTTTGGAGAACCACATTCTCCGTCTCCCACCATGATTCATCCTGTGTCGTTATCTACAAATGTTCCTCTGTCTCAGTCTGTTTTGACTGTTTCCTTTCCTGGAGACCGATGTTGAGCCTGGAGTTGATCCACATGTTTCCTCACTACTCGTCCATCTCCCAGTTTCACTTTGTAAGAAACCGACCCAGTCAGCAACTCAACAATTCCTGGTAACCATTTTGGTCCAAAACTTAAGTTACGGGTCCAGACAGGATCCCCTTCCATGAACCATTGCTCTTTAGCTTCCCTGTCATGATTCCTGACTGGTCTATCTTGTTTTTTCTGCACCTTCCTGTTCAAGTCAGGGTGCATCAAATCCAGTGTACAACGTAACTTCCGTCCTAATAACAGTTCTGCTGGAGACAGTCCTGTTGTAGATTGGGGGATCACCCGATAGCTGAACAACACTCTGGCTACTTGGGCTGTCAGTGGACCTTCTGGACATTTTTTATCATTTGTTTAAATATCTGTACTCCCCTCTCTGCTAATCCATTTCTGGAGGCATGATATGGAGCAGAGGAGATATGGCGGATACCATTTTTCTGCAGGAAATCTTGGAACTCTGCACTGATAAAACATGTTCCATTATCTGAAACCAACAACTCAGGTAGTCCGTGATTACTAAAACTGGTGCGCAAACATTTAATAGTGGTTGCACAAGTAGCATTACTCACTGGATACACGTCCATCCATTTCGAGTGTGCGTCGATGAGCACAAAGAACATTTTTCCCATGAAAGGTCCAGCGTAATCCACATGAACCCGACTCCATGGCTTATACGGCCATTTCCAGGGATGTAATGGAGCACATGGTGGAGCATTACTGTTCTCCTGACCGACTGTGCAAGCCTTTACTGTGTCCTCAATGTCCTTGTCCATCTTCGGCCACCGTACATAATTTCTGGCCAATGCTTTCATTCTGGACACCTTTGGGTGACATTGATGAAGCTGCCTCAAAACACTCTCTTGGCCCGGCTTTGGAACAATCACTCTGGCACCCCATAAAACGCATCCACTCTGAATACTGAGTTTATCTTTCCGAACTATATATGGGGCAAAATCAGTTCCTGTTAGTTCAGCAGACCACCCACTTTTCAAAGTCTCTCTCACACTTGAAAGGATTGGGTCTTTGGTATCTGTCCAGGTTTTTACTTGTTCTGCTGTCACTAATGTGATGTCCGAGCTCTCCAGCATTACAACCCTCTCTTCTGGTTCCTCCCTTTCAGGCTCACCTGGTAATGGCAACCGGCTTAGTGCATCCACACGACTTGTGATCCGTCGCTACAGTGAACTGCCTGCCATAAATATACTTGTGGAACATTCTTATTCCAAACATCACTGCTAAAGCTTCCTTGTCCTGGTGGGAATAATTTTTTTCTGCAGCATTGAGTGTTCGGGATGCGAATCCTATTGGTCGTTCGGTTCCATCCAACATGCAATCCGAAAACACCGCACCTACCCCATAAGGGGATGCATCACACACAATGTCTTTAGCTGGGTCATAGTGCACCAAGACCTCCGCTGACTGCATCATTTCTTTTGACTTTTTAAATACAAGTTGTTGTTCTTCGCCCCATTTCCACTTAACATCTTTTTGTAACAGTTTATGCACAGGGGCAAGGACTGTGGACAGACTTGGCAAAAACAGACCCAAATATGCTTTTAGCTCTGTCACATTTGCAGGTTTTGGCGCTTCTTTAATCTCCTGCACTTTCTCATGAACTGGATGCAAACCTTCTGCATCCACTTTGTGCATCACTTCATGTTTCATGAATTCACATTTTCTCCTCTTTAGCCGTAGACCCACATCTTTTAGACGATGTAGGACTTTGGTTAGTGTTTTCAGAGGTTATTGGTCATCTTCCTCGGTTAATAAAATATCATCCAAGAATATGGCAACATGAGGAATGCCCTGTAAAAGTCCCTCCATGGTGCGTTGGAAGATAGCTGGACTGGATGACACTCCAAATGGAAGGACTTTGTAGGTAAACAACATGTGTGATTATGGTCACAAATCTCTTTGCTTCCTCATCCAAGGGAATCTGGTGATATGCATGACTCAAATCTAGCTTTGTAAACTTCTGTCCACCTGACAGGCTGGCAAACAAGTACTAAATCCTAGGAATTGAGTACTGTTCCAATTTTGACACTTGGTTTACTGTTAGTTTGTAATCACAACACATTCTAACTGAGCCATCTGGTTTTAGGACAGGAAGCACAGGTGCTGCCCATTCTGCATATTTCATCAGCTCAGTTATCTCCTACACCAGAAGTCGAGTGAGTTCTGCCTCAACCCTTCCTCTCATGGCAAATGGAACAGGTCTGGCCTTGAAAAACTTGGGGGTAGCCTTTTTATCCACATATATCTTTGCAGGGGGGGCCTTAAATTTGCCAAGCTCATCTTTGAAAACCTCCCCATGCTCTATTAGGACTTCACTATTTCACTCGGTTGAAATGGTCTTTTAATAGCTTCACAAGCTCATCAAAAGTCTTATCACCTGGTTTTGCTGGGCTCACCAGATTCCTCATTAAGCTGTAGATTTGACTTCCCACCAAGCTGAGTAAAATGGCTTTCTGACGAGCTGCCTCTGTTATTTCATTAACTTCAAAAAAATGGTGAAGAACCTAACAATATTCTTCCCATGTCTGAGTCTGACTGTCGAAAGGAGCCATGCCTCCGATCATCGGCGCTGCCATCTTTGCTGGCGCTACGCTGAACTCAGTGTTCGTGCCGTCCTTAATTCAATCTTAAAATTATTTCTTCCATGTGCAGTCCTCGTTTACAGTTTATCCTCGTCGCCATTTATGTAGTAACTCACCAGACATTGGTTCCACAAGAACACGGTTTAATTGGCACCCAATCATAGTCTGCACAGTAGTTACATTCTAGCAGTAGACTTTTTCCTTTTATAGCAGTAACACTTCTTCTAATACAACATCACAGTATAGCATTTCTAAGCTGTACCCACAGAGCCCTCTGGTGGACAACCTGTATATATACAACCAAACTAACATTACTACAGAGGTGTAACAAGTTTCCTCGAGACACTCAAGCACATACAAAGTAGATCCAGCTCTAACACCTGTAATGAGGACTGCAGATCATGATGTGTTCTTTAATATGGGAGTTTTAGCAGGAGCTTCAACAGTACAACCAGTAAGGCACATGGGAGTTAACAGGAAGGACAAAAGCGCACTATTTAAAACAGCTAACGGTGGTTTCTCCAGATTTCATTTCCTTGTTGGGCTGCTGGTAAGTTGGTTTTGTTGTACAAGTTTGTGTTGTTTATTCTAAAAGAATAAGCATACATACACATACACTTTAGGTCAAAAGTTTTAGATACACTTTCTCACTTAATGGGTCTCTATATTTTCATGATCATTTACATAGAAGATTCTCACCACAGGCAAAAAAAACTGTGATTAAACACACATGGAATCATGTAGGAAACAAAAAGTGTGAAAGATCTAAACATTTTTATAGTTTAGATTCTTCAAAATAGCCACCCTTTCTTGATCAGGAACAATTGTTGTTTGTCACTTTTGAAAGCTTTCTTCTGGTTTGAAGTAATAGTAACATTTTGAAGCAGCCCAGCTAGAGCCCCGTAATAAATCTGATAAAGTTTAGGGTGATGGCAAGAGGCCTTCTGACCTCAAAGACTTGGAGCTCATCACCAAAGATAAATAATAAAAACACCAGAAAAACATTCAAAAGGCATGGTAGACTGGTGTGTATAAGCAACAGGACTGACGTCTGGCTTTTTAATTAGTCTGATGTAATATTTAAATTTTCTGAGAATTTGGGCTATTCATATGCTGTAAGCCAGAATCATCTAAATGAACAGGAATAAACATTTGAAATATATCAATTTGTGCAGAATGAATCTATATACGTTTCTGAAATAAACTTTTAATCATTTGCACCTGTACTATATGTGACTCCCACATTTGTCAACACAGAATTTCAACTTTTCTTAGGACCCACAGGCCTGCAAAGTTAGCCACTACCACAATTCAGCCATGCATTCACTGTATTATCAGACATATGTTTTAGGGGAGTGAAATACATGTACTTATTTTGTTGTAAAAACTGGGATTTCAAAGGCTAAGAAAAAAAATATATAAAGAAATAGATAAAATACAATTAAAGAAAGAGCATGAAAGTACATGTAGGGAAAATGAGTGAATGATGGAACAACTCTTGATAAAACATAAATATCATTCTTGGTTTATCTCCACACACACAAACCAAACAGCCCTTTCTGTCCATGGCTGATACAGATACTGCAATGCAGAGAGAAAGAAAGAGATGAAGGGAGGGAGCCAGCAAATAAGGAGGAGAAGACAGGAGGAGTGAAGAGAAGTTGATGAGAACGAGGGGGGTGAAGAAAGAGGTGAAAAGAAGAGTGATAGAGTTAAGATGACGTTTGGAGCGAATGAAAGCATGATGGAGGGGTGAATGTATGAGGAAGCAAGCTGACAGAAATGGAAGGGTGATGGCATGCTGTGAGTGTTTGTTCTGTTGGATCCTAAAAGGAAACTGTTAAGGTCTTCTGCTGACTGCAGCTATCATTCCAACAACAGTTCACCTAATGACCATGAAGCTGCTGAGTAGAAATGGAAACTTCATTGAAAACTAACAGTAGAGGTACACTAAATGGCCACTTTGTTAGGTACATTTTGTTAGAACCAGGTTGGACCTCTTTTTCGTCTCCAGAACTGCATTAATTCTTCATGGCATACAAAAAGGAGATTTGGGTCCATATTGATATGATGGCAACAAATTGTTGCTGAACATGCATGAGGAGAACCTCCTGTTCCACCACATCCCAAAGCTGCTCTGTTGAAGTTATGATGACTGTGAAGGCCATTGGAGGTCAGTGACTGTCATGTTCAAGAAAACATTATGGGATGATCTGAGCTTTAATGCATAGTGCATTATCTTGCTGGAAGAAGCCTTCAGATTGGTCCACTGTGGTCCTAAAGGGATGGAGATTGTCAGAAATGATACTCAGGATGGCTCTGGTGGTTAAATGATTCCCAACTGGTGCTGATGGACCCAAAGTGTGTCAAGAACACATCCCTCACACCATGACAGCATCACCACCAGCCTGAAATGCTAATATGAGTCGTTTCCACCAAATTCCACCAAAATGGCCCAACCATCTGAATGGTGCAGCTGTCTAAGTGAACTGTGGTCTCTGGTTCCTGTTCTTAGCTGACAGGAGGGCCTCCTGGTATGGTCTTCTGCTGCTGTAGCCCAACTGCTGCGAGGTTCCACATCTGTTCAAATTGGTTGGAACCAATTGTTATTTGAGCTACTATTGTCTATTGCTAACGAGCAACATTGTTACAAAACTTAACCAGTAACTAAATGTAGATCATCTGTGTTTTCACCCAGAAGTAAATTTTTAAGACATTTTAACAGCAACTTTTATTTTGGCTAGAAATCTGTAGACCAGATAAGCTGCTAAGTACAAAGACAAATTGGGAAATGTCCTAACTACATATATTAGATTATGAAATTTTACACCATTTGCAATGGTTTTGATGCACTGAACTGTATAGAAAATTAAGCTTAAAGACAAAAGAGTATGTGAAATTATAAATCCTGCAGCACATGGCACTGAATGTTGTGTATCTTTTAATGTGCTGGTTTCATCTGCAAACAAAATATCTCCTACAACTCAGCTGAAGTCCGAACTCAGATGAGTCGATGGACACATTTTTATTACCTTGGAAGAGAAGCAGCCCCACCATAACGAGGCATGCAGGGTTGGAACTTCAGCACCAAGTTGCTCCAAATGTCCACAATCTCCATCATGATTTGAGGGTGTTTGGGTTCTAGTTATTCTTATTTCCAGTTTATGTTTTGGATCTTGTTTCTGTTTATTATTTTCCTGGTTGTGCTTTAGTTTCTTATTATTGTTTTCTAGTTCATGTTCTGTACTTTATGTTTTGCTGATTAGTTTGTATCCTTGAATTTCTGTTTTGCTCCAGCCACATTTCGTTCTCTCCTGTCTGTTTGCAGTTAGCTTCATTCGGTCCACCTGCACCTTGGTAATCAGTTTTGTTTTTCACCTGTACCATGCTGCATTTATACACCTTCATTATGTTCATTCCTCGCGACAACATCATGGATCACGCTGTTTATGACGTTTGAATGCAGTACATAGTGCAGCTCTGTTCCTGTCTTATGTTGATGAGATATTTAACTCCAGAACAGTTTGTAGATGAAAACATTATGTATCACGTCACCCTGTTATCATTCAGTTCATTCTGTTTATGCCGTTCATGCCAAGCTTGTCTTGCCTGCCTGTCCATGCCTGTTTTTGCCACCACCTGCTGAAGTGAGTTTCATTAAATCCTTTACTCACCACCGATACACTGTTTGTCCGTCTGCATTCTGGGGTCCTCAGCCACACCACGCTTGACAGTCTCAGTGTCATTGCTTTCCAGTCAAGTTCCCAGCAGTGTGTTTATGCAAACTGGGAAACAAAAGGTAATGGTTGTGTGAGATAAAAAAAAAGTACAGTTCATTTAACTGCTTGCTGTCTTTACCAGAAAAGACAAGAGTGTAAAGATAAAGTTTACATTTCAGAATGCGACTAGTTGAGCTATCAGAGCACCAGGCATCACTCAAGGCTTTCAATGGCTGAACAAGAAACTAAATGCAACTCAGTTTGGAGTCCGACTGAAACTTTGGCAAACATTGTTTTATTTCCTTCCTGACTGGTTGTTGTTATGACATTAATTTCAGGAAACAAATATACTTGATCTAATTCAACAAATTAAATTTTGTTAAATAGTATCTGTTCTTTTTTAAGTAAAGATAAATGATGACTTAAAGGCATGAATAAAAATCAATAGTCAAATGTAAAAAAGGTTTATCATTTATATTTACTTTATTATAATGAGCTGAGTACCAACTTCTGGGTCAAATTATGACCCATTCCTGTCTTTTACAGTAAGGATCCTATCCTTGTAGATTTTGCAGAACTTGTCTGTTCTCGATGCTCCTCCTCTTCAGAGGTCTTCACCTAAGTGCCCTTACATATGGACTCACACCTGCCTGTTGCCATTGCTGAACAAGCTCTGCACTGGTGGCAAGACAATTTTGTTGCGTCCTCCTCAGGAGGACCTTTCTAGACCTTCGTAGATGTCGTCAGCCCTTCCTTCGCTCCAACTTTACCTGTGAACCTAAAGTTCTCAGTTATCCAGAAAACTGTTGTGTCAGTAGGAAAATTCTCAGCAGCATTTTCCTGCTTGTGAAGCCATTTCTAAATAAATAATGGCCCCACACTTTTCTTTGGAGCTAACCAAGACAAGAAGCAGATCTGCCTCTTTTAAAGCAAGTAGTCTGCTTTATGGAATAAGTCAGTATTTCACCAGCGGTGAATATACTTAGATGAAATTAGCTGATCATTTTGTGCAAAATTAAACAGAAAATGAGTTTCACTGTAATAAACTCTGGATCTCTTTGTGATGAATATTTGACCCTCCATCAGGAGAAAAGCAGAAGCTGCTAAGTCTGCAAAACATTTGTGTCATTGTCAACACTTTCAGTTATTATGGTGCTTTTTAAACCAATTAGAATAGAAAATGTTGAGTCATACATCTAATTGCACAGGTGAGTAGACCAGGTCTCTTGTGCACATTTTGGTTTAATTTCCAAAATAATTTTCTTGTCTTTAAAGATCTGAATAGAAGCAGAAATAGATTAAATTTGACTTGGAACTGAAGGAACTTCAGATCCATGATGTCTAAAGCAAGCGCTTTTAGAATACTGCTTGTTTAATTTGACCTTATTGACTCCAGATAAACACTAAAGGCAACACACAGCTCCCAGACAGATAGAATCAGAACGCACAAGGACAGAGCTCTCAGAAATATCTCAGCTCACGCTGGCTCTTTATCTACAGCCGCAGTCTTTGCTTTTCTTTCATCATCTCAGTCTGACGTCTCTCTTTGCTCTCATCACCTTTGCTCACACACACACACACACATACACCCCCCCCACACACACACACACAAAGCCACATTTCCTTTCAGGATGATTCACAGCTGACGTAACTAATGCTGTTTTGTCAGAAGCTCTTCCTGTCTGTGTGTCCATTTCTCAGTGCGTCCTGCTGTCATCCTGACGTACTCCTCACTGCTGCATGATGAGCAGTTATCCAATGATCTGGGCTGTCACCACCACTGTTGTCTACATGAAGGCAGTTTTATCTGTGTGTGTGCTGTGTGTGTTTCATCGATTTACAGCCTTGTAGGAAGAGTTTTTACATGAATCTATAAGTTTGATTGATGCTCTCGTGTTATTGGCAACAGTGTGTTTGTTTGACTTTGAATGGGGATTCCCACAAAGCTGTCATATGTGTATGCCAATAAACTGGTGTGTGTGGCAGATATTTATGAGTGGTAATCCTTTTGAAAACTGCAGACGAGATAAAGTAAAAAACCAACAGAGAGCAGGAGGTTCACTAAGTGTTTGGAGACTTGATGGATCAAACATTTTCTCTTGAGCCCCCACAGAGTTTAGGACGATGTTTAACAGCTCACATCTTCAAGCACAACTTTGTGAATCTGAAGATGGACACTGAAGCGGAGTAGCAGAGTCAGAACATAGCTTTAGAAATATAGACAGAGATTTGGAAGGTCTGTCTATTGGTGGGGAACTTTCCTATATTTAAAATCCAACTTCTGGACTGAATACATAAAGGTCTTCTTCTCCTTAGCCTCCAAAATATTCAACATGGATAAAAAATCCTAAATTGTTTCTCTGTATTTAAACATTGTTGCTCAAAAATCAAACAGCATGTCAACATATCAAAATAACAGTAAATACCTGTTTTAGCAGAGGCTGTGACCACTGTTTCTTTTCTGTTTTAAATAGAAGAAATAAGATCGTGTTATACATTTTATTTAAAACCTTTGCGTAAATACTGTTATAATTTGAAAACATGTTTTTCTTTTCACTGAAGATTGCCATACAGGAAGAAACTCCTATGGGTTTCTGCCTGTAAATACACTGTAATCTTTAATTTAAGATTAAAGTGTCTGCAGGTCTCTGTCTCGCTCTATTTCTGTGTTGTCCATGTTACAGTCATTATAACCAGTAACCTGACCCTACAGCAATATTTCCATACATCTAAAAGTGGGATGTTCCGGGTTGTTGTTAAAGGAGAAAAGGACCTCTAACAAACTGTCAATTGCTCTAAACTTAAAGGGACTGGGGATAGTCTATCTCTAAGAAACACATTCTTGGAATGCAAAGTGATATGACTGTTAAGCAAAGTAATATCTCTCTGGGCTGACTATGGAGTCCTACAAGTTAGAGCTGCCCTGAATGTTTGGTGGGAACATCTCTGTCTTTGTCAGGCTGTTTATGATGTTTGAATGCAGTGTATGAAAGTCAAATCAGCAGTTATGGCAAAAACAAGAGAAAATATAGTACTGAGCGGATTTTTGGGAGCGGCCTCCACCAGGCTGCAGTCATAAAACCCCCAAAGTTGGAGCTCAATGAAACACAAAGGGTCATAAAACTTTTAGGCGGCAACCAGTAGAAAAACACGAAGAGTGAAGACAATGGAACAGTGAGTGTTCCACCATGAGGTTCTAGCAGTCCAACTTTAAGTTCACCCGAGTCTGTGCTCAGGTGTTCAAACACAGTGCTACACACACAGCTTCAAAGCACGACGGCCTTCAGAGTCCAACAGCAATCCAAGTTTCAAAAAGACATTGCATCCACATACAACTTAGAAGACATTGGACTATAAGGGGCGATTCTAAATCGCCCTAAAATCCTATTCTATCCTGCCCAAGCTATTTCTAATAGAAATAAAACAAAACAGGATTACTTGGTGTCGTCTCCTTTAGAGCGGTGGCAGAGGGGGGAGACAGCCGGCCTTCCTCCTTTGGCAACAGGGGAAAATATGACGGACCGTCAGCAGTCGACTAGAACAAAAAAACAATGAGGAAAATTTCGTCTCCTTGGAAAACCTCCGTAGGTTTTTCTTGGGTTTAGTGTTAAATCCACGCCTTCGATCGGTAAAGTCAAGTTTACTGGTCTTCTTATCCCAGGAAACTTAGCTCGTTGAGCTTCTCATGAGTTTGGCCAGTGAGGAGAATTAATGAAAACCCGTGTGTGGTTTCTTCTCCAGAATGATGCGCCTCCGTTGCGTGGTAAC
Source organism: Crenichthys baileyi (assembly GCA_036173005.1). Classification (NCBI taxonomy): domain Eukaryota; kingdom Metazoa; phylum Chordata; class Actinopteri; order Cyprinodontiformes; family Goodeidae; genus Crenichthys; species Crenichthys baileyi. Next base: position 371,028 of record JAHHUM010002883.1, read on the forward strand.
CATGCTCAGTTTCCAGCAGGAGAAAAGCAAAGGTGGGGCATCTTCCGTGTCCTTATATAGCCCACTGTGACATCAGTGCTGCGATGCCTCTTCCTATCAGCTGCAATGCCTGCTGGGAGTTGTGGTAGCAGGCCATACTGGGGTATATAGTAGCAGATGACACTGTGAGGTATAGTAGCAAACAATTTGTCCAACAAGATTTACTTTCACAAGTGGAGCATCACGGCTAATGCTTTAAGGCGCGCTTGTGTATACAAGGTTTCTCCATAAAAATATGCAATTGTCAGGGTGTGAGGTTGAGTTGGACTGAAATGCAGACAAACCTCCGGAAGCAGCATTGTGTGAGGTAATTCTTTCTTCTTTAATAATAAAAAAACAGAAAACTTACATTACTGCCACAACAGACCAGAAGACATCAAGGGATTTGGCGAAGGGATGAGACATGAGGAACCAGCGAGGAATTGTGCAAACAACCAGCTTACAAACAGAGGGAGGAGGAGTGTGGACCAATGAGAGAGGAAGGCAGGAAATCAGATGGAAGTGGTAACAGGTGAGGAACTGAGCAGCTGGGAAACTGAGGGAATGTGACTAATTATAGCAAGCAGAGTAAATACAACTTGAGGGACAGAGCAAGGAAACCTGGACTAAATGACAAAACCTGGCATAAATCAATATGAAGGAAACAGCACAAACATAAACGCCACGTGACTGACTGCAACTAATGATCTGACAAAAAGGAAATAAACATGAGACTAAACAAGGAGAGCTACACTAAAATAACAAACCTGGGGAAACACATACAAGAACCTAGGCAGAGAAAAACATAAATGAGCATAACTACTAAACAGAAGGCATAAGAGAAGGATCTAACTAAAAAGGTAAACAAACACCAAGACCAGAACACAGGAAGATAACAGATCTAAGAATACAACTAAAAACACAGTTAACAGAGTAGAACCTAGAAAAATAAAACACCAGAAACAAGGACTCAAGAACTAACCATACTTAGAAACAGAGGAACACCTGATTAAATGTAAACAAATAACAAACCAGAATTCCACATCGTGACAGCAATAGCGAGTGTGAGGAGCCACAGAACTGCCCCCCTGGACCCGAGACAGATACGGAAGAGATCTAAGCCACAGACAGCCAAAGGCTCCCCAGAGCACGGGAACCCCAGGAGGACCACCGCCGGGACTACCGCAGATCCCCCATGGAAGAGCAGAGGAGAGTCCCAGGATGTTCTTCTGGTTCTCTGATGATTTATCTTTGGTGATCAGCTCCAAGTCCTGGAAGGCCTCTTTGCCATCACCCTAATCTTTAGCTCCCTCCATAGAGCCAATTTTGGACTCTAGCTGGGCCGCTCAAAATCATTAATATTACTTCTAGTCAGAATAAACATGTTGATGAGATTATTTTAAACCTAAAGCTTAATTTATGTGCTTTTCTTGTTTTGTTTCATATTATATTTGACCAGCTACATGATGTTGTGCCCCAGCCATGGATAGAAACATGGCCTGAACGGTACACGAGCTAAGAGGCTGGTAGAAAACTCTGCATCTTTAAATACAGCATTTACCTACCTTTGGCCCAGCCCAAAGGAAGAGACACAGCTGGAACTCCTGTGATGTCATGCAGCCACTAACAAAACCATTTTCCCAGCACATCTCGTTCTCTTTTTCTGTACTGGTGGAAGCTGGTTGCAATGGGGAGGAAGCATACAAGAGAATCCGAAACTTGCTGGCGAGAAAGACTCTAACTTCAAAGAATCCCAGGGATCCAGTTGCCTACGGTCTGATGTTAGTGTATCCGTCATTTGAGGACAAAAGTTAAACAATGATCTGCTATCTGAGTAACCAGCATTCATACTAAAAAAAAGGTAATTGACATAATCTTTCTTCAAGCTTTTTTTCTGAGCTTTTGCAGAAAAGCAATCTGGGCCAGCAATGTACCAGAGGAAATGCTGTCTCTAATCGAAGCAGTTTTCCCCACAGCCTGAAGAAGAAGACATCGGTAACAATGATGCCAATGCAGCATAAGCTACCCACCCTACTGAGAGCCGCCACCTCCTATCACCTCCTCAGATTCGGCTCCTTTGTTTGCTGTCCACCACGTGGCCAGACTGGGCCACCACTGACACATAACCCAGGCCCTTTGGACCTTTTTTCACTTCCGTTCTTCAGAACGGTTCATGTATGTGGTAGTGTTTGGGTAAAGAACCATCTGAACATTGTTTATTAAATGATGGTTTGCTTTGTGTGTGGTTTTAAAGGTTAAACTATTTCAGTAGCAAGCTATCTACTCAGCTAATGTGAATAGACTTTAAAACTTTGAGGCTAGTTATTTGTTCTATGTTGTTATTACAAACTTTGTTTAAATTGGTGGTTTTAAACACAGATTAGCCATAATGTGCCAGCACTCATACGCACATTAATATGTATATTAATTGCGGTTAAATGTACATATTTGATTCTAAAAAATTGGTAAACAAGCTATATGAGTTTCTTGTTAGCCAAAACCGCTAATGCTAGAACCAGGAAGGTTATATATTTATATACGGCCTGTTGCCATCTTGTGAGAGTCCATAGATGTTCCTCTCCACCAAACTAGCAGTCCATTAGTCCATTTGTTGGCTAGTTAAAACATTAGGATCAGTTGTCCATAAAGGTTATTGGTTTCTATTCCCCAAAAATATATATTTCCTTAAATATTATTTACTAAAATTGTGATGGCTAATTCAACAATATTAATAATCAATTATCCAAAAAGGTTGATTTCTATTTTGGCAAATTATTCTTTAAAATATTATTTTGTTAAATATTATTTTATATTTTATATTTTAGTTACATTCTGATTTTGCATTGTGACTGGTTTTTTGAAGACATTTTTTTGAAACTAAGTTGACCTCTTTTACAAATTCCTCAAGATAAACCTTGGTTCTTAAACATAAATATTTACACTGAACTGTAACATAATCGCATCAGTTTTATGGGAGAATTCTGCCGTCGGTTCTCTGATTTTGAAAAAAATTGACAAGTCACTTCAGCTGGTGTCTTGTCCCTTGTCACAAGATCCTGAAACAGCACCACAGGAGCAGCAGCTGGAACTCGTCGATCCTCAGCCTGACTCTGTCTTAAAGGAGAAGTTCAACTCTCTCAAACTGAATGACTTTTGTGCTTCACTTAATGAAGCCACATTTCCAAAGCTAAGGAGGATGGCAAAGAAGATGCTGGTGTTGTTTTGCTTAACCTACGTGTGTTAGCTGACATTCAGTGTCATGAACATCACCAACGCACATCCCAGATCCAAGTTAACTGATCAACACCTCAGATCTATCCTGAGAACAAAACTAACTCCAGACTTTGATGCACTGGCAAAAAAGTGAGACCAACAACACTGTTTCCATTGAAATGAATTTCTCTACTGTATTGTAAAAAAATGCATTTGGGAAATAATTTGAACAACAAGGCTTGTATATCAATGCTTTAATAAGGACAAAACCTTTTATTTTATGGCTTTTTACATGTCATTTATATTAGTTCACACAAATACAAGATCAATTCACTCCTGGCCCAGCCCCACTGTCAAATTTTACAGCCCATTGTGGCCCACAAGTCAAAAGGTTTGCCCATCCCTGAAATAGAAAATCTAATTAAATGCAATGTGGAACAACTGGTGGCAGGGAGAATGTAGAGCAACTGAAGGAGGGAGGCTAATTAACAGCAGAGTACCAACACAGAGAAGTCCAGGGAAGTAACAAAAATAGCTAAACACAAGAATGTCCAAACCTAATCTATAATGAATAAGCTAAAATAACAGCAAAAAAAAAAAAAATAAATGGGAAGAAACAGTATGAGGGGGCTGCACGGTGGTGCAGTTGGTAGCACTGTTGCCTTGCCGCAAAAAGGTCCTGGGTTCGATTCCTGGCCGGGGGTCTTTCTACATGGAGTTTGCATGTTCTCCCCGTGCATGCGTGGGTTCTCACCGGGTACTCCGGCTTCCTCCCACAGTCCAAAGACATGCCTGTTAGGTTAATTGGTCTCTCTAAATTGCCCTTAGGTGTATGCGTGTGTGCATGGTTGCTTGTGTGTTGCCCTGCGATGGACTGTCCTGGTTGTACCCCGCCTCTCGCCCATAGACTGCTGGAGATAGGCACCAGCTCCCCCGCGACCCACTATGGAATAAGCGGTAGAAAATGACTAACTGACTGAAACAGACTGAGGTCATAACAAAAGAAAGAAATGAATGAAGTGGCGGAAACTGACATAACACACATGTTGTCCTGGTGGTCTGAAATCCAAGTGGATTCTAACTCACGCAAGCACTCTCTGCCCCTAGCAGCCTTTCTGGGTTTGTTGTACATCAAACATCCTTCAAATAGTTACTGAGGATACTGGAATTGGAAAACCAGTACAGGGCACCCAAGAGATCAACTACATGATGCAAAATCCTGCGAACACACATGAACACACATAAACATACACACACATACATCGGATTAGACTCTACTGTTTATAGCTTCTTCATCTTTCTGCACAGCTCTCCAACTCTTCCACCTTAATATTTAATGGATGTCAGTCCACTTTTTCCTCCTTTCCATTATTTCCTTCTCTACAATTGTGTGCTGCTTCTCATCCTTTTTTGCCTTCACAACATTAGGACTCTTGAGGGATTGCTAGATCTTGTTTCTGTGTTATTTGTGTGAATTTCTTTAGCTTGGAGGCATGCAGGAGAAATGTATTTTTGGGTTTGTGTTTACTACATCACAGCTTTCCTGGAACAAATGCCACATCAGTTTGTGGCTGCTTATTCTTTGGAGCAGTGGCAGACCTTTTTCAGCTACTAGACATAAAATGAATCTATGCTTCACTTTTCAAGCCTTACTAAAATAACTTCTAGTCCTTACTTGAAAAAGGTAAAACCAAATAATAAATTATTTCTCAAAAGTATCCACACCCCTATTTAATGCCATGCTTTTAGAAAATAAGGTAATTATAAATCATTTAATTTTTATTTAATTTAAATGCTCAGCATTAAATGGAACACTGAAAACAGGCAACAATACATGGAAATTTACTGGAGGCTGGCAGCAATATCTGAGAACAATCTGCTTTATTTTCCATTTGTCTGGACTAATATATATATACATATGTACATGGAATTCTGAAAATTGCAAATGGTAAAATCTGAATTTGATAAAAAGTGAAATGGAATATGAGAAAGAGAATCTGGGAGAATCTGTTAGGTTTACCCAAGTTCTTCTAAAGTTCTAGTGTCTTGTTGCAGTTATTCAACTTTTAATTCATTTTCTTTTTTTCTACATAAAGAGATGTACTATATTTGTTGAGGCATAAAAAGTAAGTTACAATTGATTCTTAAATTAAATCAAAACGTTCTTTACAACAACAAAAAAAAATAGAGCAGTGTAAGAACTGTAAGAACATAAAGAACTGCAGACATAAAGCGGTGTTTGTTTCTGGTAAGTTCTAAGCAAGTTTAATAAAAGCAATTAAATAAAAAGGTTCAGATTGGAACCTTTGAAAAAAAGTTTGAGAACTTCTGGTGTGTAATTTGGAGGAGGTGCTGGGAAATCTTCAGGTCTTAAGCAGATTTCAGTTTGACTCCCACCATTGTTGGAAATGTTGTAGAATACATGCACCTGGCGCATGTATTCTACAACACTCTACAACATTTGTGTGGGTTTGCTTGTTGCCCCCCAGCTCAGCCGTCTCGTGTTGGGGTTTACCCCAGTGGATGAGAGGGTCGCATCCCTGCGCCTTTGGGTTGGAGACAGGTCTCTGACTGTCTCTGACTACGGGCCGAGCGGTAGTGCGGAGTACCCGGCCTTCTTGGTGTCCCCGTCGGGGGTGCTGGATAGTGCTCCTCCCGGGGACTCCATTATTCTGCTGGGGGACTTCAACGCCCATGTGGGAAACGACAGTGACACCTGGAGAGGCGTGATCGGGAGGAATGGCCTCCCCAATCTGAATCTGAGTGGTGCTTTGTTATTGGACTTCTGTGCTAGTCATGGATTGTCCAAAATGAACACCATGTTAAAAAATAAGGGTCTCCACCAGTGCACGTGGCACCAGGACACCCTAGGCAGGAGGTCAATGATCGACTTTGTTGTCGTATCATCAGACCTTCGGCCGCATGTTTTGGACAATCGGGTGAAGAGAGGGGCTGAGCTGTCCACTGATCACCACCTGGTGGTGAGTTGGATCCGCTGGAGGAGGAGAAAGCCGGACAGACTTGGCAGGCCCAAGCGCATAGTGAGGGTCTGCTGGGAACGTCTGGCGGAGCCCTCGGCCAGGGATGTATTCAACTCCCACCTCCGGGAGAGCGTTGACCAGATTCCGGGGGATGTTGGAGACATAGAGTCCGAGTGGACCATGTTCTCCGTCTCTATTGTCGATGCTGCTGCCCGTAGCTGTGGCCGTAAGGTCTGCGGTGCCTGTCGCGGCGGCAATAACAGAACCCAGTGGTGGACACCGGCAGTAAGGGATGCTGTCAAGCTGAAAAAGGAGTCCTATCGGCTGTGGTTGGCTTGTGGGACTCCTGAGGCACCTGACGGGTACCGTGAGGCCAAGTGTGCTGCGGCCCGGGCTGTGGCAGAGTCAAAAACTCAGGCCTGGGAGGAGTTCGGTGAGGCCATGGAGAAGGACTGCCGGTTAGCCTCGAAGTGATTCTGGCAAACCATCCGGCGCCTCAGGAGGGGGAAGCAGTGCTTCGCCAACACTGTTTATAGTGGGGGTGGGAGGCTGCTGACCTCGACTGAGGACATTATCGGGCGGGGGAAGGAGTCCCTGTACGAGCGGATCTATATCTAATGCCTCCTGGACGCCTTCCTCGGGAGGTGTTCCAGGCACGTCCCACCGGGAGGAGGCCCAGGGGACGGCCCAGGACACGCTGGAGGGATTATGTCTCTCGGCTGGCCTGGGAACGCCTTGGGCTCCCCCCGGAGGAGCTGGAAGAGGTGTCTGGGGAGAGGGACGTCTGGGTGTCTCTGCTTAGTCTGCTGCCCCCGTGACCCGGTCCCGGATAAGCGGAAGACGACGAGTACGAGTACATGCACTTGTTCATGGAAGCACTGGACCTTGACTGCAGAGACTTTCTTTTGAACGGGCTGCGGCTGAGACCCTACAGCAGAATGATAAACCCATCCATGGGCAGGGTACGCTATCTACTACATGTTAGAATATCCATACATTTTTATTATCATTAGTACACAGGCAACAATGAAAAGTAGATCTGGGAAACTTTTAAACTATTTTTCACAAAAGCATAATTGCTTCATGACATTTTAAGTCTCCAAATTGGGGTCATTTTAACGTCAAGTGGACCAGTGGGCAGACAACAATCAAGCGAAAGATTTGAAAATCATCTTCAGAATATTAGGCTATTTCAGAAAAATGAGCAATGGCAAATTATTTTACATAAATTCCTGAAAAGGCCAGGGTGGCATTTTATTTAGAGAAGCAGAAACTGGCCTTTTTTTCCCACCACAATGAAACATGTTACTGGCAGAAAATGTGCAAAGAACTGATACATTTAGGAAAAAGCACCTTATTATAATGAGCTTTTGTTTTCTGTTGAAAAGGTAGAATTTTAATAAAGCTCTGGTTTAATGTAGTTACATTGGGTTTGATCAAATTTTTATTATTGCTTACCTTGTTTAGCAGCTAAATCAGCTAGTGTTTTCTGCCACAGCTAGAGAGAAGGAAGGACCGCACAAATATTGTCTAAGATTAATACGGACCAGGCATTGCCAAACCTCTTGTTAAAAGGTCCAGATAGAATTTCCACAAAGCTCAAAGTTCCAGAACATCTAATTTATTTTTACAAGGAAAGGAAATTGCAATTAATCCCCTGTGAACTAAATCAAGATATAAAGAAACAGTTTGGTCACAATGCATGGTTATTGGCAAGGGGGTCTGACTGGACCTGTAATGTATATTTGTATATTGTGGTTATTATAACTATATATTGAATATGTTGATTATTTTCTTTATGTATAATGTTATTGATGTAATATGCTATGCTGATATGACAGTGAAGATTTAGTTATTAAGCTGTAAATGGCAACAATCATGTAATTATTTAGTCCCACAGGGGGTGGGACTAAATAAGTTTTTTCTTCATCCCACTCCTTTCCAAGTCATTCTTAGTATTATTATTATTGTTATTAATACAATAAAAATAACTTAACCTGCTCTAATGAGTAACAGTAATGTGTAGAACTCACTCTAATTTTATTATAAAGGTTTAATTAAACTTCATAAACTTCATTACTTTTTATACCTCAACAAATAAAGTCCCTTTCATTGCTCTCAAGAATGGACAAAACAGAAAAACTAAAGTTGAAGTTTTAGTATCAAAACAACTGAGGTAAAATTTACAGACTCACAGAAAACACAGCAGATCAGTGTGAAAAAGCACACTGTCTTCACTGAGCTGCCTAAACCGAGGGACGTATGAAAGCATGTACCTTTATTAATCTGGTGAAGACATTGTTTCAGAAAGAAACACATCAATCAACCTAGATAAAGTATATCCTCATGCTGTTAAATGTATAAAAGAATAATAATCTGAAAACATTGAGTTAAGAAATAACTTACATTTATTTGGTTTTGTTTAATGTTGGAAATGCTCTTAAAATTCTGCATGCTGGTTATCAATATGTATTAGAAATTATTAAACAATATATCAGGTTTATGGATGTCCACTTCCTGTTCCAACATGACTGAGCTCCAGTGCACAGACCAAGGTCCATAAAGACTTGGTGTGGGAGAACTTGGCTGTCCTGAACTTGACCCTAGAGATGGCTGACCTCCGCCTTATAGAGCACCTCTGGGATGAATTAGAGTGGAGAATGTGAGCCAGACCTTCTTGTCCAACATCATTGTCTGACATCACAATGCACTTCTTGAATAATGTCCTTAAACGGGCATGGCGGTGGCACAGGTGAAAGCGTGACACCCATATACGGAGGCTACACTCCTCAACGCAGCAGTCCTGGGGTGGAGTCCTGGCCCTGTCGACCTTTGCTCCACATCTTCCCCTCTCTCTCTCCAACCCATTTCCTGTCAGTTAACGTCCAAAAGCAAGGCCACTGAGCATGCATGTAGCGACAGTGGAGAGGAAAAACTCCCTTTTAACAGGAAAAACCTCCAGCAGAACCAGAACCAGGCTCAGTGTGAGGGGGCCATCTGCCACGACCGACTGGAGGTTTGGAAGAGAGAACAGAGCAGAACCCCAAAAGAGAAAAAAGAAGCACTGATCCAGGAGTACTTTCCTATGGGAAGGGGAAAAGTAAATGTTTAATGGATGTAGCTCCTTTTGCGTTTCACCTAGAAAGAAAGTTGCAGATAAACTCTGAGCCGTTTTTTCAAGGTTAGAGTCTGAAGAGAGCACATAGAGTTAGTTACAGTAAAAGCTCAGTCAATTGCCATTTTAAAGGGAGGGGAAAAGGGTTAAACACTGAAAGACAGGGCCATGTGGATCATCGGGGAAAGGGTGAGCATTTTAAGTTGTTGCCAGCAGAAGCTTGGGGATTCCCCTCTCCAGAAAGGTGTCACAGGTAGACACAGAGTCAGGCCAGGTGTAGCTTCTAGGAAAGAAAAAAGAGGGAAACAAAGTTAAAGCTGAAATAACAGCAAATAATGAAAAATGAAGAGTAGGGGTTGAATGTAGCGAAGAGGGTGAAGGGGGTCATTATGTCCTCCAGCAGCCTAAGCCTATAGCAGCATAACTACAGAGATAGCTCGGGGATAACCTAGCCACTCTAATTATAAGCTTTAATCAAAAAGGAAAGTTTTAAACCTTGCCTTAAAAGTAGACAGTTTGTCCATCTAGAGCCCACTGATGGCCATTGGTATACTAAAAACCACAACGATTGGGATACCTCTCTCTGTCAGATTGACCATAACCATTGGAAAAGAGAGGGGGTCATACAGGTAGCAGAAATGGAGGGTGTGTGTTTGCACCTCAACCATAACTGAGCCGGTTCAGGCTAAACCTGATCCCCCTTACTCCATCCAACAAGGGGGAGAAGAAGACGGAGCTAAATAAGGAAGATAGCTCAGGAAAAAACCTAAGCCACTCTAACTAGAAGCTTTACAAAAAGGAAAGTTTTAAGCCTAGCCTTAAAAGTAGACAGGGTGTCTGCCTCACGGACTAAATATGGGAGCTGGTTCCACAGGAGAGGAGCCTGATAACTAAAGGATCCCCCTCCCATTCATTTTCTAGAGACTCTAGGACCACCAGTAAACCTGCAGTCTGAGAACGAAGTGCTCTGTTAGGAACATATGGAACAATCAGATCTCTGATGTATGATGGAGCTAGATCATTAAGGGCTTTATATGTGAGAAAGAGAATATTAATCTATCCTTAGTAAATGGGTATGTACCACAGGCTTTTAAGGTAGCTGTAATTAAACCTTTGCTTAAGAAACCTTCGCTTTATTGAGATGACTTAATAAATTACAGACCGATATCCAATCTTCCATTCTTATCTAAAATTCTGAAGAAAATAGTTGCTAATCAAATGTATGAGCATCTGTACTGGTTCTGTTAGATCTCAGTGCTGCATTTATATCCATAAATCCTGATGAGACCAACCAGTTAGATAGACTACAAGCATGTCTTGAAGACATAAAAACTTGACTTTAAATTTTCTGCTTCTAAATTCAGACAAGACAGAAGTTGTCGTCTTTGGACCGGAGTCTTTAAAAAAGAAACTGCTTAGTCAATCACTTAACCTGGATGGCATTAAAATTTGACCCCCCGATAATAATAAAAAAACCTTGTGTTTTTTTTGACCAGGACATGTCATTTAAATCCCATATTAAACAGGTTTTCCGGATTTCCCTTTCCCTTCCGGAAAATTGCCAAAAATTAAAAAATCCTATCTAGGAGTGATGCTGAAAACTAGTCCATGCATTTGTTACTTCAAGGCTGGACTACTGTAATTCTTTACTATCAGGATGTCCAAAAAATGCAGTTAAAACCTTCAGCTGATTAAAAATGCTGCAGCAAGAGTTCTGATGAAAATTAAAAAGACAGATCAATTTTTCCCCACTTTAGCTTCCCTTCATTTTGGCTCCCTGTTTTTAAATCCAGAATAGAATTAAAAAATTCTCCTCCTCACATATAAACCCTTTAATTTTTTTTAGCTCCATCATACATCAGAGATCTGTTTGTTCCATATGTTCCTAACAGAGCACTTCGTTCTCAGACTGCAGGTTTACTGGGGTTCCTAAAGTCTCTAGAAGTAGAATGGGAGGCGATTTTTAGTTATCAGCTCCTCTCCTATGGAAACCACCCCCAGTTCTAGTCGGAGGGGGGACACCCTGTCTATTTTTAAAGGGCTAGGCTTAAAACTTCCTTTTGATAAAGCTTATATTTAGAGTGGCTTAGGTTTTTGAGCTATCTTCCTTTTTTTTAACCTCCGTCTTTTTCCCCCCCCTTGCTGGATAGAGTAAGGGGGAGTCAGGTTTAGCCAAAAACCGGCTCAGTTATGGTTGAGGGCAAACCACCCTCCTTTTTCTGCTACCTGTATGACCCCCTCTCCAATTAACATTCCAATGGTTAGGGTCAATCTGACAGAGAGAGGTATCCCAATTCTTGGGGGTTTTTAGTATAAACAATGGCCATCAGTGGGCTCTAGATGGACAAACTTTTTTTAAGGCTAGGCTTAAAAACTTTCCTTTTGATAAAGCTTATAGTTAGAGTGGCTTAGGGCCTGAGCTATCTCTGTAATTTGGAACTTAGGTGGGGGGACATAATGACCACTTTACCCCTTCGCTATTTTCTCACACTACATTTTTTTGTTTTTTGCTGTTATTTCAGCTTTTAACGTTTTCCCCTTTTCTCTTCCTAGAAGCTACACCCGGCCTGACTCTGTGTCTACCTGTGACAACTGTCTGGAGAGGGGCATCGTCCGAGCTTCTGCTGGCAAAACTTGGTGCTCACCCTCTGCCGATGATCCACATGGCCCTGTCTTTCAGTGTTTAACCCTTTCTCTCTCCTAGACATAGCTACTGACTTAGCTTTTACTGTAACAACTCTATGTGCTCTCTTCAGACTCTAACATTGAAAATGGCTCAGAGTTTATCTGTTCTGTCTTTCTAGGGGAAACGACTAAAGGGCTACATCCATTAAAAATTTACCTTTTCCTTCCCATAGAAAGTACTCCTGGATCAGTGCTTCTTTGTTCTCTTTGGTCTCTGCTCTGTTCTCTTAAAACCCCCGTCGGTCGTGGCAGATGGCCGCTCACACTGAGCCTGGTTTTTGCTGGAGGTTTTTCCTGTTTAAAAAAGGGGGTTTTTTCCTCTCCACTGTCGCTACATGCATGCTCAGTATGAGGGATTGCTGCAAAGTCAACGCCAGTGACTGTCCACTGTCTCTACATGCTCATCCAGGAGGAGTGAATGCTGCAAGTCACTGACTGGATGCAATCTGCTGGGTTTCCCTTGATAAACAAACTTTTTATCCAATTTGAATAAATAACAGAATCTGACTGCACTGTTCAATGATTTGGATTAATTGTAATGCATGTACCTGACTTTTGTGAAGTGCCTTGAGACGACATGTGTTGTGAATTGGCGCTATATAAATAAACTGAATTGAATTGAATTTGATACAGTCGACCATAATATTCTCTTAGAAAGGTTGGAATATGCTGTAGGGATCAGGGGAACAGTGCTAGGCTGGTTTAAATCTTATTTGTCTGACAGATTTTAGTTTGTTCATGTAAATGATAAATTATCTTTAAACTCCAGGGTTAATTGTGGAGTACCACAGGGTTAAGTACTTGGGCCAATTCTCTTTACTATATATATGCTTCCAATAGGTAAAATTATCAGGCAGCGTAGGATAAATTTTCACTGTTACGCTGATGATACTCAGCTTTACTTATCCTTAATTCCTGATGAGCCCAACCAGTTAGATAGACTACAAGCATGTCTTGAAGACATAAAAACTTGGATGACTTTAAATTTTCTGCTTCTAAATTCAGACAAGACAGAAGTTGTCGTCTTTGGACCGGAGTCCTTAAAAAAGAAACTGCTTAGTCAATCACTTAACCTGGATGGCATTAAATTGTCCTCCGATAATAAATTAAACAACCTTGGTATTATTTTTGACCAGGACATGTCATTTAAATCCCATATTAAACAGGTTTCCAGGATTTCCTTCTTTCATCTCCGGAACATTGCCAAAATTAGAAATATCCTGTCCAGGATTGATGCTGAAAAACTAGTCCATGCATTTGTTACTTCAAGGCTGGACTATTGTAATTCTTTACTATCAGGATGTCCACAAAATGGAGTTAAAAGCCTTCAGCTGATTCAAAATGCTGCAGCAAGAGTTCTGATGAAAAATTTAAAAAGAGAGATCATATTTCCCCTAATTAGCTTCCCTTCATTGGCTCCCTGTTAAATCCAGAATAGAATTTAAAATTCCCCCTCCTCACATATAAGCCCTTAATGATTTAGCTCCATCATACATCAGAGATCTGATTGTTCCATATGTTCCTAACAGAGCACTTCGTTCTCAGACTGCAGGTTTACTGGTGGTTCCTAGAGTCTCTAGAAGTAGAATGGGAGGCAGATCCTTTAGTTTTCAGGCTCCTCTCCTGTGGAACCAGCTCCCGGTTTTGGTCTGTGAGGCGGACACCCTGTCTACTTTTAAGGCTAGGCTTAAAACTTTCCTTTTTGATAAAGCTTATGGTTAGAGTGGCTTAGGTTATCAGGGAGGGAGCCTTCTTCCCTCCCTGTTGGATGGAGTAAGGGGGAGTCAGGTTTAGCCTAAACCGGCTCAGTTATGGTTGAGGTGCAAACACACCCTCCATTTCTGCTACCTGTATGAACCCTTCTCTTTTCCAATGGTTATAATCAGTCTGACAGAGAGAAGTATCCCAATCCTTGTGGTTTTTACTATAACAATGACCATCAGTGGGCTCTAGATGGATAAACATTATCAGTTTATTATTTTACTTAGTTCCCCAGGGCCTCCCCGGCGGCCCTGCGCCATTCTGGACCCTTTGTGGGGTGCCTTGAGACGTCATTGGTGTAAATAAGCGCCCTTTAACTAAATAATCTCAACTGAAACTATCTGTGTAGTTATGCTGCTATAGTCTTAGGCTGCTGGAGGACATAATGACCACTTTCACCCTCTTCGCTACATTCTCACACTACTCTCCAATTTTGCATTATTTGCTGTTATTTCAGCTTTTAACTTTGTTCTCTCTCTTTTCTCTTCCTAGAAGCTACACTTGGCCTGACTCTGTGTCTACCTGTGACACCTTCTGGAGGGGGGCATATTCCAAGCTTCTGCTGGCAACAACTTAATGCTCACCCTCTACCGATGATCCACATGGCCCTGTCTTTTAGTGTTTAACCCTTTCTCTCTCCTAGATATAGCAATTGACTGAGCTTTTGCTGTGACTAACTCTATGTGCTCTCTTCAGACTTAAACCTTGAAACCTGGCTCAAAGTTTATATGTTCTTTCTTTCTAGGTGAAACGTCTAAAGGAGCTACATCCATTAACATTTACTTTTCCTTCCCATAGAAAGTACTCCTGGATCAGTGCTTCTTTGTTCTCTTTGTGTCTCTGCTCTGTTCTCTCTAACCCCCAGTCGGTCGTGGCAGATGGCCGCTCACACTGAGCCTGGTTCTGGTTCTGCTGGAGGTTTCTTCCTGTTAAAAGGGAGTTTTTCCTCTCCACTGTCGCTACATGCATGTTCAGTATAAGGGATTGCTGCAAAGTAAACGCCAGTGACTGTCCACTGTTGCTACATGCTCATCCAGGAGGAGTGAATGTGTCTGACTCGATGCAATCTGCTGAGTTTCCGTAGATAGAAAAATGTTTTATCCAATTTGAACAAATAACTGTATCCAACTGCACTGTTCAATGGTTAGGATTAATTGGAATGTATGTACCTGACTTTTATGAAGTGCCTTAAGACAACATGTGTTGTGAATTGGCGCTATATAAATAAACTGAATTTAATTGAAACTGAATCTTCTGCTGCATTAAACAGGAAGCATCACCAATTATATAACTGGCATAGATCGTCTGAATGCATGGTACCGATCTAAACAGCTAACATCTATAGCAGTCTCAGCAGTTCTTTGTATTATTGATTATTTGCTCTATATCATGCAGCGCTGTTGCTGTTCTGTTTGTGAGGAAGACTGGGTCAGAATGCTGAAGACAGAACAAATGTATGTAGCAAAGGAACATTTTTAACCTTTTCTTAGTAACAACCTGGAAATACTTTTATTTTCTTTGCCTCAGACTAAATACAACTTCACTCTGGAGTCTGAAATGATGATCTGCTAGTTTAATGCATTTTCTTCACTGTTTTTGAACAGCTATTATTAAAATATTATAATTAGGTGTCTATATGCTGTTTGATAATCATATAATTCACATTAGGTACATCCCATAGGTAGGGAGAATACTCTCACCTAAAATAATCTTCAAAAGTCTTTTGTTAGTTTGTTTTTAGTCCTAATGCTTTGGCACCACCAGATGTATCTGAATGTTTGCATGCTAAAGGGGCATCATGGTCCAAATATCAGCTGTTACAATCCAAGATCTGGAATCACATGTGGAGGTGTCAGAACATTCCTGGTGGCGGTGCCTTATCTACAGACCATCCTGTCACATACTGAGCTGCCCACTCTGTGAATTAGTCTAAGAAACACTTCTATTAATTGGCTTATTGTTCCAGTTGAGCTGAATGGTTTCATTTTTATGAAGAATTTGTCATATTTATTATATTATTTGTAATTTCCATATTTTAGGTTATTTTTATTGTTTTGTTGTGGCCTAAATTCCAGCAGTTCACCAGATTTTAGAGATTGTTTGACTTGACTTTACAAGTAAGATGTACAAATCTATAAATATCCTGAAATGAAAATCTGGTGCTGAGACAGAGCTCAGGAAGTCAGCAGAATCTGTATTAGTCATGTAACCGATAAAGCTCCGAGTCAGATCACAGATAAAAGATAAGTACAAGATTGAGATAAGAAGTCGTACTCTTTTAACCACAAAGGAAAAGCTGCTGATCAGGGTTAGAGGAGAGCTCAGGAAGCTGCCGGTGCTGGCACTCTGCTGACACGGAGACTTGAGTTGCACTGCTTTCCCACCTGCTCCTGGTTTGCACAAGCAGCAGGAATCTGACAGAGGAGTTGATCTGAAGCAACTTTAAATTATACTTTACCTTAAATAAAAACCCTGCGATAAATGGGAGTGGTTAATTAAAACAGTGATTGACACTGTAAAGATAGTTACCCACATAATGTGAGTCTGCAACTTTACACCAGACAGCAGATCTACTGCCCAGCAGAATAAACTGCAGCCCAGCCAATAATCCCAGAGGATAACGGCAGCCATGTCAGTTAAACCGAACATTACCCGACAGTCATTAATCCTGACAGACAGAATTCCTTCAGCCTTAAAGGGCATCATGGTTGGATGGCAGATCTTTATAGATCTAACATTAGTAATTCAGTCAGCCTTTCCACAGTTTTTAAGAAGAATCAAGTCTTTTAAATATACTTACTGACTCAATAGAAGCCTTTAACACTTGTGGCTTGGATTTCTTGACTGTTATGCATAAAATACATTAATTTTGTTTGTTCTGTCAGATTGATGCAGAATATGTCAGGATCTGCCATGTGGATTTTGTTTTGGCTTTGTGTTCATTTACTTTTCAGTTAGTTGTTTCTATTCCTTTAGGTTTAGTAGTTATGTTTGTTTATTCCTTCTGTTTCCTGATAGTTTTGTTCTCTCTCCTGCCTCCTAGTGTTAGTAGTTTTTTCTGAACTTGCCCATAGTACCCTTGGTGGTTGCTTTCTCATTTATTTATTACTTAGAATGGTTTTCTCCTCTGATTATTGTTATTATTATTATTATAACAGTTCTCTTTGCTTCTTTGTGTTTTAGTTTCTCGCTTAGTGTTTTTGTGCTTGTTTACTGTTAGGTTATTTGTTCTTGCTGCATTCTTTAGGTTAGTTTCTTTTCCCTGTTCCTCCTCTTGTCATTAGTTCCCCTTCAGTTATTATTTACTCATTGTTTGTTTCCCTTTATATTTGTAGTCCTTCGCAGCCTTATCCCTAGTTTAGTTCCCCATGTTAGTGTCTATTGTTTCAGTTCCTTCTGACAGGTTAGCTTTTAGTTATTGTTTTCCGTTATACTTAGTTCCACTTATTGTTTACGTTTTGGTTTGCATTTATTCTAGGTCATCGCTTTCTCTGCTTCCCTCCCAGTTAGTTCAGACAGTATTTGTTTGGGTTTGTTCACTTTTCAGTTAGGTCTTCCTCTATGTCTTCAGGGTACTTTGTTAGTTCTTATTTTCTAGGTTGTTATAGTTTTCTTAGATCTGTTTCTCTGAGTTTGTTATTTAGTCCCTTCTCCCATGGTTTAGTTTTGTAATCAGTTCACCTGTTCCTCAGCCTCCCTGCATACCCAGTCCACACCTGTCTCTAATTCCTCCTGATTGCCTTGCTTCTCATTCTTTTCTTCCACATTCACTTCCCTCAGTTTAAAAGCTCAGTGTTATTCATTACTAGTCGCTGTTTCCTCTGTTCTAACCCTGTTCAGAGTTCTGTTGGTGCTATGTTTCCTCGTGGAAAAACTCATGTAAGTTTGAAAGCTATTCTTGTAAAGCTTGGAAAAACCTTTAGTTAAAAATGAAGCCTTGTCCGAACATGCTGATGCCCAGCTCTTGTCTGCATTTTGGTC
This sequence comes from Crenichthys baileyi, assembly GCA_036173005.1. NCBI lineage: Eukaryota > Metazoa > Chordata > Actinopteri > Cyprinodontiformes > Goodeidae > Crenichthys > Crenichthys baileyi. The sequence goes on from JAHHUM010002883.1 coordinate 388,782, forward strand.
CACTGTAAACAACAGACGCTGACAGAATTAAGAATATTTTTAGAATATATTACATGCAACATATATAGATGTGTTTTGAATGTGAATTAGCAAAATTAGGCATAACTGGGATAACTCTAACCGCTAGATGACAGCAAAGGGATTCCAATTGAATTCTTTATCGGTGGAATATGCATCAACAGGCATTAGTGAGATACATATTACCACAACCGTTTATAAAAGTAGGGTGAATATGGGTTGAAATCAACTCTACCAGCTTTGGCCACAAGTTCTGAGATTTGGAGAAGTTTTGTTTTTTGCATAAGCTTAACCGTTTCAGGGTTGTTGGGTCTTCTTCTCAGATTTTACACTAAAGTTTAATCATAGCCATTTCATATTACTGAGAATTACATCATACTTACACAGACCCTCCATAGTTTGTCAATATGTTACAGACCTGAGGGGTTTCCGAGCCATGGACCCAGAATTTCCATGTTTGGATGCCTCGGTTATGTTGTTATCTTTCTATAGTGCTAAAAATCATAGTTCTTCACCAAATCACTCCTGTATAGTTGGGCAATGTTCTTCCTCGATTACGTTCTGATCCTATTCTTTGTGAATGGCAGTACTGCAAGGAAACTAATAAGTTAACACCTCGCGATGCATCAAACAAACCACAAGAAAATGAATCCCAGTCAAAGATTTCCCAGTAAAAAATCCCAGTGAAAAAATTCGTCCACTGGCTTCGTTCCCAGCTTCCATCTTGTCGCCCACAGCAGTGGGGTTCGGTTGGATGGGTTTGAGCTGCTAATGTACCATCTATTAGGTCTCCAAACATTCCTCCTCCTCGGTGGACAATCTGCCAGATAAATGAGCACAGATCTGAGCAGGAGAATTCACAATTAAGACTTTCTTCAGCGACCACGACATCATGCATCTATGCCTGACTTCTGCGTTGCTTAAATGATGTCATCAGTTTGCTTTTTACAGATTTCTCCATGTCAGACATGGGAATAAATAAAGCTATTGTAAGATACAAGTCTGAAAACAATAAAAAAGAAAAGTTGGCACATTTTAATGCTTTAGAAACATTTTTTTTATATAATGGTTGAGCCGTCTAATTGTGTTCTTCACTGAGGATAAAGTTCCTCAAACTGGCATTTAATGCAAAGCTCCAGAATTGTGCTGAAAATCTTTTGATTAATTTAGTTTCAAAAGCAACAAAGAAGATTCACATGTGACTCTATTTTCAAGGTTTACATACTACATGCATGGCAGAGGTTATATCATGCTGTTAGGCCTCTTCAGTGTTTCTGCTAATGGAGAAATCAAACATATTTTCAGAATATTTTCAGTTAACATACATTGTGTTGTAATGAATATATACTGTTGGAAATTATTTTGGGGATTTTAAATGAAAGAAATAACTATTTGATTTATTGTTTTACATTTTAAAATAAAATCAAACTTTTAGAAGAAGGAAATTAATACATTTTCTTCAATGGAAATTTGATTTTTATAGAGAATTACATTTAAAACAGCATGTAGTTTGTCACCCAATGACAAAAAATAAAAATAAACGGCTTCACAAGAAAGATATTCCTGATCCGATTAGCTTCAGTATGTCGTTAAAATGATGGTTGAGACTGCAGGTTGGTTGTGTCTTCATGAATCATCATTTTTCTGAGACCATGTCACACATGGCTCAACATGGATGAAGATCTGTGATGCTGAACAACATTCACACACCTGTGCCTAAGTTTATAATAAGTGTTTTTACTGAGAGACAAACATGCCTTAAAACTTCTAAATACCTGTTGTTACAATTTGATGAATCCTGGTGTTACTATGTAGAAAACTTCTCATGGTTTGCCAACAAGTTGAAAGAAAAACAGAAGTTTATACAAATAATCTGTACGAAAAAGCATCATGCTTTTTAAAGTCAATTAGCTAGAAGAGACAAATTATAGCATCATCAAAAGTCTAACATTAAAACGATGCAGAGAGGAAAGGTCTCTGTTTGAGCACTGTAGTAATTCATAATTATCACCAGACGCACTACTCTCATGTTGAGCTGAGCTTTCCGATGCTGATCAACCCTTCTAAAGATAGACGGCATGGGAGAAGCAAGAAAACTGCAGAGGAGGATAGGAGGAGACAGCTACAGGGCAGAGGAGGGTGATAAACAGTGAATAGAGCTGTGAAGATATTGACTGCATAAAATGTATTTGAAAAGAGGTGAGAGAAAGAAGGAAGGGCAGGGAGCCCAAGTAATTATACTACTACCCTCCCCTCAGCTCTTCGGTAAATAAATGAGCATCAATTACCAACGACAGCTTCCAGTTGCCCCACTGTTGAGGCGCTAAATAATTTCACCCTTTTTTTTTCCTCTCGCTGCTTCCGTTTGCTGATATGTATGTTGTTCTTTCTTTGATGAATAGAATAAATCATTAAAATCATTAAAACTGTGCATGTTCACATAAAATGCTTAACTTCAGAAAAAATTAGGGGAAAAGTTAGATTTTTCTATTTTCCTGTTTCCCATGTTGACTCAACCATCTCAACCTGTTTTAAAGAAGTTAAATCTCAACATATCTAACTGAAGGTTTTTGAGGAATCACATTCTTCTTTGGTGCTCAGTGAAAGAAAGGAGCTCCTGCTTGCTCTGCCCGAATTTTAAACCTGGGCTTGAATGGAGTCAGAGCCATTCTCATACATGTGTAGAGGGGTCATTGGTGGTTTTGATGATGTTCATTGAGGAGAAAGCTGCCTCACAGTTGTGTGTGCAGCCATATGCAGTCGAGATCTGCAGGGCTGCTTTCTGCAGACCTGGGAAAGCTCTCCCAGAAACAGTTTGGAGCCAGAAAGTGGAGGGATCACATCCGGCAAACTTCTCTTTCAGGGCCACATCTGCTTGGAGGTCAACCAACTGCATCTGGAGAGATCCCTTTAAAGTAGGGTTAAGCTGTGGGACTTTCTTTGAGAAGATCTTGACATCTGTGATGAGAAATAGGTTCTGACTGAACATGGTGAGCTGTTATCCAACTCTGAAGCTATCAGAATGATTGCTGAAGTTTACAACTACCTTATCAATAAAGTCAACAAAAGAAGGCACATCTCGCTGTCCTTGAATCTGGGAAATGCTGGGAAATGAACACAGTCTCCCTGCAGGTCCTTCTTAGATCACAAATTGAGATGTCCTTGCCCTGTAGCCATGGGCGTAATGGAGATAAGGTACGTGAGAGACATTTACCCCGCAGGACAAGGTTTTCACAGATATTTCAGAATTACTCTCATTCACACACCTGTGTTATAATAGGTAGCATAGAGAGAAGGCCATGTGTCAGGGCAGAGATCAGGCTGCAGACGGTGATAAAGCAGGGGATGGATCTTCTGTGGCAACTCTAAAGCCACATCAGACAGATCCCAAGACTATTTTGAATCAAAAGTTGGTTGATAAAACTCTATGATTTCAGATACCCTGGAATGAGACAATATCAGTGGATGTGCAGCTCTCTAATGTACAGGCATTGCAGCAAGAGGAGCCACAAACCTGTCTTTTAAAAATATTTCGTGCTGTGCAGTTCTTGGCAGGGCAGGGTCTAGCTCTAAGAGGGCATGAGGATAGTGAAGGAAATGTTGCACAGCTATCAGAATAAAAATCTGAGGATGACCATGAACTAAGGAAATGGTTGAGTTCCCTAGTTGAATAAACAAGTCCTAAAGTTCAAAACAAGATCCTGAGTTTATTGAGCCTGTTCTGTGGTCCCTGAAACTTAGCAGTGGGCTCATGATTTGGAAGTTCTGTTTGGCCAGTCAATAAAAATGAAGTCCGTTTTCCAGGATATTGTAAAAGCAGAGAGCGGGTAGTCCAGTCTATCAGGCACTTGTGTTCGACAAGGTGGACTGTAAGCACAGACGACATTCATTCGCTACTGAACCAGTATCAGCCTTTAGAGAAAATGGCTTCTGGTAAGGGTGATTCAGCCAGCAGGGCAAATGGCTTGCCTGAAAAATTGCAAAAGCATCATGTAGTTCTGGGTCTCCTGCTTGCCATGGTGTTTACAGAGGAATTAGAATGCTTCAATAAGTCTCTTCAGAGTCTTACAAAGATGGTTAACGGTATGCCTGCCGCTGTCACCTGCGTTAGGGAAAGCATAGCTGACAAAGGAACACATGAGAAATTCCAATGTATCTACAACAAAGTCTCACAAATGTGTGAAAAACTCAACCCGTCTCCAATTGAAATGCCTCAGTCCGAATCCCTCCCCACATCTGTGCAAAACTAAAATGTTGATGTGTTTAGTGTTGTGTTACTTTCTGTGTTCATGCCATTAAAATAAATTATGTGGCCTATGACCCTGTTACCTTATCACTTGTGTGCTAAACCACTCAGTAGACCTCTGAAAAATATTTCCCTCTCACTTCTGAGATGATGGTTACGCGCCTACCATTAGCCTCAAGTTCACTTCATTTAGATTCATTTAGAAAACTGTGTTGCCTTCTGTCCTTCTAGCTGTGCCAAAAAAATGCTACTTCCTTCCTAATAGACCAAAAGTAAAAACCTGCTGAGACATCTCACATTGGCGTGCAGCAGAAGGTCTTCAGCATTTCTATCAACTTCTCTGAGAAATTCCTGGGAGTGCGATGGTGGTAGGAAGAGGATGCCCTGGGAAAACTGATAATTTTCATCTCTTTGGCATGTTTATCTAACAGAGGGGACAGATAGATGAATGATGGTGAGCTCAGGATTGTCCTTTTCAGTCTAACTTCAGCTCTTTTTCTCTCCCTATCATAGCAGTGGCTCAGTTTGTGTTTTTGAAACCATTTGTTTAGCTCCATTCCTCTCTTTGCAATCATTTCCTTAATGGCCAGATATTTGTTGCCTCCTGTTGTGCTGGTCTGAGCATATCTGAAGAGGAATGATACCCAGCAGGTCTTCATAGAATGCTTTTTGGTCTGTGTAAAAAAAACAACAAAAAAACCCTAACATAGACTAACAGCTGAGCATGTTAAACAGAAGCGGAGCTAGACTTTTATCATTGGGGGGGCCAGAGGAGGGGCAAGGCTATCTCAGGGGGTCCACAGACTATGAGAATGAATTTTTCTCTATCAATCTGTTGCAGTTTCTAACTGTTACCTACATTTAAGTACATACAAAGTACACAGGAGATGAGATTTGTGTACATAATTTGCAGTTTATTTACAATGTAACACAAAAAATAAACAGAATGTAAAACAACACTTGGCATCAACTTTTGAACAACGACACTATTGTGATGAAGCTTTGGAATATTCACAATGTGGAGCTCAACCAATGTCCAAGCATTAAAAAGTATTAAGAGGATTAGAAATGAATATCACACTTAAAACTATTGTCATTGTTAATTTTAATGTTGATGGTCCTACTTTTATTGGTAGAAATATTGATGCTTGTATGTAAATAGAATGTATATTATTTGTAAATATATCTATAATATCGAAAGAAAATATTTAAGTTGTAACACATCATCCTAATGTAACCAGTATTAGATCAATATATATAATTTGTAGCGACCATCAGGTTCCAGCTTCTGGGTTTGGGTGGATCCAGGTTCCTACGCATTCACAAACAATGTCCAGATTGGGAAATAAGTTTTGGGTGCTCCCATTTATTGAACAGCTTTCAAATACATGATAATCCAACATCAAAGTGACGGTCTGGAATAGCAGGCATGATGGATAACATACTGTGGTGAGTGTGAAGTATAGAGACTAAACATGATCAACAGAAAACTTCCCTAACTTCCCTAACCCAACCCCTCCGCACCTATATAACTTTCCCTCTACACCGCCACCAATGGTGGGGCGAAATATAGGTCAGTGTGTAACCCACGTGCAAACAAACACCACCCAAACCAAATAAAATAGATCGAGCTATAACCCGACGCCAAGAACTATAAATGGCTCCTACATATTTATATAATATAATTTTATATTTCTCTCCACCCCTTGAATATGTAACTCAATAATGTTGTACTTGTCAACATTTTTTTCTTTTCATGTTTTTTTCTTCCCGTTCTGTTCTTTTTTAACATGTTATGTATTCAAAGGAGACCTAAACGGAAGAAGCAGGTATAGAACATAGATGGATGGATTTATTCAAAAATAAATAAATGATAATTTAAAAAAAAAATAAAAACAGATAAGGCAGCTAACTAGCAGGTTTCAGTTAAGTAGAATTACCACTGGGTCCTTTCAGAGGAGCAATAGCAGTACTGGACACAGCTGGGAAGAGGTCAGTGGTATGTCCTGGGACTGGCTCTTCTGGCTCACCATCATCCTGGTCAGAGGCAGAGGCCTCTGTGGCTTCAGACTCCTCCCTCGATAGAACTACATTAAACAAAAAATATGAGTATTTACAAATTAAAAACAACCACAAATGTATCAAATACAGCACACATTAGCAGCAAACATTTCAAAATAATGGAAAACTTAACTGGGTAGTGACTGTTTCTGTAGATACTCTGATCTAGTGATGGCTGGCTTGTGTCTGACATTCCCTCTACTGACTGGTCCCAGGATGGGAGCTATCAGGTGTAAGGATTATGATTATTGATTAATTAATATTCATCAAGAATTATAATTTAAAATCATAATTTGAAAAAATTAATTTCTTAACCAAAAATCATTACTTACAAACAGAAATCAGAGATGCCCTCTGGTGTTGTGATTACGGGCTCAAAGCTCTTTAATAATTACAAATTATTAACCAAACCACAAACTGTCACTGTTTATTCAACCGCTTCACCGAAGGTGGGGGAACTTCGACCTTGTTTTGACAGATAAATCACTCTTGCACGAAAAAAACACAAACGCTTCTCTTAATTATATATATGAAGATTTACTGAAGCCAAATAATCCTGATATACCATTATTCTGGTCCGAAAACCTTCACCTAACTAACGAGCACTATTCTACACAAAGGGAATAAAAATGACTACCTAACAATAATAATAAAAGAAAAATATATATGCATTTAGTGTCTATGAAGCTCAAACCAGCAGTTTGATGGACAAAACGTGTAATTTGGGTTAAATGGAAAGAAGTCCTCCTGGTGTGTTGATGTCTCAATTGCAGCGATCAGTTGATAAAACGGTGGGGCCACGCCCCTTTAGCCACTACCAGCCAAACGCCCCAAATCTCGGACAAAGAGTCATAAACTCTGAGGCGGGAACTCAGTGGAAAATCTCCAGAAATAAAACTGGAACAAAGAGTGGTCAGACCACAAGGCCCAGACCACAGTTGGTTTGAATGAAAAACTTTTAAAAGTCCTACTTCTAACTCCTTGCTGATTTGAGATCAGCAAAAACATTAACCACACACGATTCAGCAGCGCTTGCGCAGCAAATCAAAACACAGCTCAGCATAAAACACTTCAATCAGTATTGTATGCAACAAGTTAATACCTTAGATTAACTACCGGTGATTCTACATCACCTATATCATCTCACCTCCTGTGAGATCAGGAAATCAGGAAAATCTCATAAAAATAAACACAACTCAGACTAAAAATAAAAATAAAACAATTAAATGTGGCTTACTGAACATAAGATCTCTCTCTTCAAAGACTTTGCTAGTTAGTGACCTGATTTGTGACAATCAGATTGATTTATTTTGCCTCACAGAAACCTGGCTGCAGCAAGAGGATTATGTTACTATAAATGAGTCAACTCCTACTAATTATTTAAATTTTCACATTCCTCTAAATACTGGGCGAGGAGGAGGAGTAGGAACCATCTTTCAGTCCGATTTATTGACTAGTCCCAGACCAACCAATAGCTTCAACTCTTTTGAATATTTAATCCTTAGTTTTCCTCATCCAAATTGCAAAGCACTAAAACCACTTCTGTTTGTTGTTTTGTACCGTCCACCAGGCCCTTACTCTTAATTTTTAGATCAGTTTTCAGACCTTTTATCTGATTTAGTGTTAAATACAGATACAGTTATTATAGTGGGGGATTTTAACATCCATGTTGACACTGAAAGTGATGGCCTAAGTATAGCCTTTAATGCTATATTAGAGTCAATTGGCTTTGCTCAAAACATTAACAAACCTACCCACCGCTCCATGGAACAGCCATTGTCAGGGAGGGGAACAGCAACAAGATCGATAGGCTCGGTTATCTCTCGACCAAAAAGCATCATATTAGGTGTGAATCCCGTAGAGCTGTGCTTAGTGGCCCAGTAAGCCATAAGTGCATATGGAAGCATGAGATCCCACTCCCAGTGGCATCGCTCTGCAGTGGTGGCCAGAATTTTCTGCAAGGTGGCATTAAACCGTTCCACTTGGCCGTCGGATTGGGGGCGAAATGGGGTAGTTCGTGTTTTTTCGATGCCCAGCAGCTCACACATGCTCTGGAAAACGGCAGATTCAAAATTGGTGCCCTGGTCACTATGGAGCGAGTGTGGGGCTCCATATCTGCAGACCCATTCAGACACAATCTTCTCCGCCACAGTGGGAGCTTGCACGTCAGATAGAGGATAAGCTTCCACCCACTTACTGAAATAGTCCTGCACCACCAATATATAGCGGTTATGTCTCTCAGTTTCATTTAAGGGTCCCATCAGGTCAACTGCTACCCTTTCCATGGGGGCACCAACCCGCAAAGTTCCCATTGCTGCTTGGGGCGTTTTCTTTGGCCTGGCCTTGGCTGAACAGCTGATGCAGGTACGGCACCACAGAGTAACATTATCTCTCATATTATACCAGTAATATCTGCTTTTCAAGCGTGACAGAGTCCTCTCTGCCCCAAAATGGCCACCTACAGGCCCATCGTGGAGTTGTTCCAATACAGAGCTGTGCTAAGAGTGTGGTAATACTATCTGCTGGTAGAAAACTTTGCCCTCACTGCAATAAAACTTTCTCAACATAATTCCATCTTTCCTGTAAAGTCTCTTCCACTGTGACCATAGGGCTTTGGTGGCCGGGCTACATGCTGTTATGCTGGCCCAGGTAGGACGACCTTCCCCTTTATCCATCCATTCCCAAACTGGTCCTATGTCGGGGTCGTTCTTTTGGGCAGCAGCAAGCTGCTCGTTAGTCCACCCACGGAACAGGTTAGGCTGAGGTGCTTTGCTCACTAGGTGGATATTGGGATGAGTGGAGTCCTGCCTGTCACCATTTATGTAGTTGCCCACTACCCCCACTAGAGGTTGCCCTGGGGAAGTCGAAAAGTCAGTTTGGACTGATGTGCTATCTATTAGTTCACACTGCACAGCCTTGTGTTGAAGCTGCTTCCTGCTCAGCTCTGGATCTGGTATGTTACATGCACAGTTCTCACGGCAGGGCTTCCTGGAAAGAGCATCCACATTTAAGTGTTTAATTCCTGGGCGGTGAAGCACTTGGAAATCATACTCTGCCAGTTTCTCTAACCAGCGAGTGAGTTGACCCTCAGGTTCCCTCAGTCTGGTGAGCCATCATAGGCTGCTGTGGTCAGTTCGAATGGTAAAGTGTCGCCCCAGCAGGTACTGTCTGAAGTGTGAGGTGAACTCCACCACAGCTAAGAGTTCCCGTCTGGTGGTGCAGTAGTTCCTCTCAGTAGCCGACAGATGTCTGCTGCCATATGCCAGGACTCTCTCTGAGAGAGAACGGCACCAATACCACAGTCACTAGCATCAGTATCAAGGAGCAACTCACCACTATCCAGAGGGTAGCCGAGGACAGGCGCTGATGTCAGGCGTCGTTTTAGTTCTTCAAAAGCCTCCTGGCATTGAGTTGTCCAGTTAAAACGTGCATACTTTTTGGTGAGCTCGTGGAGAGGTTTGGCAATGGTGGCAAAATTTCCCACATAACGGCGATAATATGAAGCCAGCCCCACAAACATTACTTGGAACATTACTTGCTCCCAAAAGAGGCAGCATTTGGAAGGTTTGAGCTTGAGGTTAGCTGCACGCAGCCTGGCAAACACATGCTCCAGTCGTTCCAACATCTGACCAGTGTCTCGTCCTAGAACTATAATGTCATTGAGATAAACCAAACAGGTCTCCCATTGCAGCCCTGCCAGGACACGGTCCATGAGCCTTTGGAAAGTGGCTGGAGCATTACACAGTCCAAAAGGCATCACGTTCCATTCAAAAAGCCCTTTACGTGTGCAGAATGCAGCGGTTCTTCTCGCCCGAGGTGTCATCTCCACTTGCCAGTATCTAGATGTTAGGTCGAGTGTGCTGAAGAACTTCGCAGTGGAGAGAGTGTCCAGGGTGTCTTGAATCCGAGGCAGTGGGTACGCATCCTTAATTGTTTGTTCATTCAGGGCCCTATAATCTACACAGAGCCTAGAGCTCTGATCCTTCTTTCTCACCATCACAATTGGTGCTGCCCAGCTGCTATTACTGGGTCGGGCAAGACCAGCCTCCAAGCTCTGAAGCACCTGCAGATCAGCTGCTTCTTGATTCTGCCGAGCCATTTTCAGGGGGGGCTGTTTCACCGGAGGTCCTACAGTTGTCAGGATGTCATGTTTCACGATACTGGTGCGACCCAAATCATTTGGGCCAGTGGAGAACACATCGACATATCGTTGCAATAACTGGCCCTGTTGACGGCGGTCCTCCTCCAACAATCCATCACAGCTGTCAGCATAAAAATTCCTGGAAAGTGGTTCGGATAAAAAAAGAAGGGGGTTAAAACAGGGTAATGCACATTATGGGCCCTAGGGGCCCCCAGCTCCCCTGGAGCTCCTTTTTCCTGAAAAAACCTGTACTGGCTGAAGCACTCCAGCCAACCGCTCCCCTCTTTCCCCTTAACAGGGATGTTGCCGGGGGGTTTGAAGATTCCTGGGGAAAAAGGCTAAACTGACTATTGCTGCTGGACAACAACATGGGCCACAAAAACATTGTGCTTTTCAATGAAGGTTTTTTAGTGGGGCTTAACATGAGAACCCACTGGCCCGGGTTATGGCAGGGCGGGAGGCCAGGCCCCACAACTCACCCCCAGGCCCCCAGGATTGTGGTACGGGCCCCCCTCAACAACGGTGGGTCCCCCTGGGGGTTTAAAAAACCCAACTGGGGAACCTTCTCGCCAAACAGAGTTATTTCCTTACGCCCAAGTCCAAGCAGGCACTTGACTGCTGCAGGAAAGGGGTTGACCCCAAGAATGACCTCTGTGCTCTCAGCTGTGTCAAAATGATTAAGTTCACGCCCCACCATCTTGCTTCCAACATGGACTGGGAGGACGACCTCTCCCACACAGGCAGCCCCTCTGGCCCGATTCCCTGCAATGTTTGTGCAGCGGGGGGGCCCTGGGTGGTGGGTTCCTACACTCTAAAACAAAACGAGTTTTAAAAGTCACGCAGGGACAGCACATTTCCCGCACAACCCAGAGTCTAAGAGGGCACATATTGTTATTCCCATGGATCAGAAATTTGAATGCACATTTTCCCCCCCTTTCCCTTTTTAGTGCATATAATCACAGTGTCTGGTGCAGATGGCTTTTTGGGGGAGTGTGCTTGGACTTTTGGTTGGTGTGGGTGAAGGGGCAGGGTTCTTTTCCCCCAAATGACCAACACCAGAGCAGTTATGAAAATTATAATATTTCTTAAATGTTTGTTTTTACTTGAGATGAATTGCTGTCGATGTTTCTTGGGTGTCTCCCATGGGACAGATTGCGGTCCTATTGCTAGCCTGGCCCCCTGAGAAGTTAAATTGCGTGTGGTGGGCCGCATCAATTGTGTGACTGGTGGGGGAGCCTTACTTGTAGCTTCATATCTTTGGGCGATTCCATAAGCCAATGCAAGGGTGCGCGGTCGCTCCTAACAGTTTTTGGATCAGATCACGGTCTGCTAGAGCATTAGTGAAAATCTCCACACTAATGCGATCTTGCTCCCTCTCTGCACAGTTGGCATAAACAACAGCGACCTTTTCATAGATGTCATCTCTTAGTACATGTAGAGCTTCTCCAGTTTTCCTGACTCTTTGCCTTGTTCGATGCCAATAGCTGCAGCATGTTCCGAACAAGGCCCGTAGGCAGCTTCGACCTCCTCAACAATCCGCTGATAGCTCCAATCAGCTGATCTGGGATTCTTAGGGACAATGGCTCCAGCCGGACCAGTGAGGCAGAACTTTAACTGGACAGCTTTAGTCTTTTCATTCCAGTGATTAGCCTTAGCACAGCATTCAAACTGGTAAAGGAAGCCTTTCCATGAACCTGCTCCATCAAAATGGCCTGGCTGCAGTATTGGGATCTTCTCATTACCTGTTTGATATTCACTGCTGCCTATATCATTCAATCAATGCACCAGATCACAGGAACCGGAATACTGATCGCAGACTGTATTTTGTGGCTGGGGTGAAATAGAAAATCTCTGTTTGTTCTCTACTGTTAACTTAGGTCTACACTTCATCCTGCAACACCTCGACCACCCAGGGACCTACGCCAGGATCCTGTTTGTAGACTTCAGCTCGGCCTTCAACACCATCATACCAGACATCCTCCACCAGAAGCTCACTCAGCTCAACGTCCCAGCCTCCACCTGTCAGTGGATCAACAGCTTCCTGACGGACCGACAGCAGCAGGTGAGACTGGGGAGCATCTTCTCCCGACCAGATCAATAAGTACTGGTGCCCCCCCAGGGGTGTGTTCTATCCCCACCATCCTCTTCTCCCTTGTACACAAAATGACTGCACCTCAGCGGACTCGTCCGTGAAACTCCTGAAGTTTGCAGACGACACCACTGTCATTGGACTGATCCAGGACGGTGATGAGTCTGCATACAGACAGGAGGTGATCGGCTTTTGGTACACTGGTGTAGTCAGAACTACTGGAACTGAACCCAACTCAAGACTGTTGGAGATGGTAGTGGAACCTTTCGGAAAACACCACCCCCATAACACCCCCCCTCCACCATCCTCAACAACACCGTGCCTGTGGACACCACTTCAGGTTCTTAGGAAACCACCATCTCTGAGGACCTGAGATGGTCCTTCACACATAGACAACTGTTCGAAAAAGAAGGCCCAGCAGAGACTGTACTTCCTGAGGCAACTCAAGAAGTTCAACAACCTTCCACAGGAGCTGCTGGTCATCTTTCTCCACTGCCATCATTCAGTCTGTCCTGTCTTCATCCATCTCAGTGTGGGGTTTGTTCATCCACAAAACAGGACAGGTCCAGACTGCAACGAACAATCAGGACTGCAGAGAGAATCATCAGGGCTGACCTTCCCTCCATCCAGGACTTATACAGGTCTAGGGTCAGGAAAAGAGCTGCAAAAATCTCTGCAGACCCCCCACACCCCTGCACATAAACTTTTGGGTTTTTTACCTTCAGGCCGACGCTACAGAGCGCTGTTCACAAAAACCAGGCCCACAGAGACAGTTTCTTCCCCCCCAGGCTTTTTCTCTGTTGAACATTCAATAAAATACAAAACAACAGCATACAGTTGTTGCAAATGATTTTTTTATTTATATAGTGTATATTGTACATTGTAAATATGTATATTCTGTAGTGCAAAAACAAAAACCAAAGAGCAAAGTGTACCGGAGTCAAATTCCTTGTTTGTATGTACAAACTTGGCAATAAAGCTGATTCTGATTCTGATACTCTGCCCAATGGTGCTACAACATGATGTACGGAGCCTCCGTGCATGTGAGGCAAATCCAGTCATGCAGGTGGACAAATTTGTAGAGTGTGGCCAAACCCCTCCGATTGATGAACAGGCGGTTACATGTGGATCAGCGATGAAACTATACAGCGTTCCCAGTTCGGTGCAGTTAGCGGGGAAAAAGGAAATCTGTCGACAGCAGCTACAACCCCGCCAATCAGTCTTATTATCCATATAAGATGTCGTCACACGCGGCGTGGATGCTACGTTTCTAGTACCACCATGACTTGGATAGAAATGGGCTACAGTCTCACCGCAGCTTGTTGGTTGCTGGTCTGGCGTTGTAAAGGGGTTGTAGTGTTCTGATGGCGGCGGGGTAAGCGGCCATGGTGGAGCGTATTCAGCAGCTTCGCTCGCGGCTAGAGTTAATTCCATACTCGTCACCCGCCAGTCATCACCACGCCACTCCATGTCATCACACAAACCCGCATTGTCCTGTCGGGTCTCTTCTACACCCATCAGGAAGGGGTTTAAGCTTACTCTTCGGCTTTTTTTTTTTTTTTAGCAGAGTGATCCCAGACCGAGCCCCCAGTGTTACCTTTTGTAAGTCCAGAACAGGGTGGTGTTTATTTTGGCTCGTTTGCTGTTAACAAGCTCATAGGTTCTGTTCTGCTAGTAGCTGAACAAGGAGGAGGCAGATGAAAGCTTGAACTTTATTCCTCTTCTTGGCAAGGTGAACTACCACAACTCTACAGCTTCAGTCTCATAAAACTAAACACACACTCTTCTTCTTCTTCCCCCACCTGTCGCTCTCTGCCGCCCCCCCCTTTAGGGAAAGGCTGGGCCTGTAACATATTTCTCCTATTTTAGCTTCCCTTCATTGGCTCCCTGTTAAATCCAGAATAGAATTTAAAATTCTCCTCCTCACATATAAAGCCCTTAAGAATCTAGCTCCATCATACATCAGAGATCCGATTGTTCCATATGTTCCTAACAGAGCACTTCGTTCTCAGACTGCAGGTTTACTGGTGGTTCCTAGAGTCTCTAGAAGTAGAATGGGAGGCAGATCCTTTAGTTATCAGGCTCCTCTCCTATGGAACCAGCTCCCAGTTTTAGTCTGTGAGGCAGACACCCTGTCTACTTTTAAGGCTAGGCTTAAAACTTTCCTTTTTGATAAAGCTTATAGTTAGAGTGGCTTAGGTTATCCTGAGCTATCTTCCTTATTTTACCTCCGTCTTCTTCTCTGACAGAGAGAGGTATCCCAATCGTTGTGGTTTTTAGTATAACAATGGCCATCAGTGGGCTCTAGATGGACAAACTGTCTACTTTTAAGGCTAGGTTTAAAACTTTCCTTTTTGATAAAGCTTATAGTTAGAGTGGCTTAGGTTATCCTGAGCTATCTCTGTAGCTATCCTGCTATTGTAAGGACTCTGTTATGGTGCGCAGTGTATGTGTGTGTTTTTGTTTCCACCCTCTGCTCTAGAGCGTTTCCTGGCAGGTGATACTGATCAGAGCCTAATCACTGGCCTACTTAAGGAGCTGAGACCAGGAGAGAGACGTCAGCCCATTGCTACATTTCTCCTCCCGGATGAACATGTAGAGACAGTGGACAGTCACTGGCGTTGACTTTGCAGCAATCCCTCATACTGAGCATGCATGTAGCGACAGTGGAGAGAAAAAACTCCCTTTTGACAGGAAGAAACCTCCAGCAGAACCAGGCTCAGTGTGAGCGGCCATCTGCCACGACCAACTGGAGGTTAGAGAGAACAGGCCAGAGACACAAAGAGAACAAAGAAGCACTGATCCAGGAGTACTTTCTATGGGAAGGAAAAGGTAAATGTTAATGGATGTAGCTCCTTTAGTCGTTTCACCTAGACGAAAGAACATATAAACTCTGAGCCAGTTTTCAAGTTTAGAGTCCGAAGAGGGCACATTGAGTTAGTTACAGTAAAAGCTCAGTCAGTCTAACTATAAGCTTTATCAAAAAGGAAAGTTTTAAACCTAGCCTTAAAAGTAGACAGTTTGTCCATCTAGAGCCCACTGATGGCCATTGTTATACTAAAAACCACAACGATTGGGATACCTCTCTCTGTCAGATTGACCATATCCATTGGAAAAGAGAGGGGGTCATACAGGTAGCAGAAATGGAGGGTGTGTTTGCACCTCAACCATAACTGAGCCGGTTTAGGCTAAACCTGACTCCTCCTTACTCCATCCCCAAAGGGGGAAAGAATGGAGTTTAAAATAGGAAAGATAGCCGGATACCTAAGCCACTCAAAATTAAAATTTTTATCAAAAAGGGAATTTTTTAAGCCTAGCCTTAAAAGTAGACAGGGTGTCCGCCTCACGGACAAAAACTGGGGAGCTGGTTCCACAGGAGAGGAGCCTGATAACAAAAGGATCTGCCTCCCATTCTATTTCTAGAGACTCTAGGAACCACCAGTAAACCTGCAGTCTGAGAACAAATGCTCTTTGGGGAACGTAGGGAAACAATCAGATCTCTGATGTATGATGGACAAAATCATTAAGGGCTTTATATGTGAGGAGGAGAATTTTTAATTCTATTCTGGATTTAAACAGGGAGCCAATGAAGGGAAGCTAAATAGGAAAAAATATGATCTCTCTTTTTTTTTTCATCAGACCTCTTGCTGCAGCATTTTGAATCAGCTGAAGGCTTTTAAAAACTGCATTTTTGTGGACATCCTGATAAAAAAGAATTACAAACCCCAGCCTTGAAGTAAAAAATGCATGGACTATTTTTCAGCAACAATCCGGGACAGGATACTTCTAATTTTTGGGCAATGTTCCGGAGATGAAAAAAGGGAAAACCCTGAAACCTGTTTAATATGGGATTTAAATGACATGTCCTGGTCAAAAAAAACCCAAAGGTTTTT
Source organism: Crenichthys baileyi (assembly GCA_036173005.1). Taxonomy (NCBI): domain Eukaryota; kingdom Metazoa; phylum Chordata; class Actinopteri; order Cyprinodontiformes; family Goodeidae; genus Crenichthys; species Crenichthys baileyi. The sequence goes on from JAHHUM010002883.1 coordinate 405,230, forward strand.
TACTTTATTATCGGAGGTCAATTTAATGCCATCCAGGTTAAGTGATTGACTAAGCAGTTTCATTTTTAAAGACTCCGGTCCAAAGACGACAACTTCTGTCTTGCCTGAAGTTAGAAGCAGAAAATTTAAAGTCATCCAAGTTTTTATGTCTTCAAGACATGCTTGTAGTCTATCTAACTGGTTGAGCTCATCAGGATTTATGGATAAGTAAAGCTGAGTATCATCAGCGTAACAGTGCAAATTTATCCTACGCTGCCTGATAATTTGACCTATTGGAAGCATATATATAGTAAAGAGAATTGGTCCAAGTACTGAACCCTGTGGTACTCCACAATTAACCCTGGAGTTTAAAGATGATTTATCATTTACATGAACAAACTGGAATCTGTCAAACAAATAAGATTTAAACCAGCCTAGCGCTGTTCCCCTGATCCCTACAGCATATTCCAGCCTTTCTAAGATAATATTATGATCGACTGTATCAAATGCAGCACTGAGATCTAACAGAACCAGTACAGACACAAGTCCATTATCTGAGCCCATAAGAATATCATTAGTGACTTTCAGCAGAGCTGTTTCAGTGCTATGATGAGCTCTGAAACCTGACTGAAACTCTTCAAACAGGTCATTGCTGTGTAAATGCTCACACATTTGATTAGCAACTATTTTCTCAAGAATTTTAGATAAGAATGGAAGATTGGATATCGGTCTGTAATTTATTAAGTCATCTCGATCAAGCGAAGGTTTTTAAGCAAAGGATTAATTACAGCTACCTTAAAAGCTTGTGGTACATACCCATTTACTAAAGATAAATTACTAATATCTAAAATGGGGCTGGTAATCAGAGGGAACACTTCCTTAAATAATTTGGTTGGGATTGGGTCTAACATACAAGTTGAAGGTTTAGATGAAGCTAATATTTATGATAACTCAGGAAGCTCCACAGGATCAAAGCAGTCTAAGCACAGATCAGGTTCTACAGTTACTTCCAATGTTGTCTCACTTGCTGAGGATGAAGTAATCATCTTCGGGAGTATGTCAAAGATTTTCTTCTTAATAGAATCAATTTTATTTTGGAAGAATCCCATAAAGTCATGACTGCTGAGAGCTAAGGGAATGGATGGCTCAACAGAGCTATGACTCTGTGTAAGTTTAGCAACTGTACTAAAGAGAAACCTAGGATTATTCTTGTTCTCTTCTATTAAGGATGAGAAATAAGCTGTTCTAGCTTGGTGAAGTGTCTTTTTATACAACAGTAGGCTATTTTTTCCAGATTAAGTAGGAATCTTCTAGGTGTGTAGAGCGCCATTTTCTCTCCAATTTTCTAACATTGTGCTTTAAAGTACACAGCTCTGAATTAAACCAGGGAGCCTGCCTCCTGTGAATAATTACCTTATTTTTCAAGGGGGCTGCATTGTCTAATGCACCACGCAATGATGAAGTAACACTCTGAACAAGAGAATCAATTTGTGAAGGGGAAGAAACAAAATTATTGCCCTCCACTGCGTTTTTCTGTGATAATGAGGAAATTAAAAGTGGAACAGATTCTTTAAAGGTTGTTACAGCATTGTCTGATAATGAACTACTATAATGAAATTTTCTTTCAGGTGTGGATTACTTGGTTAAATTAAACTCAAAGGTTATTAAAAAATGGTCAGACAGCACAGGGTTCTGAGAAAATATTATGTCTTTACACTCAATGCCATATGTCAGCACAAGGTCCAGAGAATGAAGACAAACGTGGGTAGGTTTGTTAATGTTTTGAGCAAAGCCAACTGAGTCTAAGATAGCATTAAAGGCTATATTTAAGCTATCACTTTCAGTGTCAACATGAATGTTAAAATCCCCCACTATAATAACTTTTATCTGTATTTAACACTAAATCAGATAAAAGATCTGAAAACTGATCTAGAAATTGAGAGTAAGGGCCTGGTGGACGGTACAAAACAACAAACAGAAGTGGTTTTAGTGCTCTGCAAGACTCTTAGAAAACAGCCAATTCATCAAACCCGAGAAATGTGAATTTCATGTTCCCATTGCAACCTTTCTTGGATTTGTTTTTGAGGGTGGACAGGTGAAGCCAGACCCCCGTAAGATTTCCGCAGTTCAAGAATGGCCAACCCCCACTAATCTCAAACAACTTCAACGTTTCCTGGGCTTTGCCAATTTTTACTGATGTTTTGTCCAGGATTTCAGCCGTATAGATTCTCCACTAACTGCCTTGACATCCATAAAACAACTCTTCGTGTGGTCTCCTCATGCTGATAAGGCTTTTGTTACCCTCAAGCAGTGGTTTGCATCCCTCCTGTTCTAACTCATCCGAACCCCAAAGAACAGTTTATTCTAGAGGTTGATGCATCGGACATAGGAGTTGGAACTGTCCTCTCTCAACGCTCCCCGGCTGATGGCAAGTTGCACCCATGTGCCTTTTTCTCTAAGTGGTTCTCCCCCGCTGAGATAAATTATGATGTTGGAGACAGAGAACTACTCGCCATTAAAATGTCACTTGAAGAATGGAGATATTGGTTAGAGGGAACGTCACAAACCATTGTTATATGGACAGACCACAAGAACCTAGCTTACATCCAGAAACCCAAACATCTTAACCCCCGTCAGTCACGTTGGTCACTATTCTTCTCACGATTCAACTTCTCTATCACCTACCGCCCAGGTACTAAGAATTTAAAACGTGGTGCTTTGTCCAGACAGTTTTCTGTTTCCAAAGAAGAGACCAAACCTGAGCCCATCATTCCTCCATCTTGTGTGATAGGTGCATTGTCTTGGCAACTTGAAGACCTAATTCACCGAGCTCAACAGGTTGAGCCTGACCCTGGTAAAGGTCCACCTGGTCGCCTATTCGTTCCTGAGCCTGTTAGATCCAAAGTGTTACAAAGGGGTCATTCCTCCAAGTTTTCCGGTCACCCAGGAACTAGCCGTACTATCGGTTTCGTTCGCCGTTATTTCTGCTGGCTTGCTGGCTTTCTTTAAATAAAGACACTTCTGAGTTTGTGGCTGCCTGTGCTCTCTGTGCTAGAAACAAACCTTCCCACCAACCCCCGGCAGGTCTCCTTCAACCGTTGGCTGTTCCGAATCCGCCATGGTTACATATAGCCTTGGATTTTGTTACCGGACTTCACCCATCCAAAAATAAGATGGTCATACTGTCTATCATTGACCGGTTTTCTAAGGCTTGCCACTTAATAGCTCTCACCAAGCTCCCCTCTGCCTCCAAAACTGCTAGACTCCTGGTTAACCATGTTTTCAAATTACATGGTATCCCCATAGAGATTCTATCAGATCGTGGTCCTCAGTTTATTTCTCAGGTCTGGAGGGATTTCTGTGCAGCTTTTGGGGCTAGGCCCCAAACCTCTTCTGGCTATCACCCCCAGACCAACGGTCAGTGCGAGAGGCTTAACCATGAGCTCGAAAGCACCCTTCATTGCTTGTGCAATAATAACCCCACCTCTTGGAGCAAACATCTACCTTGGGTAGAATTTGCCTACAACAGTCACATATCTGCTGCTACTGGTTTCTCGCCTTTTGAGGCCTCTATTGGTTTTCATCCTTCTCTCCTCCCTGTTTCTTTGCCTGACCCCATTCTTCCATCTGTCCGCAGCCACATGTCTACTTGTAAAAGAATCTGGGACCAAACCAAGACCTTCCTCCAATGCACTGCTGCTCAAAATAAAAAGTATACAGATAAGAAGAGAAGACTTGCCCCCACTTATTCCCCGGGGAAAGAAGTCTAGTTGTCATCTCCGTTTACGGTTACCATCCCATTATCGTGTCCACCCGATATTCCATGTGTCCCAGATTAAACCAGTCATGTCCAGTCCTTTGTAGAATGGGAGGCAGATCCTTTAGTTATCAGGCTCCTCTCCTGTGGAACCAACTCCCAGTTTTAGTCCGTGAGGCGGACACCCTGTCTACTTTTAAGGCTAGGCTTAAAACTTTCCTTTTTGATAAAGCTTATAGTTAGACTGGCTTAGTTTATTAGGGAGGGAGCCTTCCTCCCTCCCTGTTGGATGGAGTAAGGGGGAGTCAGGTTTAGCCTAAACTGGCTCAGTTATGGTGGAGGTGCAAACACACCCTCCATTTCTGCTACCTGTATGACCCCTTCTCTTTTCCAGTGGTTATAATCAGTCTGACAGAGAGAAGTATCCCAATCCTTGTGGTTTTTAGTATAACAACGACCATCAGTGGGACGCTTTGTGGGGTGCCTTGAAATTACATTGTTGTAAATAAGCACCGTTTAACTAAGTAATCTGAACTGAAACTTTCTGTGTTGTTATGCTGCTATAGGCTTAGGCTGCTGGAGGACATAATGACCACTTTCACCCTCTTCGCTACATTCTCACACTACTCTACAATTTTTCATTATTTGCTGTTATTTCAGCTTTTAACTTTGTTCTCTCTCTTTTCTCTTCCTAGAAGCTACACCTGGCCTGACTCTGTGTCTACCTGTGACACCTTTCTGGAGAGGGGCATTGTCCGAGCTTCTGCTGGCAACAACTTAATGCTCACCCTCTACCGATGATCCACATGGCCCTGTCTTTTAGTGTTTAACCCCTTTCTCTCTCCTAGACATGGCGATTGACTGAGCTTTTACTGTAACTAATTATATGTGCTCTCTTTCAGACTCTAACCTTGAAAATTGGCTCAGAGTTTATCTGTTCTCTCTTTCTAGGTGAAACGACTAAAGGAGCTTCACCCATTAACATTTACTTTTCCTTGCTATAGAAAGTACTCCTGGATCAGTGCTTCTTTGTTCTCTTTGTGTCTCTGCTCTGTTCTCTCTAACGCCCAGTCGGTCGTGGCAGACGGCCGCTCACACTGAGCCTGGTTCTGCTGGAGGTTTCTTCCTGTTAAAAAGGGAGTTTCTCCTCTCCACTGTCACTACATGCATGCTCAATATGAGGGATTGCTGCAAAGTCAACGCCAGTGACTGTCCACTCTCTACATGCTCATCTGGGAGGAGGGAATGCTACAAGTCACTGACTGGATGCAATCTGCTGGGTTTCCTTAGACAGAAAAACTTTTTATCCAATTTGAATAAATAACTGAATCTGGCTGCACTGTTCAATGGTTAAGATTAATTGGAATGTATGTACCTGACTTTTGTGAAGTGTCTTGAGACGACATGTGTTGTGAATTGGTGCTATATAAATAACTCGTACTCGTCGTCTTCCGCTTATCCGGAACCGGGTCGCGGGGGCAGCAGACTCAGCAGAGACACCCAGACGTCCCTCTCCCCAGACACCTCCTCCAGTTCCTCTGGGGGCTTACCAGGCCAGCCGAGAGACATAGTCCCCCAGCGTGTCCTAGGCCCCTGGGCCTCCTCCCAGTGGGACGTGCCTGGAACACCTCCCGAGGAAGGCGTCCAGGAGGCATCCGGTATAGATGCCCGAGCCACCTCAACTGGCTCCTCTCGATGTAGAGGAGCAGCGGCTCTACTCCGAGCCCCTCCCCGAATGGCCGAGCTCCTCACCCTATCTCTAAGGGGAGTGCCCCGGGCCGCCCTACGGAGGAAGCTCTTTTCAGCTGCTTTGTATCCGGGGATCTCTTTTTTTCGGTCATGACCCAAAGTTCATGGCCCATAGGGGGGGTAGGGGAAAGTTTGACCCAACCCTGTAAATCGAGATCTTCTCTTTTTGGCTCAGCTCTCTCTTCACGACAAAAGGGCCCAGCACAGCGCCCCCAATTTTCTGCGGCAGCCACACCGATCCGTCTGTCCCATCCTTTTTCCCTCACTCGTGAACAAGACCCCGGGATACTTGAACTCCTCCCTTGAGGCAAGGACTCCCCCTTCATCCTTCAACTCCCTGGATCTTCATCCCAGCCCCCTTCACACTCGGCTGTGAAAAAGCCCCAGCGCATGCTGTAGGTCTTGGCTAGAGGGGGGGCCAGCAGGAACCCGTCATCTGCAAAAAAAAAAAGACGAAATCCACTGGTCCCAAAACCAGACCCCAAACTCCGGCCCCTTTGGCTGCGCCTAGAAATTCCTGTCCATAAAAAAATTTTTGAACAGGATCGGTGACAAAGGGCAGCCCTGCCGGAGTCCAACTGGCACCCGGGAACAGGTCCGACTTAGTGCTGGCAATGCGGACCAAAATCCTGCTTTTCCGCTCGTACAGGGACCGGTTTGGCCCCCAATAAAGGGCCCCCGATTCCATACTCCTGGAGCAACCCCCACAAGGCACCACGAGGGAACCACAGTTCGAATAATCTTCTCCAGGTCCACAAACACATGTAAACCCCGGGTGGGCCCCAAACTCCCAAAGCCGTCGAGTACCCTGTAGAGGGGGTATAAGAGCTTGGGCCAGTGTTTTCCACAGGGGCCGGGCGAAAACCCACATTGCACCTCCTGGAAGCCGAGGTTGGGCTATCGCCGGACTCTCCTCTCCAATAAAACCCTGGCGTAGGCCTTACCAGGGAGGCTGAGGAGTGTGATCCCCTGTAGTTGGGAAAACACCCCCCCGGGCCCCCTTCTTATGAAGGGGGGACCACCCCCCGGGTTCTGGCCAGTTCCAGAGGCACTGTCCCCGACCGCAAGGGAAGTTTTAAAGAGGCCTGTCAACCGTCCCCAGCCCCCAACATCCAGAGATTTTGGGGGTACTCAGGGGGGATCCTCCGCCCCCCAGAAGCCTTGCCACCCCCGGGGAAGGGCTTTTTAACCCCCTCGGTGGACTTCAGCCTGGGTGATGAAAGAGTCCAACCCCGGGGCCCAGCCTCTGTTCCACCAGGGAATGCGTGATGGCAGGATTGGGGGGTCCTCGAAGTACTCCTTCCACTGCCTGATAAAGTTCCCCCGTTCGAGGTCAGCAGCCTCCCAACCCCCACTATAAAACAGTTGTTGGCGACGCACTGCTTTTCCCCCCCACTGAGGCGCCGGACGGTTTGCCAGAAACGCTTCGTGGCCGACCTAGTCCTTCTCCATGGCCTCACCGAACTTCCCCCGGCCCGAGTTTTTGGCCTTTTGCCACAGCCAGGCCGCAAGGGACGCTTGGGGCCTCACGGTACCCGTCAGCCACCTCAGGAGTTCCCAAAAGCCAAACCCACAGCCGATAGGACTCCTTCTTTCAGCTTGACAGCATCCCTTTTACTGCGGTTTCCCCCACCACCGGGTTTTTCGGATTGCCACCGCGACAGGCACCGGGGGGGCAGACCTTATGGCCGCAGCTACGGGCCGCAGCATCCCCAAATAGATGCGGAGAACATGGGCCACTCGGACTCTATTTTCTCGAACATCCCCCGAATCTGGCAAAACTCTCCCCGGGGGGTGGGGGGATTAAATCCCCCTGGCCCAAGGGGCTTCCCCCCGGCTTTCCCAGGGAGGACCTTTACTTTCGGTGGGCGCTTGGGCCAAGTCTGTCCGGCTTTCTCCTCCCCCGGATCCAACTCACCAACCCGGTGGTGATCAGTGTCCTAAAGGGCGGCCGAAGGTTTAATGAACAACAAAAAAGATCATTGACCTCCTGCCTAGGGTGTTCTGGGGCCCAAATGGCACTGATGGACACCCTTTTTTGCTTGAAACACGGTGTTTTTTGGGACAATCTGTGACTAGCACAGAAGTCCATTAACAAAAAACACCACTCGGATTCAGATCGGGGGGCCATTCCTCCCGATCACGCCTCTCCAGGTGTCACTGTTGTTTCCCCACCCCGGGCGTTGAAGTCCCCCAGCAGGGGAAAATGGAGTCCCCGGGAAGGGGGCCCTATCCAGCACCCCGACAGGAAACCCAAAAAGGGCCCGGGTACTCCGCCCCCAACCCCCTTTGGCCCCGGTAGGCCGAAAAGACAGTCAGGGGCCTATCCCCGACCCCAAGGCGCAGGGATGGGGGACCATTTTCTCCACCGAGGTAAACCCTTTAAACGAGATTGGCTGGGGGAGCAACAAGAAAACCCCCCCAGCCCGCCCCCTCTCCCCGTGGGCCAACTCCGAGAGTAGAAGAGAGTCCAGCCCTCCTCTCAAGGAGATGGGGGTTCCAGAGCCCAACGCTGTTTGTGGGGAGGTGAGCCCCGACTATTTCTAGTCGATATCTCTCGAACCTCCCCCCCAAGCTCAGGCTCCTTCCCCCGCAGCGAGGTAACATTCCATGTCCCCTAGAGCCAGCCTAAGCTTCTGGGGATGGGGGGCCGCTGGAGGTCTCCACCTTCGTCCCCCCAAACCCCAATCCTCTTTGCACCGGGTCCCTCACGGTTCCCCCTGAGGGGGGGGGGCCCACTGGGGATTGGCCTCGCGTCTCTCGTTCGGGCTTGGGGCCCGGCCGGGTCCCCGAGGAGAAACCCCGCCACCAGGCGCTCTCCGGGCGAGTCCCGAAAACCCCCGGCCCTGGCTCCAGGCTGGGACCCCGGCTCCGCCGTACTGGGGGGGAACGTCACGTTTCCTCGATTTAATGGTCCCCAAAAAGGATTCTGAAAACGCTCTTTGTCTGACCCTCACCTAGAGCCTGTTTGGCCATGGGAGACCCTACCCGGGGCACTTAAGCCCCAGACAACATAGCCTCTAGGATCATTTGAACACTCAAACTCCTCCACCACGTTAAGGTGGCGGTTCAAGGAGGGGCTGTATAAATAAATATATATAAATAAACTGAATTGAAATTGAAATGAATTGTTACACAGTGAAAATGGCGCTTACTACTATAGAGGAATGACCTGGTGTCGTGACATGTGAATCATCTGGGGGGGCACCTGTGGGGGCCAATCTGATTTCGGGGGGGGCAGTGCCCCCCTCAGCCTCCCCTCTAGCTCCGCCCCTGTTGTTATAATTTCAGCAGACTCATCCATGGCTAAATCTACACATGGTGCCTTTTCCATGGCTTCATCTAGCTAGGCTAGCACATCCTGGGTCAGTGTTTCACTTTTATTTGTGGGAGATGATGTTGACATGAGTATTTGCTTTATTTTATCACTAGTTCTTTCTTTCCATTTTCTTCATGACGTTTTTTAGCAACTGCAGTCATGCAGTCTTTGACAACCTCTCCATCAGTAATCTGCTTTTTTGTGTGGACCCAAACTCCAAGCATCTCTGAGGAACACTGAGGATCCCGTTGCTGACCAGGGATCCTGGTGGACTGGTTTTAATGTGCTTTTGACAAACGACAAAATAATTCAGTCATCACAGCAAAGGGCTGCTACTTTAAGTAATCTAAAATATGAAACATATTTAAAGTTATTTTATTTTATCTAAAGTTTTTGTTTGCTACATAATTCCATATGTGTCCATTCACTGTTTTGATGCCTTAGTGAGATGCTGTGAATAGTTATAAACATAAAGAAAACCATTAAACAAGAAAGGGATTCTAAAACTTTTGAGTGTGTAGTGTATTTTCTCTGATCTTATTTCTGATTTGACTTTGTATGCTTGTTAAAAAACTTTAGGTTTTGTCTTATAATGATGTTTTTCATTGCCACTTTTAAGTGTTAAAGTTTCTGAACATTTGAGAAAAATGTTTAGTGCTAGCAAGGGGTATAAATAGAAATTACTCTGTCCAGCCTGGCATCCGTGTGGATGATGCACTATGAAGATCGTATTGTGTTATTTCTGCAATGCTTATAACATTATCCAGCCAGGATTTCTGAGGGACAAACTGCTGCAGTGTTTAAATTACAATTTGAATGTCAGTCAGTGACATTTTAGAACCATGACCCAATTCTTGCTTCTGGAATTAAATTCCTATTCGAAATGCGTCTTGGTAGTGCAGTAGCTTTCTATTTTTAATTTAATACCACATATTTAGTAACACACACACACACACACACACACACACACACACACTCTTGTTTTGCTACATGTAGTGAGGACCATGTGTTGACTCCCATTGACTTCCATTCATTTTCAGTCATTTTCAACTCTTTCTATGCCCTAACCCTGACAATAACCCTAAACCTAACCATTACCAGTGCATGCCTAACCCTAACCTTAACCTAAACTCAATTCACACCTTAGTCCTAAACCTAACCGTTAGCAAAATAGGTCGTGAGGACCAGCAAAATGTCCTCACTTTGGTACCAACGGTCCTCAATTTGATGGTGAAATCGGGAAAATGGTTCTCACTGTGATGCCAAGACAGGAACAGACACACACACACACACACACACACACGCACACACACACACACACACACACACAAACAAATACCTGCACAAGGTTAATTCTGCAAATGAATCTAGAGGTAAAGGAGAGTCATTGCAAATCTTAACAAACTGTTGCAGTTGGCTAACTGATAGAAAACATGCTCTTGGAAAGAGCTGTCAGCTGAAACAGTGGGACGTATTTTAAAAACTGCTTCAAGTCTAATGGAGAAGATCTGCATTGTCTCCAGGCGGGTGGATCTACAGTTTAAAGAGGGTCTGAGCAAACAGGGAAGGTTGTTAAGGGGACATATTTGGGAAGATATTAAAGTGTCAGGAGAGTGAATTTAAAACAATGTATCAAGGAAATGGAAAGTCCACAACAAAAGAAACACAAAGTAATCTTTGTGATGAAAATGTCCCTTCAATTTCTTTTAGCTGAGTTCTGGTAAGGCAAAAATCATCGATAACTTTTTTTTTCTTCTCTGCATCACTCATGTTGTTTTCTTTGTAAATAACTCTACAGAATGTGACTCAGGCTACTCTGACAAGTGTAAGTGTCAAATTATTAGTACAGGTTTTGATGGCTAGGGTATGAGCTCTCAGTTAATATTCTTTTGTTTAAAGTCAAGAAGCTGTTCTAGTCAGGTTTGAAGTGAAGGGACAGGAAAACTTAATTCGTCTCAGGTCCTCACAAAGACTGCCACCCACCCACACACACACACACACGCACACCCTTGTCTTACTATATGTTGTGAGGATTGTGCATTGAGTCTCATTGATTTGCATCCATTTTCAAACTTTTCCATGGCCTAACCCTGACTGTAACAAATGCTGGAACACACACATGCATGCACACACAAACTATTAATTCAGAATTTACGCTATAAATAAAATCACGGTATCACGGTAAGATCTTTACAAACGCTGGCATTTCTACAATAAATTCCCAACATTTTCCTAAATATTAAGCAAAGTTTTTGAGCTAAATTTATCAAACTTTAGCTAATTTTCTCTTTATAATTACATTTTGACCCTAACCCTTGAACTGTGCTTGGGGAATCACAAGATGTTCGAAGACGATCCAATATTTGCTGAATGTGGAGCTGAATGTGGCGCTCTGGCATGTGTGTCAGTAATTAAGCTTGGTCCCAAGCCACATGTGAATTCCTGGTCACTGAACTCGGTGTCCGAAGAAAGAACTTCTGCCAATTTATTGATCACCTTGCAGAATGAGCATAAGGTCGAGAGAACTGGATCAAAGAGATTTCAGAAACCTGAATCATTGTGCTTGAAAACTTGAAAGGTTGACTATGCTTTTTCAGAGGAAAAAATGTAGCATTAAAGACAGCTGTCAGCTTCTAATGAAATATTTGATATGGTACAGCTCTGCAATGTATTACGTACTAAGTTTGTCAATAAACTAAATTATGTATTCATGTGGCAGCTGATTGCATAGTAATGACGTTTCAAGCCTGGCATTAAATTGGCCAGACTTTTGATGGTAGCTGAGCAATTAACTATACCATAATGATTTGTTAATGGAAACAGCTCTCAAAGGACTGTTTTAGAACATCCTTTCTTTCTTTATGGCATCTAGTACTCTAGTGCTATTTTGAAACAAAGCAGAACAAGTGTCAGAAAACAAAATTAAGTCCATCAGAGTCATGAAAACCAGTCAAGGTGAGCATAATCAGCTATGTTAGTTTTCAGCTGCAGTTCAAAGTTTTGAACAGATCAATTTTTCCAGAGTTATTTCTGGGTCTGAATCTTAGCCAGGGCCTTTTTTGTGTGGCATTTGCATGTTTTTTTCTGAACATGCATGAGTTCTCTCTCTATATTCCGGCTTTTCCCCACTGTCAAAAAACCTGAAGGTTAGATGGGTGCACTATATTGCCCTTAGGTGTGTGTGTGTGTGTGGCCAGCAACCTGTCCATGGTGTACTCTGCCTTTTGCCCACTGACTGCAGCAGATGAGCAGAAGAACAGATGTGTGAATATAGACTTTGGATTGTTGGACGGATTTATTTGCTCCTTCAGAAAGCTACTGTTCCTGATTTTTTCGACAGCTTCGACAGCCTAGGCTCCCAAATAGTGCACCTTAACATGGTCAGACTCCCAATAAGCTGCTCAAATTCACTATATTTCTGTTTTTGTTGTCATGAAGCAAAACAAGTCATGAATTTTGACTCAAAGGCTGCCAAGGTTCTAATTGTAGCTCATTTTCAAAGCACTGTGGCATGATTCAATTCAATTCAATTCAGTTTATTTTTTTGTATAGCGCCAATTCACAACACATGTCGTCTCAAGGCACTTCACAAAAGTCAGGTACATGCATTACAATTAATCCAAATCATTGAACAGTGCAGTCAGATTCTGTTATTTATTCAAATTGGATAAAAAGTTTATTCTGTCTAAGGAAACCCCACAGCAATTGCATCCAGTCAGTGACTTACTAGCATTCACTCCTCTGGATGAGCAAGTAATCGACAGTGGACAGTCACTGGCGTTGTGACTTTGCAGCAATCCCTCCTACTGAGCATGCATGTAGCGGACAGTGGAGGAGGAAAAACTCCGCCCCTTTTAACAGGAAGAAAAAACCTCCAGCAGAACGCAGGCTCAGTGTGAACAGGCGCGCAACTGCCACGACCGACTGGGGGTTAGAGAGAACAGAGCAGAGACACAAAGAGAACAAAGAAGCACTGATCACAGAGTACTTTCTATGGAAGGAAAAGTAAATGTTAATGGATGTAGCTCCTTTAGTCGTTTACACCTAGAAAGAAAGAACAGATAACTCTGACCCAGTTTTCAAGGTTAAAGTCTGAAGAGAGCACAAGGAGTTAGTTCAGTAAAAGCTCCGTCAGTAGCTATGTCCTAGGAGAGAGAAAGGGTTAAACACTGAAAGACAGGGCCATGTGGAATCATCGGTAGAGGGTGAAGCACCAAGTTTGTTTGCCAAGCAGAAAGCTCGGAGAACATGCCCCTCTCCAGACAGTTGTCACAGGTAGACACCGAGTCAAGGCCAGGTGTACTTTCTAGGAAGAGAAAAGAGAGAGAACAAAGTTAAAGCTGAAATAACAGCAAATAATACAAATTGAAGAGTAGTGTGGAGAAAGATAGTACGAAGAGGTGAAACAGTGGTCATTATGTCCTCCAGCAGCCTAAGCCTATAGCAGCATAACTACACAGATAGCTCAGGATAAACCTAAGCCACTCTAACTATAAGCTTTATCAAAAAGCAAAGTTTTAAGCCTAGCCTTAAAAGTAGACAGGGTGTCCGCCTCACGGATAACACTGGGAGCTGGTTCCACAGGAGAGGAGCCTGATAACTAAAGGATCTGCCTCCCATTCTACTTCTTCTAGAGACTCTAGGAACCACCAGTGAAACCTGCAGTCTGAGAACGAAGTGCTCTGTTGGGAACATATGGAACAATCAGATCTCTGATGTATGATGGAGCTAAATCATTAAGGGGCTTTATATGTGAGGAGGAGAATTTTAAATTCTATTCTGGATTTAACAGGGGAGCCAATGAGGGAAGCTAAAGTAGAGGGAAATATGATCTCTCTTTTTACATTCATCAGAAAACTCTTTGCCTGCGAGCATTTTGATCAGCTGAGGCTTTGTAAGCTTGGAATATTGTGGACATCCTGATATAAGATAGTTACAATAGTCCAAGGCCTTGAAGTAACAAATGCATGGACTAGTTTTTCAGCATCCCCCAATCTGGACAGGAATATTTCTAATTTTGGCAATTGTTCCCGGAGATGAAAGAAGGAAATGCTGGGAAAAAACCTGTTTTTAATATGGATTTAAATGCATGTCCTGGTCAAAAATAACACCAGGGGTTTTTTTGCTTTATTAACGGAAGGTCAATTTAGGTGCCCATCCAGGTTAGTGATTGGACTAAGCAGTTTTCTTTTTTAAAAGACTGCTTCCGGTTCCAAAGATGATACAATTCTGTCTTGGCAATTAATTTACGAAGCAGAAAATTTAAAGTCAGCCAAGTTTTTATGTCCTTCCAAGACATGCTTTGTAGTCCTATCCTAACTGGGTTGGGCTCATCAGGATTTATGATAAGTAAAGCTGAGTGGTCTCATCAGCTTAACAGTGGAAAATTTATCTATGGCTGCCTGATAATTTTTAAACCTATTGAGTCATATAAATATTAAAAGAGAATTGGCCCAAGTACGAACCCTGTGGTACTCCACAATATACACCCTGGAGTTTTAAAGATGAGTTATCATTTACACAATGAACAAACTGGAATCTGTCAGACAATTAAAGATTTAAACAAGCGCTTAGTGCTGGTTCCCCTGATCCCTAACAGCATATTCCCAGCCGTTCTGTTCTAGAATATTATGATCGACTGTAATCAAATGCAGCCACCTGCAGAATCATAACAGAACCAGTACAGACCCAAGTCCATTATCTGAGGCAATAAGAATATCATTATAGTGCACTTTCCAGCAGAGCTGTTTCACAGTGCTATGAGTAGCTCTGAACCTGACTTGAACACTCTTCAAAAAGTCATTGCTTGTGATGCTCCACATTTGATTAGCCAACTATTTCTCAAGAACATAAGTTCGTTAGATAGAACGGAAGATTTGGATATCGTCTGTAATTTATTAAGCTCCATCTCACTGCATCACGAAGGTGTGTGGTAACGGGGTATGAACCGTAGTGAGTGGTTGTGGGGGGGACAACTAGCGTATGAAAACTATTAGGGCGGACAGCCGTCACCGTCCAATTAGTTTACCACATCTGAAGTCTGACTGACCAGTAACGTCTTACGATAAGGTCATAAAATAGGCGTGCTTGGTAACACATAATCCATTTACTAAAGTATAGATTAATCAGAGCAAAATGGGCGGTATCAGAGGGAACACTTCCTTAAATATAATTTGGTTGGGATTGGGGCTTACCAAAAAAAATACAAGTTGAAGGTTTAGAGTAAAAGCTAATTATATTCTGAGATACTCAGGGTACGAGCTCCACGAGGATCAAAACAGTCCAAACACAGATCTTCTACAGTTATTTCCAATGGTTTGTCTCACTGGTGTTGAGGATGAAGTTAATCATCTCTGGGAGATTGTCAAAGATTTTCTTTCTTAATAACTGCAATTTTATTTTGGAAGAAAATCCCCATAAAGATCATGACTCGGCCTGAGAGCTAGGGAATGGAGGGCTCAACAGAGCTATGACTCTGTCTGTAAGTTAGCAACTGTAACTAAAGAGAAACCTAGGATTATATCTTGTTCTCTTCTATTAAGATGAGAAATAAGCTGTTTCGTGGGTGCTTGGTGAAGTGGTCTTTATACAGCAGTAGGCTATTTTTCCAAGATTTAAGTAGAATCCTCTAGGTGTGTAGCAGCGCCATTTTCTCTCCAATTTTCTAAGCGATTGTGCTTGTAACAGTACGCATGCTCTGAATTAAACCAGGGAGATCCCTGCCTCCTATGAATAATTTCCTTCTTTTTTTCAAGGGGCTGCATTGTCCTAAATGACACCACGGCAATGATGAAGTAACACTAGGAACGAGAGAATTCAATTTGTGAAGGAGAAGAAACAAAATTATTGCCCTACCACTGTGTTTTTTTCTGTGAAAATGAAGCAAATTAAAAGTGGAACAGATTCTTTAAAGGTTGTTTACAGCCTCGTCTGATAAGGTCTACTATAAGGTTAAATTGTTTCCTTTCATGGGTGTGGAGTACCGTTAAATTAAACTCAAGGTTATTAAAAATGGTCAGACAGCACAGGTTTCTGAGAAAAATATTGTAATGTCTGTACACTCATGCCATATGCAGAACAAGGTCCAGAGGAATGAAGACAAACTTGGGTAGTTTTGTTAATGTTTTGGAGTAAAGGCCAATTGAGTCTAAGATAGCATTTAAGGCTATATTTAAGCTATCACTTTCAGTGTCAACATGAATGTTAAAATCCCCCACTAATACCTTTATCTGTATTTAACACTAAATCAGATAAAAGGTCTGAAAACTGATCTAAAAATTGAGAGTAAAGGGCCTGTGGACGGTACACAAACAACAAACAGGAAGTGGTTTTAGTGCTTTGCATTTGGATGAGGAAAACTAAGATTAAATATTCAAAAAGAGTTGTAGCTATTGATTGGTCTGGGACTAATCAATAAATCGGACTGAAAGATGGTTGCTACTCCTCCTCCTCGCCCAGTATTTCGAGGAATGTGAAAATTTAAATAATTAGTAAGAGCTGACTTATTTATAGTAGCATGATCTGCTGCTTTCAGAAAACTGTGTTTAATTTGATCTTAACACAAACTTAAACACATCTTAAAATATCAATGTCTGTGTTTACATTTACAGTGGTCAAAGAGAAGGTTAAAAATGACCCGCTCCATGAACTTTTTCTCTAGCCTTATCTACTGAAATCTACTGAAAAATCTACTGAAACAAATCCCCTGATAAGTGTTCTTGGATATTAGCATTTTGTCATGCAGCATTTTTTAATTTGTTAGAATTCATTCAGCTCTGTTGCTAGGTAGACAACAGGACTGTATCGGATGGCGATTAGTGGTTTGGTCCTAATTTTGGTGGTCCTCACTTAGCCACAAAAACAGAGGTGGACCTCCAATCAAAGCTAAGCTGCTAACTGTCGTGTTTGGAGATGTGAGCTACAGAGAGGAGGATGTTGTAATTAATTGCCATAATCCACAACTGGAGAAAACATGCATGGTGGTGGTAGGATGACTGTTTGGGGTTGCATGACTTTCTCAAGACCTTAAGCCCAGTAACACTTTTGGCTATGCAGAGAGACAGATGCACAGTAGCAAGACCACCTCTCAATGACAAAAACAAGAAGTTTGTGGGCGGCCTAGTCAAAGTCTGGACTTTGGACTCATTCAGATACTGTAGCAAGACGTTAAACATAGCGTTCATACTCGAAAACCAAAATTCCTCAGAGGTGATGTTAATGACTCATTGCCAGTCATCGCAGCGATCTCAGTCGTTGCTGCTAAGGGTGGCACAATCAGGTTTAGGGGGCATTTATGTGTTTACATTGGGGCTAGTTTGGTTTGAATAGTGTAACAACCTGGCTCAAAAGCCGTAACAAAAAAAAAGGGGGGACCCAACACCAAAATAGTTTTAAGTCCTTGTAAAGGCATTTATTTTAAACAAAGAATAATCAATCTGTATGTTGTCAGTGTAAATGTTTAGTGTGCTGTAAGTGTGTTGTGTTGTTGTGCAGTGTGTGCAAAAGGGAGTCATTGTGGCGGCAACGTGGCTGGCCTCATAAACCTGATGAAGCAGTGTGATGTAGGCGGGCGGCACTGTGTTGTGCCGGCATACGCCCAGGAGCCGCCAATCTGCAAGAGACCACTGATCGGGAAGAGGCAGCAAAAGCTCGTTAGAGTTGAGGCAGAAGCATATTCTATACCATCCGGGAACACCCTAGCCCCACGTGATCCCCAGACACTTCCTCCTGTGGTACCTCGACAAAAGTTAAATAAATACCAGGCCAGCTACACCAGTAAGGGGGCCGTCACAATAGACTTTTTCCATAAAAGAGCAAAAATAAAAATAATCGGTATGGGTGTAAATACTTTTTCAGAGCAGAAAATCCTAAACTGAAATAGATTGGACTTGTGTTAAAACACTGACAGTTGCTTGTCAAATAGAAAACAGGTTAGTCAGGTTCAAAGTTTACATACATTATTGCTGCTTGTTATGAACATTCTCAGCTGATTATGTAGAGTGAAAAGCTCATCCATGTAACTAAAAGCTGAACTCAAGGTTAATTAGAAGTTGTCTAAATTTTACAGAACTGTTTTCAAGTTTTGCAAAGAACCCCTGGGGTGGTTGATGTGACATATCAGTGCCTCTCAGTCCGGTGCGCGGTCCTCCCACTGTGCTCCCTGTGCATGAGCATGTTTGATCACTGCTGCTTCAGCCTCATCCATCTCTGCCAGAAATGTTGAAAGTGATCTGTGTCCTCACTTGTCTGTCATTTGATCCATGTCGCTGTGTGCTTAAAAAGAGACAAACAAGGCATCATGAAATTCCCACTTGGCCTTGGCAAAATGCTGGAACGCCGCAGGGACTCTGTGCCGGCCAAGGGCTCACTAGCAGACACAGACGTGCAGCTGGCATGAAACACATTTGGAAAACCTTCCTCTCTCATCTTGTCCTCTAACACTTTCACTGAGCAGTTCTATTTCTACTGATATTTCTTGGGAAGATCAAAGCTTCCATGAACCAGTTCTCTATATCTACAAAATTACAAACTTTGACTGTTTTATCCACATTGTGAGCACAAATGTGGATGCACTTAAAGGCAACACCTTAAACACTCTACTTCTTTGTGTGACATCATGGAATAAAAAACTCCAAAAGAATCTGCCAAAATATCAGGAAGAGAACTGTGGACCTCAACAAGTCTGGTTCATCCTTGGGTGAACTACAACTCAATCAACTGTTGTTCAAAGTTCACAATTTAAGACTTTTTGGTCCGGCAAGAACTAATCCAAGTTCATTTATCAATTTTACATAAAATACAGTCATAAATAAAATTGTAAATTGTTGGTTATGGCATAATATGTTATTTAACATGGCAATCATGTTTACTGGTTTAAGTTTGCTTACCTTTGGATGATTCTATTTGTTCACAATGTGGTCTTTTACTGAAATACTCTTCCTCACACTACTGAAATGTTTTCAAATTATTTCAGTGGGAACGGAAACTGAAGGATGTTGCGTCCTAACCCTAACCCTGAATAAATAATATATTTTATGTTTTTACGTTTTAATAATGATATTAAAATGTATGTTTAACATAATTTAGCGCATGATTAAGGATGGAAATAATTAGCACAGAGCTGTGAAGCTGTAAAAACAGAGCCCGAGGGTTAAACCCCCTGTCTCCGCTGTAGATAACTGCACATGGTCTTTATTTACCCCTTTAACATAGTCCTGAAATAGGCTTGTTTTCCTTAAAATGTTCTTGTTTTATTATCTTTTCATTTTATTCTCGTTCATAAATCAGCCATTTTTTACGTTCATATATAAAAAATAACACTGTAAATAAAGTACTGTATATTGATGATGACAGATAGCATTTAATTAAATTCATTGGTAAAACTTTTAACATCTTAAACACTAAAATTTAACATTCTGAACAAAGTTTATATACATTTATTTGTAGAGCATAATAATAATACATTAGTGGTTGTGGTTTTTGTCTCATTCTATTGTTAATACCTGTTTTTGCACATTTACCTTGCTTAATCTTTGATTGAACCTTTTTTATAACTGTCTGCACCCTACCTGTGTGTTACTATCTTAATAATAAATAATAATGATAATAATAATAATATATAATAGACCAAACATTAAGCGTTAAAAATCATCTGAGTAATATCTGTGTTCAACTTCCACTCATTGGGGAAACCCAGCGGGAGTTTGAAACTGATGTGCCGGGAGTCAGGCGTTCTCCCCCAGTATAGTGAGCCTCAGCCGCCCGGTCAGCTGACAGCTGGTGAGGCGAGCCGGCTGTTAGCGCAGCGGGTGCGAACATTTCCGAACACGTCGCAGCACCTTTGCAATTATGTGATATTTTAGTAAATGGAGCAGATATTTTAGGTTTACTCAACTACATTCTTGCCTGAAAACATTGTAAACATTGTCCACAGATAGCATAATATATCAAACTTTATTCACACCTTTTCTCTCACCTCTGGCATTACTTCTTCCGTTTCAACAATCTGCTTTGACCTGCGAAGAATCATGGGATAGGGTGGGCCACGAAGAATTCACTGGAGCCATCCTTCATATCTGGGGACAAGAAGGACGCATTTGTTGGCTCCCTTTGGAGGAGCCTTCAAATTTGAACAGCCTTCATCGCACTGCTGTGACGTAATCGGCCCGCAAATGCCGCCTTAAAAGGACACAGCCCTTCGTCTCTCCTGTGCTACTTAAACAACTTCCGTTTCTTCTGAAATAATTTGAAAACATTTCAGTAGTGTGTATGACAGTATTTCAGTAGTGTGTGTTAAAGCATATAGCGTTTCAGTAGTGTGTGTGAGAGGAAATTCAGAATAATGTTCCTAACGGCCCCTCATAGGTTTGCCCCTTTTTGTTTAATGATTAAACCTCTTCAAGAAGCCTGCCACTATCTGGATGCAATATGAAGTTATATACGCATTGTCCGTTGATGAAATCATGATTTACTTCATGCTTTCTAACAAAAATCTGAGGCCTTTACTGAACAGCTGGATTTCTACTGACACTAAATTAGACAGGTGAACTCTATTTACCAATTAAAGGACTTCTCTAGGCACCTGTTGCACTGCATTTTAGTTAAGGGTTGGGGTATGGGGGCTGAACACAAATGCACGCCAAGGATTTTTCTTTGTACGAACAATAAAAAAAAAAAAAAAACATTTCTACTTTTGCTTCCTCTTCAGAAACATGTGCTACTTTGTGTTGGTCGGTCTTCAAACACACTAAGCCCTCAATAGAGATGTGCTTAGTAAATATTTCTTAGCTAATAAACTAACCAACTAACAAACAAACACAAGCCTTTTTAGGTTAAAAGTCACTAAAAGGCTTTTTGCATTCTTTTATTATATCTTTCATTGGTTTTCCCCTCCTTGAACCGCCACCTTAACGTGGTGGAGGGGTGTGAGTGCTCGAATGATCCTAGAGGCTATGTTGTCTGGGGCTTAAATGCCCCTGGTAGGGTCTCCCATGGCAAACAGGCTCTTGGTGATGGGTCAGACAAAGAGCGGTTCAAGAATCCTTCATGAGGACTAGTAGATCGAGGCACGTGATGTCGCCCGGTACGCCGGAGCCGGGGTCCTACCCTGAAGCCAGGCCTGGGGTCGGGACTTGCCGGAGAGCGCCTGGTGGCCGGGTTGCTCCTTGCGGGACCCGGCCGGGCCAAGCCCGAATGAGAGACGTGAGGCCATCCCCCAGTGGGCCCACTACCTGCAGGGGGGACCGTGAGGGATCGGTGCAAAGAGGATTGGGCGGCAGACGAAGGTGGAGACCTCAGCAGCCCAATCCCCGGACGCTTAGGCTGGCTCTAGGGACGTGGAATGTCACCTTGCTGGGGGGAAGGAGCCTGAGCTTGTGCGGGAGGTCGAGAGATATCGACTAGAAATAGTTGGGCTCGCCTCCACGCACAGCGTGGGCTCTGGAACCAACCTCCTCGAGAGGGGCTGGACTCTCTTCTACTCTGGAATGGCCCACGGGGAGAGGCGGTGGGCTGGGGTGGGTTTGCTTGTTGCCCCCCAGCTCAGCCGTCTCGTGTTAGGGTTTACCCCAGTGGATGAGAGGGTCGCATCCCTGCGCCATCGGATTGGGGACAGGTCTCTGACTGTCGTTTCAACATACTGGCCGAGCAGTAGTGCAAAGTACCCGGCCTTCTTGGCGTCCCTGTCAGGGGTGCTGGATAGTGCCCCTCCCGGGGACTCCATTATTCTGCTGGGGGACTTCAACGCCCATGTGGGAAATGACAGTGACACCTGGAGAGGCATGATCGGGAGGAATGGCTCCCCGATCTGAATCCGAGTGGTGCTTTGTTATTGGACTTCTTTGCTAGTCATGGTTTGTCCATAATAAACACCATGTTCAAACATAAGGGTGTCCATCAATGCACTTGGCACCAGGACACCCTAGGCAGGAGGTAAATGGTCGACATAGTGAGGGCGGAGCCCTCGGCCAGGGATGTATTCAACTCCCACCTCCGGGAGAGCTTTGACCAGATTCCGTGGGATGTTGGAGACATAGAGTCTGAATGGACCATGTTCTCCACATCTATTGTCGATGCTGCTGCCCGTAGCTGCGGCCGTAAGGTCTGCGGTGCCTGTCGCGGCGGCAATACCAGAACCCGGTGGTGGACACCGGCAGTATGGGACGCTGTCAAGCTGAAGAAGGAGTCCTATCAGCTGTGGATGGCTTGTGGGACTCCTGAGGCGGCTGACGGGTACCGTGAGGCCAAGCGTGCCACGGCAGAGGCAAAAACTCGGGCCTGGGAGGAGCTCGATAAGGCCACGGAGAAGGACTATAGGTTGGTCTCGAAGCGATTCTGGCAAACCGTCCTGTGCCTTGGGAGGGCGAAGCAGTGCTTTGCCAACACTGTATACAATGGGTGTGGGAGGCTGCTGACCTCGACTGAGGACATTATCGGGCGGTGGAAGGAGTACTTCGAGGATCTACTCAATCCTGCCATCACACATTCCCTGGTGAAAACAGAGGCTGGGGACTCGGGGTTGGACTCTTTCATCACCCAGGCTGAAGTCACCGAGGTGGTTAAAAAGCTCCACGGTGGCAGGGCTTCGGGGGTGGATGAGATCCGCCCTGAGTATCTCCAATCTCTAGATGTTGTGGGGCTGTGATGGTTGACACGCCTCTTCAACATTGCGTGGCGGTCGGGGCCAGTGCCTCTGGACTGGCAGACTGGGGTGGTCCCCCTTCATAAGAAGGGTGACCGGAGGGTGTGTTCCAACTACAGGAGGATCACACTCCTTAACCTCTCTGGTAAGGCCTACGCCAGGGTATTGGAGATGAGAGTCCGGCCGATAGTCGAACCTCGGCTTCAGGAGGTGCAGTGTGGTTTTCGTCCCAGCCGTGGAACACTGGACCAGCTCTATACCCTCTATAGGGTACCCAAGGGTTCATGGGAGTTTGCCCAATTGGTCCACATGTGTTTTGTGGACCTAGAGAAGACATTCGACTGTGTCCCTCGTGATGCCCTGTGGGGGGTGCTCCAGGACTACGGAATCGGGTGCCCTTTATTAGGGGCCATCCGGTCCCTGTACAAGTGGAGCAGGAGTTTGGTCCGCATTGCCGGCACTAAGTCGGACCTGTTCCCGGTGATTTGTGATTTGTTCCCAGTGCATGTTGGACTCCGGCAGGGCTGCCTTTTGTCACCGGTCCTGTTCATATCTTTTATGGACAGGATTTCTAGGTGCAGCCAAGGGCCGGAGGGGGTGTGGTTTGGGGACCAGTGGATTTCGTCTCTTCTTTTTGCTGATGACGTGTTCCTGCTGGCCCCCTCTAGCCAAGACCTACAACATGCGCTGGGGCGGTTCGCAGCCGAGTGTGAAGGGGGTCTTGTTCACGAGTGAGTGAAACATGGAGCGGGAGATCGACAGACGGATCGGTGCGGCTGCCGCAGTAATGGGGGCACTGTGCCGGTTCATTGTGGTGAAGAGAGAGCTGAGCCGAAAAGCGAAGCTCTCGATTTACTGGTCGGTCTACGTTCCTACCCTTACTTATGGCCATGAACTCTGGGTCATGACCGAAAGAACAAGATCCCTGATACAAGCGTCTGAAATGAGCTTCCTCCGTAGGGTGGCCGGGCACTCCCTTAGAGATAGGGTACGGAGCTCGGCCATCCGGGAGGATCTCGGAGTAGAGCTGTTGCTCCTCCACATCGAGAGGAGCCAGTTGAGGTGGCTCGGGCATCTATACGGGATGCCTCCTGGACGCCTTCCTCGGGAGGTGTTCCAGGCACATCCCACCGGGAGGAGGCCCAGGGGATGGCCCGGGACACGCTGGAGGGACTATGTCTCTCGGCTGGCCTGGGAACGCCTTGGGCTCCCCCCGGAGGAGCTGGAGGAGGTGTCTGGGGAGAGGGACGTCTGGGTGTCTCTGCTGAGTCTGCTGCCCCCGTGACCCGGTCCCGGATAAGCGGAAGACGACGAGTACGAGTACGGGTATTCGTGTATGTTCATTACCTTTCTCTTTTTACATTTCTTCAAATGTATTCTGTATGTTTGCATTTTCTATGTGCTGAAAAGTGCTAGATTCTTCTTTTTAACAGTTTATTATTTGGTCTTTTAAAGCCACAGTGTCTAGAGAAAAGAAATGCAACCCTGAAGCTAAAACACAGATTTAAAGATGAAGTCCTCAAAAAAACAGGCGAACCCCACCTTTCACCCAGTGGTCCCTATGGATAGACACCAGCATTTCTATGACCCTGCACGGAAAAGCAGAGATAGACAATGGATAAATGGATAGATTGTGCCCCATTATACATATTAATTAATTTATTAACATAAAATATGAATATCTTTATTAATCTTTAAACTTTGTTTTTTCTGTTTATAGCTCATTTTGAGTCTATTTAAGGTGGATTAAAACTCCATTATCATCCAGTGAGAGCTCTGGGTGTTCATGGAGTGTAGTATTTCTCATAGCTGTTTATTTATGGATATTTTTCACTGCAACCGTTTCTGACCTATCAGAACAACAGCTCCTTTTCAGGCCGTGGCTGTGGCCAATGCATGTTTTAGTCCTTAAAAATCATAATACCTGGGATTTCCTTCTGCAGCCTGAGGGAAGTCTTTCAATAGAGACACTTCATTTTCTCAAAGACCTGAAAGAGAGATAACTGCCTTACCCCAGCTCTGTGGTGAAAGGGGAGTTTTTCAGATGGAGAGAAATCTGATGGCTGGTACATGATGCTTCATTCTAGGTGGCCCAGATGGCTATTGTTTCACAGATACATTTAGCAAACACTCCAACAGACTCTTAACAAAAGGTGAGCAACCATGTGCCGAGTGAAGCCATTTATTTCTATTCCCATCACCAATCTGAACACACACACTCACCAACACACAGAGGCATCAGGCAACCCTAAGGTGATTTATAGCTTTATTGCTCTTGTGTGTCTGTGTGTGTGATAGAGTGTTTACAGTGAGAGGACAGGTAATTGAAATAAAGGCCCTCTCTCTTCTTACCTTCCTGAAGCTATAGCTTTCCACTGCTCTGGTAACAATTAGGAACATGCGGAGGGATGAAAAAGCTTCCAGGACTGGCTGCAGCTGCCGTGGGCCTCTGAAAGCTGATATTTAGAGCAAGAGTTACAAGACGAAGAAAGTGACAGGTAATTTTGTGTCCCCATATCCTCAAATTTATAGTTTTAGCCTACAATATAATAAACACTATGTTTCAAACCTTCTTTGAATTTATAGTGTCTCCACAGGTTGTTCTTGGTGGGAATTCAGCCAGATGCCATGTGGGGGGTGAGGCAGTATGGTAGCAGCAGTGGCAATATTTCCTCTATGTGGAGCTGACTCAAACCTGTGTTGGTGGGTCAGTGAAGAATCTCAGCTGGTACTGCTGGTCTGAATAGTGGTCCGCTTCATTAAAGTTACTGTAGTTTTCATGGTACTGCAGCTGCTAGCCTCCATGTGTTTTGTGAAAGCAGGCAGTGAGGGGGGATTGAAGTCAGCCTACCGTCGTTACACCCCTGACTCACCAGGCAAACCAGGTAGTGAAGGGCTGACGTCTGAAAGGGGAAACCCACAATACTGTGTAACACAGTATGTGCCAACATCTAGCCGGGGATCTGTGTGCTGTGTTAGTGACGCTCATTATTTGTTGTTATCACCACATATTGTGCACCAAGACAGAACCTATGACTGGACTTCAACTAAGTTTCTTTAGTACCTTCCCCTGTAGTGCAGTAGACATTACTCCTGGCAGAATACCAAGGCTTTCAAAAATGAGAAAATATTTCAACCCTCACTAATGTGGCTCAGAGTGAAAAGAGGGTGGTGGGAGGTGTGTCA
This sequence comes from Crenichthys baileyi, assembly GCA_036173005.1. NCBI lineage: Eukaryota > Metazoa > Chordata > Actinopteri > Cyprinodontiformes > Goodeidae > Crenichthys > Crenichthys baileyi. The sequence goes on from JAHHUM010002883.1 coordinate 430,859, forward strand.
AAATGCAATTAAAGATAGCAAGATAGCATATCTAGCTTGCAATCTCTTCATGCTTCTTTCTCTTCTCCATTCTTTTCTCCTTCTCTACCTTTTTCATTTTTGCCCCACCTCTCTATATTTCTGGTTTGTTATTTTTTCCTTTTCGTTTCTGTCTCCGTGTCAATAACAATTGCAATAATCCCAAAGCAGTTTCTAAAAAGTTTTTTTATATATATCAAGTGGAGCATTATAGCGTTAGCTGTAAAGCTCCACTTCTTGGGACTCAGACAAAAATTCTAGGCGCTACTCTGCCAGACAGGACACGTTAAAAAAAAAAAAAAGATACAATTAAAGATTTATATTTGAATGACTTTAAACCATACCTACCAGAGCATATTTATCTGGCATCGTAGTGTTTCTTTATGATTTCAGAAGTTGTGATGTTTAATGCTTGACAGCCTTTGTGTGTAGTCAAATCACACGTTTTAACGGGACGGTAACAAATCCTCCAACACGGTGAGCTAAAGGCCCATTTTAGGTGATGATAACTAAAATGTTATCAGCAACTTTTTACATAAAATGATCTTACGATGACTAATTTCTTGACTATGAAAGTCCCGAATAAACAGTTTTTTGGAATGGACCCCCTGGTGTTCAGAAATGCTGCCAGCCTTTAATTTTGACTCATCAGTGGATTTGGAAGTGTTTCAGTTGCTCTGTTGCACCTGTTATTTCATGTTTTTCACATGTTGAAAATTTCTCCACCTAAATTATAGTTAATGTGTATTTTCATGAAAATGTAGGAAGCCCTCACCTTCCATTCTTCCTGTTGTCTTTTACTGAAGCATTTCTGTCAGCTGTGAGGGATGTTCACTGGGCTCATTCATCTCTGTTAGCCCTTTATTCTGACTTTTTACTTGGCTTTTAACAAAGACTCTTCCTTTCTCTGTCCTTTCTGCTGAGAAGCCCCCTTACAAACACACCCATCAAGTAACTTTTTCACTTCCATCTGATTCCCATCTGTCTACCCAAAAACTAGCAAACAAATAGGATTGTAAGAATTATGATTAGTGATTGATTATTTATCGAGAATTATAATTTAAAATGATAATTTGAAAAAAAATAATATTTTTCAACCAAAAATCATTACTTATGAATTGAAATCAGAGATGACCTCTGGTGCTGTAATTATGGCTCAAGGCCTTTGATAAATACAATTATTAAACTCTCAGTAATAATTGACAACTATTACTAGATGTCACTGTTTAATCAACCGCTGCACCGAAGGTGGGGAACTTTGATCTTATTTTGACAGACAAATCACTCTTGCTCAAAATAAATGTTATGGAAATTATTTTATTTAGTGCTCCAAAGTTTTCCTAAAGTGCTGTGAACTTTCATTAACCTCTCTCCTCTGACCTCGGTGTTATTATTAGTGTTCTGCTTCTTAGAGCAGATGGCCTCTCTAGCCATTTCCTGAAGGGTTATGGTTAACACTTCCTAAGGGAGGGCAGATGGTTGTCCTCATTAATGATTGTCTTATCTCTGTCCTGGGAAGGGTTTAGGGGCCATAAAGTTAAACTCTTTGAAGCTTAGAAAACCCCTCATTCTGCTAAAAAATACTGTCTGTAAACTGTGTTCTGGGCTCTGTTTCACTGACTCGTCAATGACAGGGTCTTCAAACGCAGAAATGCTTTGAATAAAACTTATAAAGACAAAGTCCGGATTTTCTCTTATTGTGAGTTAATTTTCTCCCACATTGATAAAAAAAATTCTATTATAATTTGGCGTCACGAAACGGGGATCCGACATGCCAGAAAAAAAGCACGGGGGGGGCGGACGTCTGGCAGCCTGGAGATTGTCTTCAGTCCCCCCATTTCACGGAGGGGGTTTTGGTGCCTTCCTGCGGTTTCTGGCTGATGGATTCGAACTATTTGTCTTTAAATGTATCTGGGTGAGAAGTTGCTCTGTATGATATAAGGTATATAATTTTTTTTTACACATTAACCATCATCTCCTAATTAATAATTTAGGTTCCGGAGGTGGGAGAAGGGGGACATCAGCTGAGGGCCAGGTCACCCTGAAAGGGGTTATACAGGGGGGGTTTTATTGAAAAACAATAAGACAAGCAAAAAAAGGGTTTTGCGGGGGTTTTTGGGAAATTTTTCTACACCTTATAAAGGGGAGAAAAGCTAGGGGGCAGACGTGCCGCTGAACGGTTAAAAGGCTATAGCTAAATGGTTCCCGGGAAACCAAAGGCATCAGAGGTGCGCCCTTCTCCAAACCCCTGCAATTTATAAAATAATGAAAGGAAAAGGTGGGATGATTGTGAAAATGTGCTTTAATTTGGGAAGAAAAGTTTGGTTTTCCACAGGGTGAATTTTTTGAGTGTAAATAGGTTTTAAAAAAGTTTAAATAAAAATATTTTAAATATTTTAAAGTGAAACAGTTTATGGACGGAGATGAGGAAAAAAATACATAAGAAAAAGATTAAAAAGCAGTGCATTACATAAAGGGGTTAAAAAGATTTAAAACTTTACTGCAGGAAGTTTTTTTGTCTTAAATGCTGCGATTAAATTGGAAAAGAAGGTAAAATGAAAGGGACATTAGAGATGGGAAAAAAAAGTTGTTTTAAAAAAGGATATGGGCATTTCTGGAAGGAAGTGACAGGACAACTGACTGACTGACTGATAATATTTCTGTGTGCAAAATCTGAACCTATACTAAATTTTTTCTTCTGTCTCTCTCACACACACACACACACACAATGGGATTTGAGTGCAACATCTGCGTTTTTGAGTCTGGTTTTTTTAGAAACCCCCCTTTCCCATGGCTACTCCACCAGAGACGCTTCTTCAGCATACCTGAAAGAGAGAGGGTCTGCTGCCTGCTTGCTGCAAATGACAGAGTGGGTTTCCCCAGAACAAAACTCAGAAGAAGTCTGGCCCCAAACCCACTGAGATGGACAACGACCCATGCTTTTGCCAGAGCCAGAAGAGCGATACACTGATTTATATTGAAAGCACATCTTATGCGGGCAGAAGAAGAGAAACAGGCCGGAGCAAAGTTCTTTCTCTGGAGAAGTTAAAGTGGACAGGGAAGGAGTGAATGTCCCCACCAACACACCTGGAAAGGGCTTGGTTTTTTTTTGGACTGATAGAGGACTGTGTGCCATGACAGTCGAGCGATCCAGAGCGATTAAGAAACTGGGGGGGTAACGTAAAAAACACACAATTTGCATAAATGTTTCCCTTTTTTCTGCAACGAAGAACGCTTATTAACCGCTGCTCATGTGACGCTTGTTTGACGTTGACAGATATAGCGGGAAAAATATTTTTTTAGGGTTAGAAAAGTATCTTCGAAAGGGTATAAACTTAGCTCATTAAACTTTCCAGTTAATTTTTTTTTTGAGAAGAAAATTTTTTTCATCGTGGAATATTCAGGGTGAATTATTCTAGTTATTAAAGTTTTTTAAAAAAGCAGAGAAAGAGTTACATTTCCAAAACTCAGCAGTAATCATGGTTTCTGTTATTTTCAGGACAGATCTCATGAAGGAACTTTTTTAAAACTCATCATGCAAAACCCCCTGATGGGCTCTCCTTCAATTTTTTCTGTTGCAGAGTTTGTATCCCATAAATCTAAGGGTAGAGACCTCTTAAAAACAGGCTTATTTCCCTTGCAGATGGTCTTCATTCAGTCTCTAACACGTACTTACAGTGGGCTGCAGTTTTTTGCCCCCGCAAGTGCTAACTTACGCTTATGGAAAGTACAAATTCATTGTTTTTTACAGCCGCTGCGGGAAGAGGTTATATTAGTTGTTTTTCTCCCTCTTCTGATTCATGCAGCGTGTTGTTTAAACTGTACCTTATATCAGGTCCTGACGTAAACTATGAAAGGGCCCGGGTTTTCTGCAGTTTCTTTCCCTTTGGGGGAAAGGGAAAAGGAATCTAATCAGTTCTGTGTTGCATAGAAATATTCAAAACTTGTTGTTTTCTAAGATATCACCAGCAAAAACTTTTACAATTTTAAGAGTAATTGGTTTAGTTAAACACTTTTCCTTGGAAAACAAACCTATAAAATGAGAGGAAAGAATTTGGGGTTATTTTTGAAGGTAAAAGAATCTGATTGGGGACAGTGGTCCCAAAAAAATTTAACTAATCCTTTTTCCCCAAAAACTCTGCATAAAAAGGCCTTCAGGACTGGGGAAATTATTTCCCACCACGTAACAAATTTTAAGCATGCTTTTTTCCCTATTTTAAACCAGATCGTGTTTTGTTTTGTTTTTGGATTTTTTTTTTAGCATAATTTTTATCTGAAGCTTTTATGAACGGGGTTGGGAAAAAATATGATCTGGGGTAAATTAGGAGCTGTGAACAAGAATTTTTTTATCTGATTTTGTCCAGTGAAAAAATCACAAACACTCGGGGATTTAACCCAAACCCCTTAAATCTCTGCAGAAAGCAGCATCTTTTGTTAAATGCCCGTACTAACCTGGGGTTCCTGGAATTTTTTGAACCCCGTAGCCCAGTTTTTGGGGTCCATAAAATTTAATACTTATTAAAAGGGTAACCGATTCCTATTAAAACAATCTAACCAATTGTTTCATCATTTTGGTAGTTTTGACATGCAAAAATACTCAAATTTTCTCTTGGGAAAACAGTTTGGGGGCTGAAGAATTTTGTTTTGGAGCCAGGCTATGATTCTTTAAAAGGGAATAAAGAGAATAAAATCCTTTATTTTGGGGAAAAAAAAAAAAAAAAAAAAAAAAGGCTATCTAAACACAAAAAGGGTGGTCGGCTCAAACTACAGTCCCCCTTGTTTATTTTCCAGGGTTTTAAAGTTTAAAAAGAATACTTGGAGTACAAAGGTACAAAAGGGAAAATTTTCAGATTACTAAGGAAATGAAATATTGACACATTTATCAGCTTTTAGATAAATTAAAGGGGGGTTCTGTAATAATTTTCTCCCCAACTCTCAAAATTTAAAAGCCCAAATTAAGAAAAGTGTTTTGGTTTTTCCCTTTGAAACGTTATGTGGGAAAAAGTCCAGTTTGGGAGTAACTTCTCATTAATTTCTGGTTAAGTTTAACATGCATTTTTTTTAGTTTGGGTTGCCATAAAAGATGTAAAGCCGACTTAAAATCTTTTTTTGCATTTAACCTGAGCAGAAAATTTTGAGACAGCTGGGATCAAATTGGCAAAAAAAAAGAGAATTTAAAACAATCTCTCGGGGATTTAGTTTTATTATTACAGAGTTACGTATAAAAAATTGAAAAAGGTTTTTTCACATCAGAAAATTTTGGTTCTGTTAGAGAAAAACTGTTGCTGTGCTTCTGAAGTTTGAGATCTTTTTGGACTATGTGCACTCTTTTAAAAAAAGGATCCTAAAATGTCATTTTAAAATTTTGATCAATTCAGCATTAAGAGATATGGCTGAGAAAACATTTTTTTAAAAAGAATTGTTAAAATTTCTTTGATTCTTGAAGCTTCAAATTGCCATTTGTCTGTCTTGATGTTTTGTTTTTGTTTTGTTGGACTGAATGTTTGTTTAGGTTGCATGACAAATATGCTGTTTGAATAATGTTTCTAAATCCCGATTGATTAAAACCTTGAGTTTTCAGGAGAATTAAGAAGAGCGTTTCTGAGGTAGGTGTGTTTAAAGTTTTTTATTAAGGTACTTAAGATGGTTTTTAATGGAAAAAATGTGGGTCCCGGGCCTATAAACTGCCCTAAAGGCTAGTTTGCCTGCCTGCCTTATCGGGTTTTTTTCACGTCTTTGTTTATGGTGAAACTCAGCACCTCCCTTCCTGAGTTTTTAAAACGTTTTAAAAGACAAAGAATCAAAAAAGCGTAGTGATTTTGCCTTAACGTTTTTTTTGTATAAAAATTAAGGAGTGCATGAATTTAGATTTTTTGTGTTTTACTATTAAAAGGGTTTATGAAAAAGTTTAAAAATTTGAAGAATTATTTTTTCATAAGGATCATTGGGGGTTTATTAGGTTGAAAGTTTTCCCCGGGGGCCATTAAGTAGCTGACAGTTTACGATATGCTAAAAAAAGGAATTTTTTGATAAAAGAATCTGAGTCATGATTTCATACTTGGTGAGAATTATTTAACAGAATAACTTTGTAGAGTTTATGCATCGAAATTCATTGGAGTCCATAATCTAATACTCATCTTCATAAAAAACAAATCAGGGGATTTTAACTTAATTCTAAGTGAGACACTGATGAAAATGAATAACTAAAGTTGGTGTTTTGTTGTTAATGGAACTAATTACAGTTGAAACATCTGGATTTTTTTTTTGTTGTGTTTGGTAATTTTATAGTTCACTTTTGTCAGAAACATTTTTGTGGTTTTATGTAACGTATCCTGTGACTGAAGTTTTTTTTTTCTTTTTTCGGATTGTCGCATGGGGTTGGGGCCCCGCGCCAGAAAAGAGGAAAGTCAGAATGAAATTTCAAAATTTTTTGCCTATGGAAAAGGGTAGCCAACCTCCCGTGAGGACTTAGTGCAAAAGCGAAAGAGACGGTACTTTGTTTATAAAATGGTGCAATTTCCTAAGATCACAGTCTGAAAACCCGTCTGAAGTATGGTGTTGATTCTTTTTTATGAAAATTTTTTTTTTCATCTCCCCAGATTAGACCTTTTTGAAATTTTTTTTTTTGGTATTCTGAAACTATGGAAATAATATGAAAAGCCCTTCCCCAAAAATCATATGTCACATTTTTTAAAATTCGAAAAATTTAGCTGAGGGTCCTGCAGATACTAGGGGAGTGAGGAGTTAATTATTTTTGATTTGCAGGTTTTTGTGGAAGTTCATGTAATTAAGCACCTAGGGTTAGAATGGGACTTTGAAATTAAAAATTAGCCAAGAGTTGTGAAGGGTTCTGCTTATTTTTTTCATTTATGGCAGACTTTTGAAGTGCTGTTTGACAGGTCTCCTAATTTGGGCATGGGAATATTGCTAAGATTTTACCTTCCACATCTTTGTGTGAAGAGAGGTTGTTTTTTACTGTCAAACCTGTCCACTGTGCTTTTTCAAATTTTCCCCGATTTCGAAAACTGAATTGCTAAAAGCCATTCCAAACTCTCTCTTTCGTCCGGGGGAACCAGTTGAAGTCCCGATGCTGGGGTGGCCCATAAAAAGACTACCCGTTTTCAAGGTAGCAAACTTAAAACCTGGGTCTTTATGCTACACTAGAAGGTAGCAGCATCCTGGTTCTAAACTCCCACCTAGAGGGATTCCTACGAGGCCCCCCCTGTACTTTTTTGTAAAAGGACAGCTTTAACGAGAAGCCCTCTTGGAGAGGCGCAGGATTTTTTTTTTTTTGTTTATGATTTGTTTTCTTTAAAAAAAAAATTTGTTTCAGTACCAGAAGAAAGGACATTCCACTTCAAGGTCCGATTCGGGGATGGGGAAAGAAATCTGTTCTGTGCTTGAATTTTTTTACAAGGTTTTTTTTTTACTCCCGTTTTTTATTTGGGGGAAAAAATTTACTAAGAAATTTTTTGACTAACTGAGTAATTTCGCCTAATCTATCACTGATTCAGGGATTCATCACTTTTGATGCATCCACTGTGAGGAATGTGAGGAATGACATTGTTATGTTTTTTGGTTTTTTTTTGGGATTCCACGTGCTATTAATGATCAACCATTTTGGTACATGTTCCTATTGAAACTGCTTCTATTCTAGCTATTTTCTTTCCCGATTGGCAAAAATAACCAGCTGGTGGAGGTTATTTTTTTCCTTGGGTGAGGATTACATTGTAGGGAAAGCAAAAAAGTTAGTAAATTTCTAGTGGACTAATTTAAATGTGCGTACAGGGGGGGTTCTTATAGATTTGGGGTAAAAGGATATAAGATCTAGATATTTGTATTGAGGAGGAAAATACACCTTCTTCCTTGGAAAGGAAAGGGTTTCAAAAGACTATTTTTCTGTTTTCATGTCTTTTTAACCCAAAAGACATAAATTTGACATGTCCTATCAGAAATGATTCTTATACCATTTTTAGATCTTTGTGTTAAAGTTAAATTTTCCCGCCTTACTAAGGGAATGAATTTATGGCCAGGCAGGTAATTAACCAGGGTTCTTTTACTTTTCTAGTAGAGATGGGTATTCGTGTCCTAGGAACATGTTTTGGGTGTGTGGGGAAAAAGATCATATTGTATCGCCCGTAATTGGTTGGAAGATGTTTTTTCAGCTACTACTTTCATTCCATCAGTCCATTTTTAGAAAGGAAAACAAGTTCAAACGGGAAAAAAAAGGAGCCCCATTGGCGATAGAAGACTTTGGATTACCTCTTGCTGAAAGGGGGGTGTTTGTCATTTTTTGGAGAACAGTGTTTTTTTTTTTTATTCCTGATGTGTTAATAACATGATAAGATCCATATAAATTGGGAGTTGCGACGGCTCGACAGAATGAAAAAATGGGTTCCTCTTGGAATTTGTCCTGGTTTTATTTCTGGTGGTTGGACATCCTGGGTAATAAAGATTGGAGTCATTTTATTTTTCTTTTTATTTGATGTTATTTTAAAGTTTTTTTGTTTTTTTTTTTTGGGTTTTACTTTTTATTATAAACTTGGGGGGATGGTTTTTTAAGAATTTTCCTTTAGTTGTGATTATCTTTTTAATCAAAGAAAGGAGTTGTTATGGGAAATTTTTTTATTAGTGCACAAATTTCAAAATGCGTGAACTTTCTTAAAACCCCCTCCCCTGACCTCAGTGTTTTAATTAGTGTTCTGGGATTTAGAGTAATGGAAATCTAAACCATTACCAGAAGTTTAATGGTTAAAAACAATCCTGGAGGGTTGTGCCTGAGGAAGAGCAATGGGGGTCCTCATTAAGATTTTTTTATCTCTGTCCTGGGAGGTTTGGGGGGCCTAAAGTTTAAAATCTTTTTAACTGGCAACGCCCTCATTTGTAAAATAAATTTTTGTAAAATGTGCTGGGGCTCTGTTTCACTGACAGTCAGTGACAGGGTCTTCAAATGCAGAAATGCCTTTGAATAAAACCCATAAAAACAAAACCGGATTTTTCTCTTATTGTAGTTAATTTCTCTCCCCCTTTGATAAAAAAATTTATTATATAAACACAAACGCTTTCTCTTATCTACAAGAATATTTATTAAAATCAACAGCCCTATACACCCCGCTATTTTGATTCAATAATCCACCTTTAAAAACAAGCATGCTATTACTACACAAAAGGGGTAAAAAAATTCTAAACAAGTAAAACAACATTGCGTGTGTATAAAGCGAACCGAGTTATGGCAAAAACAAAAAAAAAATAAAGTACTAAGCAAAGCTATGGGGGCGGCCTTCACCGGCTTTTAGTCATAAAACCCCCAAAGTTGGAACTCATTTACCCAAAAAGGGGGCTAAAACTTTTAGGGGCAACCAGTAGAAAAACACAAGAGTGAAACAAAAGGGAAAAGTGAGTGTTCCCCCTAGGTTCTAAAACAGTCCAACTTTAAGTTCACCCGAGTCTGTGCTCAGGTGTTCAAACACAGTGAGACACACACAGCTTCAAAGCGCAACGGCCTTCAGAGTCCAACAGCAATCCAAGTTTCAAAAAGACATTGCATGCACATACAACTTAGAAGACATTGGACTATAAGTGGCGATTCTAAATCGCCCTAAAATACTACTCTATCCTGCCCAAGCTATTTCTAATAGAGATAAAACAAAACGGGATTACTTGTTGTCGTCTTCTCTGGAGAAGGGGGAGAGAAGGGGGGAGTTTGTTACGTGTCCGTGACAAACTCAAAGACAGCCGGCCTTCCTCCTTTGGCAAAAGGGGAAAAATATGACGGACTGGCATACTGAAACAAAAACAAAGAGGAAAATTTCTTCTCCTTGCAAAACCTCCGTGGGTTTTGCTTGGGTTACGTGTTAAATCCACGTCTTCGATCGGTAAAGTAAAACTTTGCAAGTCTTCCTATCCTTGCAAGCTTAACTTATTGAGTTTCTCATGAGTTTGGCCAGTGGGGAGAATTAATGAAAACCCACGTGTGAGTTTCTTCTCCAGAAGTATGCGTGCCTCCGTTGCGTGGTAACCGGTCTTGGTTTTCAGCGGGAGAAAAGCAAAGGTGGGCCTCTCCGGTGTCCTTATATAGTCCACTGTGACATCAGAGCTGCGACGCCCCTTCCTATCAGCTGCAATTCCTGCTGGGAGTTGTGGTTGCAGACCATACTGGGGTATTTAGTAGCAGATGACACTGGCAGGTATAGTAGCGAACAAATGGTCCAACAGGATGAAGGCCAAATTCCTTCAGCTTTATCCATTCATTGGAACCCTTACATCCGTACCAATTATTGTCAAATTTGGACCTTCTAATAATTCAATTCAATTCAGTTTATTTATATAGCGCCAATTCACAACACATGTCGTCTCAAGGCACTTCACAAAACTCAGGTACATACATTCCAATTAATCCTAATCATTGAACAGTGCAGTCAGATTCCATTATTAGAAGGCACTCTGAAATGTATGATGACTGGTAAGGACCTTGAAGGACAGTTTGCCTCAAAAATGGCTTTTTTCCCTGAAAGTTTTCATAATACATGCATGATGTGATTGTTCAAAATGACAAAACCATGGTTTGAGTTATTGTATTCCATTCATTTTCTTCTTCTTATTCAATATCAGGTTAGAGTGGTAACAGTTTCAGGAGAGAAACCAGAAATTGCTCTCATTTGTGAGACTCTGCTGCTCATTCTGAGGAATCCCAAGGTATTCCCAGGTCAGAAGGGATATATTGTCTTTCCAATAGGTCCTAGGTCGGCCCTAGGGTCTCCTAGCAGTGGGATGTGCTCGGAAAAACAAAAGAGGACATCTAGATGGAACCATAACCAGTTTTCAATTTTTTTAGAGTAGTGGCTCTACTCCAAGCTCCCTCTGGATGATGGAGATCCACAACCTAAGGCTGAGTCTGGCCACCCTGTGGAGGAAGCTCCGTTTAGCTGTTTTCCCAAGATCTCATTTTAGGGAATAACTGCATTTTGTGGACATCCTGATAGTAAAGAATTACAATAGTCCAGCCTTGAAGTAACAAATGCATGGACTAGTTTTTCAGCATCAATCCTGGACAGGATATTTCTAATTTTGGCAATGTTCCGGAGATGAAAGAAGGAAATCCTAGAAAAACCTGTTTAATATGGGATTTAAATGACATGTCCTGGTCAAAAATAACACCAAGGTTTTTTACTTTATTATCGGAGGTCAATTTAATGCCATCCAGGTTAAGATTGACTAAGCAGTTTTTCTTTTTTAAAGACTCCGGTCCAAAGACGACAACTTCTGTCTTGTCTGAATTTAGAAGCAGAAAAAATTTAAAGTCATCCAAGTTTTTATGTCTTCAAGACATGCTTGTAGTCTATCTAACTGGTTGGGCTCATCAGGATTTATGGATATGTTAGCTGAGTGTCATCAGCGTAACAGTGAAAATTTATTTCTATGCTGCCTGATAATTTTACCTATTGGAAGCATATATATAGTAAAGAGAATTGGCCCAAGTACTGAACCCTGTGGTACTCCACAATTAACCCTGGAGTTTAAAGATGATTTATCATTTACATGAACAAACTGGAATCTGTCAGACAAATAAGATTTAAACCAGCCTAGCGCTGTTCCCCTGATCCCTACAGCATATTCCAGCCTTTCTAAGAGAATATTATGATCGACTGTATCAAATGCAGCACTGAGATCTAACAGAACAGTACAGACACAAGTCCATTCCATTATCTGAGGCAATAAGAATATCATTAGTGACTTTCAGCAGAGCTGTTTCAGTGCTATGATGAGCTCTGAAACCTGACTGAAACTCTTCAAACAGGTCATTGCTGTGTAAATGCTCACACATTTGATTAGCATTTGATTAGCAACTATTTTCTCAAGAATTTTAGATAAGAATGGAATGGAGATTGGATATCGGTCTGTAATTTATTAAGTCATCTCGATCAAGCGAAGGTTTCTTAAGCAAAGGTTTAATTACAGCTACCTTAAAAGCTTGTGGTACATATCCATTTACTAAAGATAGATTAATCATATCTAAAATGGGGCTGGTAATCAGAGGGAACACTTCCTTAAATAATTTGGTTGGGATTGGGTCTAACTAACATACAAGTTGAAGGTTTAGATGAAGCTAATATTTCTGATAACTCAGGAAGCTCCACAGGATCAAAACAGTCCAAACACAGATCAGGTTCTACAGTTACTTCCAATGTTGTCTCACTTGTTGAGGATGAAGTAATCATCTTCGGGAGTCAAAGAATTACTTGTATGAGACAAACAACTGGTACCAATATGAAAAATTGTAACCAAGTCCAGAAACATTTCTGGTTGTTATGTATGTACTGAACTTCCTATCTCTTCCAGCCAGCCCAGGTTGACAGCTAGACCAGTACCAGCACCAAAAGATGAGTGTTTTATCAGAAATAGTATTTCTGGTACAAGTACCAGTTTCTGTGTGGTAATGGGTAATGTAACATTTAACAACTGTGATGTTACAAAGTTTAAACAGCTTAATGTTACAACTCCTGTGTCCAATTATGGTTGTTGGCACCGGTTCCATCCCAGTGGGGAATATTCCAATGCCTATGTGTAATACAACTTACTATTATCCTTCCCACCAAGCTGGACCAGGGGGAAAAATCCATGAACTAAAAGGCACTTATGCAATAGATGGATTTCACTGGATGTGTGGAACTACCATTTATTTGCAGTTGCCTCCAAGTTGGAGTGATATCTGTGCATCTGTTTATGTCACTGATCACACTAATGTCATTTCAGTTCAACCTTCCCTAAATAGGAGTAAGAGGGAACTCATCCGGGTGAAGCCAAATGAGGAATTCAAGCATAGATCAACAGGAAATAAGATTTTGCTCAGTTTATTCCTATGGTTGGGAGTAGGAAAGAACATGCTTAGATTAGAAACTATAGATTATCGACTGGGACTGTTTGTTAATGCAACCACAGAAGTTCTTACAGGACTATCCACAGAAGTCACAGCTCTTTGAACCGTGGTGTTGCAGAACAGGATGGTTTTGGATCTGCTAACGGCTTCATTTGGGGAAGTTTGCGTTCTCCTAAACGTGACCTGCTGCACCTACATCCCTGATGAGACCACCGGCGAAGATGGACACAGAGTGAGCGATACTATATGCCAATTAAATGAAATTAAAAAGGGAATGTAGCAGGATGTCCATCCCGGCTGAGGAAGTTTTTTTATGGTTTACTTCTGGACAATGGTGGCAACTGTTTTTGGGAAACATGACCCCTGTTATCGCTGTGTTGTTGTTCTGTTTTTCACTCTGTGTATTATTCCCTGCATCAGAGTAATGATATTAAGGATGGTTGGAGGAATTTTTGATACAATGTTGTCCCAGGATTACCAACTTCTTGACGAGGACCAGAACTATGATGACACTTTGGAGGAGAAGTCACTAAACTTAACAATGGTTTAATGTTTAATGAGGTGTATGCATAAAGCTTTTTGGAAGTGTATACATGAATGTATTATTAAACTAATCAATAATAAAGAGGAGGGAATTGTTGGAAAATGTATATAAGTTATCATTGTTTAGTTTAAACTAGGTTAATGTTTTAAGTTCTACTCTAGTGAAGATGATTCCTGTGATTGGTTTTAATGTGGAAAAAGGTTTGTGGAAAGTTAAGGAATGTGGTCTGGAGTGGATCAATCCCTGGACATGACATGCTTATACCATATATTGGAATGACCAATCTTTTAAGTTGAAATCTCTGTAAGAATTGGCTGAACCGATTCCCGCTTTTTGCTTATTGGAATGTGAGTTGTAAATAAAAGGCTGGTGCAAGGACTTCTTCCTTTGTGAGAAGGAAGTCACTGTGCTGCAGAGGACTGTCTCATCCTAGCAAGTCAAACTTACTTGGTTCATTTGTGTCTTCTTTTGCACTGATCTGTATTTATCAGCTTTCTAATTCTAACAGTAAGTAACACTTTATTTGCATAGCACCTTTGAAGACACAGGACACAACGTGGTGTACAAAAAACAAACAAAAACAATAAACATCAGTACATCAAAATAGTTAATTAAAAAGATGAGTTTTAGTTGTGTTTTATAAAGCTTAACAGAGTCCACTGACATCAAAACAAAAGGGGAGAGCGTTTCATATACTGGGCTAGTGCTGAGAGGGCCCTGTTACCTTTAGGTTTTAGCTTCATACGTGGCACAACCATCAAGTCTTGAACACATATCCTCAGGGATCTGCTAGGGACATACAGACATAGAGGTTCTGACATGTATGCTAGTCCTTGACCATTCAACTGAGATTCAGTATGTTGAAGTGTACTCTGGAGTGGATGCGGAGCCAGTGGGGCTGGATGAGTAGTGGTGTGACTTGAGAAAACAGTCTCTTACAGCAGATCTGTAGAAGCCTCTGACTGAAGACACTCTGTTGTTGTACGACAGGATGCTCAGGGTTCTCGATAATGTTCTTCATTTTATGAAGAATCCTTCTTTGCACAATGATCTTCAGAGGTTCTATAGGAGTTGCCAGAACAGCAGATGATGGCAGAACAGATCGGACTCTCCACAACAGACTTATAAAGACATGCAGCATCTTGCTGCAAACACCAAAGGCAGACTGTGCTTTCTCAAAAAGTAAAGTCTGCTCTGTCCCTTCTTGAAGACAGCTTTACAGTTCCATCACCACTATTGTCTGTTGTCCAGGTAAACACCAAGGTATTTATACTCCTCCACCACCTCCACTTCTTCTCCCATTATGGAAATAGTGTTTGGCCTATTCTGTTTTTCTTAAAATGTACAATCATCTGCTTTGTTTTATTCACATTTAGGATGAGATGATTGTATCCACACTATGCCATAACTATCAGCTTTCTTTACTCACCTTCTTGTCCATCTCTAATACATCCGACCACTGTAGAGTCATCAGAATATATCTGCAGACGACAGTAGTTTGTGTTGTACTGGAAGATAGAGATGTACAAAATAAAAATTAATTTTCAGAGTACAGTTCTCTGTGGTGCTCCTTTGCTGCTCACTATCCCATTAGAGAAACAAGCTTTCATTCTCACAAACTGCGGTCTGATTGTCAGGTACTGTTTGATTCAGACGATTGTTCAGCCCTCCACGTGAGTCTTCTGCACTTTCTGAGAGAGCAAATCAGGCTGATTATGTTAAATGTATTGCAGAAATCCAAGATTATGATCCTAAAAGAGTTATGTGCTTAGTCAATATGAGAGTTGGTTTGCTGAAGCAGGTGTATGATGTCATCTTCAATTTTAACTGCATGGTGATAAGGACTTTACTGGGGGTCCTGACAGTTGCTTGTTTGCTTATTCAAGAGTCCATGTAGGACCTTTATGATGTGGGATGTAAGGGCACCAGGATTATAGTCATTGAGGACTAATGACAGTTTGCTTTGGTACTGTAAGAAGGCAGGAAGTGTTTCATAACACTGAAATTCACTGTAGGATCCCACAGAGCTGATCTGCACAGGTCTTCATGACTCTGGGACAGACACCATCTGGAACTGCAGTATTATTGTGGTTCAGTCTCTCCACATGCCTTTTCACCTTACATTTTGATAAAGACAGATAGAAGGGGAAAGCATAGGGGACAGCACTATGTTATGATTTAGATCAGAATGAACACAAATAAGCAGAAGGACCCAGAGGGAGAACATTTTAATGGGATGTTTTCATGTGTTCAAAAATTGTATCTACTAAAAATATATATTTTTTAAGTGAATGTAATGTACAATTACATACTTTTAAAATGTTTTATTTATGTTGGTGATATTATATTACTTGTTGAATAACAGAAATAATGTTTAAAATAAATACTGAAAAATTACATAATAAAACAAATGAAAGAATTCAAATTATAATGGAAACCCATCAAAAAGTAGTGATTACAGCATACAACAGAAAATACACGTCAAATTGACAAGTTCCATTAACATTTACTTTTCCTTCACATAGAAAGTACTCCTAGATCAGTACTTCTTTGTTCTCTTTGTGTCTCTGCTCTGTTCTCTCTAACCCCCAGTCGGTTTTGGCAGATGGCCGCTCACACTGAGCCTGGTTCTGCTGGAGGTTTCTTCCTGTTAAAAGGGAGTTTTTCCTCTCCACTGTCGCTACACGCATGCTCAGTATGAGGGATTGCTGCAAAGTCAACGCCAGTGACTGTCCACTGTCTCTACATGTTCATCCAGTAGTAGGGAATGCTGCAAGTCACTGACTGGATGCAATCTGCTGGGTTTCCTTAGACAGAAAAACTTTTTATCCAATTTGAATAAATAACTAACACTGACTGCACTGTTCAATGGTTAGGACTAATTGGAATGTATGTATTTGACTTTTGTGAAGTGCCTCGAGACAACATGTGTTGTGAATTGTCGCTATATAAATAAAACTGAATTGAAAATTGAATTGAATTGAATTGAATTGAATTGAATTGAATTGAATTGAAAGTTATAGAGGGTCAAATGGTAATGCAAAGAGATCGGTGTTAAAGATTACCAGTAAAGAGGGTGCTTCTTATTGCAATGGCAAAGCATTGAATAATTTGTGGCGTGCCTTGGACAAGATTAATCTAATTTGACCGTCTGCTATTTATTTGGTCACCAGCAAAAATTGCTCAGCTGATCTGACTGACTAAGAGGGGTAGTGCAAGTGCAGCAATATGTTCTGTTTGTCAGGATCTGTGCTTTGTCTGTCTGTATGGTGATGTTAACTGTGTTTAGCCTCTAGATGGCGTTGGGACCTGGGAGGTGTGTGACAGGTGTTCTCTATCTTCCTGATCACCACTAGAGGAGTATCTAAGAAGGAGGCTGCCAGCAACTAATTGCCAGAGTGTTGCCCTTAGTGGTGCTACTTCAGCCACATTATTCTTTGTCTTGTTCTCGCCTATGCCTCTTGTAATCTTTGGCTTTACTTTGCAGGCTGACCTGATCCTGAAGTCGCCGTCAGCACTGAACACTTTTGGATTATCGTCTTCTGGAAAGAAGTCATCCAACCTCAAGAACAAAGTGTCAAGCCTCCAGTTACTTCGGTGGATCTTACCGGCTGGCAGCTTCCTGATTCCTTCGTTCCTCGGACCCTCCTTGGCGAACCCTGTCTACCCTCCTACGTTCACAGCATCCACTACAGTACTCTTGGACATTCCAACATCCTGGCAAACCAGTATTCACAATCTCCGTTCGCACTGGTAACAACCTTCTGGTGTTTTTCTCCACTCCCCCCCTCTGGCGGATTACTTCACCTTCCCATTAAGATTGAATTATCATTTCATCAATTTAAGTTCCAAATTATTCCTTGCTTACCGTTTTGTTTATTTTACAGTTCATGTTCCGGTTCCAGTTCCTTGCTCTTGCCACATCACTGTAAATAAAATACCTTACCGTAAAACTCTGTCTCCTGATTGTTTTCTGCATGTGGATCAACGCAGTTAAAAAAAACATCGTGACACTGTTTTCCATGTTCCATTTAAAATCTGTGGAGCAGAATTTTGCCCCAACTTAAATAGTGGCAAATATATATATATATATTATATATATATATATATATATATATATATATATATATATATATATATATATATATATATATATATATATATATATATATATATTTTATATATATATATCTGAAATACATTTTAAGAGAAATGTATAAGCATATTAATTTATAATTGTTTCATATTATTTATGTTTAATTTGGTGCTTATGACTTTATAACATAAAAATACTATCTGAGTATGGAGCTAGATGTTTTTGATGCTATTTATTTGTCATTCTTTTAATCATCTGTTGATTTAATGCGACTTTCAAGCAAAGTCTTGCCAATATTTTGCACGGCTGTATATAAACTAATGCGAGAAACATTTTATCAGAGAATGTAGCCTGCTGGAACAAGTGGTAGAAGTAGGTATTGTGTTCAGCTGAATGTCTTCCTTTTCTTGTTTATTTTGCTCATTACTGTTGTATATTTTAGTTGCTATTGGTTATTATTGTTGAATTTATTTCTGTGTTTTCCATTGTTGTAAATATTTTGAATATTCTCCATTCAAATTCCCTACGTTTGCTGACAGCAACGTCAAGTCGGTGAAGCAGATGGTTCAGGTTGCTTACATAAGTCTACCTTATATTGTTTTCGGGGAGGATAGTTAAACCATACAAATTATAACAACTTATGTCAAAAATGTTCAGCCCCATTAACCCGCCAGTGGGTTGAGTGGAGAGATGCGCATTTTCTCCGCCTCTTAAAGTTGATCAGATGCCGCTAGATTTTTTTTCTTAAATCCCTCTCCAGATGAAGGATGTTAAACCAAACACTACAGAAAACAGCTTTCGTTTAGCAGCAACCCCTATCTCTGGTATCATAATACAAGCTAGAGAAACTCACCTTTCCAGGAAGGTATAACTTGTCTTTGTAGCACCTTTTCCGCTCACGTAATTCGCAATTATATCTGATATGCTATGCATTTGCAAATTTACAGGCAGTGCTGCTAGCTTTAGAGTTTAGAGTCTGATAGAGAGCACATAGAGTTAGTCACAGTAAAAGCTCAGTCAATTGCCATGTCTGGGAGAGAGAAAGGGTTAAACACTGAAAGATAGGGCCATGTGTATCATCGGTATACACGGCCGGGCCGCTATAGCCAAACCTTTGGTCACTCATGCCAATGCCAAACGTCAGTTTCAATGGTGCAAGTGGACAATGGGCTGTGGACAATGTGAAACATGTATTGTTCTCTGATGAGTCCACCTTTACTGTTTTCCCCACATCCGGAAGAGTTACGGTGTGTAGAAGCCCCAAAGAAGCGTACCACCCAGACTGTTGCATGCCCAGAGTGAAGCATGGGGATGGATCAGTGATGGTTTGGGCTGCCATATCATGGCATTCCCTTGGCCCAATACTTGTGCTAGATGGGCGCATCACTGCCAAGGACTACCGAACCATTCTTGAGGACCATGTGCATCCAATGGTTCAAACATTATATCCTGAAGGCGGTGCCGTGTACCAGGATGACAGTGCACCAATACACACTGCAAGACTGGTGAAAGATTGGTTTGATGAACATGAAAATGAAGTTGAACATCTCCCATGGCCTGCACAGTCACCAGATCTAAATATTATTGAGCCACTTTGGGGTGTTTTGGAGGAGCGAGTCAGGAAACGTTTTCCTCCACCAGTATCACGTAGTGACCTGGGCACTATCCTGCAAGAAGAATGGCTCAAAATCCCTCTGACTACTGTGCAGGACTTGTATATGTCATTCCTAAGACGAATTGACACTGTATTGGCCGCAAAAGGAGGCCCTACACCATACTAATAAATTATTGTGGTCTAAAACCAGGTGTTTCAGTTTCATTGTCCAACCCCTGTAGTTGTTAAAGACTTTTCCCACACAGCTCTCAGCAGAGGTCTTGATTTAAACGTAATGTCAGTGTGTTGCTCTCCATAGTTCTGAATGGTTTGACCCTTGCTTATGTGAAAACGTGTTTATTGAAAGATGGTACAAAAAAATACTATCATAATTGGGTCAGTTGTTTCCTTATCCATCAAGGAAGGGTAATTTTTATTGACATCAATTTGATAATCATATATATATATATAGAAAACAGAGTAAAAATTCCTGAAGTTTTTTTTGTTTATGTTTGTTTAATATAATGTACATATTTTGGTAGAGCCAACTAATAATAGTGAAGAATTTTAACTGTAAGGTGTGGTGTTATTTTGTAACAACAATATTTTACTCTATGAACATAGATTTACTATGTACTTGAATCAGCATTAGGTTATGGCATTCAGCATTGAACCTGTGTCAGCATACTATTGGAAAAGTTAATTGGTCTAAGAAACATTTTTTATTAAATATAATAAAGTTGTTAAGTTGAGATTGAATATGTGGTGTGCAAATAAGCTGCTAATGTATTTTTACCATGGCTTTACATAATAATAATTTTGTAAATGGAAATAACAGTTGATGTTTATGAATTTATTTGTGCACTTTTTGAATCGTTTTATTCTCTCAAATATTTACTGAAGGTTTTTGGTTCAATATTTTTAATATTTGTTGTCTGTGTTTTTAATTTACAGTACATTTGTGATGATGTGACTGTTCCACATGATCATGCATTTAAAACATGCTCTGAAGCCTTAACAAAGGTGTTCGAACTCTACTGTAAAAGCGAGAAGCTTAGAAAGGCTAATGACCAAAGGGCCAATCTTTCTGCCAACCAGCTGAAGGTGTCTGAGCAGAAGTTGGCAGAATCCATGTAGTTGAATGATGTCCTTCAAGACTCGTCTGGTTTTAACGATGACGGCATGTGTTTTAGTGGTCTTGATATTTGTATATTTTAGTGATTTTTATAGGCGTCATACATATTATTGGTGTAGTTATAGATATTGTTTTTGAAAATAATTTAATAATTTAAGCGCAACAATATAAAAAATTTAAACAATACCTAAATTAATTACCATTTACATGGGTCTTTATGAATTATGTATACGAAGTAATATTATGAACAGGATAATTGACCCTTCGCTAAACACCACCACCCATAGTTACTGTTGCTATGACTGGCAAGCATTGCTAGCCGCCCATATATTGTGATGGATTTCACAGTGATTTTTAATTGATATTCTACTACTGTCTTGTAGCCAACAACTGTGTGCTAGTTGGCTTTAGCATCTTACTGTTGGGGCTTGGGAGTTTGGGGTTTCCTTCGCCTGTCTAACCACCTGATGTCACCGCAAAGCTGGAGGAGTGGATCCAGTGACAGGTGTTTCAGATCTGCTACTGATTGTGCCTCCCAGACGAGGAGTACTTAGGAGCCTGCCACCAGTCCTTCGTTGCCTGAGTGTCGTGCCAACGTGTGCTTCTACTTGTGAGGTGTGTGCGGATCAAAGGCTACCCCCGACCGGAAACCCAAAAACCTACTAGACGGACAGTTCAGCCCTCTGGTTATTCAAAACCTGCCTGGCGCTTTGGCTCCCGATCACAGCAACCCTGTGGTAATCAGTAAGGCTGTCAATCTTTGGATGAAACACAATCTGCTCTGTTACTGGACCTCTACCGGACTCCTGCTCCTAAGGCCCCGATTAGAATATCCCACCCTGCTCCAAACATCCCTGGCAGCAAGTAAGCTGGCTGAAACGTATTGAGACTATTCTCTACCTGACTCTGAGTTAACCAACCTGCGCTCTTCTTCCAGAAGTTGCCGAGAAGCTAGGCGAGCCCACCTGCGAGACTTGACCGATGCTCCCTGTCCTCTAAACGCGACCAGATAAATAAACCTGTTAAACTTTTTCCTGTCTCCTGAGTGTGGTTTGCATGTGGGTCAAACAACTATCTAAGGATATGACACTTACCTTGGAACAAATGTGGTAGTTTTTCATGATCTCCGATGGATTTAGCTCGTGATGTGCGTAAAGGACAAACTCACCATGGTCAAAGACCTGTGTGACACATGGTCAGTGCTCCTCCCGGCGACATACATGTCCGGACCGGAGGTCACAGTGGATGAGCGTCTGGTGGCCTTCAGAAGTGCGTGCATGGGTGTGTGTGTGTGCCACCGTTCGTGGTGGTTGTCTTTTCCATTTTATTTTTTGTGTTTGTTTTACTATGAGTTGCTTTAAATAATTAATTTATTTTTATTTATGTTTTATTTTGTTTTAGTTTGTCTCCTCTCCTCTCCTGGTCTACTACAACGCCAACAAGGGAGGTGTCAACAACCTTGACAAGCTCCTCGTGGCCTAGAGCTGTCGGGGGATGATGCACCGCTGGACCACAGCCCTCTTTCACAACATCCTCAACGTGTCCCCTACAACACCTTCATGCACTGGTGAGAGACCAACCCTGGGTGGATGCCTTGGAAGAAGGCACAGAGAAGGCTGCTCCTTGAGCAGCTCGGCAGGGTGCTGGTCGCTCCGCTGATAGAGCGCAGGGCCCGTGTGCCCCGTGGTCAATTCTCTGTGGTCAGCGACGTGCAGGAACAGTGGCCCCTTATGTTGAGAGGCCCATCCAGTCATTAGGCTGTCGCCAAGACGGGGGAGATGCCGAGGGGGACGCAGAGGAAGAGCCCAAGAAGAAGGCTGGAGGGGAGGCCAGGTCCGCCACCAAGAATAAGTGAAAGAGGAAGAGGTGCTGCTTGTGCCCCGCAGCAAGGACAGCAAGACCAGCTCTCTCTGCTGCCTCTGTCGCAAGTATGTATGTAGGTCCTGCAGTCCTCCATGCTGCCGCATGTGCAAACGGTCGCTCCAATTCAATTCAGTTTATTTATATAGCGCCAATTCACAGCACATGTCGTCTCAAGGCACTTCACAAAAGTCAGTTACATACATTCCAGTTAATCCTAACCATTGAACAGTGCAATCAGATTCAGTTATTTATTCAAATTGGAGAAAAAGTTTTTCTATCTAAGGAAACCCAGCAGATTGCATAGAGTCAGAGACTTGTAGCAGTCAGTCCTCCTGGATGAGCATGTAGAGACAGTAGACAGTTCCTAGCGTTGACTTTGCAGCAATCCCTCATACTGAGCATGCATGTATATTCTGTAGGGACCAGGGGAACAGCGCTAGGCTGGTTTAAATCTTATTTGTCTGACAGATTCCAGTTTGTTCATGTAAATGATAAATCATCTTCAGACTCCAAGGTTAATTGTGGAGTACCACAGGGTTCAGTACTTGGGCCAACTCTCTTTACTGTATATATGCTCACAATAGGTAAAATTATCAGGCAGCATAGGATAAATTTTCACTGTTATGCTGATGATACTCAGCTTTACTTATCTATAAATCCTGATGAGCCCAACCAGTTAGACAGACTACAAGCATATCTTGAAGACATAAAAACTTGGATGACTTTAAATTCTGTGCTTCTAAATTCAGACAAGACAGAAGTTGTCGTCTTTGGACCGGAGTCTTTAAAAAAGAAACTGCTTTGTCAATCACTTAACCTGGATGGCATTTAATTGACCTCCAGTAATAAAGTTCAATTCAATTCAATTCAGTTTATTTATATAGCGCCAATTCACAACACATGTCGTCTCGAGGCACTTCACAAAAGTCAGGTACATACATTCCAATTAATCCTAATCATTGAACAGTGCAGTCAGATTCAGTTATTTATTCAAATTGGATAAAAAGTTTTTCTGTCTAAGGAAACCCAGCAGATTGCATCCAGTCAGTGACTTGCAGCATGCCCTCCTCCCGGATGAGCATGTATAGAACAGTGGACAGTCACTGGCGTTGACTTTGCAGCAATCCCTCATACAGAGCATGCAGGTAGCGACAGTGGAGAGGAAAAACTCCCTTTTAACAGGAAGAAACCTCCAGTAGAACCAGGCTCAGTGTAAGCGGCCATCTGCCACAACCGACTGGGGGTTTGAGAGAACAGAGCAGAGACACAAAGAGAACAAAGAAGCACTGATCCAATTTTATGTAATCTAACTGTATCACTGGAGAGTCTGATTGAGATTAAATAAGCTGTTCAATTTTTCATTTTTGATGAAGAAATGTGCCATATGTTTTAAAAGTTTATTTATAATTCAGCTAGCATTATAATTTCTGATTCCAGGTACACCCGACGAGCAATACACTTCCAAATGTAAGTGTAAAGAAGTAAAAAGTTTGAAAGAGCATTTAGGCATTTGCATAGAAATATTTTAATATTTTTGTTCAAATTAAGACAAATGTAAAATTAAAAAAGGCTTTATTTTTGCTCTGGTATTAAGCAAGATGTTTTTTTTTTGGTATTTTCATATTTTTTTAGGGACAAAGGAGCAGATGTGCCAGGTTATTAAGCTCAGGGGTGAGAATGACAACCTTTTTACTGGAGCTAAAAACTCAGCCACCGTGGCTTGGAGGTACAATAACAATATTCTTTGCAGTCGGTTTCTGTCCAGTTTCAATAACTCCTATCTTTCTAACTTTCATAAATATCCACCCAGTGATTAACATACTTCTTTTGGTTTTCCCTCTTTCCTTTTGTTTGTATAGGACAATTCTTGAGAAGATGGGCCAACAGGGGAAGGTCACCCCCTTGCAATGCGGGACAATTTGAAAAAAAATTGAATTTGAAAAAAAAAAGAATTTAAAGTATGTTCAGAAGTTCTCATGTCACACACAAATAAAAGAATATTTCTAAAAGTCTTGTTGGTCAACTCTTTTTTTATTCCCTCTAACTTTAGGATTGCAAGTATCCACGGTCAGGAGAAGGAGTCAGTGAAAAGCCCACTGCTGCTACTTGGCCCTGGTTTGTCCTTATGGATGAGGTGTTGGGACAGAGGCCTTCCACAACACCTCCTGTCCTAAGTGCCTCCATCCCTGAGGACACTCCAGGGTCAAGCTGAGCGGTGGGCAACCAGATGGAGAAGGAAGACAGTGAGCCAGCAGGAAGGGGTCAGAAAAGAAAAAGGGACAGAGATGAGGAGATCATTGAGTTGATCAGGGAGGACATGAGGCTACAGAGAAAAGCAGAGAGGAGGACACAGAGAATGGACAGACTTTTTTCCATCTTAGAAAGAATGGCACCAAAATAAGGTGCTATAAAATAAATATTAAGTTTTGTTCAGATTGTTTCTTAAAGTTTTAAGGTGTTCTAATAAATTTCAAAATTGTTCTTGTCACTAATGTTATTTACATTTGATCTAACAATACATCAACTTCTTTTAAATTTGTAAACACAAAGTTTTTTTTTTAAAAAAAAAATTACAAATAGCATTTTAAAACAGAATGTGGAAAAAAAGAACATTCAAACAGATCAAGATTACAAGACACAAAAGGCATAAAATAAAACTATCTACAAGTATTTACAATGGCGACAGCAGGATCAACCTGAGTAACCGGTTCCAGGAACACCTCTTCAACAGAGCAAAAAGAACAGAAAGTCTCTGGCGGTGTGGCTAAATCTCTCGCAAGGTCAGAGACTTGGATGGGATGCTGCAACTGAGACCTGTGGTTTGTCTTTTCTGGATGGTGAGCGAAGCATCACATAGGTGGTCTGCAGATGTTTGTGATGCCTCTTTCCGCTGTCCAGAGTATCGTCCATCAAGTTTAAAGGGCTGGCTAAACTGACGGCTGCCACATCACTAAGATGTAATTGGAAAAATGAAGAATTAGAAGATGGTGCTAACAAAAAAATTGCAAAAATTAATCACATCTATAATATTGTACTTGCCGGCACACAGTAGTCATTTTCTGGTGGTACCTCCTCTAGGGCTGACACCTCAGCTGAAAGCTGGTCCTGCCAGAGAGCACAGCTGACTGCCTCAGTCCCGACCTCATCCTCTTCTACGAAAGTCAGCCCCTGAGGCTGACTTCCGGGTCAGCCTCGGCGTTGGTACATTCCCTTTCCGGTTGATTTTGTCAAATGTAAATTTGTTTCAGTACTTGTAAAAGTGTTTTGCATCTTGTTAAATTGTTTTCTGAAATGTAAATTTGTTTTCTGAAATGTAAAATTGTTTTCTGAAATGTAAATGTGTTTTCTGAAATGTAAATTTGTTTTCTGAAATGTTAATTTGTTTTTTGAAATGTAAATTTGTTTCAGTACTTGTAAAAGTGTTTTGCATCTTGTTAAATTGTTTTCTGAAATGTAAATTTGTCTTTAGGTTTGTAAAAGTGTTTTAGATTTTGTAATGTTGGTTTGCACCCCCCGGCCACCGTAGATTGGTTTGGTTTCCTCTTGTTTTTAGATAAGTCTCACTTAAAGTTCCTGTCTATTAAATGTTCTGCCTCAGGCAGAGTTTGAAATCCTATCTCACAGCAGTTAGCAAAATATCAGGGTAATATGGATGTGTTCTTCTTAATATGTAATATGAAATGTCCAAAGATTATTGTAGCATGCAGAAATATTGTTTATCAGTCTTCATTTTATGTGTGCAGGTATGAATAGAGCTATGGGCTAATAGATTACACCTTTTGAATACGTGTTAATCTAGAAGAGGCTGGTGCTGCAGCTACTTAATCTGTACCCATCAAATTTCATGTCTGCAAATCTCTTGACTTTAATGAACCCTGGAAGAGAAATGGGCAATAACTTGACTTTCATCATGTCACAAATGTGAATTTTATTTACAGCTCTATACACATTACAAATCGCCAAAACGGCAATGTCACAGTGTCACACCATCATCCTCTTCTGTGTGTTATTCTGTGTTGTGCTTTGTGGTGCTGGGCATGTAATGTCCTTCGCTTCATCGGAACAGAAAGGCCTGATCTTTGAATAAAGATAAGTCTGCCTGTCCACGGCCAGTCCAGGTGCAGGCAGGGCAGGAACACAGACGACAGGGGGTAGAACTTCCGGGTCACACAGCAGCTGAAAGCTAACAGGCTCTGCGTTGCTGTGAGTCCTAGCTAGGGCCACACCAGGTCTGTTGGCATCAAAGCTGTTAATAAAAGCACACAGAAGACAATTCAGTTTCAGTTTCAGTTTATTTATATAACGCCAATTCACAACACATGTCATCTCAAGGTACTTCACAAAAGTCAGGTACATACATTCCAATTAATCTTAATCATTGAACAGAGCAGCCAGATTCTGTTTTTTATTCAAATTGGATAAAAAGTTTTGTTCTATCTAAGGAAACCCAGCAGATTGCATCCAGTCAGTGACTTGCAGCATTCACTCCTCCCGGATGGGCATGTAGAGACAGTGGACAGTCACTGGCGTTGACTTTGCAGCAATCCCTCATACTGAGCATGCATGTAGCGACAGTGGAGAGGAAAAACTCCCTTTTAACAGGAAGAAACCTCCAGCAGAACCAGGCTCAGTGTGAGCGGCCATCTGCCATGACCGACTGGGGATTAGAGAGAACAGAGCAGAGACACAAAGAGAACAAAGAAGCACTGATCCAGGAGTACTTTCTATGGGAAGGAAAAGGTAAATGTTAGTGGATGTAGCTCCTTTAGTCGTTTCACCTAGAAAGAAGGAACAGATAAACTCTGAGCCAGTTTTCAAGTTTAGAGTCTGAAGAGAGCACATAGAGTTAGTTACAGTAAAAGCTCAGTCAGTAGCTATGTCTAGGAGAGAGAAAGGGTTAAACACTGAAAGACAGGGCCATGGGGATCATCGGTAGAGGGTGAGCATTAAGTTGTTGCCAGCGAAGCTTGGAGGATTCCCCTCTCCAAAAGGTGTTACAGGTAGACACAGAGTCAGGCCAGGTGTAGCTTCTAGGAAGAGAAAAGAGAGAGAACAAAGTTAAAGGCTGAAATAACAGCAAATAATACAAAATTGAAGGGTAGTGTGAGAAAGTAGCGAAGAGGGTGAAAGTGGTCATTATGTCCTCCAGCAGCCTAAGCCTATAGCAGCATAACTACAGAGATAGTTCAGGATAAACTAAGCCACTCTAACTATAAGCTTTACAAAAGGAAAATTTTAAAAACCCTAGCCTTAAAAGTAGACAGTTTTGTCCATCTACAGCCCACTGATGGCCACTGTTATACTAAAAACCACAACGATTGGGATACCTCTCTCTGTCAGATTGACCATAACCATTGGAAAAGAGAGGGGGTCATACAGGTAGCAGAAATGGAGGGTGTGTTTGCACCTCAACCATAACTGAGCCGGTTTAGGCTAAACCTGACTCCCCCTTCTCCATCTAACAAGGGGAGAAGAAGACGGAGGTAAAATAAAGAAGATAGCTCAGGATAACCTAAGCCAATCTAACTATAAGCTTTATCAAAAAGGAAAGTTTTAAGCCTAGCCTTAAAAGTAGACAGGGTGTCTGCCTCATGGACTAAAACTGGGAGCTGGTTCCACAGGAGAGGAGCCTGATAACTAAAGGATCTGCCTCCCATTATACTTCTAGAGACTCTAGGAACCACCAGTAAACCTGCAGTCTGAGAACGAAGTGCTCTGTTAGGAACGTATGGAACAATCAGATCTCTGATGTATGATGGAGCTAAATCATTAAGGGCTTTATATGTGAGGAGGAGAATTTTAAATTCTATTCTGGATTTAACAGGGAGCCAATGAAGGAAAGCTAAAATAGGAGAAATATGATCTCTCTTTTTAATTTTAATCAGAACTCTTGCTGCAGCATTTTGAATCAGTTGGAGGCTTTTAACTGCATTTTGTGGACATTCTGATAGTAAAGAATTACAATAGTCCAGCCTTGAAGTAACAAATGCATGGACTAGTTTTTCAGCGTCACTACTGGATAGGATATTTCTAATTTTGGCAATGTTTCAGAGGTGAAAGAAGGAGATCCAAGAAACCTGTTTAATATGGGAGTTAAATGACATGTCCTGGTCAAAAATAACACCAACGTTTTTTACTTTATTACCGGAGGTCAATTTAATGCCATCCAGGTTAAGTGATTGACTAAGCAGTTTCTTTTTTAAAGACTCTGGTCTAAAGATGGCAACTTCTGTCTTGTCTGAATTTAGAAGCAGAAAATTTAAAGTCATCCAAGTTTTTATGTCTTGAAGACATGCTTGTAGTCTATCTAACTGGTTGGGCTCATCAGGATTTATGGATAAGTAAAGCTGAGTATCATCAGCGTACCAGTGAAAATGTATCCTATGCTGCCTGATAATTTTACCTTTTGGAAGCATATATACAGTAAAGAGAATTGGCCCAGGTACTGAACCCTGTGGTACTTCACAATTAACCCTGGAGTTTAAAGATGATTTATCATTTACATGAACAAACTGGAATCTGTCAGACAAATAAGATTTAAACCAGCCTAGCGCTGTTCCCCTGATCCCTACAGCATATTCCAGCCTTTCTAAGAGAATATTGTGATCAACTGTATCAAATGCAGCACTGAGATCTAACAGGACAAGTACAGACACAAGTCCATTATCTGAGGCCATAAGGATATCATTAGTGACTTTCACCAGAGCTGTTTCAGTGCTATGATGAGCTCTGAACCTGACTGAAACTCTTCTAACAGGTCATTGCTGTGTAAATGCTCACACATTTAATTAGCAACTATTTTCTCAAGAATTTTAGATACGAATGAAAGATTGGATATAGGTCTGTAATTTTTCAAGTCATCTCGATCAAGTGAATGTTTCTTAAGTAAAGATTTAATTATAGCTACCTTAAAAGCTTGTGGTACATATCCATTTACTAAGGATAGATTAATCATATCTAAAATGGGGCTGGTAATCAGAGGGAACACTTCCTTAAATAATTTGGTTGGGATTGGGCAACAAATACAAGTTGAAGATAATGGTTTAGATGAAGCTAATATTTTGATAACTCAGGAAGCTCCACAGGATCAAAACAGTCAGTCACCCTTCTTATGAAGTGGAACCACCACCCCTGTGTGCCAGTCCAGAGGCTCTGTCCTCGACTGCCACGCAGTGTTGAAGAGGAGTGTCAACCATGACAGCCCCACAACATCCATAGACTTGAGGTACTTACGGCAGATCTTATCCACCCCTAAAGCCCCGCCACTGTGGAGCTTTTTAACCACCTCAGTGACTTCAGCCTGGGTAATGAAAGAGTCCACACCCGAGTCCCCAGCCTCTGCTTCCACCAGGGAATGCGTGATGGCAGGATTGAGGAGATCCTCGAAGTACGCCTTCCACCGCCCAAAAATTTCCCCCATCAAGGTGAGCAGCTCCCCATCCCCACTGTAAACAGTGTTGGTGAACCACTGCTTCCCCCTCCTGAGGCGCTGGACGGTTTACCAGAATCACTTCAAGGCCAACCGGTAGTCCTTCTCCATGGCCTCACTGAACTCCTACCAGGCCTGAGTTTTTGCCTCTGCCACAGCCCGGGCTGTGGCACGCTTGGCCTCACGGTACCCGTCAGCCGCCTCAGGTGTCCCACAAACCAACCACAGCTGATAGGACTCCTTCTTCAGCTTGACAGTATCCCTTACTCCCAGTGTCCACCACCAGGTTCGGGGATTGTCGCCGCAGCAGCAGCATCGTCAATGGTCGCAGAGAACATGGTCGACTCGGACTCTATGTCTTCAACCTCCCCCGGAATCTGGTCAAAGCTCTCCCAGAGGTGGGAGTTAAATGCATTCCTGGCAGAGGTCTCTGCCAGACGTTCCCAGCAGACCCTTACTATACGCTTGGGCCTGCCAAGTCTGTCCGGCTTTCTCCTCTTTCTGGGCCCACTGGGGGATGGCCTTGCGTCTCTTGTTATGCTTGGCCCAGCCAAGTCCTGCGAGGAGCAACCCGGCCACCAGTCGCTCTCCAACGAGTCCCGACCCCAGCTCCTGATTCCATGGTGTAACCCCGGTTCTGCCATAATGGGTGACGTCACGCTAGATGGAGAGGGTAACCAGGGCACATCTTTACTGTCCAGTCAACAGGCACCAACAGGCACCCCCAAAGAAGTCCCCTCCCCCCAGCTTTACCATACCTCAGTTCTGTCCAACAGCATTTCAATTCAGTTTCAGTTTATTTATATAGCGCCAATTCACAACACATGTCGTCTCAAGGCACTTCACAAAAGTCAGGTACATGCATTACAATCAGAATCAGAATCAGAATCAGCTTTATTGCCAAGTTTGTACATACAAACAAGGAATTTGACTCCGGAACCTTTTGTTTTTGGTTTTTTTCCCAAACAGAATATACATATTTACAATGTAAATATACACATATATAAATAAAAAGGTGCATTTGCAACATCTGTATGCTGTTTTTTTGTTTTTTTGAATGTTCAACAGAGAAACAGGGGGGGGAAGAAACTGTCTCTGTGGGGGCTGGTTTTTGGTAACAGCGCTCTGTAGCGTCGGCCTGAAGGCAGAACTCAAAAAGTTTTTGTGCAGGGTGTGTGGGGGTCTGCAGAGATTTTTGCAGCTCTTTTCTGACCCTAGACCTGTATAAGTCTCGGTGGAGGGAAGGTCAGCCCTGATGATTCTCTCTGCAGTCCTGATTGTTTT
Organism: Crenichthys baileyi; assembly: GCA_036173005.1. Taxonomy (NCBI): domain Eukaryota; kingdom Metazoa; phylum Chordata; class Actinopteri; order Cyprinodontiformes; family Goodeidae; genus Crenichthys; species Crenichthys baileyi. The sequence continues at coordinate 461,699 of JAHHUM010002883.1, forward strand.
CGTTGCAGTCTGGACCTTTTCCTTTTGTGGATGAACAGAACCACCGGAGATGGATGAAGACGGACAGACTGAATGATGGCAGTGTAGAAAGATGACCAGCCCTCCTGTGGAAGGTTTAACTTCTTGAGTTGCCTCAGGAAGTACAGTCTCTGCTGGGGCCTTCTTCCGAACAGTGTCTATGTGTGAGGACCATCTCAGGTCCTCAGAGATGGTGGTTCCAAGAACCTGAAGTGATCCACAGCCCACACGGTGTTGTTGAGGATGGTGAGGGGGGTGATGGAGGTGGTGTTTTCCCCCAAAGTCCACTACCATTCCCCAAATCTTGAGTGGGTTTTAGTTTTCCAGGCAGTTCTGACTACACCCTTTTACCAGCCGATCCTGTCTGTATGCAGACTCATCACCGTCCTGGATCAGTCCAATGACAGTGGTGTCATCTGCAAACTTCAGGAGTTTCACGGACGAGTCCGCTGAGGTGCAGTCTTTGGGGGGTACAGGGAGAAGAGGAGTGGGGATAGAACACACCCCTGGGGCGCACCAGTACTTATTGATCTGGTTCGGGAGAAGATGCTCCCCATCTCACCCTGCTGCTGTCGGGGCCGTCAGGGAACTGTTGATCCACTGACAGGTGGAGGCTGGGGGTTGAGCTGGGTGAGCTTCTGGTGGAGGATTCTGGTATGATGGTGTTGAAGGCCGAGCTGAAGTCTACAAAAGGGAACCTGGCGTAGGGCCCCGGGGGGTCGAGGTGTGCAGGATGAAGTGTAGACCCAAGTTAACAGCATCATCTGCCGACCTGTTTGCTCGGGACGCAAACTGCAGGGGGTCCGTAGAGGGCCTGTGATGTCTTTCAGGTGCTTCAACACCAGCCGCTCAAAGGATTTCATGACCACAGACGTCAGGGCTACAGGCCTGTAGTCATTTAAATCCTAGGGATGGTGGGTTTCTTGGGCACTGGGATGATGGTGGATCGTTTTGAACCAGGAGGGGACCTCACACTTCTCCAGTGACTTGTTGAAGATCCGGGTGAAGATTGGAGCGAGCTGATTTGCACAGGCTTTCAGGCATGATGGGGAGACGTTATCAGGTCTCCAGCTTTCTTTTTTTTCATGCGCTGAAAGAGCCTGTTTACATCATCCTCAGAGATCTTTAGTGCGGGCAGAGGATCTGAAGGTAGGGGTTGGTTGCTTTGCTGGTCGAACCTGTTCCTGAATGGGGATGTGGATGAGTTGGTTTGAGGTGTGAATGGCTTCTTGTCATGTCTGCAGTAGAAGCCATTCAGACGGTTGGCCAGGCGAGGACTTTGTTCAGGAAGGGTGGTGGGGCTTCTGTAGGCAGTCAGGTTTCTCAGACCAGTCCATACAGCCGAAGTGTCACCAGTAGAAAGGCTGTTTTTCAGCTTCTCACTGTAGCTTCTCTTGGCTGCTTTGATCTCCTTTGTAAGTCTGTTCCTGGCCTGCCTGTACCGCGCCCAATCTCCACTGCTGTGAGCTTCTTCCTTGTCCCTGCGCAGATTCCTGAGGTGTGGAGTGAACCATGGCTTGTTGTTCCCAAAGGTGCAGAAGGTCTTGGTCTGCACACACACGTTCTCACAGAAACTGATGTATGATGTCACCACATCAGTTAGTTCATTTAAATCCGTGGCTGAGGTTTCAAAAACAGTCCAGTCTGGGCATTCAAAGCAGGCCTGTAGCGTCTGCTTTGATTCCTCAGTCCACTTTTTAACAGTGTGAATCACGGGTTTGGAAGCTCTTAGTTTCTGTCTGTAAGTTGGGATGAGGTGGATAAGGCAATGATCCGAAAGTCCCAGAGCAGCCCTGGTAACAGCATGATATGAGTCCTTAAAAGCTGTGTAACAGTGGTCCAGTGTGTTTTTGTCTCTGGTGGGACACTTAATAAGCTGTCTGTATTTTGGGAGCTCATTAGAGAGATCTGCGCTGTTAAAATCTCACAGTATTATGATGAAAGAGTCAGGGTGTTTTTTCTCCACGTCTGTAATCAGCTCAGCAAGATGTTTTTCCGCGGCAGAAGTGCAGCCATGCGGAGGAAAATATGAGCCGATTATTATGAACGAGGAAAACTCTCTCGGTGAGTAAAACGGTTTACAGATTATGGAAAATGACTCCAGATCCGGACTACATGTTTTCCCCAGCACTTTTATGTCTCTGCACCAACCTTCGTTTATATAAAAGCAGATTCCGCCTCCTCGATTCTTCCCTGATAGCTCCGCGCTGCGATCCGCTCTGAACAGCTGGAAGTCCGGTATCAGCAGTGCACAGTCCGGGATGTTGTCACTCAGCCATGTCTCGGTGAAGCAGAGAACCGCTGATCTGCGGAGGTCCGAGTTTTTACCGGTGAGAAGAAGTAGCTCGTCCATCTTGTTGCTTAGAGAGCGGACATTTGCCAGATGTATTGAAGGCAGTGGTGTGCGAAGTCCTCTTTTGCGGAGCTTTACCAGGGCGCCAGCCCGCTTTCCCCTCCGACGCCTCCGGCGCAGTATCCCGTAGAGTGCCGCCGCTCCGCTTGCCAGAAGCTCAATGAACCTCGGATGGATGAAAGATGGTGAAAAAATCCCAAGAGAGGACTCTCTGATGTTGAGAAGTTCCTCTCTACTGAATGAGACCACCGAATTGTGGCCCGAGACCACAGTACTGTGGCTCGAAAAACATATAAACACACAAAATACAAAAACAAGGAGAGAGCGAAGCTCCGAGGCTGCCATCGTCGGCGCCATCTTGAATATCACAAAAGTCAGGTACATGCATTACAATTAATCCGAATCATTGAACAGTGCAGTCAGAGTCTGTAAGTAAAAATACAAGGCCTTCTATTAAGTTACTTTACAATCTAAGTTGCAAACAGTATATATGAATAAGTAACACAGGAATTTATTATTTTGCTTCATGAAATTATTCGAATTGACATATAGTTGAGCACTCCTTCAACCCCTCATGCAAACTATTCCACAAGATTTTTTCACACACACAGAAATACACATTTGTTTGTTAGTTATTCGCACAGTTATACTTTAGAAATCCTTCTTCCCTCTGTGATTTTTTTGAACCACCAGGTTCCAAAGCAGAGAACTTTTTTCAAATTTACTGACACAAACTCCTTTAAACGCAGCAAATAAAATTTGTATTATTTATTTCTTTATCACATTCCCTCCTTTGAAATATCCAAGCCCCTATGTCCACAGATTTCTCATAGAACTTATTTACATGTACTCCCTCAGGTGCTTTCTGGGCTCCGTTGGCTGGCCAGGACTGCATTCCCTGTTCTACCTCTTTGCAACTACTTCCCCAGACCTGAAAAACTCTAAATTCCAATTCGTCTCAGATCAGGAAACAGTTTGAATTAAATTTATCATGCCACATATACCCTGATTTTTAATTAGCATTGAAAAAGTTATTTATTCCACAAAAATGAACACAAACACAAAGACGAAATAGATATTGGCCACATAAAAGTTCGATGAAGTTGTGTCAGCAATGCTGTATTCGACATTATCTTGTTTTAACTTAGAATTATTTTAAAAATAAGTGTGCACAACCAGTGGAACCATTTTGTTTTTCTTAATGGTTAAAAATAGTTTCTTACCATTTTTCGGTGACTTGTCAAGTTTTTTTCAAGACCCAAACACGCTCTATCAAACTGTTGTTTTAAATTGTTAAAGCATCTTTAAGAGGAAAGCTTGCTATACTTGTCCTCCCTGTTTCCCATGCTTGCTGGGCAGGGAACTCATTTTCTTGTGATATCTCAGGCATTCTTTCACTTCACACACACACACTTTCATACGCTCTAGCCAACCAGGCGGTACAGCACCGTTTCCCAGTCCAAATGAGAGCTTATTTCTTTATCTCGCAGACCCAAAAGCTTATTCACAATAGAGTTTATTCAGTGAGCTAGCATCAGTTAGCTTAGCGTCTATTAGTCAAGGTTCTTCAGTGTAACGTGTCCCAAATATGCTACTTCCGCTAGCTCACTGTTATTGACTCACACACATGTACACTGGCCAATTGATGTTGCACTTTTATATTCTCACAGCTGTTTACTCACAAGGAAGTGGGCAGCTTTTAACTCTTGTAAGAAGATTAGAGGGCCGTTTAAACGCTCCACACGCCTTTTGTTTTCAAAATCTCACTAAAACCATTCTGAACCATTTCTCTGCCTCCAAGGGTACAAAAGCCAGCTCCCTTTGAACCAACAACACAGCCAAAGTGTTTTAAGAAAAACACTAGAGATTTTTAAAAGCAATCTCCTCACCTGTAAGTTTGTGGCCGCAGGCTGCGGTATCCTGTTCATTTGCGGCTCTTAGCCAGAAGTGGTATATTCGCTTCAGGGGCAAAACACCAATTTGTCTGAGCAACTGCATCCTGTCTGCAGTTAGACGCATCGGAGTTCCTCCGGATCATTCAGGTGTCTATCTGATATGGTGTGTAATAGCATGTGTCCAATCCTTAATCTAAGTGTTGCTGCAGCATTCTAATCAACCCGGTTACAGACTGTTCCACAGTCAAACGTACTAAACCTTATGTCAAACCGTAGGTCATTTGTCTTTGTAATGTACATCAATGAGGATTTTTATCCATATCCTAACAAAAGTGAAAACATTAGAATTTATGCTTTTTTATTATGGTGTGAGTGTGAAAGCTCTTCTTTATTTAATAATAAGAAAGGTTATTCCTAACAATGTTAAATAGAAAAAACTGCACAAACTTTCATTAACCGATGTGTGCACAAAGAAAAAATTAAAGAAAAGGATGCTAACAGTTAAAGCTAGCTTTAGCTTTCAGTCTAATGTCATTTTGGCTTACTGTTTTTGGTGCTTCTTTAAATGTCGAACAAAGTTCGATGTTGTCATGCCTTCATCAGTAATCTTTGAACCACATATTTTACACACGGCAAAAGGTTGTTTTTTTTATTGGAGACCTCATAGTCTTTGTCAATGAATGAAATTACCCTTGGAGTAATTTTTCCAGCACTTAGTCACAACTTTGTGGCAGTCTCCTGCTATGTAGGGGGGTTGAGGTGAGGAGGAAAACGTTAATGATGTCAGGAAACAAATGATGCAAATTGATATTTTATTTTTACTATATTTATTTTAGTGAGATTATCAAGTCATTTCAAGCAAAGACGGTCAAGTCCAAGGCTTTTCTAATATAACCAAGTGAAGTCTCACTTCTTCAAATCAATGACTCAAATCCGACTTGACTGAAGTCATCAAGTAAAACTCCACACTTCAGGGACTGTCTGATGTCAACACTGGAATTTTTAGGCTTTAGCTTTCAAATATTAATGCGATAATATTGTCTGTCAATAAGCTTTAATCATATAAATGCCGTTTCACTTGACTTACATTTGTTTATCCAGTGATGTTTAAATAGCATTGCGCCCCTTATTTCACGATGCCTCATAGCCCTGCCAATTCCCATTCAAACAAACAAGGAGGAAGGCTGGATGTTCTACATAGCTTGTGTAGCATTTCATAATGTATTCAACTGCACTTGAAAATCAGACATACCCCTGTCAGCAGAAGTCTAGAAGGTAAAAACAAATCAAATGTTTCTGGACACACTGCCTTGCTGTTTTAAAGAAGATAATTAGATGTAACATAAATTGTAGTCATGAATATTTTCATAAATAAAATGTAGTTACACATTTTATTGTGTATGAAATTACAGTACCTCATATCAGTTTTCTTATGTGCTGTTCACTATTCTATTTTAGTCCAGCTGTATCAAATTTAAATTAAATCACAGATCTACAGCTTTGAAATAGTACTGTGCAAATTTCTTGAGGGAACCTTTTAAAAGAGGAGGTCTGAGCAGTAGTTCAGACCTTATGTGTCCCTAAAATTTCTGAAAGAACTGGGCAAGAAGGGCCCAAAAGAAGAAGTGGCACCAGACTGAAACAATATATAGCAGTTAAACAGCCTTTGACAGAGATGTGCATAAAATAAAAGGTATAAAGTAAGGAGAATGTGTTGTAAATTTCTGATGCAAGACCTGAGAAATGCACCGTTATTTAACTGAAGCCTTGACTGCAGTTTTTAGGTCTTTGGGGAGAACCTACTTGGTGCAATTAAAAGTTTAACTTACATATCAGTTTTAAAACACTGTCGCTGATTCAAAAGGGCTGCTGTACTCCCTGATCCCACAGAGTCATTATAGCTTTAGAAATTGTATTTAAGATGATAAGAAATAGTTCTTTCTGATGTTAACAGAGTTGTTATTCATCCCTGTGTGTTACTGTGTGATTTAAACTTTCTTGCATCATCTGTCCAATAAAGGCTTTTGTTCTCTGTTTGTAAGGTTATTGGGCAGGTATGTTTGCTGCCTCCACACTCCACCATTAGAGAGGGTCCATCAGAGGTGACCTCTGTAATTTTCCCTGTGCCTCTATCTGTGCACTCAGCAACAGAAAATTAGAGTTGGAACTCGATTATGTGATGTGACTACTGATGCTTCACAGTTTCCTTGAACCAGGACTGCCTGCTGTTTGTCTGGGATGGTCTTAGGCAGAAACCATTTCTATTTCTGATCTCCTACAGGCTGCAGAATACCTGATACTCACGTTAAAGCAGAATATAACAGCAAATATCATCTTTTAGTAGTATGCTGGTGATACTGTGGGTTTGAGCTTTAATTTGATTTTCCATGATGAAAAAAGTTAATGCAAAAAAATTAACTAATCTTAATAGGAAACCTCTGCTCTAACGCATGGAAAATGCTAAACCTTTCTGGATTTTTAACATCAGAGGAGACTCAATATTAAAATAGATGAACAATTGTTATTCTCTAGGTATTGGAAAAAGCCCCTGCTTACACATTATAGTCAAATCATAGTCTGAAATAAAAGTCTGGTTAGCTTACCTAACAATATCAGAATGACCGACCTCATGTAAAAAAAAAACGACTTCCATTTCCACTATCTATCTATGTATTTCTTTAATGTAACAATGCTTTTTGAAAATGATTATTATACCATTAAATAGCCTGTTCATTTCACTTTTAATGACTTGTCACAAGGAAAATGCATTTGTGTGTTGAACAGCAGAGTTCAGTATATATGTTGTGTTTATTAAAAGCAAATCCTCTCTGCCACCGCAAAATTGTTTGTTCTACTATTTTTTATTGTTTTCTGGATTGAATGATTGAAGTTTGACTAAAAATACTTTAACACCTAGAATCATACATAGTCAAAATTCCCTCACAGCTCCTCATGCTCATCACTTGGTTGGTCACACACTGGTGTAGGATGGCAACCCATTCCTCAACCAGCGTTAGTCACATTTTAGCCAATATGGTTGTGTGGGTCACTCTTACATGAACAAAACCCCCAAACTGGCAGGCAAACCATTTCCTGCTTCCACTCCTAAATTCTGGGGGAGGTCTCTGATAAACCCTGCTTGCCAGCAAGACGTGCACCAACAATTTGTCCTCTTTTGAACTCTGGTATGTCACCCATAATGTTGTGTGCATTTCAATATTTGAGCAAAACTGTGCTCTTACCCTGCTAATTGAACCTTCACACTCTGCTCTTACTGGTGCAATGTGCAATCAATGAAGACTGGCTACCAGGCTGGTTCAATTTAGCCATGAAACCTCCCACACTAAAATGACAGCTGTTTCAGTTTCATTGTCTAACCCCTGTACATTCCAATTAATCTTAATGATTGAACAGTGCAGTCAGATTCAGTTATTTATTCAAATTGGATAAAAAGTTTTTCTGTCTAAGGAAACCCAGCAGATTGCATCCAGTCAGTGACTTCCAGCATTCACTCCTCCCGGATGAACATGCCTCATAATTTTCAAAATGTTCTCATTTAACCATGTCTATATTTGCAATTATATGCCTTGTTTAGATTATCCCTATATGTAATTGTTTATCAACAAAAAACATGAAGCATTGTTTATGCAGTACCAGCCTACAGTGGCCCAAAATTTAAAATTCATAAAAAAATCCATATTTCATTATAAACTTTAAAAAATATATAGTTTGTCATAAAATTACCAAAGTATTACCAAGTCTATATCTGCAATATATCTGCAATAATATGCAAATTATTGGATATTATTACAATGCCCCCGAAGGTTTGTGGAATATTTGGTGAGAATCCAATTAACCATTTGTGCGTAATAAGCTTCTCAATATCACAGAGCCCCCTAGTGATGGAAGATCACCAGTGTCGGTATACATGCACATCAACATATTGTATTTGTAATTTAGGTTATGAACGACATTTTGAAAATTCTTACTGTTTAAGAGTTATGGCCAATCAAAAGGTATGGCTGGCTAGCATATGATTTTCATTTTGCGATACAGAACAAATTGAAAAATTTATTAGTCTGGCAGGATAATGTTTTTCGGTTCCCTCTACATGGTTTGTGCAAAGATGTATATGTTTTGGTTTCAGTGAGTTTTAACTCACTGTTGCCAAAAAGCTAACATGGCAGGACGGGGCATGGCTCATGCCACGTGATGCAAAATCGTTCAAGGAACAAGGTGACATGTTGTTTTGGAGTGTGGGACTTGCGGTTTAGGAGTTACAAGCCCAAACACACTTTAATTTGTAATAGCGCCCCCCTAGTTATTGAGGGGTCTAAATTTTTGTCTTATAAGCAATGTGGGTACAAAATCCACATACCAAATCAAATTGGTAAAAGGTTTTGCAGTATGGGCTGTAGCATTGAGTTTTAGCAAAGAAACATAATAATAAGTAATGGAAAAACAGACGACAAAAAATAGGGTCCCCTGCTCCGCTGGGAGCAGGCGAACAGCCATGCCAATGCAAGGCCTTCACTCACTGCCGCTGGCTTGGAATCCTCATGGTGCGTTCAGACCAATCGTGAATGACGCTACAGAAGTGAATGATTTACTTACCCAAAGTAGTGGCATGTTCAGGAGCGAAGTGATGTGAAGCACACGAAGGACGGGATGCGAGTGGTGCGATTATGGCAACTAGAGTGAGGCCAGAGCGAAACAAAACCCACGTTGGATGCAAAGTGAATTTTGCTGAATTTTTGCTGAAAAATCGGAACTCTTTCTGTCAATTCGCGTCGCATCTCTAGCCCTCTTTTCAGCACAAAAGTATACAAGTATGAAACTCACAGCAATTGCTCAGGGTACATCTATGCTCATGTAGGAAGTGATATTTTATTCATGGACAGGCGTGCTGCAGCAGGGATACAGCGCCTGGAGTTGGTATCCCGGAGTCTGATTCGTCCCCCAATGCAGGACAACAGGTCCTTATACTGGGACCTGGATAGACGGAAGTACAGCTGAAAGCGACCGTCATCCTGATACAGCTCCTGGAGAAGGTAGTACTCTTCAAACAGGTTCCGTCTCTGGTGAACCCAGGGACATGGACATTTAGACCAATCGTGAATGACGCTACAGAAGTGAATGATTTACTTACCCAAAGTAGTGGCATGTTCAGGAGCGAAGTGATGTGAAGCACACGAAGGACGGGATGCGAGTGGTGCAATTATGGCAAATAGAGTGAGGCCAGAGCGAAACAAAACCCACGTTGGACACAAAGTGAATTTTGCTGAATTTTTCCTGAAAAATCGGAACTCTTTCTGTCAATTCGCGTCGCATCTCTAGCCCTCTTTTCAGCACAAAAGTATACAAGTATGAAACTCACAGCAATTGCTCAGGGTACATCTATGCTCATGTAGGAAGTGATATTTTATTCATGGACAGGCGTGCTGCAGCAGGGATACAGCGCCTGGAGTTGGTATCTCGGAGTCTGATTCGTCCCCCAATCCAGGACAACAGGTCCTTATACTGAGACCTGGATAGACGGAATTACAGCTGAAAGCGACCGTCATCCAGATGCAGCTCCTGGAGAAGGTAGTACTCTTCAAACAGGTTCCGTCTCTGGTGAAACCCAGGGACATGGACATTTAGACCAATCGTGAATGACGCTACAGAAGTGAATGATTTACTTTCCAAAGTAGTGGCATGTTCAGGAGCGAAGTGATGTGAAGCACACGAAGGACGGGATGCGAGTGGTGCAATTATGGCAAATAGAGTGAGGCCAGAGCGAAAAAAAACCCACGTTGGACCAAAATGAATTTTGCTGAATTTTTCCTGAAAAATCGGAACTCTTTCTGTCAATTCGCGTCGCATCTCTACCCCTTTTCACCAAAAGTATACAAGTATGAAACTCACAGCAATTGCTCAGGGTACATCTATGCTCATGTAGGAAGTGATATTTTATTCATGGACAGGCGTGCTGCAGCAGGGATACAGCGCCTGGAGTTGGTATCTCGGAGTCTGATTCTCCCCCAATGCAGGACAACAGGTCCTTATACTGAGACCTGGATAGACGGAATTACAGCTGAAAGCGACCGTCATCCAGATGCAGCTCCTGGAGAAGGTAGTACTCTTCAAACAGGTTCCGTCTCTGGTGAACCCAGGGACATAGACGCTGGTGGCGTTTTTCGGCTTTCCATAAATGAAGCACCATGATTTGCTCCATGTTGAGTTGAAACCTGCAAGCTGCAGATAGAAGCTTCTCCTATTTGAGGATGCGGTGAAGCGAGTGGAGCGTTGTCATTCGTTGTTCACACAAATTACTGGCGAAATTCACTGGAATCTCAGTTGGTCTGAATGCACCATACAAATACAGTAGGGTTCCCTGTTCCGCTGGGAGCAGGCAAACAGCCATACCTATGCACGTCCTTCCCTTGGGGCTTGGAACCCTAAAAATCAACCAAAGACAAAATTCATTACTTTATATGCTAAGTTAACATTTTTGATCATTCCTGAATAAAGACAGTTTTATTGCGAAGAATGAGCTCCACTTACTTCAAGTTTATTTTACATACCTTGTTTTAAGTTATCTAAAGTGATCAAACAAAAGATTAGTATAAAGTATATATTAGTATAAAATGAAATTAGTATAAAGTAATTTAGTACATTTCCAGTCATTTCTGCATAAAATGTTCCTTTGTTTCGTCGTGTATATATACAGTCACCGACCACTTTATTAGGTACACCTTGAAAGTACTGGGTTGGACCCCCTTTTTGCCTTCAGAACTGCCTTAATCGTTCGTGGCATAAAGTCAACATGGTACTAGAAACATTCCTCAGAGAGTTTGGTCCATATTGACATGATAGCATCACACAGATGCTGCAGATTTGTCAGCTTCACATGCATGATGCGAATCTCCCGTTCCACCACATCCCAAAGGTGCTCTATTGAATTGAGATCTGGTGACTGTGGAGGCCATTTAAGTACAGTGAACTCATTGTCGCGTTCAAGAAACCAGTCTGGTATGATTCGTGCTTTATGACATGGCGCGTTCTCCTGCTGGAAGTAACCATCAAAAGATGGGTACACTGTGCAGTCTTCTGCATGCCTTGGTTGTAACGATTGGTTATTTGAGTTACTGTTGCCTTTCTATCAGCTCAAACCAGTCTGGCCATTCTCCTCTGACCTCTGGCATCAACAAGGCATCTGCGCCCACAGTACTGCTGCTCACTGGATATTTTCACTTTTTCGTACAATTCTCTGTAAACCCTAGAGATGGTAGTGCGTTAAAATCCCAGTAGATCAGCAGTTTCTGAAATAATTCAATTCAATTTCAATTCAGCTTTATTTATATAGTGCCAATTCACAACACATGTCTCAAGGCACTTCACAAAAGTCAGGTACATACATTACAATTAATCTTATTCATTGAACAGTGCAGTCAGATTCAGTTATTTATTCAAATTGGATAAAAAGTTTTTCTGTCTAAGGAAAGGAAACCCAGCAGATTGCATCCAGTCAGTGACATGCAACATTCACTCCTCCCGGATGAATATGTAGAGACAGTGGACAGTCACTGGCGTTGACTTTGCAGCAATCCCTCATACTGAGCATGCTCAGAAATACTCAGACCAGCCCGTCTGGCACCAAGAACCATGCCCATTCAAAGTCACTTAAATCACCTTTCTTCCCCATTCTGATGCTCGGTTTTGAACTGCAGCATATCGTCTTGGCCATGTCTACATGCCTAAATGCATTGAGTTGCTGCCATGTGATTGGCTAATGAGAAATTTGCGTTAACGAGCAGTTGGACAGATGTACCTAATAAAGTGGCCGGTGAGTGTATAAACATCTAATTATCTATCTATCTATCTATATATATATATATATATATATATATATATATATATATATATATATATATATATATATATATATATATAGGTATACATATCTATATATATATACACTGCTCAAAAAAATAAAGGGGAACACTCAAATAACACATCCTATATCTGAATGAATGAAATATTCTCATTGAATACTTTGTTCTGTACAGTTGAAAGTTGAATGTGCTGACAAAATTACGCAAAAATCATCAATGGAAATCAAATTTATTAACCAATGGAGGCCTGGATTTGAAGTCACACATCAAATTAAAGTGGAAAAACACACTACAGGTTGATCCAACTTTGATGTAATGTCCTTAAAACAAGTCAAAATGAGGCTCAGTATTGTGTGGCCTCCACGTGCCTGTATGACCTCCCTACAACGCCTGGGCATGCTCCTGTTGAGAAGACGGATGGTCTTCTGAGGGTTCTCCTCCCAGACCTGGACTAAAGCATCCGCCAACTCCTGGACAGTCTGTGGTGCAACGTGACGTTGGTGGATGGACCGAGACATGATGTCCCAGATGTGCTCAATCGGATTCAGGTCTGGGGAACGGGCAGGCCAGTCCATAGCTTCAATGTCTTCATCTTGCAGGAACTGCTGACACACTCCAGCCACATAAGGTCTAGCACTGTCCTGCAGTAGGAGGAACCCAGGGCCAACCACACCAGCATATGGTCTCACAAGGGGTCTGAGGATCTCATCTCGGTACCTAATGGCAGTCAGGCTACCTCTGGCGAGCACATGCAAAGAAATGCCACCCCACACCAGCACTGAAACACTGCCAAACCGGTCATGCTGAAGGATGTTGCAGGCAGCAGATCGCTCTCCACGGTGTCTCCAGACTCTGTCAGGTCTGTCACATGTGCTCAGTGTGAACCTGCTTTCATCTGTGAAGAGCACAGGGCGTCAGTGGCGAATTTGCCAATCCTGGTGTTCTCTGGCAAATGCCAAGCGTCCTACACAGTGTTGGGCTGTGAGCACAACCCTCATTTGTGGACGTCGGGCCCTCATACCATCCTCATGGAGTCAGTTTCTAACCGTTTGTGCAGACACTTGCACATTTGTGGCTTGCTGGAGGTCATTTTGCAGGGCTCTGGCAGTGCTCCTCCTGTTCCTCCTTGCACAAAGGCGGAGGTAGAGGTCCTGCTGCTGGGTTGTTGCCCTCCTACGGCCTCCTCCACATCTCCTGGTGTACTGGCCTGTCTTCTGGTAGCGCCTCCAGGCTCTGGACACTACGCTGACAGACACAGCTAAACTTCTTGCCACAGCTCGCATTGATGTGCCATCCTGGATGAGCTGCACTACCTGAGCCACTTGTGTGGGTTGTAGAGTCCGTCTCATGCTACCACGAGTGTGAAAGCACCACCAACATTCAAAAGTGACCAAAACATCAGCCAGAAAGCATAGGTACTGAGAAGTGTACTGTGGTCCCCACCCTTCAGAACCACTCCTTCACTGAGTGTGTCTTGCTAATCGCCAAAGATTTCCCCCTGTTTTGTGTATTCCATTTGGACAACAGCATGTGAAATTGATTGTCAATCAGTGTTGCTTCCTAAGGGGACAGTTTGATTTCATAGAAGTTTGATTTATTTGGAGTTATATTGTGTTATTTAAGTGTTCCCTTTATTCTTTTGAGCAGTATATATATATATATATATATATATATATATATATGAGCAATAATTTTGTTTGCAAATGAATCCGGAGAGTTCAGTTAAATATTCTACGCATAAATATTCTCTATTCTACCCTAACCCAGGGCATGGGTTTTATTCTTCAGAAACTTTTGCAGGAAACCAGTAAAAAGTGCAAAAAACAAACATTATAATACAGACCGCTGTGTGCTTCCTACATCGAAATATGCATGATGACATTGGAGGATGAAACTATCACGTCGTTTTTTTGCACCCCAATGCCAACTGGAAGTGATGTCATTTCCCGAGAGTTGCTTTTCTTCTGCGGTACGCTTTGTTCGCGTTTCCGCTTTCGTCTTGTCTCATCTTTTAGTATTTATTGCTCTTTTACAAACACACACCGCAGATACTCAACATACACTTACACACCCCGCATACATTTATGGAGCTGCAAAAAGCAGGATGCGCCAAATGGTATTTTACTTTGCTCGAAGTTTGGAGCTTTTTACAGCACCGGATGAAGGTTCTCTCCACTTATCTGGTCTGGATTTGGCTGAAAATGGAGATGAATTGATTTTATTGACGGGATAGATCCTTCCCATGAAATGTATGTATGTGTTTATGAAATATTACTTGTTTCTAAGTTAGAGAAAACTAAAGAAAAAAAACAATTGAAAGAATTTCACAGTGTTACGCATCATCATTATATTATGCAGGTTATGGACACATCTATTACACTGTAACTTTATTCGGTGTAAAGTCTTGATGATTAGGAGGAGGAAGAATAGACCTCCTGCAGCCCTGAGGCACCCAGTGCTCTAGAGTGAGGCAGAGGAAACAGTCGTTCTACTGGCATGCAAGTAATCGTAGGCAGAAACTGTCACAAGGCCTATGACAGCTCCACTGGTCAAATTGAAAGCCAATGTTTGACTGTGCCTGTGACTGCACTATTGTAGATAGTTTTTCGTAAATAGTGTTTTGATGTTCATGTTGTCTTTTTGCATTCAGCTTCTTTGTGTCTTAATAAAAAATATAATTTGAATTTGTAATCATCTCTACAGTTTCAGCACAATCACAAATGATAATATTGTTTGTTGCACTTTTTATTGTTTGAAGAAGGTCTTATGAACATATACGTGTGCTCATAGGTATCGGGCACACAGATTTGATTGCACTACTAGAATATTTAATTTTGATGTACATATTATCTTTCCTCAAATTGTTCACAATGTACTTTGTATTTCTGTGTTTATGAAAATTTGTGTATTTCAAATATGAAGTAGTGGACACACTTCACATAAATTTTCTGATGTTTGAAAGGGTTTTGTGCAACGTTTTTACATTACAATTTTTGAGAGACAGCGATGATATTTCTGTATTTAGGAAACTGTGTAAAAACAACAATTTTCATTTTTCTGTTGGTCAATTGCACTTTTTAGAAATGTATTTATGTAATTTGGACTTATAAACAAATTAATAAAATTTGGAAGTAAGAGTTGTATCGATGTCTAGCAAGTTGAAATGCTTCAAGAAATGGTTCTACAGCATTCATAAATGTAAAAATATTCTCTGCCAAACTTGTTCTACAGTAGGTCATAAAAAGTTAAAGCATCAAACAGTTCCTGCCTGACGTCTATGAAAGCCCCACAGGGCCCCTGATGCAGTGACAGCTCTATTTTTCTTGGTGTTCTGTTGTTTACCAAGGCAATGTTAATATTGTATGGGCCCTTGTGGACAACTTAAAGTGCTTTCCAGCTGTCACTTAGAGGAACACCTGGGCCTTAAGTCACTATAGTAGTCTCACCCAACTCCCACTTAAATGAAGTGAGCAGGACATACTCTCAAACTTACACTTTCTGTAAATGCAAGTCTTCCATTAAATTCATCACCTAGATAGCTTTACTCAGGTTTGACACATTCTCTTTCATGATAACTGAAAAAATAGAAACAAGTCTGAACCTTTCAATAATAATCAAGCATTATTTAAATTACTTACACATATTCCACCTTTGCTAATTATTGAAATGAATTTTTCTTTCCACAATTTTCCACGATTAGGTTTGTGGAATAAACCCACCTAATTTTGTGCCCATACTGTCAAAAACTACCAATAGCAATACATTTTATAGGAAAAGGATTTTATAGGAAAAGCAAACGCAGGAAAAGCTTTTTTTTGCCTTCCATGCCCCTTCCAGTTCCTGAGTATCATATCTGTTTTCTATTTGTAAGACTATTTTTGTAAGTTCCCTTCATTTTATTGTTACAGCATTCTACTTCACCACAGTTCTGTTCTGCACTTGAATCCTTCTATGAAAACAATGACATTGTAATATTCAGCTTTTTCTAGGACCTCAATGGAGATTAAACACAGTAACATGTAGACATTTTTGCCCCCTCACAAGGGCCCCCATCTCACGCTCCGCGCCTTCCCCCCCACTTCTTGCACTCCTGTTCGTCGGCATCCCCCCGGTCATCCTTCTCCCTCCATGCTCCTGCTAATCTTTTCCCTTCTTCTCCTTCTCCTCTTCGTCCTCATCCTCATCATCATCATCCTCCTGCTGCTGCTGCTACACCTCGTCATACCGCTCGTCCTAGTTCTTCTCCTACTCTGGCTCCTCGCACTCCTGTTCGTTGTGGTCCCAGGCCGTCCTCCCAGTTGTCCTCGCTCTCATTCCCCCTCCCTCTTCTTCTTATCCTCCTTCTACAGTCCCTTGTACTTCTCTTCGTCATTCCGGTCTTCCTCGTCATCCTCCTGCTCATCTTTTCCCTTCTCCTTCTCCTCTTCGTTTTCATCCTCCTCATCTCCTGCTGCTGCTACACCTCGTGGTACCGCTCATCCTTGTCTGCATCCCCATCCTTCTCCTACTCTGTCTCCTCGCAGTCCCGTTCGTCATCGTTGACTAAAAACACTTATTAAAAGGCTGAAAAAGGTCTTTAGTCTTACACAATCGATAAAAACATGGAAAACATTTTCAGACAGACCACAGAGAGGACATTCGTTTTAAACACCCTGATTAATGACCGATAAAAATATGTTCGTGGCAATGGCACCGTGCAAAATCCTCCATTGGAGATAAACAGTTCATTTCTTTAATGGAGGCTTGTATAAAGTCCTCCACTGGGTTGCTCTTCCTGCAAGTCATTTTGTCCAGACACAAATGGCTCTGTTTTGACGTTGTCTTTGGTTCATTATTTTCATGCAGTTTTCTGGTCCATATTAAATAAAACCATTTTCTGTGGGTCCAGGCTAGAAAGCAAAGGTCCATTTTGTTCCGTGAAGCCAGGATCCAGGTGAAGACCAGGAAAGGAGTCCGTTGAATTTGGATAACTTTTTCTCTCACAGTAAGCTCGGAGGACACTCTTCTTCTTGGCCGATAGCTTTCCTACCAAGAGTCTAGGAAGCACCGCACCAGCAGCGGAACCTGTGGCCTCAACATTGGAGAGGGATGGTCCTGTAGTCTCCACCAGTTGTCTCACAGTTGTCATCTTGGATCTGTGCAGTGCCTCCGACAGTCCTGGTCCTTCGCTACCACACACGTCCAGAATCGACCCACAGATTAAAGGCTCTTGTAAAAGCCAGTGCAGAGAGTTAGACATTTGGGATTGTCTTGGTTAAACAGGGCACATGACTTAAAAACACCCTAATAAAACTTAGGTATCCCCCTTAACTTTAAAAGATTAACACGTGTTAAAAACAGAGCAGGATCCAGCCCGAGGTTGTTTACAAGTCTAAAAATGCAGCTGGCTACGTCCCTCCACACTAAATCAGGAGGACCTGCCAGGTATTTCTGAACAAAGCGCAATCTAAAAGCAGATGTCCAGGTGGGCAAGGCCCTGGCCCCCCTCTTCCCGGGTTTAAAAACAACACAGACTGTGGCAACCAATGAAACCTGTTTCAAAAGAAATTGATCATTTTTGCATGTATGGTTGCCAGCAATCCGGATGGTGGGTCCAGATAAGAAAGTTTGTGCCACAGCTGTGATGCTACAAGGTTATTTAAAACCAATACTCTTCCGCTACAACACATCTGGGAATGTAATCATCTCCACTTTGCCAGCTTGCTTTCAACTTTTTGTTCCATGTTTTCCCAGTTCCTTTTTTCAGTGTTTTCATCCCCTAAAAACAAACCGAGATATTTAAAACCACTTCTTTTCTATAAAAAGCCTTGAGGAAGAACCGGGAGCCCTTCACACCATTCAACCACGGCTATGGCTTCGCTTTTTCCCCAGTTCACTCTTGCAGCAGGTAAAACAGAAAACTTGTTGGTTATCTTGGTCACTTTTTTGGCATCCTACTGATTTCTGGTAAAAACAACATCATCATCAGCATAGGCAGCTACAATCACTTTTGCTATTAAAACCAGGCAAAACCAAACCATGAACATTGGAACGTATATTTTGAAGCAGGGGTTCCGGGGAGAGCGTGTAGAGCATACCGGACAGTGCACAGCCTTGTCAAACACCTCTATGCACCCTAAAAGGAGCACACAGACAACTATTAATCTTTAGCATGCTCTCAATTCCACTGTACATCACCTGAATTTTGGTAAGTCTGGTCCCAGTGGATAACCTGCTCCATAGCTTCTCTCAACTGAGTTGCCAGGGCTTTAGAGAGGATCTTGTAATCGGTGCAGAGGACAGACACAGGGCGACAGTTTTTAATGTCCTGCAGGTTTCCTTTTTTGGGCAGGAGGGTGATAACCGCCCTGCGGCACGAAAGCAGGAGTGAACCAGTGGCCAGACTTTCATTGTAGACATCCAGCAGATCTTCTGCTAGGATGTCCCAGTAAGCTTTGTAAAACTCCACACTGAGTCCATCGATCCCAGGAGCCTTCTGGCCCTGCATGCTCAGAAGGGCTGTGTGGAGCTCATGTACCCCCAAGGGACACTCTAGCTGCTTGTTGGTCTTCTCAGAGACCTTGGGTAGCCCGTTACAGAACTCCCCAAGGAGCTCCTCGTTCTCACTGTACTCACTCTCAAACAGAGAGGAGTAAAACTCCACAGCCCTCCACCTAATCTGGCCTGGTTCACTCAGCTGCTGTCCTGAGTCAGACATAGGAGAGTGGGTCACCTTCCTCTGCCCATGTTTCCTCTTCAAGCTGAAAAAGAAACTAGAGGGAGAATCCATCTCTCTAAAACTAGCCTTTTGGATTTGAGAGCTTCAATGTGCTCTTGATTTCCTGAGGACTCACTTAGATGTTCTAGGTCCACTATGGTCATCTCCAGATCTCTAATAGATCTGGTGATGTCACGATTGACATTAAGGGTGTGCTGCTGACAAAGTAGTTTTATTTGAACTTTTCCATGGTCCCACCCCTGCCTTAGACAAGTAAAATCATGTTTTCTTCGTCTAAAAACAGCCCAAAATTACTTAAAGCCTCTCTAAAACTGCGATCATGGGTTAAAGCCAGATTAAAATGCCAGTAGGCGCTTTTGGGTAAAATGCTTCTGATAAAAACACTACCCAAAAGCATTGAGTGGTCTGTAAAAGCTAATCGTAAAATCTGGCATGTTTTAAAAACATTAAAATGGTGCTTAAAACAATAAAACCGATCAAGGCGACCTAAAAAGATGTGGTTCTCTTTAATGTGGGACCATGTGTACTGTCTGGAGCCTGGATGAGGCTCTGCATGATTGCCGTCTAAAAACTAATTTCCGTACAATTAAAATCCCCACATAAAAATACACAATCTTCCGACCTGCAATCTCCCAACCTTTCCCCAATTTTCTCTAAAAAACGTTTCCTCTCTGCACCTACTTTAGGACCACAGCCATTAATAAAAACCATGCTAAGATGGTCAAACTCTGCCTTAACTAAAAGACACCTTCCTTGGACGATATGTTGTACTTCAAAAGAGTTTGGGGTGAAAGTCTTAGAAAAGAGTAGGCTCACCCCAGAATTCTGGGAGCTTCCGTGACTAAAAATGGATTCCCCCTTCCACTCTCAGCACCAGTCCACGTCATTATTAAAGTCACTATGGGTATCTTGTAAAAGTAACACATCGGTTCTTTTATGCAGTGCCATTTGATATATCATGGTGCGTTTTACAGCCTCCCTAGCTCCATTTAAATTTAAAGAAGCTAATTTGAAAATATTTATGTTAGGTATAAGACTAAAACCAGCACCACAACAAAACACACAATAAGAGAAATAAAAATCTGATGCACATCATTATATTCAAAATTGTTTTCCCACTTTCCCCATTATCTTTTTTAGTCCAAAAACCTCCTGATCAGAAAAAAAAAACATATTCATCCTTTCTTCTAATGTAATACCTAATATAATAATACAGACGAATAAAAGGTCTTTAAACAACATTTCAACCTTTATGCCTCTTAAACCTTTGGTCTGCTGAAGAAACTTTTTTTTTTTAGCCGTGTCCTGTCCGGCAGAGTAGTGCTCAGAATTGATGTCTGAGTGCCAAGAAAAAGCCCAACAGATTTACTTTCACAAGTGGAGCATTACAGCTAACACTTTAAAGCTCTGCTTGATATTTATAAAAAGAAACTTTATTAGAAACTGCTGAGAGAAGGGGAAAAGAATGGAGGAAGGATGAAGAGAATACAAGATAACACCCTGCTTGCCTCTACACCTGCAGAAATGTTAATATTACCATGGTACTTATCAATGCAAGATGTATTTAGTGGTAAATGCGGCTAAATATAGAACATTTGTGTATCTGTTAACACCTGAATCTAAACACCTGTGGGTCTGAGTGCGATTGTGTATACAAGGTTTCTCCATAAAAATATGCAATAGTGGGTTTCTCCATAAAAATATGCAATAGTGAGTGTGAGGAGCCACAGACCTGTCCCCCTAGACCTGCGACAGATACGGAGGAGATTCAAGCCACAGACATCCAAATGCCCCCCAGAGCAAAGGAGCCCCAGGTGAACCACCACAGGGACTACTGCAACCCCCCCAGAGAAGAGCAGGGGAGAGTCCCAGGGGAACCATCCAGCAGACTGCAGAAGCCTCAGGAAGCTGCAGTGATGAGCCCACAGGCCCCGTCGGCAGCCGTCTACGCCCGAGCAGATCCAGCCATGGACCCAGAGACCCGAGACCCCGGGACACATCACTCCCCAAGCTGAGGCCTGACAGAGCCGAGGGGTCCAGGACCCGGCAAGCAGCCACAGGGAGTGAGCCAGCACACACCAAAGCCCACAGCCCTGGATACCAGGAACCACAAGTACCCCGGCGGGCAGAGACACACTGCCAAGCCCCCCTAGCCATTTGGCCAGCAGCCCCACCCTATCAGTTCGTGAGAGGGAAACATGCACTAGCTGGGTAATCGTGCCGGGCTGGCTCCAACCGCTCCAGGCCAAGCACATCCCACCAGCCACCCCAGTGCAGGCACAAGATATGCTCCACCACCCCACCCACCCGACCGCACACAGCAGCCTGGCGCCTGGCCAGGGGCCAGAGCCATTGAAGGAAGCACTGGAGGAAGGCCATCACAGCATGCCAAGGACCAGGCACCCCGCCAACCCCACACCCAAACCCTGGAGGTGCACCAGAATAGCGGCCACCCACCCTCCTGCACTGCACACCTCACAGCACCAAGCAGGCCAGCCAGCCCCTCCACCAAAGCGAAGCCACATCTCAATCAACACTGCACACTGCCCTGCCAAGACCCCCTCGCTGGAGCCCAGCGCCCCCCCAACCGACAGCCTGGGCACCAAAGCCAGGAACCAAGATCCAAGGGAATCCAAGCGATCCAGAGAGAGCCAAAAAGCCAGCCTCAGCACCAGACAACCCCCAAGAACCGAACCCCAACCCCCAGCCCAGATCCCTCCCCCGGCCTCCGATCCCAGACTGCAAACAGCAAATGGGGGTGTGAAAAGACCCCAAGCCTACCTCCGCCCGCTCAAATGTGGTGTTGATGCGTGTTGTTGTAGTGTGCATTTAAAAAGAAAAACAGGTGGGAAGGTGGGTCTGCCCCACCCACCTCACCCAAAACCCTCAATGTCTACATGCAACTTAACCCATAGAGGTGAGCGCAGGCACTAGAGGTTAGGGTAAAAAAATACCATCCCTCTTGATGCCATGGAGAGCACCCACACCCAAGGCCCTGCATTTGAATGCCATGAAAATGCTATAAATGAGTGTCTAAGTTGTACAGTAAAATTTGGGCACATGCTGCCATGGGACCGCAGTGATGGAAAACCCTTGCGGCATTCCAATGATGCACCTGCACCCCAAGGCCCTACATGAGTGGTAGTGTGATATAGTGGGCAGAGGGAGGTAAGGACTGGGGGGGCAAAATCCCCCCCCCAGGGGGGGCCTTCATGGGCCTGCTGCTCCTGGCCAGCGTGTTTCGCTCTCGGACAGAGTCTGCAGCCAGCCTGTGAAACGCAGAGAGCAGATGGGCAATCTTCGTGGCCTCCATGCTGCTCAAGCGCTTTTGGCAATGCGTTGCACAAGCACCGGGATAAGAACCCTCTGGTCCTGCTCCACTACAATGCCAACAAGGGAGGAGTGGACAACCTCAACAAGCTCCTCGCCACCTACAGCTGTCATAGGATGACGCGCTGCTGGACAGTGGCCGTGTTTCACAACATCCTCGATGTGTCCGCCTACAACGCCTTCCTGCTCTGCCGGGGGACGAATCCCGGGTGGATGTCTCAGACGAGGACATGATGAAGCTGTTCCTCGAGCAGCTCAGCAGGGCACTGGTCACTCCGCTGGTGAAGCGCAGGACCCGCATACCCCGCGGACGCTTCTTAGGACAGCTGGTCAGGGAGGCACATGAATGCTGGTCCCTCGTGTCTAGGGGACAGTCCACTCGGCAGGCGGTCGTGGTTGTGGAGGGGAGTCTGCGGCGGAGGAGGACAAGCAGGAGGAGGCCGAAGAGGATGAAGAGGAATTCGAAGAGGTCGAAGGAGAGAACGCCGAGGAGAAAAAGAGAAAAAGGAAGAGATCCCGCTTGTGCCCCCGCAGCAAGGATCGCAGGACCAGCTTGTTCTGCTGGCTCTGTCACGAGTGCCATCTCAATGCCTTGTACCATGTAACATGTTTAGGTGACATTGCATGTAAATTTAGTTTTTAAATAAATAAATAAATGATGAATAAAAAAACAGCAGACCTTGCCTACAAGGTTTTTTTATTGAAGGAACATGCACTTTGTGGCATAATGTGCAATGTTACAGGCAAGAGTTTTACGTAGCGGTTGAGTACACCTCGACAAACCGGCCGGAGGTACTAGTCGTGCGTCCGTCCGTCCGTCTGGGGTGACAGTTGAGTCACGTAGAGATGCATGTTCGGGGGAGGTAGGCGGTATCATCGCTCTTTATGGAGGATATAAGGAAGGAGATGGATAGCCAACCATCCATCCATTCACCTACTTTTATCACCTCCTCTGCAGTTGCAAACTTTTACCGGAGCGTCAGCATACTTTGACATCTACCATGAGCGAGAACGAGGTAGGGAGAATAGTCAATGGCCACGTCATCATGTTGGTGGACGAGAGCCTGTGGTTCTACAAAATGAAAAGGGAAAACTTCCGCTGTCTGGGGAGAACCGAGAACGCGCCGACCCGTACTGGTGGGCCTACCTACTCTCGGATGGAAAGGTTCATATGCATCCGATGGTCGACGTCTTTTGACATCAAACGGTGTCGACCTCCATCTCACTTCGGGTGAGGTGCTAACAAGATTCTTTCTGTTGGCGTGTTACACGAAATCAACTTAGACGACTGTTACTCCATTCAAAGGGTCTTAAAGGCCATTTTCCACTCATCCCCCTGGCGGATTCTGACTAGGTGGTAGGCATTTCTGAGATCCAACTTAGTGAAGACAGTTGATCCATGAACTGGTTCAAAGGCAGAAGTAATAAGAGGGAGAGGATACTTATTTTTAACGGTGATCTGGTTTAAGCCCCTATAATCTATGCAAGGATGGAGAGACCCATTTTTCTTTCCTACAAAGAAAAATCCAGCTCCCAGAGGAGAAGAGGAGTGGCGAATTATACCTGCCGTTAGAGACTCGTTAATATACTTCTCCATAGCTCGTTGTTCGGCTTTCAAGATCTTATAAAGCCTACTAGAAGGTAGAGGGGCCCCTTGAAGTAGGTCTTAGCACAATCGTATGGTCTGTGAGGAGGCAAAAAGAGGGCTTTGGTCTTACTAAAAACCTGCTTCAGGTCATGATACTCGGAGGGAACTTGCGAGAGATCTGGATAATCATCCTCCTCACTACCAAAGTCAGGATAGTTTAGAGAAACCGCTGAGTGTTCTGTCATGGTTCTAGGTACGGATCTGGCCCACATGCAGAAAACACTCAGGAGAATCTTACAGATTTTAAAAGGTTTATTTTCACAGGGGAAGTAATGGCGAGAGAACCAGGGCCGGAGATCACCAACTGTACAGAGACGGGGAGAACAGGTAAGTCCAGAGTGAAGATATGACTATTGTACTCGATGGTCTGGGTTGCTTACTGGAGGAGATGACTGAACTGCCAGGGAAAAAAGAGATGTGGAGTCTGGGAGCTCAGGACTGGAGATGACTTAGCAGGTGGGTTATCCAAGGCGGGAGGTTCCCAGGGAGTCCTGTCCAGCTCAGTCCGAGATGTGTAAGATGGTAGTGTGGAGCGCCGCGTGAAGGTACTTGCATGGGAGCAGGTTGGAGGGTGAACAGGTTTCGCTTATGTTTTGGTCCGGCTGATCGTGGAGTCATGAAGCTGCCAGCTTGAAGTTTATCCGAAGAGGGTAACTGGAGACTTGAACCTTGATCCTGAAGACTCCTTGTCCAAGGGTCAGGAAACTCACTTAATCCAGAAGTCAGGAAACAAACTGGAAACGAAGCCAGGGCTTGAAATCAACCTGAGAAGGAGGATGTATGAAGGTTAGTTGAGGCTCAGAGAAAGCACAAAGCACTAAGCAGAGATCTGGTGAGAGTCTGTTACAACTGTTGGCCAACACTCAGGCGGTGAATTGCTGGCAGCCTCCTGCTTAAATCTCACAGTAGCAATCAGCAGGATATGGAACACCTGTTACCTCTGCACCCATGAGCTCCGACGCCACCTATGGACTGAGCAAAGTAAATAGCAGGCAAGAAAAAACAGAAAACAAACAGAAACTCCCAGACCCCGACAGGCTTCATATTGTGTCATTTCACACTCACACTCAAACACAAGCACACAAACACACAAACACACACACACACAGGGGTATTACTACAAGGTTCGTTATTCAATTCAGTTTATTTACATAGCACCAATTCACAACACATGTTGTCTCAAGGCACTTCACAAAAGTCAGGTACATACATTCCAGTTAATCCTAACCAGTGAACAGTGCAATCAGATTCAGTTATTTATTCAAATTGGATTAAGTTTTTCTGTCTAAGGAAACCCAGCAGATTGCATAGAGTCAGAGACTTGTAGCAGTCAGTCCTCCTGGATGAGTATGTAGAGACAGTAGACAGTCCCTAGCGTTGACTTTACGGCAATCTCTCATACTGAGCATGCATGTATATTCTGTAGGGATCAGGGGAACAGCGCTAGGCTGGTTTAAATCTTATTTGTCTGACAGATTCCAGTTTGTTCATGTAAATAAAATCACCTTTTAAAATCCGGGATAATTGTGGAGTACCAAGGGTTCAGTACTTGGGCCACATGTCTTTACTATTATATGCTTCCAATAGTACAAATTTTCAGGCGATGGAAAATTTTCACGTTATCAGAAATGCTTTTACACCATAAATTGAGAGCCCAACCAGTTAGATAGACCACAAGCATGTCTTTAAGACATAAAAAACTGGGTGACTTTAAAAAACGTGCTTCTAAAATTTAGACAAACGAAATTGTTGTCTTTGGACCGGGGTCTTTTAAAAAAAAAAATGCTCAGTCAATCACCTAACCCGGGTGGGATTTAATTGACCCAAGTAAAAAAGTTCAATCAATTTAAAATTTAATTAAAATTTAGTTTATTGTATAGCGCTAAATTTACAACACATGTCGTTCAAGGCACTTCACAAAGTCAGGTACATACATTCCAATTTAACCCAATCTGAAAGTGCTGTCAGATCATTATTTATTCAAATTGGAAAAAGTTTTTCGTCTAGGAACCCCACGATTGCATCCATCAGTGACTTGCAGATTTCCTCCCCCCAGAGAGCATGTACAGAAAGTGGACGTCACTGGGGGTGGGCTTTTCAGAATCCCCCTACAGAGCATGCATGTAGCGACGTGGAGAGGGAAAAATCCCTTTTAAAAGGAAGAAACCCCAGCAGAAACCAGGCCAGTGTGAGCGGCCCCCCGCCAGACTGACTGGGGGTTAGAGAGAAAAAGAGCGAGAACAAAGAGAACACAGAAGCACTTTCCGGAGTACTTTTTGGGGGAAGGAAAAATAAAGTCAATGGGGTAGCTCCCTTTGTCGTTTTACCCCAAAAGAAAGAAAAGATAAACTTAGCCAGTTTTCGAGGTTAGGTCTGACAGGGGAGCACATAGTACAGTAAAAGTCATAAATTGCCATGTCTGGGAAGAAAAAGGGGTTAAACACTGAAAGATGGGGGCCATGTGGATCATCGAGGGGTGAGCATTAAGTGTTGCCAGCTGAACTTGGAGATCCCCCTCTCCAACAGTTGCACGGGTAGACCAGGCAGGCCAGGTGAGCTTCTGGGAAAGAGAAAAGAGAGAAAAAGTTAAAAGTAAATAACACAAATAACGCAAAATTGGAGAGTATGTGAGAATTAGAAAGGGGTGAAATGTCATTATGTCCCCCCGCCTAAAAGCCTTTTAGCGATAACTAGGGAAGACGGGAAAACCCCAAGCCCTCGTGTCGTCTTCCGTTTTCCCCGGGGGCCCGGGGTCGCGGGGGGCAGCAGACTAAGCAAGAACCCAAACGTCCCTCCCCCCCAGACACCCCCTCTGCCCCCCGGGGGGGAGCCCAAGGCGTTCCCACAGTCCCCCCCATTAGCGCAGGCCACATGTCCGTCTGTCGATTCCGCTCCTTTTCCCCTCACTCGTAAAACAAGACCCGAGAACTTAAACTTTTTCCCCATTGGGGGGAACTCTCCTCCAACCCTGAAGAGGAAAAGCCCCTTTTCCCGGTCGAGTACCGGGCCTCTGATTTGGAGGAGGGATCTTAAATCCCAGCTGCTTTCCACCCCGGCTGCGAACTGCCCCAGCGCATGCGGGTAGGTTTGGCTAAGGGGCCACAAGCCAAATATCTGCAAAAAAAGAGACAAAAATCCACGGGTCCCCAAACCAACCCCCTCCGGCCCTTGGCTGTGTCTAGAAATCCTGTCCATAAAAGTTTAAACAGGACCGGTGACAAAGGGCAGCCCTGCCGGAGTCCAACATGCACCGGGAACAGGTCCGATTAGTGCCGGCAATGCGGACCAAACTCCTGCTCCGCTCCTACAGTGACCGGATGGCCCCCAATAAAGGGCACCCGATCCCATACCCCTGGAGCCCCCCCCAAGGGCATCACGAGGGACACAGTCGAATGCTTTTCCCAGGTCCACAAAACACATGTGGACCGGTTGGGCAAACTCCCAGAACCCTCGAGTACCCTGTGGAGGGTATAGAGCTGGTCCAGTGTTCCACGGCCAGGACGAAAAAAACCACACTGCTCCTCCTGAAGCTGAGGGGTTTACTATCTGCCGGATTCTCCTCTCCAATACCCTGGCGTAGGCCTTACCAGGGGGGCGAGGAGTGGGATCCCCTGTAGTTTTGGGAAAAACCAACCCCGGGTCACCCTTCTTATGAAGGGGGACCACCACCCCAGTCTGCCAGTCCAGAGGCACTGTCCCTGACCGCCACGCAATGTTGAAGAGGCGTGTCAACCATGACAGCCCTACAACATCGAGAGATTGGAGGTACTCAGGGCAGATCTCATCCACGCCCAAAGCCTTGCCACTGCGGAGCTTTTTAACTACCTCGGTGACTTCAGCCTGGGTGATGAAAGAGTCCAACCCTGAGTCCCCAGCCTCTGCTCCCACCAGGGAATGCGTGATGGCAGGATTGAGGAGATCCTCGAAGTACTCCTTCGACCGCCCGATAATGTCCTCAGTCGAGGTCAGCAGCTTCCCACCCCCACTATAAACAGTGTTGGCGAAGCACTGCTTCCCCCTCCTGAGGCGCCGGACGGTTTGCCAGAATCGCTTCGAGGCCAACCGGTAGTCTTTCTACATGGCCTCACCGAACTCCTCCCAGGCCCGTTTTTGCCTCTGCCACAGCCCGGGCCGCACTACGCTTGGCCTCACTGTACCCGTCACCCCCTCAGGAGTCCCCACAAGGCAACCACAGCCGATAGGACTCCTTCTTCAGCTTGACAGCATCCCTTTGCCGATGTCCCCACTGGGTTGGGGTTTGCCGCCGCAACAGGGACCGCAGACCTTAAAGCCCCAGCTACGGGAGCAGCATCGCAATAGATGCAGAGAACATGGTCCACTCGGACTCTAAGTCTCCAACTCCCCCCGGAATCTGGTCAAAGCTCTCCCGGGGGGTGGGGGAGTTGAATACATCCCTGACTGAGTGCTCCGCCAGAAGTTCCCAGCAGACCCTCACCATGCGTGGGGCCTGCCAAGTCTGTCCAGCTTTTTTTCCCTTCTCTAGCGGATCCCAACTCACCCAGGTGGTGATCAGGGGACAGCTCTACCCCTCTCTTCACCCGAGTGTCCAAAACATGCGACCAAAGGTCTGATGATACGACAACAAAGTCGATCATTGACCTCCTGCCTAGGGTGTCCTGGTGCCAAGTGCACTGGTGGACCCCTTATGTTTGAACATGGTGTTCATTATGGACAGTCCATGACTAGCACAGAAGTCCAATAACAAAGCACCACTGGGATTCAGATCGGGGAGGCCATTCCTCTCGATCACGCCCCTCCAGGTGTCACTGCCATTTCCCACATGGGCGTTGAAGTCCCCCAGCAGAATAATGGAGTCCCCGGGAGGGGCATTATCCAGC
Source organism: Crenichthys baileyi (assembly GCA_036173005.1). Taxonomy (NCBI): domain Eukaryota; kingdom Metazoa; phylum Chordata; class Actinopteri; order Cyprinodontiformes; family Goodeidae; genus Crenichthys; species Crenichthys baileyi. The sequence goes on from JAHHUM010002883.1 coordinate 490,397, forward strand.
AACCCCGACAGGGACACCATGAAGGCTGGGTACTCCACACTACCGCTCGGCCCGTAGGCCGAAACGACAGTCAGAGACCTATCCCCAACACGAAGGCGCAGGGATGCGACCCTCTCATCCACGGGGTTAAACCCCAACACGAACGGCTGAGCTGGTGGACAACAAGCAAACCCACACCAGCCCACGCCTCTCACCGTGGGCCACTCCAGAGTAGAAGAGAGTCCAGCCCCTCTCAAGGAGATGGGTTCCAGAGCCTACGCTGTGTATGGAGGTTAGCCCGACTATTTCTAGGCATTATCTCTCAACCTACCCTACATGCTCAGGCTCCTTCCCCCCCAGTGAGGTGACATTCCACGTCCCTAGAGCCAGCCTACCCATCCGGGGATCGGGCATCCAGGGATCGGGCCGCCGAGGTCTCCGGCTTCGTCCGCCACCCACTCCTCTTTGCACTGGTCTCTCACGGTTCCCCCTGCAGGTGGTGGGCCCACTGGGGGATGGCCTCGCGTCTTTCGTTCAGACTTGGCCCGGTCGAGTCCTGCGAGGAGCAACCCGGCCACTAGGCGCTCTCCGACGAGTCCCGACCCCAGCACTGGCTCCAGGGTGGGACCCCGGCTCCGCCGTACCGGGCGACGTCACGTGCCTCGATATATTAGTCGTCATGAAGGATTCTTGAACCTAAGCCACTCTAATTATAAGCTTTATCAAAAAGGAAAGTTTTAAGCCTAGCCTTAAAAGTAGACAGTTTGTCCATCTGGAGCCCACTGATGGCCATTGTTATACTAAAAACTACAACGATTGGGATACCTCTCTCTGTCAGATTGACCATAACCATTGGAAAAGAGAGGGGGTCATACAGGTAGCAGAAATGGAGGGTGTGTTTGCACCTCAACCATAACTGAGCCGGTTTGGGCTAAACCTGACTCCCCCTTACTCCATCCAAGAGGGAGGGAAGAAGACAGAGGTAAAAAATAAGGAAGATAGCTCAGGATAACCTAAGCCACTCTAACTATAACCTTTATCAAAAAGGAAAGTTTTAAGCCTAGCCTTGAAAGTAGACATGGTGTCTGCCTCATGGACTAAAATTGGGAACTGGTTCCACAGGAGAGGAGCCTGATAACTAAAAGATCTGCCTCCCATTCTACTTCTAGAGACTCTAGGAACCACCAGTAAACCTGCAGTCTGAGAACGAAGTGCCCTGTTAGGAACATATGGAACAATCAGATCTCTGATGTATGATGGAGCTAGATCACTAAGGGCTTTATATGTGAGGAGGAGAATTTTAAATTCTATTCTGGATTTAACAGGGAGCCAATGAAGGGAAGCTAAAGTAGGGGAAATATGATCTCTTTTTAATTTTTATCAAAACTCTTGCTGTCGTATTTTGAATCAGCTGAAGGCTTTTAACTCCATTTTGTGGACATCCTGATAGTAACGAATTACAATAGTCCAGCCTTGAAGTAAAAAATGCATGGACTAGTTTTTCAGCGTCACTCCTGCATAGGATATTTCTAATTTTGGCAATGTTTCAGAGGTGAAAGAAGGAAATCCAAGAAACCTGTTTAATATGGAAGTTAAATGACATGTCCTGGTCAAAAATAACACCAAGGTTTTTTACTTTATTACCGGAGGTCAATTTAATGCCATCCAGGTTAAGCGATTGAGTAAGCAGTTTCTTTTTTAAAGACTCCGGTCCAAAGACAACAACTTCTGTCTTGTCTGAATTTAGAAGCAAAAAATTTGAAGTCATCCAAGTTTTTATGTCTTCAAAACATGCTTGTAGTCTATCTAACTGGTTGGGTTCATCAGGACTTATGGATAAGTAAAGCTGAGTATCATCAGCGTAACAGTGGAAATTTATCCTATGCTGCCTGATAATTTGACCTATTGGAAGCATATATATAGTAAAGAGAATTGGCCCAAGTACTGAACCCTGTGGTACTCCACAATTAACCCTGGAGTTTATAGATGATTGATCATTTACATGAACAAACTGGTATCGGTCAGACAAATCAGATTTAAACCAGCCTAGCGTTGTTCCCCTGATCCCTACAGCATATTCCAGCCTTTCTAAGAGAATATTGTGATCGACTGTATCAAATGCAGCACTGAGATCTAACAGGACAAGTACAGACACAAGTCCATTATCTAAGGCTAGAAGAATATCATTAGTGACTTTCAGCAGAGCTGTTTCAGTGCTATGATGAGCTCGGAAGCCTGACTGAAACTCTTCAAACAGGTCATTGCTGTGTAAATGCTCACACATTTGATTAGCAACTAAGAATAATTTAGATAAGAATGGAAGATTGGATATCGGTCTGTAATTTATTAATTCATCTCGATCAAGCGAAAGTTTCTAAAGCAAAGGTTTAATTACAGCTACCCTTAAAAGCTTGTGGTACATATCCATTTACTAAGGATAGATTAATCATATCTAAAATGGGGCTGGTAATCAGAGGGAACACCTCCTTAAATAATTTGGTTGGGATTAGGTCTAACATACAAGTTGAAGGTTTAGATGAAGCTAATATTTCTGATAACTCAGGAAGCTCCACAGGATCAAAACAGTCCAAACACAGATCAAGTTCTACAGTTACTTCCAATGTTGTCTCACTTGCTGAGGATGAAGTAATCATCTTTGGGAGTATGTCAAAGATTTTCTTTTTAATAGAATCAATTTTATTTTGGAAGAATCCCATAAAGTCATGACTGCTGAGTGCTAAGGGAATGGATGGCTATCTGTGATGGCTCTGTGTAAGTTTAGCAACTATACTAAAGAGAAACCTAGGATTATTCTTGTTCTCTTCTATTAATGATGAGAAATAAGCTGTTCTAGCTTGGTGAAGTGTCTTTTTATACAATAGGCTATTTTTCCAGATTAAGTAGGAATCCTCTAGGTGTGTGGAGTGCCATTTTCTCTCCAATTTTCTAACAATGGGCTTTAAAGTACGCAGCTCTGAATTAAACCAGGGACTCAGCCTCCTATCAATAATTAGCTTCTTTTTTAAGGGGGCCGCATTGTCTAATCCACCACGCAATGATGAAGCAACACTATCAACAAGAGAATTTGTGAAGGGGAAGAAACAAAATTATTGCCCTCCACTGTGTTTTTCTGTGATAATGAGGAAATCAAAAGTGGAACAGATTCTTTAAAGGTTGTTACAGCATTGTCTGATAATGATCTACTATAATGAAATGTTCTTTCAGGTGTGGAGTACTCGGTTAAATTAAACTCAAAGGTTATTAAAAAATGGTCAGACAGCACAGGGTTGTGAGAAAATATTGTTATTGTTCTTTCTTTCTTACTCCATCAACAGGGAGCAAGGCTCCCTCCCTCTTGGATGGAGTAAGGGGGAGTCAGGTTTAGCCCAAACCGGCTCAGTTATGGTTGAGGTGCAAACACACCCTCCATTTCTGCTACCTGTATGGCCCCTTCTGTATGGCCCCTTCTGTATGGCTCCCTTTTCCAATGGTTATAATCAGTCTGACAGAGAGAGGTATCCCAATCCTTGTGGTTTTTAATATAACAATGGCCATCAGTGGGACCCTTTGTGGGGTGCCTTGAGACGACATTGTTGTAAATAAGCGCCGTCTAACTAAATAATCTGAACTGAAACTATCTGTGTAGTTATGCTGCTATAGGCTTAGGCTGCTGGAGGACATAATGACCACTTTCACCCTCTTCGCTACATTCTCACACTACTCTCCAATTTTGCATTATTTGCTGTTATTTCAGCTTTTAACTTTGTTCTCTCTCTTTTCTTTTCCTAGAAGTTACACCTGGCCTGGCTCTGTGTCTACCTGTGACACCTTTCTGGAGAGGGGAATCGTCCGAGCTTCTGCTGGCAACAACTTAATGCTCACCCTCTACCGATGATCCACATGCCCCTGTCTTTTAGTGTTTAACCCTTTCTCTCTCCTAGACATGGCTACTGGCTGAGCTTTTATTGTGACTACCTCTATGTGCTCTCTTTCAGACTCTAACCTTGAAAACTGGCTCAGAGTTTATCTGTTCCTTCTTTCTAGATAAAACGACTAAAGGAGCTACATCCATTAACATTTACTTTTCCTTCCCATAGAAAGTACTCCTGGATCAGTGCTTCTTTGTTCTCTTTGTGTTTTCCCGTCTGTTTTTTCTCTAACCCCCAGTCGGTCGTGGCAGATGGCCGCTCACACTGAGCCTGGTTCTGCTAGAGGTTTCTTCCTGTTAAAAGGGAGTTTTTCCTCTCCACTGTCGCTACATGCATGCTCGGTATGAGGGATTGCTGCAAAGTCAGCGCCAGTGACTGTCCACTGTCTCTACATGCTCATCCGGGAGGAGGGAATGCTGCAAGTCACTGACTGGATGCAATCTGCTGGGTTTCCTTTCCTTAGACAGAAAAACTTTTTATCCAATTTGAATAAATAACTGAATCTGACAGCACTGTTCAATGATTAGGATTAATTGCAATGTATGTACCTGAGTTTTGTGAAATGCCTTGAGACAACATGTGTTGTAAATTGACGCTATATAAATAAATAAACTGAAACTGAAACTGAAGGTGAGGGACCAGACCAGAACTACACGGCAGGACCTAGTCAATGACCTGAAGAGATCTGGGACCACATTCTCAAAGAAGACCATTAGTAACAGAATACGCCGCCATGGATTAAAATCCTGCAGTGCACGCAAGGTTGCCCTGCTCAAGTTAACGATGTCCAGGTCCGTCTGAAGTTTACCAATGACCACCTGGATGATCCAGAGGAGGAATGGGAGAAGGTCATGTGGTTTGATGAGACAAAAGTAGAGCTTTTTGGTCTAAACTCGTCTCACCGTGTTTGGAGGAAGAAGAAGAATGAGTACAACCCCAAGAACACCATCCCTACCGTGAAGCATCAAGGTGGAAACATCATTCTTTGGGGATGCTTTTCTGCAAAGGGGAGAGGATGACTGCACCATATAGAGAGAAGGATGGAGGGGGCCATGTATCGGGAGATCTTAGCCAACAACCTCCTTCCCTCAGTAAGGGCATTGAAGATGGGTCGTGGCTGGGTCTTCCATCATGACAACAACCTGAAGCACACAAACAGGGCAACTAAGGAGTGGCTCCGTAAGAAATATCTCAAGGTCCTGGAGTGGCCTAGCCAGTCTCTAAACTTGGAGCCAATGGAAAGTCTTTGGAGGGGGGTGAAAGTCCTTCTTGCTCAACGACAGCCCCAAAACCTGAAGGATCTGGAGAAGATCTGTACGGAGGAGTGGTCCAAAATCCCTGCTGCAGTGTGTGCAAACCTCGTCAAGAATTACAGGAAACGTCTGATATATGCAAAAAAAATTTTCTGCACCAAATATTAAGTTTTGCTTTTCTGATGTATCAAATACTTATGCAATAAAATGCAAGATAATTACTGAAAAATCACACAATGTGATTGTCTGGATTTTTCTTCTACATGCTTTGCAAGTAGGGAAACCTGCAAAATCGGCAGTGTATCAAATACTTGATCAAAGACTTGTTCTCCCCACCTTATGTTTGTATTTAAATATATAAATCTGGGCTGAAATACCACAGTATAATTGGGTTTGTTAAAGGATAGACCAATGTTGCTATTGGTCAACAGAGCACAGAATTTTCTGGTGCGGAAATAGTTGCTTGTCAAGCATGAACCATGTAGGCCCCTTGTCCGAGACTTTCTTATGCAGTGTTCCCAGGACCAGAACTAAACAAAAGGAAGAAACACTTGGTATCCATGCATCTCAGGTCTGGAAACAAGTTGAATGAAAACCTGAGATTTGCAGAGACTATGGGCTCTTTTCAAAATCAGGACTAAATGTCCTTAACATTTGAAAATCTCTTTTTAAGGGCGACGGTGCCAACAATGGTAGGGGTTCATCCAGTAAAAAGTGGGTTGCCAGTTCAAACCCCCGCTATCTCTGTCTCAGTGGTTGAGTCCTTGAGCAAGACACTTCACTCGCCTTATCTGCTGATTGTGGTAAGAGGGCTCAGTGGCGCTGATTGTATGGCAGCCTTACTTCGGTCAGTCTGCCCCAGGGCAGCTATGGCTACAATTTTGCTTACCACTGTCAGTTTTTGAATGTGTTTATGAATGGGTGGATGACTGGTTGTAGTGTAATCGCTTTGGGGTCTCTAAGGACTTGATACAAGTGCAAGCCATTTACCATTTTAAGCAACACTTTAAGGTTTGTGTTATTTTAATGACTTTTCTTTGATTTCCTGTAAAGCACTTTGGATTGCCTTGTGTATGAATGGTACTATACAAATTAATTTGCTTCACTTTTGATCATTTCAAGCAAAAGCAACAACAATGTACATACGGAATTATGGAACACTAGTCAGTGGCAAGAACTTTTTCAGATGTTGTTACATAATAGTTTCAGTATTTTGTTTATTTTATCTGAAGTTTTTAGTGAACAACTGTTAGTTATGCACTCCACAAGTCAGACCTTAATATAAACTAAATGTGAGCCAAAAAAGTCTCATTTGCAGTTTGGTAAAATACATAAAGATGACACTGTAAACATGTGGAAGAAGATGCTATCACCCAATTAAACCAAAATATACATTTTGGCCAACATCTAAATCGCTATGTGTGGTGTAAGTTAACTGAACATCACACCCTGAACACACAGCATGCTGGCAGCATCATGCTGTTGGGATGCTGTTTAGATCCTTTTCTGTAGGAGGGACGTGGAAGTTAAAACTTAGTCAGGTTTCAGAGCTCATCATAGCACTGAAACAGCACTGGTGAAAGTCACTAATGATATTCTCCGAGCCTCAGATAATGGACTTGTGTCTGTACTTCTTCTGTTAAATCTCAGTGCTGCATTTGATACAGTCGATCACAATATTCTCTTAGAAAGGCTGGAACATGCAATAGGGATCAGGGGAACAGTCCTAGGCTGGTTTGAATCTTATTTGTCTCAAAGATTCCAGTTTGTTCATGTAAATGATAAATCATCTTTAAACTCCAGGCGTAATTGTGGAGTACCACAGGGTTCAGTGCTTGGGCCAATTCTCTTTACAAAATATATGCTTCCAATATGTTAACTTATCTGGGCAGTATGGGATAAATTTCCACTGTTATGCTGATTATACACAGCTTTATTTATCCATAAATCCTGATGAACCCAACCAGCTAGATAGACTACAGGCATGTCTTAAAGACATAAAACCTTGGATGACTTTAAAGTTTCTGTTTCTAAAATCAGACTTGACAGAATTTGTCGTCTTTGAACCGGAGTCTTTGAAAAAGAAACTGCTTAGTCAATCAATTAATGTGGACGGTATTAAATTGATCTCCGGTAATAAAATAAAAATCCATGGTATTATTTTTGACCAGATGTCATTTAAATCCCATATTAAACAAGTTTCTAGGATTTCCTTCTTTCATCTCGAGGCGACTGTGGATCAGTAGGAAGAGTAATTGTCTTGCAATCAGAAGGTTGTGGGTTGGATTCCAGCTTCCTCCTGCCATATGTCGTTGTGCCCCTGGGCAAGGCACTTAACCTCAAGTTGCCTATCGATCTGTGTATCTGTGTATGAATGTGTGAGCATTAGTGAGTGCGATTGGGTGAATGTGGCTCTAGTGTAAAGCACTTTGAGCGGTCTGTATGACTGGAAAAGCGCTATATAAGTTCAGTCCATTTATCTCCAGAATATTGCCGAAATATCCTATCCAGAAATGACGCTAAAAAAATTGTCCATGCATTAGTTACTTTAGTATTTTTTTACTACCAGGATGTCCACAAAATGCAGTTAAAAGCCTTCAGCTGATCCAAAACGCTGCAGCAAGAGTTCTGATGAAAATAATATATCTCCTATTTTAACTTCCCTTCATTGGCTCCCTTTTACACCCAGAATATAATTCAAAATTCTCCTTCTCACATATAAAGCCCTTAATGATCTAGCTCCATCATACATCGGAGATCTGATTTTTCTTCCCTAGAGTCTCTAAAAGTAAGATGGGAGGCAGATCCTTTAGTCAATCAGGCTCCTTTCCTGTGGAACTAACTCCCAGTTGTAGTCTGTGAGGCAGACACCCTGTTTACTGTTGTGGAAAATTCTTTTAATGGTCTGACCTTCTTTTTACCTCTCTTACCTATGACCTCTGTGTTTTGTTACTTAGAGGAGATGGGCTCTAAATTCATTATCAGGAGAGTTTTATGGTTAACACTCCCTGAAGAGTTATACTCACAGGGCTTTTATATGGGGGGCCCCTCATAAATAACTTTGTTACCTCTGATCCGGGCTGGGGTGTAGGGCTAGTATTTCCAAACCTCTTTTGTTTGAGTATACACCCCACATACTGGTGATAAAATACTTTGTAAATTTTTTTCGGGGCTCTGCTTCACTGACTAAGCTCAGTGACAGGGTCTTCAAATGCTGTATGCCTTTGAATAAACTTATAAAGACAAAGTCCGGTCTTTCTCTTGTTAATGAGTTGTCTTCTCTCCCACTTTGATAAGAAAATCCACTACAGTGATTTCAATGCTAGGCTTCAAAGGTTTCTTCCTGTTAAAAGGGAGTTTTCCTCTCCTCTGTCGCTACATGCATGTTTAGTATGAGGGATTGCTGCAAAGTTAATGCAAGCGACTGTCCACTGTCACAACTTGCTCAGCCAGGAGGAGTGAATGCTGCAAGTCACCAACTCGATGCAATCTCCTGGCTTTCCTTAGATAGAGAAACTTTTCAACCAATTTGAATAATAAACTGCATCTGACTGCTCTGTTTGATAGTTAGGATTAATTGGAATGTATGTACCTGACTTGAAATCTATATAATTCATTTGAGTTGACTTCGTAAAGTGCCTTCAGATGACATGTGTTGTGAATTGAAATGAATTAAATTGAACTGACGATGGATGTAGCTAAATACAAAGAAATCCTGGAAGAAAACCTGTTAAACAGGAAAATAACTGGATAGAGGTTCACCTTCCAGTAGGACAACAACCCTAAGCATATAAAAAAAATACGCCTTTCCCCAGTGGTGGCCAATAGTGTATGACGTATTCCAGAATGCTGTCATGTATTACCAACAGTCTTTCCTACAGTCTACCTCCTGGGTATAAAATAATTAGTAGCTATTTTACAAATTAAATTCTGCTTCAGGTTTAAAAGTACAGCTAGAGCAATCTGCCAGAATCCTGGCCTTAAATCCCAATATATTCAGGTAAAATTGAACATTTTCCTTGTTCAACATAGTTTTTCTAAATCACATGTATGGGTAAATTTGATTAAATGAACCAAGAAAACTAACATGCATGTTTTCAGTCTACATAAAGAGGGTGGACAAATCTCAGTAAAACAAACTAAATAAGTTACAGTGATGTGAGGTTACACTTCTAAATATTAGTTCCAAGTGGTGATTGCAGTCAGTTTTCTACTTTAAAATACTTCCACCCCACTGGCATTCTTGAACAGTCCTACCTCAGTTCTTTATGCCAGACATTAAATGGTGCAGCTAACATAAAAACAACAGATTGGGAGATGATTGTTGTTGGTGCCCCTAGATATGAAAATAAAGAACATCCCCTGATCAGAACATTCCCACTAAATAAATGTATGTGGAAATTTAAATAATCACCTACAGGGGTTGGACAATGAAACTGAAACACCTGTCATTTTAGTGTGGGAGGTTTCATGGCTAAATTGGAACAGCCTGGTAGCCAGTCTTCATTGATTGCACATTGCACCAGTAAGAGCAGAGTGTGAATGTTCAATTAGCAGGGTAAGAGCACAGCTTTGCTCAAAATATGATGCACACAACAATTAGGGTACATTACCAGGAGTTCAAAGAGGACAAATTGTTGGTGCACGTCTTGCTGGCGCATCTGTGACCAAGACAGCAAGTCTTTGGGATGTGTCAAGAGCCCGGTATCCAGGGTAATGGTCAGCATACCACAGAAGGACGAACCACATCCAACAGGATTGAACTGTGGACGCAAGAGAAGCTGTCCTGAAAGGGATGTTCGGGTACTAACCGAATTGTCTCCAAAAAAGCCACATAAAACCCCGGCTGCCCAATCACGCAGAATTAAATGTGCACCTCAACTCCTCCTGTTTTCCACATAACTGTCCGTCGAGAGCTCCACAGGGTCAATATACACGGCCGGGCTGCTATAGCCAAACTTTGGTCACTCATGCCATGGAGCGCAATCGTGGGCTGTGGACAATGTGAAAAAATGTATTTTTTCTTGAGAGTCCACCTTTACTGTTTTTCCCACATCCAGGAAGTTGTGGAGAAAGCCCCAAAGGGGAAGCGTACCCCCCGACTGTTGCACCCCAGGGGAAGCATGGGGGTGGACAGGAGGGTTTTTGGGTGCCATTTTCATGGCATTCCCTTCCCAAGCTTATGTAGATGGGCGCGTCCGGGCCAAGGATACCAAAACCATTCTTGAGGACCATGTGATCAAGGTTCAACATTGTACCCGAAGGCGGTGCCGTGTATCAAGATGCAATGCACCAAACAAAAAGGGAAACCCCCTGGGGGGGGGGGGAAAAAAAAAAAACTTTTGGTTTTGAACATAAATAAGGAACAACCCCGGGGCCCTGTAAAAAGCACCAGATCTAAAATTTATTAAAGCCATTTTGGGGTGTTTGGGAGGAGCGAGTCAGGAAACGTTTTCCTCCACCAGGATCACGTAGTAACCTGGCCACTATCCTGCAAGAAGAATGGCTTTAAAATCCCTTGACCACAGTGCAGGACTTGTATATGTCATTCCCAAGACGAATTGACGCTGTACTGGCCGCAAAAGGAGGCCCTACACCAGACTAATAAATTATTGTGGTCTAAAACCAGGTGTTTTCGTTCATTGTCCAAAACCCCTTAATTTCCAGTGGTTTTCTAAGGAATGAGAAGTTTTCAATAAAGCAAAATAGAACACTTAACTAATTTCTAGACTATTTTTAAAAATCTATTCTTGTTGCTTTTAACAGGGAATGGTCTGATGTTATAAAAAGTTATGAAAATCTGTATAACAGGAATCGAAATATCATCTTACTAGGTTATGTTAAAAAAATCATGAAGGGATTTTTTTCAAAGGAATATTCACTTAGCCACAAGTGGTGCATTAAAATTGGATTTCAAAATGTATAAATGTGGTCAAAATGTCTTTTGTGGATGTAAGCTGAAGCGCTTTGGCTTGCTTGAGTCTTTTCTAACAAGCAAGATCAGCTCGTTATTCATTCTTAGAAAGCTTAAAAAAATTATTAGGTATATTGGTTTTGTTTTTCCCATCAATCAGTGGTTATCAATCTAGCTTTTTCTCGCGCTCTTGGCTCAAGTATTGTTTAATCAATGGAACATCCTTGACCTGAAAGGCTCAGGCTGCACTGGGACTTGCAGATGAATAGGTTAGTATTTGCATTTAGTACAATGATTTATGGAATTTGGCCTGCGCATGGGACTGCTGGCAATGCCTTTGCACATAAAAAAGCAAACCTCGAAAACAAACAATATGTGATTGCCACTTACTTCGACTTGAGGGCCTGAATATTGATTTTCATCAGGAATGTTTCTCATTAGCATAGAAATGAATATGATGACAGATAATGAATATATAACTCTTGATGCTCCACAACGTCTCTAGAATGATCAAGTTTACAGACAAACATTTTTTTTTCTTTTTTATGGCAAGTAGATATGTGTATTAGCATACTGCAATAGAGGGAGAGAGAGTGGTTATTCTGAAATCAAGCAGTTATTGAGAAAAGAGGACAAAGTCAAGGTCAGTATTAGATAGAGATAGAGAGCACCCTCCAACTCTCCAGGCAGTCGCTGTACTCATATTACAAATCACATACACACACATAGCCATGCCTGCCCAGCTTTGTGGCCATGGAATGAGGTGTCACATTTGGTTGCCTAGGGTAAGATAATCTCATTATTATCTTCTAGCCTGCCTATAAACTGACAGAAACTGATCCCTGAATATGCAGCTCATTCTGTTAAATCAGCAGGCTACATGTGTTGTTAGTATCTGACTTAGGCACAACAAAACAAATTGTATTTTTAGTCACACTTTCATTTGTTCTAAATTAGATATCAGGCTATAACCAAGATTAATGTATGTGTTTCAAAATTAAGTTGCACTGGCACAGCTCAACGACACACACATACACACACTAACCTTAGACTCTGTGTGTCACCACTTTTCAATAGTTTGTTGACTGCTCCACATGGGACAGTGAAACCACTAGATGAACTGCCAACCATGACTTTTAGTAAGTCAGTCACTCTGTTTTCTGTATTTGATGTAAATAAACAAAGATTTTTTTTTTCAAAATGAGACCCTTTGTTCATTGTCTCAGATCTCTGTGTCAATTCCTACCAGAATTAAATGGTTTAATGAAAGTAGCTTCAAATCTGTCAATGGTGTGAATCATTTTTGGGCCAAGTTTATCTTGCTACATCAGAGAACTGAGCAAGCCAAACAAAAAATATACATATTTGCAATGATCCTCGTTAGTTTGGAGTGCAACATACAGCATGTCACAGCATTGTCACACATTTTAAAAGTTCTTTTTTTAGATACTCTATTTGCCACAATTTTCCTACCCAGACAACTTTTGCCCTCAGATGTCAAGTCTTATGTGAGGACTTTTTTACCCGCAGAGTTTACAATTCATTGTTTGTGGTTCTACAGTTAGCTCCATCACCCAGCTGTAGCTGTTTGGGCACTGCAAAAATGATGAAGCACACCTCTCTACAGATTAGATATGGATGTATTGGTTCAGTGTCCCACTGTGACAGCTTTAACTCTCTCCTACCCTCTGTAATGCAGCATCAAATTGCCTCAGGTCTTACCGGAGCTATACCATAAAATCTCCTCACAAACAACTTTTGAACACAAAGCTACCACTGCTTATGTCATAGCATATGCCTTACACCCGTTTATCGTTGGTCTTAAAACAGCTTAGTGTAGCAAAAACCTTTATATCAGAAAACAAAGACACCATAACATCCTCCCACAGTGGATTTACGTGATTGTTAGGTTAATTGGTCTCTCTAAATTGCCCATTGGTGTGAATGGCTGTGTGCATTGTTGTTTGTCCTGTGTGTCTCTGTGTTGCCCTGTGATGGACTGGCGATCTGTCCAAGGTGTACCCTGCCTCTCCCCCGTCACGGGGGAGATAGCCACTAGCTCCCCTGCGACCCTGTATGGAAGAAGCGGGTATAGAAAATGGATGGATGAATGGAAAGCTGTCTAAAAATAATTAAAATATAAAATATTTAGGAAGGATTAATGAGAACAATAAAATAAAAGTGAAACTAATACATTTTCAAAAATGTTATTTTTGTCAACACAACATTTATTTGTGGTTGCATAAAAAAATTTTAAAATCAGGCAACCACATGGTGTTGAAGAAAAATTGTATTTTCTAAAGAAAGAGAACGATGATAACCATTCTAATTTGTGGTTGCATAAAAAAATTTTAAAATCAGGCAACCACATGGTGTTGAAGAAAAATTGTATTTTCTAAAGAAAGAGAACGATGATAACCATTCTAATTTGTGGTTGCATAAAAAATTTTAAAATCAGGCAACCACATGGTGTTGAAGAAAAATTGTATTTTCTAAAGAAAGAGAAGATGATAACCATTCTAATTTGTGGTTGCATAAAAAATTTTAAAATCAGGCAACCACATGGTGTTGAAGAAAAATTGTATTTTCTAAAGAAAGAGAACGATGATAACCATTCTAATTTGTGGTTGCATAAAAAATTTTAAAATCAGGCAACCACATGGTGTTGAAGAAAATTTTTATTTTCTAAAGAAAGAGAACGATGATAACCATTCAATCGGCTTTATTGATTTAGCCTTATAAGGGAGACAGGTCTTTCAGCATCAGATGTGTTACTGAGCAGAGCCGAGACCAAATCCAATGAGACAAGGCTGACACCTCCTTATATCAGTTTGGCAAAAACCCCATGTGGCCTGGCAACCCCTCTATGAAGATCAGAGGTGAGAATTAACCTAACTTTCATGCAGACATCTCGGGTCCTCTGCAACAAATTGTTTGTTGAACCAGCCGGGGTTCCAGGGACAGGAAGAGAAACGAAACACCTTTTGTTCAAGCACATTTCCCCATTAGCTTGTAAATGCCTTGGTGATGACCAACAGGAGGGGGCAGAAAGGAAGGTGGAAGCCACTGTCAGTTCAGACTTGGTCGTCACCTCAGAAGGACAAAAGCAACTTAAATTATTTCATTACAATGGTTAGCTACATTCCTGAGGACCGTCCTCCAATCTTCTTTGCAACAGGGTTACAAAAGCTCCAGTAAATTTGTTTTATTTATAATTTTTAAATGTCAACTAATTATGTTATTGTATCCACTATAATGTGTCAACAATCAATGGATGGGGCATAGATGAATAAACAGAATACCCGCCCCCCAAAAAAGAGAGATAGTGAATAGAACTTGTATAGTGAATTCAACCATTAAAGGAAGAATACCTGAAAAAGGAAAAATAGATTTGGAAAAAGAGAGAATGGGAAGGAAAGCAAATAACTATTCATGACTTGAATAAAAGGAAAAAGAGGAGTAAGAGAACAGTGTGGAAACATAGACAGCAAGAGTCAAGAGAGCATAGAAGAGCCCCCAACAACCATACCCTCCATCAGACAGCTTATTAAATTAGACTCTGCAGAAGCTTGAAGCAGGTAGTTTACAGCAGAGGGAAAAGACAAGAATAAAAATTATTAGGAGGAGACAAAGTTTGAAAACTTAAGTTAAAGGGGTAATGTGTCATTTGTAGGACTTTGAGTTCAGTTTGATGGGTTTAGTTGCAGCAGCTTATGTTTTATTTTATTTTATTCTTGTGTTGTTAGTTCTTAGTGTTACTCTTTTATCCCAGCTCCTGAGTTTTCTGGTCTTTAACATCTGTTCCCCATCTGTTCATGCACTCACATGTGTAGCATCCAGCAATCAAAGCACCCAATATAAATGCTCCTAGCCTCTGTTACTCAATCTCAAGTCTTCTCTTTTGCTCAACTTGTTTGTGTCATCATCACCTGGTGAGGATGTAAATCGACACAGTGACTCAGTCCAGCACTCCGTGGAGGCATCTGAGTGTAGATGTTGTCTGCATACAATTTCTGCGAAAGTGGGCTCCTCTGCTGCCTTCCTCGGGCATTTTGGAGTTGCTGGAGGAGGCGGAGAAGACACTCAAGCCCAGATTTTCAGCATGCCTCCTCAGCAGCAACTTCAACATGCTCCAGAGTTCCAGCCACCATCCATTCCACTGCTCAAGACCCTGCCTGCTTTCTGTGATCCTGAACCTCTCCCCTCGCCACCCCTGTTGCCACTTTACTGCCGTCACCCTCAGATGACTTCAGTTCCAGTTGTTGGGTGTTCTCCAGTGGTTGGGTGTGCCCCGTCTGCGGGCGCTGGGGCACCAGCTGGGTGTGCCCCATCTCCTGACACCGGGGCATAATTCAGCGAAATACAGGCTCATCCATAGCGCCCTCATCACCTCAGAGCACCAGAGCTCAATCCTTGCCTCAACTTGCTGCTGCCTAAACACCACCATGCAACTCAACTATTGATGTTTCCGAGTTCTCCAATGAGGGGTCCAGCTGGGCTTTTCTTGGTTTCCTGATTGTGTTCCCGAGTTCTCCAAACAAAGATGAGGACAATCCATATCAAGTTGCTGATCCTTCATTCTCCGAGGGGGCACAGGTGGGCTCACCTTGCTCTCAGGTTCCAGCATACTTCTGTGTTTTCCATTACTCTTTTACCTCAGTTCTTCAGTTGCCTGGTCCTTAAAAGCTGTTCCCCATCTGTTCAGTCACTCACATGTGCAGCATCCAGTACTCAAAGTCCCCAGTATGAATACTCCTTGGCTCAGTTACTCAATATCAGATCACCTGTTGTCCTCCCCCTGTTTGTCCTATTCCATTCTGTTCATTAAGTTGTGTTTATTCATCACGCCCCTGCTGCCTTGTCTGTGCATTTAGGTCCTGAACAAAAACCAAAACATGACAAATCCCAGAGGAAAACTGAAAAAAAAACATTTGTCACACTGAAAAAAAAATAAAATAGAATGTCAAACTTGTGAAAATCGAAAACGAAAATGTAAGAAGATATCAGCATTTGAATGTTGGCACTCTCCAAAGTACTTTAGGGAGAAAACAGGCTTCAAATTTTATTATTAGAATCACCCTGGAAGCTGTGGAGTAACAAAAGCTGTTAATTTGAATAACTTTGTATAGCTTGCTGCAACACCTCCCCCAACAATGTTTGTCAACAGAAGCTCCAATGCAATTGACTGCACTGTCACTGAATTCACAGCACTATTTTTCTAGGTAAAGATAATTTACATCACTGCACTACAATATTTGTGTGCATTTAACAAACATTTTTCAACTGTCCAAACAATTGCAACACCAAATTTAAGTAAAAACTTAACTTAAAACACTTCACATTTACAAAATTGAGAAATGTCAACTGTTCAATTTTTTTTTATTTCTGCATGTCTTTTGTGTCTGCAAATTGCATCATGACTGCAACTTGGTCTGAAATTAACATGTTGATACATTGTTATTCCTGCTCTTTTTAATCGTTCTTTTTGTTTTTTAAAGGAACTCTTGAAATAAAGTGTTTTGTTAGCCATTTTTAAATACAAACAAATCCACCCAGTCTTCCAGGTTGCACCAATCGATCACTCAATAAATGGGACAATAAGACAGCAGTTTGGGGTTTGGTGATCAATGTGTATGTGTCACATAGTATTACTAAGATATTAGTTGAAAAGCTACTTTAAGGACATGTGATGATGAGATGCATTGGTGCTGCAATTTATTTATATTTAACATGTTTCGGGGCCAATGAAAATACATGTATTCTTCAGTCAGCTGTTTTACAGGTTAGAATGAAGTACATAGCCCGTCACTAAAAAATCATTATGTAGATTATATCACATTTCTCTGTCAAAATTTCTCTCTGCAACTATTTAATAAGATCATTTTTTTAAATTATATTATCTTTTTTTATTATTTCAAGACATTTACAATGAGTAATTTCTAAGAACTTGTAGTATGGGTGAATTTTAAACTCCTTGTCTTGTCAGAAAGTTAATTAAATAATGTCTGTGTCTCTGAATGCATTTATATATTAAAGCAGCACTATGTGATTTTGTGGAACTGGTTTAAATGATGTGCTGACCTCTATCACTGTCTCACACATGGAGGCTGATGGAGCACACACTGCTAAATACACAACCAGAAAGTATGAGAATAACAAGCGGTGGTCTGGAGTTGGCTTATAATTAGTTGGACTGAAAAATAAAATACCTGGACATAAGGTGTACATTTTGAAATAAAACATTAGATCCCTCACATTATTTCTGATAGATTATAGTTTTGGATAGATATTGTATGTGTCATCGTTTTTCTAGCTGCTTTGACCCACATGTAGAAATAAACTGAGGAAACAGGAAAGGTTTAACAAGTTTATTATGAAGTATTTGAATGCTGGAAAACAAGGAACTTACCGCTGTATGGAGAAAGAATCAATGGTAAGTGGCAGATATAATTCTGGGTTGTTGATCTTGATATATTTTGCTTACAGGTGGTGACTTGGAGATCCGCCAGGGGGGAGAAAGATGGACGGAAACTCCGGGAGTGTGTCAGGTAAGTGAGTGGTCCAGGTAATCCTGTCTTACTTGCACTTGAGATTGAGGTGGCACCAGGTGGGTTATCTTGGAGGGGGAGCACGGTGCAGGGTGAGCCAGAAGGATTAGTGATGACGGGTTTGATCTGAGAAACATGGAACATTGGGTGAATGCGGAGACTCCAAGGAAGCTTCAAGCGGACAACTGAAGGACTGATAACTGCCTCATATGGCCCTATGAAATTAGGGGGGAGTTTGTTGGACATTGATTTCAATGGGATGTCACCTGACAAGAGGCAAACCTTCTGACCAGGTTGGTATTGGGGAGCTGGAACCCTTCTCCTGTCCGCGAACTTCTTGTTCTGCTCTGCAGTACATTGAAGGGCTTGTGAGGTGGCTGTCCAGATATGTTTGCATCTAGGTATGTGATGACGTACTGAAGTGACAGATCTCCTTTTCATCAGCGGAAAACAATGGTGGTTGGTAGCCCAGAGAAGCTTCGAAAAGGGAGAAACCAGTGGCAGCAGAAGTGTGGGA
This sequence comes from Crenichthys baileyi, assembly GCA_036173005.1. NCBI lineage: Eukaryota > Metazoa > Chordata > Actinopteri > Cyprinodontiformes > Goodeidae > Crenichthys > Crenichthys baileyi. The sequence continues at coordinate 508,537 of JAHHUM010002883.1, forward strand.
ATTATGAGCGTACTCGACCCAAGGCAGGAATTGGCTCCAGCCTGTGGGGTTGGTTGAGGTTAAGTAACGGAGGGTGGATTCCAGTTCTTGGTTCATTCGTTCCATTTGGCCATTAGACTGTGGGTGATATCATGAGGTTAGAGACACCTTAGCTCCCAACGCTGAACAGAATTGTTCACCTTAACTGTGAGCTGTGGTCAGCGGTCTGAAAGGATCTCCGGAGGTATTCCATGGAGTCTGGAAACGTGTTTCACCAGAAGTTGAGCTGTCTGGAGGGCAGAGGGTAGTTTTCTGAGGAGGATAAGATGACAGGTTTTAGAGAAACGGTCGATAATAGTGAGTATGGTGGTCAAACCTTTTGAAGTGGGAAGTCCGGTGACAAAGTAGAGGTTAACGTGTGACCAGGGCTGCTTAGGAATTCAAAGGGGTTGCAATAGTCCTGCTGGTGGTTGATCAGAGGACTTGTTTCTAGCACAGATAGCACAGGCTTGTACATACTCTTTAACATCTCTACGTAGAGACGACCACCAAAACTTTCTGGAGATGAGGGCGATGGTTCGGCTAGAGCCAGGATGGGCCAAGAACTTAGATGAATGGAACCAGTGGATCAGGCGGGACCGGACAGTTGATTTGGGGGTCCAGTTCCAGGATCTGGTTTAATCCTGAGGGCCCGGAATACCAAGTCCTCCACATCCTATGTGAGGGCTCCAATAACACAACTTGGTGGTAGGATGGGAGCTGGTTCCTTGTCAGAATCGTTCGGGGAGAACTGTCGAACCAGTCCAGAACCAGACCCAAACTCCATCAGAACCTGGAAAAAAATCTCCATCAGAACCAGACCCAAACTCCATCAGATCCACCTAGGAACCTTCCATTAGAACCAGATCCAAAATCTGTCAGAACCAGAAAAAACCTCTATCAGAACCTGGGACAAATTTCCATCAGAACCAGACCCAAACTGCATCAGAACCTCGTCTAAAATCCATCGGAATCAGATGGAAACTCTATCAGAACCAGGATAAAACGTTCATTAGAACCAGAAATAAATCTCTATCAGAACCTGGTACAAATCTTCATCAGAACCATGTACAAACCTCCATCTGAAACAGTTCCAAGGCTATCAGAACCATGTCAAACCTATCAGAACCAGGAAGAAATCTCCACAAGAGCCAGGTCCAATTCTCCTCCAGAATCCGGAGGTCCCTTCTATCAGAACCAGTTCCAACATTAATCAGAACCAGACCCAAACTCCATCAGAACCAAGAGGAATTCTTCATCAGAACCAGTTAGGAACCCCCCATAAGAACCAGACCCAAACTCCATCAGAACCAGGAGGAATTCTCCATCAGGACCAGGTAGTCACCCACTATCAGAGCCAGGTCCAAACTCAATCAGAACCAGAAAGAAACTTCTATCAGAAACAGTTCCAAAAGTCATCAGAACCTGGAGAAAATCTCCATCAGAACCGGACCCAAACTCCATCAGAATCAGTTAAGAACCCTCCATCAGAACCAGACTGGAACTCTATCAGAACCAGGAACAAATCTCCATCAGAACCAGACCCAAATTTCATCAGAACCAAGAGGAAATCTCCATCAGAACCAGTTAGGGAACCTCCACAAGAACCAGGAAAAAAATCTCCATCAGAACCAGGTACAAACCTGTATCAGAACCAGGTCCAAATTCTATCAGAGCCAAGGAGAAACATTCATCAGAACCAGTTCCAAACTCCATCAGAACCAGGAAGAAATCTCCACCAGAATCTGAAGGTCCCTTCTATCAGAACCAGGTCCAACATTGATCAGAACCAAACCCAAACTCCATCAGAACCAGGAGGAATTCTCCATCAGGGCCAGTTAGTCACCCACTATCAGAACCAGGTCCAATCTCAATCAGAACCAGAAAGAAACCTCTAACAGAACCAGTTCCAAAATTCATCAGAACCTGGAGAAAATCTTCATCAGAACCGGACCCAAACTCCATCAGAAGCTAGAAGAAATCTCCATCAGAACCAGTTAGGGACTCTCCATCAGAACCAGGTACAAGCCTGTATCAGAACCAGGTCCAAAGTCTGTCAGAGCCAAGGAGAAACATCCATCAGAACCAGATCCAAACTCCATCAGAACCCGTTAGGAACCCTCCATCAGAACCAGACCCAAACTCCATCAGAACCAGGAACAAATCTCCATCAGAGCCATACCCAAACTCCATCAGAACCAGGAGGAATTCTCCATCAGGACCAGTTAGGCACCCACTATCAGAACCAGGTCCAAACTCAATCAGAACCAGAAAGAAACCTCTATCAGAACCAGTTCAGAAATCTATGAAAACCTGGAGAAAATCTCCATCAGAACCAGTTAGGGACTCTCCACCAGAACCAGGAAAGAATCTCCATCAGAACCAGGTACAAGCCTGTATCAGAGTCAGGTCCAAAGTCTATCAGGGCCAAGGAGAAACATCCACCAGAACCAGGTCCAAATCTCCTTAAGAATCAGGAGGACCCTTCTATCAGAACCAAATCCAACATTCATCAGAACCAGACTCAAACTCTCCATCAGAGCCAAGAGGAATTCCTCATCAGGACCGGTTCGGAACCCCTTATCAGAACCAGGTTCAAACTCTGTCGGAATCAGAAAGAAACCTCTATCAGAACCAGTTACAAGATTCATCAGAACCTGAAACAAATCTCCATCATAACCGGACCCAAACTCCGTCAGTACCAGTTAGGGACGCTCCACCAGAACCAGGTCAAAATCGCCTGCAGAACCAGGAGGAACCTTCTTTTAGAACCAGATCCAAACTTCATCAGAACATGGCAAAAAGCTCCTTCAGTACCAGGAAAAAACCTCCATCAGAACCAGGTACAAACATTTATCAGAACCAAGTACAAACCTGTATCAGAACCAGGTACAAACCTGTTTCAGAACCAGGTCCAAACTCTATCAGAGCCAAGGATAGACATCCATCATAACCAGGTACAGACTTCCAGCAGAACCTGATACAGATCTCCATCAGAACCAGATCCAAACTCCTTTAGAACCAGGAAGAAATCTCTATAAGAACCGGGTCCAAACTCCATCAGAACCTGGCACAAATCTTCATCAGAACCAGAATGAAACCACTACTCTGTGACTTATGATGATAAGACCATCTTCATATGTCCCACGGGAGCATCAAAACAGTGATCATTTGATATCAGCCACTCAAACAGCTTCTACTGCTGTTCCAACACCTTAACAAAAGTGAACAATTTTGAAGAGCAATTTCATAGACTTTTGAATATATGCTGTAGTAAGCATTGGCATTTTAGCTAATTTTAGCTTATTCATTGCTTTTTGCATGGTAGATGGGTTAAATTAATATCAGCCTTCATGCTAGTGATAGCCAATATGCTAATGTTAGAATTGTAGCTTCTCTTTCTCCTCTCTTCTCTCTTAGCTGAAGAACACTTTTGTGTTTTTTTAGGCAATTTCCTGTTGTTTTTTGTGTTTTCTTCAGCGTATTTGTTGTTAGTATTCATTTTTCTGAAATTTCTCCTATTTTTTATGTTTTTTAGCACTGACTTCAACTTCTAGGCTATATTTTTGCTTCAGTCTATGCTTTTTCAGCTCATCTATGGGCAGCTCTTTCCTGCTTTTTTAAAGTTTTTGTCAGTTCTTGCATTTCAACAACTCTTTCAACAAGTAGTTTTGAGGTAACTTTACATTGTTAAGCTGTTTTATAGCTAATAGTCTTCCTGCTTAAAAAGATCAGATGACAATTTTTCTTTGCTGTTTCTGCTATTTCTACTAATTTATCAGATTTCAGCAGATTTTCTGCAGTCAATTTCAGCTTGTTTCTGCCAGCTTTCAGCTAAAAAATTCAGCATACAACATTCACACTGCATTTTCGCAGGAAATGCAAATTTTTCTAGTTTTCATTTGTCCATAAACAGATGGCTTGAAGTGAAAGTTGTTGAGCAGAATAGTTTGTTGTAAGAGGGACAATTGGTTTAATAATCTTTACCTTGATAAAGATACAGCGTTTGTTTGTTTTGTGTAAGAGTGATTATTTGTCAAAATAAGGTTGGTGTTCCACACCATTCGGTAAAACAGTTGAAAACACAGTGACATTTGACGTGGTTTTGGTTAATTATCAATTATTAATGCGAATTAACTAATTCTAATTGTGCTGTTAGCCCAATAATGAAACCGCCAGAGTGTATCTCTGATTTCTATTCGTTAGAAATTATTTTTGGTTAGAACTTATTTCTTCTGAATTATGATTTTAATAATAATTTCTGATATTTATAATCAATAATCATAATCTCTAACAAGTCAAAGTTCTTCAAACTGTCAGAATTACTTGAGTACCTAAAAGACTGGTTCATCAAAATTCTGCCGTCCAACCAAACTAAAGGACTTCAGGTGTTTCAAAATGGTTTTGAATGGTTATGATGATTTGAAACTGTTTTAATCTTTTGAGAAATATTTCCAAACTAAGATGGTTACTAACATTAGATGGTAATTCATGTTTTTGTTTTCTCTCATGTAGACTATAGCAACAGACGTCCTTTGCAATGCAAAGCAGTTCATTTTAAAATGTAACTTTAAAACCCTGACCTTAATTTTTAGGGACCTGCATTGGCAAGCTCCTTCCTATATTGCTGTATTTTTAGGCCACATACTCCAACTCAAGTCCTGAGGTTCTCAACCCAAAATCTAATAGAAGTCCCAAGGATCAGGCATAAAAATTCTCCTTTCAGACTGTGGCACATTGACAGTGGAATATGCTGGCATTTGTTTTTACTCTGTCTTGATACACTGGTATTTCCATTAGTTAGGTTGTCTGAATGCAATCTGTCCTGGGAAACAATGAAGGACCAGCCAATGACATGACATTACTCACCTCAGCTAGCAGTGACCCACAAGGCTCCAGTATTTTAAAAAAGCAACTTTTGCTAACAGCTTCACCACCAAACACAAACGAGTCATAAAGTTGCGACATGCAGGGATGTGTTGGGCACCGTCATGCACAACCAAATTCACCAGATGTGCAGTGCAGTGCACATACTGTGTTAGGGGCTCCTGTTCCAGCACACGAGCTTGCAAACCAGCTTTGATGCCAGACATGACATCACAATGCTCTATTGATGGGTAGCGAGGGTGTGATCATTAGCAAATGATTGGCAAGTGTAGACTACCTGGCACACGTGGGTGCTCAGGAATCTGCGCCCATAGTTATGTGTAACATTGGAGCAATTTATCTGAATGACAAAAGCTTTTCTTAAACCACCAGAAATTCCTACCTGTTGTATGCAGTGGTGGATGGTGGTCTTTCAAGGAGGGGAAGCTCAATTTCAAGATCGCTGATTTGCTCATTTCGCTGTCAATCAAAAAGGGATTCAGCCTCAGACAGATCATCCAATCATCATGCAGAAGACGGTGAGCGTCCGATGACATGTACACACAACAGTATATATTTGATAACTTATTTTTTGACATTTTAGGGGAAGCTGAGCTTCCCTTGCAGTCTTAGAGCAATCGCCACTGGTTGTATGTCTGTAGATGCACTCAATTCCTCATATCAGAATTATGAAAGTCTTGAATGTTGATTTCTGTACTATTATTGTGTTGAACAAAATACTAGCTGGACTAATAAACACAGTACAGTTTATAAACTTTTGTAGTACATCAGATGTTTTGCATCTACATAACTGCACATATGAATGGATATTAAGCATAAAAACAGACCAAGAATTTTTGAAGATCATTTTTATTAACAAGGTAATCTGTGATATTTCAAATGCTGATGTTTCTTGGAGGCTGCCTCCTGCTGCACCCGTCACAGTGCACTCTGTGGTTAACCATTCTGCAGGAAGTTTTTGTAGCCCCACAGGTTTGTGCTAGCACCTATCTAAAATGTCAAAGTTTAATTGCCCTCCATTCAGATGGATAAACTTTCCATGATTCCCTGATTTTTGTGTCCGTCTCCTTGTCATTCATCAGCCATGCAGGCACCTGTTTGATGTATCGTACTCCACATCAGTCAAAATGGAGCATTTAAAAGTTAAAAGAAAACATGACACAAAGGAAATCAGAGACTGTTTTGCATTCTAAGGATCTTTAAAATAAAATAATGTCAACAATACATATGTTAGTCAACTCACCCTATGCCTTTTTAATGTTGAGAGCTTGGGCTCTCCGATTCTCCTCATTTTGATGTCTTCAGCCTACTAAGATGTCTTTGATGGTTTCGAATATCTGTTGCCGGTTTCAATGAACACAAAGAGTGAAGGGCTAGGCTTAGTTATAAACCAACAAGAGCAAATATAGTAATTATTTATTACCATAAACAGAAATGGATCTGTAACAAAGACTAAATTGTGCATATCATTATGTCAGTCTCCTAATCAACGCACAAAAATATCTTATTGGTAATCCATAGTATTTCTCCATTACTCAACAAGTTAAAATTTCATGCACTAAAGAGAAAATGTCACACATTACCTCCAGCTATATGATAATACACTATAATTCACACACATTGTGCTTTCTGGGTCTTTGTCAACGATAAACACAAAAATACCTCCTCTAAAGGGCTAAAAAGTTTCAACGGAACTTTTTAGTCTGAAAAACAAGGATATAAAAAAACATCAGCAATGCAAAATAAGCATACGTAACTATATTATGTGGACAAAGCCAACAATCTAGAACACAGGTGAGGCCATCTCCACTCACTTCCTCAGCTCTTGTAGGGGTAAGGTTTACTCTTCTCCTTTCTAACACTCTCCAAGCTTTCTCACTTATGCCGTCCTCTCTCTCCTTCTTACCCTCCTCACTTCGATAGTAAACTGAATCAAGCTCCACTACTTACTGACTGGAAGACCTTTATTTCCTGTATTTACTATAGGTTTAAGTGATTAATCAGATGTGCAGTTCTACTTTTGAATATTGTGCACTTTTCTGCCAAGGTGAAATAAAAAAAATCTGACAATAATCCTTTAAAGTAGTACTCTTGTTCTCATATGTTTGAGTTAAGCCTGGGTCCCTGATAAATCACTTAAGTAGTATGTATGGTACAGAAAATAAAGATGCCGTCTTCCAGTCAGAAAGTGGAGTGTGTTCTGCTTTATGACTTCTCTTGACATCCGGATTTGGCTTTACCGACTGCCTCAGATCCTCAGCTGCCTTTTGACAGAGAAAAACAGTAATTATCCCATTGTTTCTCTCCATGGACAGCAATCATAAATATACTACAAGGTATGCTAATGGAGGAAGACAGAAATGACATTATCTTTGAAAACTACATTGAGGAAAAAAACATGGACACCTTTTTATAATCCCACGCTTGATGTATGTGTGAATTTACACTGGTGTGAGTATAACAGACAGAAGGATACAGAAGGGGGAAAGGGAGAGGACAGTAGGGGACAACAATGAAAGTGCAGGAGAGAGAGAAAAAGAGACCGAGAGGAGAGTTGGTGGAGACACACAAAATGTGAGAAGGAGGGAGAGTGAAATGGTGAACTGCTGATCAGTCTTGTATTGGTTAGAGTTCCAATTAACTTGTCCACGTACTTGCCATATCTTCAAAGAAGACAAGAAGGCTTTCTTCTGTATGATGTCCTCAAGGCGTTGGAGTTCATAAGCAGACAGTCCACACCATGCATCCTAGTGATACCCCCTCACAAACAAACAGTAGAATCCAGCTGATCAAAACCAGGAATCAAAATGACCTGACATTATCTGAAAGGAATTTCTTATTGAACACTTCCAAAATATGGTCAATGAAGTAAAAATTGCTGGGTCATAAGAACTATGAAATGTATGTGTCCTCACCTTGTTGTTTGGGCAAGAATTGTTGTCCCCGTCATGGTGGGGCGTTAAGGTGCCAGATCCCGGCCGCACACAATCACACCTCATGTTGATGTCTTCATTCTGACAAAAAACATATATGATTCCATTCTAGTCAGTGTCAGAGACACACTAACATACATGTGCTGAGGCTAACAAAGTCACTGACATTTCCCTACTTGACCACACCATCACCTCTTCCTCCCCCTAAAAAGGTTTAATTGCAGATTTGCATGGATCACAGTAATGCCATATTTTGCATTCAAACCGCAGAATTTTGGCGAGAGGTAACGATTTTGCACCTACCAAAACAACCCCATGGAGTTCTCAAGTTAACCTTTAAGCAAATTGATGTAAAATAATGCTACAGACAGAACCTAACTTGTTACAAAAAAATAGGCTAAATATTGTGGACAAAGGGAATGCTATCCGGCTTGCTTAACTACTGATGTTACAAGTAGTCATTTTAACCGGCATGAAAACCGACTGTAAAGGGTTAGTTTAATCCAGTATCAAGCTGTATTACCAAGCTAGCAAACATGCTGCGAAATAGCTAGCTTGTTAGCTATGATGCTAGCGAGCATCTGGTACAGCGACGTGATCAACATAAAACTGCTTAAAATAATCACGAACTACGTAGATATTATCATAAATGAACTGATAGTGATGTAATGTGATATAAACTGCATGATTATGACACAATTGGGAGTAATAGAACATAGGACGTCTCGGATTGCTTGCCATCACATGCAGCCGGATTGCTGGCGTCCAGCGGAAGTGCAGGACATTTAATGCATTTTAGAATTGATTAAATTAGAATTGATTAAATTATGTAGATCAGTGATTCCCAACCAGGAGTACTCTTACCCCTAGTGGTACGTAAGCGAATTGCATCTTGGAAACATTTAATATTTCCAAGATGAGGGGTAAATATCATCAGGGATAATTCTTGGAGGTGTGATACTTAATTAGGACCCAGGTGCAAAATACACCAAGCTTTTATCAACCAAAAGAGTAAAAAGGGCACAGTAAAACAACTACATGTGTGAAAGACTAAAGCAGGGATGTCATTGCTGTTCACCTGGACGACGATCCGCTACCCGGAGAAAAGGTAACCGTTGTTTCCACTCTGCCGATCTATCAGAGCTTATCGAGAACAAGCAATCTCAGGTGTCTCATTAAAGCTCAGTTAAATGATGAAAACAAAGTAAAACTGATATATTGAGCCTGAACATTATTTCTGTCGCTAATTTTATTAGGTTTAAATGTCTGTTAATTGGGGTCTTATTCAAAAGATTTTGTTTTTATTTAGATTACTTATTCACTTTCACTGCAATAGAGTTATCTTTATGTTTAATTTGAGCTGAAAAGAATAAAATGCCTAAGAACTATATGTTCAAGTTAAAGAGATTAATTAAAATGATTTTCATTTAATAATATTGTTTTATATCAGACGTTTTGTCTTAACTTGTTACGTGTCATTAAAATTAAAGTTAGATACTCACTTTCAGTTTCAGTTTAGTTTATTTATATAGCGCCAATTCACAACACATGTCGTCTCAAGGCACTTCACAAAAGTCAGGTACATACATTCCAATTAATCCTAATCATTGAACAGTGCAGTCAGAGTTAGTTATTTATTCAAATTGAATAAAAAGTTTTTCTGTCTAAGGAAACCCAGCAGATTGCATCCAGTCAGTGACTTGCAGCATTCACTCCTCCTGGATGAGCATGTCGAGACAATGGACAGTCACTGGTGTTGGCTTTGCAGCAATCCCTCATACTGAGCATGCATGTCACGACAGTGGAGAGGAAAATCTCCCTTTTAACAGGAAGAAACCTCCAGCAGAACCAGGCTCAGTGTGAGCGGCCATCTGCCACGACCGACTGGGGGTTTGAGAGAACAGAGCAGAGACACAAAGAGAACAAAGAAGCACTGATCCAGGAGTACTTTCTATGGGAAGGAAAAGTAAATGTTAATGGATGTAGCTCCTTTAGTCGTTTCACCTAGAAAGAAAGAACTGATAAACTCTGAGCCAGTTTTCAAGGTTAGAATCTGAAAGAAAGCACATAGAGTTAGTCACAGTAAAAGCTCAGAAAATCGCCATGTCTAGGAGAGAGAAAGGGTTAAACACTGAAAGACAGGGCCATGTGGATCATCGGTAGAGGGTGAGCATTAAGTTGTTGCCAGCAGAAGCTCGGACGATGCCCCTCTCCAGAAAGGTGTCACAGGTAGACACAGAGTCAGGCCAGGTGTAGCTTCTAGGAAGAGAAAAGAGAGAGAACAAAGTTCAAAGCTGAAATAACACCAAATAACGCAAAATTGGAGAGTAGTGTGAGAATGTAGCGAAGAGGGTGAAAGTGGTCATTATGTCCTCCTTGCCTTAAAAGTAGACAGGGTGTCTGCCTCACGGACTAAAACTGGGAGCTGGTTCCACAGGAGAGGAGCCTGATAACTAAAGGATCTGCCTCCCATTCTACTTCTAGAGACTCTAGGAACCACCAGTAAACCTGCAGTCTGAGAACGAAGTGCTCTGTTAGAAACGTATGGAACAATCAGATCTCTGATGTATGATGGAGCTAGATCATTAAGGGCTTTATATGTGAGGGTGAGAATTTTTAATTCTATTCTGGATTTAACAGGGAGCCAGTGAAGGGAAGCTAAAATAGGAGAAATATGATCTCTCTTTTTAATTTTCATCAGAACTCTTGCTGGAGCATTTTGAATCAGCTGAAGGCTTTTAACTGCACTTTGTGGACATCCTGATTGTAAAGAATTAGAATAGTCCAGCCTTGAAGTAACAAATGCATGGACTAGTTTTTCAGGCTCACTTCTGGACAGCATATTTCTAACTTTGGCAATGTTCCGGAGTTGAAAGAAGGAAATCCTAGAAAGCTGTTTAAAATGGGATTTAAATGACATGTCCTGGTCAAAATTACACCAAGGTTTTTTACCTTATTACCGGAGGTCAATTTAATGCCATCCAGGTTAAGTGATTGACTAAGCAGTTTCTTTTTTACAGACTCCGGTCCAAAGACGACAACTTCTGTTTAGAAGCAGAAAATTTGAAGTCATCCAAGTTTTTATGTCTTCAAGACATGCTTGTAGTCTATCTAACTGGTTGGGCACATCAGGATTTATGGATAAGTAAAGCTGAGTGTCATCAGTGTAACAGTAAAAATTTATTCTATGCTGCCTGATAATTTTACCTATTGGAAGCATATATATATAGTAAAGAGAACTGGCCCAAGTGCTGAACCCTGTGGTACTCCACAATTAACCCTGGAGTTTAAAGATGATTTATCATTTACATGAACAAGCTGGAATCTGTCAGACAAATAAGATTTAAACCAGCCTAGCGCTGTTCCCCTGATCCCTACAGCATATTCCAGCCTTTCTAAGAGAATATTGTGATCAACTGTATCAAATGCAGCACTGAGATCTACTCCACTGAATAAAAGGTTTTGACCTGGAGCTTGGTAATTAGATAGATAGATAGATAGATAGATAGATAGATAGATAGATAGATAGATAGATAGATAGATAGATAGATAGATAGATAGATAGATAGATAGATAGATAGATAGATAGATAGATAGATAGATAGATAGATAGATTTTAGTTTTTTTCTTTAGTAATGTTCTGTCGAATATGTAAAGAGCGCTTAAACATGATCCATAATTTTTTTTCTCCACAAACCTCACATTTATCATTGTTCATTTTCCCTATTATAAATAAAAAAATCATTTTAGTAGGTATGTCCTACTCTCTGTCTAGTCAAGATCACATCTTTCCTTCTGTATCTTCCTCCATAATTTTTCATTATTACAGATTATTGGATTCAATATAGTCTTCTTCCTTTCTCATCTTCAGTCCATCTTGTTTGCCAAATATCTTATTTATTTTCTATTAATTAGTGATTTAAATTCCTCTTTCCCAAATGGAACCTTAACCATTATCTCCTTCCCCAAAGCCTTTTTAGCAAGTTTATCTGCTGTTTCATTTCCTCTCACCCCTTCATGTGCTGGTACCCCACAAAACTGAATATGTATTCCACACCTATATAACCTGAAAAAAAGATATTTTCTATGGTTTCCTTTTGACTGAATACTTTCTATTACTGCTTTTGAGTCTGTGCATATCACCACCCTGTCTGGTCTAACATCCTCCATCCATTGTAAACTGATAATTATTGCTACCATTTCTGCAGTGTATACTGACATTAGATCCATCAATCTTTTACAGATACGTATTTGAAACTCTGGAATGAATATCCCTATTCCCACATTTCACTTTGAATTTTTAGAACCATCTGTAAAAATCTTTAAATAACTGTAATGGAGTTTTGACGAAAATTCAAACTGAAAGACTCACCTCCGCCCCCCAGCAGTCCTATGACTCCACCGTGCGTCTCTCCTCCATCCAATCAGTGTCAGATCCACATGTGTCTTCAATCAATCATCTTCCGAGGCTTCGCTTTTAAGGACCTCCAGTCATGGATTCCCCGCTCTTCAGCTGAGCTTCGACCCACCTCTGCCCCACATCCACCATCTCCCTTCCATACTCCTCCTGACTCCCTTACCTTCTTAGGCCTTCACTCCACCAGCAGTATCGGATCCAAAGGGGGGAAGTCTCATTTAATTCTAAGCCTAAAACGTTAATTCAAGCTCATGTCATTCTTAGCATTCATGTCTTCCTCCGGGGTCCGAGCGCACAGATATTAACTTTTATCAATAAACTTCTCTAATCGCCATCTTGTTTCTTATTGTGAGTCTTTTCAGGTTGAAATAATACTGTCTGATATACATGCTGGTTTTAACGCTGACTTCATCAAATTTCCATTCTCTTTTCATTTCAAGAACTTTCATGTCTACTTTTGTTTCTGGATACAACCATGGAGGCACAGCCCTAATTGGATTATTAGAGAATTTCTTCTCATCTAACTCATACGTTTTTGCCCATTACTTTTTTGTCCACCCAAAGCCATTTCCTTTATATTTGCAGTTTTTTAATATGCTTGTTGCTGGGTTTTTTGTCACTACTTTTAAGTCTTATCTAGTAAGAAAGTGATATTTGGATTCTTCTCATTTCTAAAGGAGTCTCTCCAGACTACTAAAATAGCATTGATGGGACGGTCTTAGTTGCTCCACTACATATTCATAATGTCCTGTATTGTAATTTATCTGTTAATTGTAATGTTGATGTTGCTGCTGCACCATATACCATACATCCATAGTCTAATCCTGATCTCATGAGAGCCCTGTAAATATTCAGTAGCGACTGCTTATAAACCCCTCAGCCACTCCCAGCCACGGCTTTCATGAGGTTTATTACTTTCTTACATTTTGTTTCAAACTGCTTCATAGGCGTTTTCCATGTGTACAAACTATCTAGCCATTCTTCTAGATGTATGAATTCTGTTACACATTTTAAAGGCTCATCATATAATGTTATTTTTCCTATATTAATCTTTCTTTTATTTGTGAAAATCATGTAGCAGGAGTTACTCACTGATAATTTGAAGCTTCATATGACCATTTTTCTAATGAATGAAATGCTCTCCTTATGTTTCCTTCTACATGGGAGGCATTCATTTCCCTCATCCATATGGCGCCATCATCTGCATGTAGTATTGATTTAATGCATTCATCTAGATTTGTACTTCCAGTCGTCCCGAAACCTCGGGTTATTTAGCGCGATCCAAACCTGGAAGTGGAGGCTTGGTGCTTCGCTGACATAAAATGTTTTTTTATTGTAGAAGTAACAATTGTTAAATGTAGAAAACATATTAGTCTAACTTTAGAATAGATGCAAGCATAATTATTTATGAATTTAACTCATCCATCTTTGGGCAGGATTGCATTAGTCAGAGCTCTCACGTTTAATGAAAAATTCAGAGTGAGATTATGTCTGCTGGTGTTGAAGGAACTACAGATTATAGATGTTTTGGCCACAGTGGCCCCTCTAACTCACTCTGTGCTGCCAACTGTTTTATTAAGAAAAATGTCTAATTTTACATCCCCCTTGCTAAAAATAACCACAAATAGAAATAATGATAACTGGTAAATATACAAAAGGACAGATTTAGCCAAATACATGAATTAAACTTGTGCATTTGACCCAAAACGCAGAAGCTTTTGAAATTAATGTGGCTTCAATGTTACTCAACATAAATGTACTTCTGTTTATTTTACTGACATCTAAAGTTCCCCTGAAATGTAAAGGATCTCTGCTTCTGATAGCTTGAATGTGTGACCTAAGTGGAACTTAATTGAGACGGTTACCAACAGAAATCCAGTGTTTTAATGCTGAAAATGTTTTTTTCTACAACAGAGATTTTTAAGTTTGCTTTGAGGTTCAAACCCTTTCCTTTTCAGTGTCAGGATGTTACATGTTGATAACCTCCACATCGATTGAATGCTGTCTGTGGAGTTTCATGAGCAGAAAAGTTTCCAACGCTGCGGTGGAACCCCACAGTGCCATCTTTTGCCATCTCTGTGGATCCAGGTGTTATGCCCTCATCAGTAACTTTTTGTTCTTTGCTACGAGGGAGGTTGACATGCGTTGTGTCTTCCGGTCCATTGTGTCTCGTAAAAGGGCACATCTGCTATAATCAAACCCCAGTAGTAAACTTGAAAGAGGCTATTTCTCAGGTAACACAATTTGTCTTACACTTGTCAAATACCGGCAGGGTTTTTGTTCCAAATGTTCTGGTTGAAAAATGGCAAATATTTTAGTTACTTATGTAGAATTTTTGTAAAGCAGTGCATTAAAGACACAGTATATGCCTTTTATAGCCAGTGAAATGTACAGAGGGGGACATCAGAGTTGCTGGCCTGCAACACAGATTATCCTGTGCTTGGGGGGTGGGGGTTGCTGGCAGAGACACAGCTCACAACGTTTTACACAACAAAGGGAAGCAGTTGGTGGTATACTAGCTATTCACACATGGGGGGGGGGGGGGGGGATTTCAGTGTGATCAGTGGCTCCCTAGGTCAAACCAAACCATGTATGTAAGCCAGGAAAGCAGAAAGAGACTATAGTTAGGTTTTCAAGAAGTAGGGAGGAAACTGTAAGCATTGTTGTTCCAGTGTCATCACTGAGATGCATTTAGGGACAAGTAAATGTTTAGGCTAAAACATGACTGATAAATGACACATTACTGACTTACCGGTTTTTAATTCCTTCCCTTTTTTTTAATAATTTTTGGAATAAGATTTGTTGTTTCTATGACAAATATGTAACAAGCCATATTTTCAATATTGTAATAAAGCTTATGACTTTGAAGTTGACTTGTCATTTTTGTATTGTTATTCACCATCTCTGACAAATAGGCATTTTCAGAATCAGAATAGGTATTTATTGCCAAGTCAGTTGGCAATAAAACATGAAGTCTTTAAAAGAGAAATTAAAATAAAAACAAAAAAAGAACAAACAGAACATAATTGGGAAAAGACAGGGCACAACCCCAACCTGTCTTTCAAAGCGTCAGCAAAACTTTTTCAGTTTGTAGTTTTACAGGCTCATTAATAATCTGTTTTTTCTTCCTTAAGTTACGTAAAGTGACTGACGGTGATCTTCTACACATGCTAAAGTTTGAAGCCTTTAGTTGCTCAATGATAGAGGACATTTGGAAACGTGCAAACTGGATTTCCTCACACATAGATAAAAACACCTACAGCATCCAGAACAGAGCCCTCTGGTGGCTGATACAAAGTACTAGCGTAGAACACATTGCATTTAGGAAAAGAAGACCTATAAACAGAGGTGGGTAGTTAATTAGTTACATTTACACAGTTAAATGACCTTGAATAACACTGTTGTTAACTGTTATAAACAAAATGCCTAATGTGAGACTTATGTTTAAGTGAGACTGCTGTTTGAACACAATCCTTGATATCTAAATTCCTGAAGATGATTAAAATAGTTTCTCTGAGCAGGATGGAAGTTGTTTTAAAGTCAAATACACATAGGGCCAAAAAAACAAATTTGCTTTATTAAAACATATTGAAATGATTGCACATAGCCTATTGAACCAAGACCTAACACAGGGTATATTATTTAATAATTAAATGAATAAAGCAATATTTTCTTATGGATCTGTCAGTAATTTCAAGTGAAACCATTTTTCAACAGGCAGACAAAAACAAACTTCCTTCAAAGAAAAATCGCATGTTCTGTACATTAAAAGAATAAAGCAATATTTTGTTATGGCTCTGTAAGTAACCTCAAGGGAAAACATTTTCAACAGGCAAACAGCAAAACATTTAATTGGTTTGAAAAACAAAGTATGTTTCTTAATATCAAGATAAATACATAAATAAAAGTGCATGCATTATAAACTGAAAATGCATTATTGTGCTACTCTATGATCCTACTGATCACTGCTTTCAATTCAATTCAATTCATTTCAGTTTATTTATATAGCGCCAATTCACAACACATGTTGTCTCAAGGCACTTCACAAAACTCAGGTACATACAGGGGTTGGACAATGAAACTGAAACACCTGGTTTTAGACCACAATAATTTATTAGTATGGTGTAGGGCCTCCTTTTGCGGCCAATACAATTCGTCTTGGGAATGACATATACAAGTCCTGCACAGTTAGAAAAGACTCAAGCAAGCCAAAGCGCTTCAGCTTACATCCACAAAAGACATTTTGACCACATTTATACATTTTGAAATCCAATTTTAATGCACCACTTGTGGCTAAGTGAATATTCCTTTGAAAAAAATCCCTTCATGATTTTTTTAACATAACCTAGTAAGATGATATTTCGATTCCTGTTATACAGATTTTCATAACTTTTTATAACATCAGACCATTCCCTGTTAAAAGCAACAAGAATAGATTTTTAAAAATAGTCTAGAAATTAGTTAAGTGTTCTATTGTTGCTTTATTGAAAACTTCTCATTCACTTAGAAAACCACTGGAAGTTACAGGGGTTGGACAATGAAACTGAAACACCTGGTTTTAGACCACAATAATTTATTAGTCTGGTGTAGGGCCTCCTTTTGCGGCCAGTACAGCGTCAATTCGTCTTGGGAATGACAAATACAAGTCCTGCACTGTGGTCAGAGGGATTTTAAGCCATTCTTCTTGCAGGATAGTGGCCAGGTCACTACGTGATACTGGTGAAGGAAAACGTTTCCTGACTCGCTCCTCCAAAACACCCCAAAGTGGCTCAATAATATTTAGATCTGGTGACTGTGCAGGCCATGGGAGATGTTCAACTTCACTTTCATGTTCATCAAACCAATCTTTCACCAGTCTTGCTGTGTGTATTGGTGCATTGTCATCCTGATACACGGCACCGCCTTCAGGATACAATGTTTGAACCATTGGATGCACATGGTCCTCTAGAATGGTTCGGTAGTCCTTGGCAGTGACGCGCCCATCTAGCACAAGTATTGGGCCAAGGGAATGCCATGATACAGCAGCCCAAACCATCACTGATCCACCCCCATGCTTCACTCTGGGCATGCAACAGTCTGGGTGGTACGCTTCTTTGGGGCTTCTCCACACCGTAACTCTCCCGGATGTGGGGAAAACAGTAAAGGTGGACTCATCAGAGAACAATACATGTTTCACATTGTCCACAGCCCAAGATTTGAGTTCCTTGCACCATTGAAACTGCCGTTTGGCATTGGCATGAGTGACCAAAGGTTTGGCTATAGCAGCCCGGCCGTGTATATTGACCCTGTGGAGCTCCCGACGGACAGTTCTGGTGGAAACAGGAGAGTTGAGGTGCACATTTAATTCTGCCATGATTTGGGCAGCCGTGGTTTTATTTTATTTGGATACAATCCGGGTTAGCACCCAAACATCCCTTTCAGACAGCTTCCTCTTGCGTCCTCAGTTAATCCTGTTGGATGTGGTTCGTCCTTCTTGGTGGTATGCTGACATTACCCTGGATACCGTGGCTCTTGATACATCACAAAGACTTGCTGTCCTGGTCACAGATGCACCAGCAAGACGCGCACCAACAATTTGTCCTTTTTTGAACTCTGGTATGTCACCCATAATGTGGTTTGCATTTCAATATTTTGAGCAAAACTGTGCTCTTACCCTGCTAATTGAACCTTCACACTCTGCTCTTACTGGTGCAATGTGCAATCAATAAAGACTGGCTACCAGGCTGGTCCAATTTAGCCATGAAACCTCCCACACTAAAATGACAGGTGTTTCAGTTTCATTGTCCAACCCCTGTACATTCCAATTAGTCCTAACCATTGCACAGTCACAGGTAGACACAGAGTCAGGCCAGGTGTAGCTTTTAGGAAGAGAAAAGAGAGAGAACAAAGTTAAAAGCTGAAATAACAGCAAATAAAATAGTAAAATAAGAAAATTAAAAAAAATAAATCAGTTGTATTCTTTCTCATGGCTCTTATCTGCAATTTTCCCTGAGTACATTCAACTGAAAAATAAATATAAATAAAATAAAATAAAATGAAATAAAATAAAATAAAATGAAAATAAAATAAAATAAAATACAAAAATCTATGGCACACAGACAAAACAATACTTCCTTCATAGAAAAATCACATCTTGTACAAACAAATGTAAAAATTTAACTGAATTAAAAACTGAAAAATACGTTACTGCTCTGTGATGCTCACTTGTCTGAGGCTGAGCCTGATACTTGGTGGTGTCTCATCTTTTGTACAAGTTCATCAATGTTCGGGGTTAGGCTCTGAGCTGAGGAAATCCTCAGGATTGAGTAAATCAGTAAGACGGCTCCTGTGTGATGTTTTGATTAGCTTCATTAAAGAGAAAAGTTGTTCACACAGGTATGTTCTGCCAAACATAGAGAGCGTCCGAGCAGCCTGGAAGCGCAACTGGGGCATTGTGTCGGGGATGAAACGTGCAAACTCAGCACCAACCACTCTCTCATATTTTTCCTTCAGTGTGTCATTGCACTGGAGCTCAATCAACTCCATTTGTAGACTTGGTGGTGCGCTTTCTACATCGACTGCAAAGGGATTGCTGAGCAGTTCAAACCTGCTTTTTTGGGCTTCAAAGTCAGCAAACCGGCGTTGGAAGTCGGCGGGAAGTATGTTGAGTTTATCAGCAAATTGTGCACTCGGGAACACAGCGGTAAAGAGCTTCTCTTTCATGGTCTGGCAGCTGGAAAAGTGGCTCAAGTTTTCTTTCCTCATCTGCGTCTCCCACAGACTCAGCTTGGTTTTAAAGGCCTTCACTGTACTGTACATATCAGAGATGACACGTCCCCGTCCCTGCAGCTGCAGATTCATCACATTCAGATGGCTTGTGATGTCGCAGAGAAACGCCATTTCACACAGGAAAGTTTCATCTCGGAGCTCTGTTGTGTCTTTCCCCTTGCTTTCCATGAACAGACAGATCTCCTCACGCACCTCGAAACATCTTTGCAGCACCTTTCCCCAGCTTCGCCATCGCACCTCTGTGTGATATGGTAAGTCACCATACTCTGTATCTAACTTGCCCAGAAATGCCTTGAACTGGCAGTGATTTAAACCTTTGGCTCTGATGATGTTAACTGCTCGCATTATGGTGCTCATTACATGTTCCATTTTCAAGGCTTTGCCACACAATGACTCTTGGTGTATGATGCAGTGATAAGCTGTGAGCTCATCTGTGACGTTTTCCTCCCGCATCCTCTCACGCATCCTTGCCACCAATCCAGTCCTGTGCCCACACATTGCGGGTGCTCCATCTGTGGTTAATCTCACAAATTTTTCCCAAGGTAGCCCCATCTCATTTACACATCTGGATACCTCTTCATACGAATCCTGTCCTGTAGCTGTGCCATGCATAGGACGTAATGCCCAAAACTCTTATGTTATGCTCAAGCTGGAGTCTACTCCACGGACGAAAATTGACAGCTGGGCAATGTCAGATGTGTCCGTGCTCTCATCCACAGCAAGAGAATATGCAATATGCAATATTTTCCCTTTCTCACAAGTTGTTCTTTTATATTGGTGGAAAGCTGGTCTACATGTTCAGCAACGGTGTTTCTGCTCAAGCTCACGTTTGAGAATAGTTGTCTTTTGTCCGGGCACACTGCGTCACAAACTTTAAGCATACAGTTTTCGGGCCGGCCGGGCCGGGCTGATTTTGCGACCTCTTTTGCCACAATAAAGCTAGCCTTGACAGCAGCCTCGCTTTGTGATTTGGCATATGTGAACATAGCCTGCCTGGACTTAAGACCTCGTTTTAATTCTTCCACCTTTTGTAGCTTTTGTTCCGTGTCCATATTCTTGTCTTTGTCTGTGTGTTTCTGAGAAGTTTGATAGTGCCTTCTTAGATTATATTCTTTCATTACAGCCAAACTTTCTCCACACAAGACACACAGGTTTGCCTTTTACCTCCGTGAACATGTACTCTGCCTCCCACCTGGCTTGAAACCCCCTGTTCTCAGCGTCCACCTTACGTTTAGCCATTTTTGACGAGGGGGGTACCTTAAAGTTGATCTCTGCTGTGATTGCTGAACAATGAAGCCGCTTGTGCGCGCTACAGTGACTTCGCGGACTACTGTTGCATTGTGGGGAATGTAGTGTTGGTGCATGCAAAACGCCAGCGGGCAGCTGTGGCCTGCGGGCCGGTTCTAATAGTAAGTAAATATCATCCAGGGGGCCATAGATAATTAATTCGCGGGGCGGATTTGGCCTTGACTTTGACATATGTGTTTTAAAGGATTTATAAAAAAAGCAAAAAAAAAAAAAGGTTAATGTATGTATTCAATTCTAGGATCTATCACAGATGTGTATCCAGAGAAAATCCTTTCTCTGGATACAGATTAAAACTCAGATTTTAATAAACAACAAAGTAAGTTATCATAACTATGCAGACGACACACAGCTATACGTTACAATGTCACCAGGTGACTATGAACC
The DNA here is from genome assembly GCA_036173005.1 of Crenichthys baileyi. Lineage (NCBI taxonomy): Eukaryota > Metazoa > Chordata > Actinopteri > Cyprinodontiformes > Goodeidae > Crenichthys > Crenichthys baileyi. Next base: position 529,252 of record JAHHUM010002883.1, read on the forward strand.
CATTCAAGCAGTGGGTAAATGCTTAGAAGAAATCAATGCTTGGATTTGCCAAAATTTTCTCCAGCTGAATCAAAACAAAACTGAAGTAATAATCTTTGGACCAAAGGAAGAGTGTTTAAAAGTTAGCACACAGCTTCAGTTAATACAGCTAGAAACCACCAGTCAGGCTCGAAACCTGGGTGTTGTGATGGACTCAGACCTGAACCTTCAGAGGCACATAAAGGCAGTAACAAGGTCGGCCTTCTATCACCTAAAGAACATCTCCAGGATTAAAGGACTAATGTCTCAGCGGGACCTTGAAAAACTAATTCATGCCTTCATCTTTAGTAGAATTGATTACTGCAACGGTCTTCACAGGTCTGCCTAAAAAGTCGATCAGACAGCTACAGTTGATCCAGAACGCTGCTGCCCGCGTCCTCACGAGAACTAAGAAAGTGGAGCACATTACCCTGGTTCTAAAGTCCCTACACTGGCTCCCTGTAGCTCAGAGAATAGACTTTAAAATACTTCTGTTTGTCTATAAATCACTGAATGGCTTACCACCAAAATACATTACAGACTTGTTGTCAGTGTATCAACCACCCAGACCTCTCAGGTCTTCTGGCTCAAATCTACTCTGCATATCCAGAACCAGAACCAAACATGGAGAAGCAGCTTTTAGTTCGTATGCATCATTATTAGTTAAGTTTTAAGTCCAATTTTCCTTACGTTTTCTTACCCATCATTCTTCTCTTTATTTTTTTTTTAATTACCTCTGTTGTTTGATTTTCCGTATCATTGTAATGTTTTTCCTTATGTACAGCACCTTGAGTGCCTTGTTGCTGAAAAGCGCTATATAAATCAACTTGACTTGACTTGACTCCAGGACACCTTCCTCGGGAGGTGTTTTAGGCACGTCCCACCGTGAGGAGGCCCAAGGGGCGGCCCAGGACATGCTGGAGGGACCATGTCTCTCGGGTGGCCTGGGAACGCCTTGGGCTTCCCCTGGAGGAGCTGGAGGAGGTGTCTAGGGAGAGGAATATCTGGGTGTTTCTGCTGAGTCCGCTGCGCTGCGACCCGGTCCCGGATAAAGCGGAAGATAACGAGACGAGATGAGATGAGAAACTTTGTCCAACTGATATATGCCTCCAAGGGCTGAAATGTGTTTAAAAAAAAATAAAACAGGACTACACAACTGAACTTCAAATTAGCATGCCCTCCTGGACATAACATCAAATTCATCTGCCACTGAATACTTCAACAAATCCAAAGCGTGAACTGTGTATGGCAGAAGTAAGTGCTTCCTTAAAGTTGTCATAGTTTTTTATACAAGCTGGGAGCTTCAGTGTCTCCAAGCACATTGATGAAGTATGAAAAATCCCCCACAAATCTCCACCTGAGTTCTGAAGGAAGCACCTCCCAGCCAGCCCAGAATCTCAGCAGCTGAACCAGAGTATCTGATAAAGCTGAACAATGACAGAATGAAAAGACAAAATTGTTAGGCAAACAAATATCCATTTTTTTATTTCAATATGAACTTCATAGTGTAGATTCAATGCATTATTTAATATGAACACGCCACACCTGTTTCAATGAATGTTCTGAGAAAACCTGTGACGTGGCACATGGACTCAGCATCACAATCCTCCTCATCATCAGTGTCCCTAACTGGCCACATGACTTTGTCAAGAAGCATCTGAAAGAACAAATTTCTGTGTAAGTCTTTTTTTTTTTAAAGATTACAAACTTGGTTAATAAGAAAAAAAAATCACATCTATTTCTATAAAAAAAGAAGTTGCACCCTTGGAAGGATTATGATTTTATTGCTGTAATAAATCAATTATGGCCATTATAAATTGGCCTTTTCTTCTAAACCTCTTCAATGTCAAGGTCAACTCAAATGTCTACAGAGCACGCAAGCACTTATTTTCATTATACATTTTGATTTAATTGGTATCACCCTATACAAATTTAATATAACATTGACACAATGTTTTTTTATATTTCTTTGTAAACAAAAAAAGCCAATTTACGTAGTTCATGATTGTTATTACAGCAAAGAAAACAAAACCAAGAGACTGAATATATTCAATGGCACTGTAGATACAGAGGCATAAATACAGTATACTTTATTTATAGCACATTAAAAAATTTACCTAAGGTGATTATGTTATGTGGAAATGACCTAATTCCCTGTGGTGTAAACAGAATTTCTGACATCTTGGGGAAAAAGAAGAGGCCTAGATGTCAGGAGGGGCCACACCATTGCATTTTTCATTCCTCCATACCAACACTGAATACAATAAAATAAAAATGTCACTACCTGTGATTAGGTTGCTATTTATTATAGCAGTTCCCTGCTTTCTTGAAATAATTTCTTTCATTTGGCAAACACCAGATTCACACCCATCTAGCTGTCTTGGTTGTAGAGTGTCACTTGATGAAAATGGAGAAAAGTAAGTAAAAGCAAAGCACCAACGCATCCCCAGTTTCAATATCAAACAGCAGCAACCCTGCTTCTTACAATTATAAAGGGATGAACTTCAGGGAAGTTCATCCCAAGCGCCATAGAAAGAGAGAGTTACGACACTCTTTGAACTCACCGATAGGTGGTCACGTGGTTCATGTAGCTCTCAATAGTTCCAAACATCTCAGCAGTGTCAGTCAGTTTGAACGGCTTCAGGCGCAACATAACGCTAAAAGCAACTTTTTTCACTCTTTCCTGCAACTTTCGGTAATTATTCAATAATAATGAACTGATTACTGGTTACTAAATCATAATTTGAAAATCCTAACAGAAGTAACAATACCTATTATAAATGCTCTTTCTGATCTCCCCCACACGCTAGCACATGCTAGCATGTGATGCTATAACTGTATTCTGTGCTAGCAGTTAAGAGCTCTGATCAAACTTACCTTCAGATCTACATCCTGTACTACGTGGAAAGATCTATTGCCTATGTATTTCAAAAAAATATCCAAAGATGGAAAATGAGCAAATGTAATTCTTAAATGATTTAATTTAAAAATAAATGTTTTAATGAATGAGGAAAATATGTAGCTGTATGAAAATATGACTGAAGACCTGGGATGAATTCTTACTTTTTGTAGAAGACATAATTATTCTTTTTTTGCTGCCATGCGAACTGAGTACTTGTATCTACAACAGAGTTGATTGTGCCTGTAGTCTGACAACTGTTGTAACATTGTAATTCATTGACTAAAATGTACATTTAATTGACACTGTAGTTAAAATCGTATTAGATGACAAAACAACTGTGAATCGTGCAAAAATAAATGACCAAACAATTTACTGTAAGATATGTAAAATGCAAAACTAGCTTTAATAAACAAGTACTTGCACTACCATTTATACAGTTTATTAATTACATCTGCACCAATAAACTGTATCTGATCAAATCTAGACAAGGTAGAAATGTGCCCAAGTCTGAATGAGGGTTCATCCTCCTTGGCAGCAGCTCCCTTTGAAGTCAGTCACCACATCTGCTGACCTCCCTGCAAACAATACAGAAACAGTTTAGAAGACTCAGAATCAATCAATATCATAGCTAGAAGGCAAAAAAGTAAATGTGTTCCTCTGTAGGTTCAGCAGGTTACCATGGTTGGGTGTGCTGCATTTGGATGCACCAATCGGGAGCAGACGGGAGCGGGAGCTAACCAATAGGTGGGAAAATAAACTAGGATCAATTGTCTTTGGAAATGTAAAACTGAGACTTTGTTATAAACTTTAAGAAAAAAAAACTTGGCACGACGCCACCATTGTGTAGTTTTTTTCCAAGAAGCATATACCATAATGCGAGTCAAACAAACTACACGACCCACAAGCTAACAGTGCTTCTGATCGATGTTTTCCACCTGCGTTCAGAATGGAGGGAGCAAACGTAGGTGGAGAATTGGACGTGGTAAAATTGGATTTGCAACGTAAAGTCAGAAGTAAGGACTTATCTATTAAACTCATAGAGCTGACAGGAAAGTCGCAAATATTACCGGACTTCAGGAGAGTTGAACGTAGCGGTGTAGCTGCTTGTAAAACGTGTTTAGTCGTAATAAAGTACACCAGTGACTAAGGCACGTTTGTAAGGCAAATTCTGGATTGAATCAGTCCTGCATCTCTTCATTCGTCAAACAAAAAGTACCATCACGTGTCAAGTCTCATCTAACCAACAAAGTTGCTGCATTTGCACTAAAGATTTAAGAGCCTTTGCCACAGTAGAGGGAAAAGGTACGGAGCCTGCGAGGGGACATGGGGGGGATTTATTTTTCTTTTGCATCCCCACGCAATACTTTTGCGTTTGCTCGCAAAAGTTGTTAATTGGCTTGAGAAAGTTGTGCATTTTGGAACAGCAGCACATTTGACAAACTGCTTACAAAATAAACAGCACTGATATGGCATTGATATGGTTCATTTGTCATATGCAGGTTAAGATGTAGTCAACAATGCGATTAAATGCTCAGGATAAGAAGAACCGTTCAAATCCAGATAAAAACAAAAGCACTAATGGCATGCAAAAAAAGTACACATCATGCAGTATTATTGTCTAGAGTTCAGTAGTTTGACAGCATGTGGATAATAACTGTCTTTAACTTTGATTGAAGATAATTTTATTTAAGGCCGATTTCAAAATAAAACTCAATAAATCTCAAAAACGGGTGTAGTGTTTGTTACATTTTTGCAGTTATCTGGTTTGGAAACTATCCCACAAAGTATTGCGTGAAAATGCAAAAAAGTATTGCGTGAGAACGCAAAAAGTATTGCGAGCGAACGCACAAGAAAAAAAAAAATCCCCCATGTCCCCTTCGCGCGCTCCGTAGAAAGGCTTCATCAGGGGAAGATATTAAATAAATACGTTGTGAAATAGAAAAAAAATTAATGTACCATTAAATGTACAATTTAATACATCATTAAATATTAGGTGTACCACAAATTACGTCATGTCGTCTTTAAAATTATACTTAATTATTCAGTTGCACTATTTAATTGCATAATAGTCCATTTCAAGTAAAATGGTACATTTTTGTTTCTAATTTTGTTTAATAAAAATGGTCCCTTTTGATTTAATGGCACATTTAATGAAACATTTCTTTCATGTTACTTTACTTTCTTAGGGACATTCCAACATTTTTTATTTAAATAGATTTTATTGTATTAATTTTTTGTCCACTCTGCCCCTCCATTCTTGATCCTGTATAGGGGGTCTGTCAAAATTTGTCGGGCGTTGGAGCAGACACACATCTAAAACTTGCAGGGAAGGGGTCCCTGAGGACCAGGGCTGTGAACCATTAGGTACAGTTTTTAATTGTAAAGTAAAGCCTTTTTGCACTTTTTGTTCACCAAATTACAGTTCTCTTTCTAGGTGCTTTTTCTTTCTTTTTCAGCAATTTGAAACATAAAAGTAATCTCATTGTTAAAAAAACAATCACTTAATAAATGAGTAAAATACAACTATGAACATTTTTTTTTTCAGCTAAGATAGGCATGGTCTGTTTCCTTTTTTGATAATTTATTATTTCTTCATTGTTATTCTTTATACTTGGCCTTTTACTACAGCTAAAAACAGGGCCTAACTGGTCCTTCAAACAAAGAATTCCAAAAAGACTAACTGAAAAAACAAAAATGGGAGTGGCACGGAGTGGGAGTCGTTCTAAATTTGAGCGGGATGGGAGTGGGAGTCAATTTAGCAGGAGTGGGATGGGACAGAATTTTTTTTTTATGCTGGCCTGGGATTGGGATGGGACAAGACATTTTTCTGTGGGAGCGAGATGGGACAGGAGAGAAAATCCACTCCCGTGTCACCCTCTACCTCAGACATAGTTCTGAGTGGGTCCTCTCAGTTCTCTGGTTGACCTCCAGACTTGTGCCATCAGCTTTCAAGACTTAACTTCCACCGCTACCGACCTCCAGGGGATGCAGCATCTGTAGTTGGCGTCCCGGAGGCTGATTTGTCCCCACAGGAAAAATCAGGACACAGGACATCAAGTCCTCAAACTGGGTTTTGGTTGGACGGAAGTACTCTTGAAAGAATAAGCATAAACAAAGCACCGTGACTCACTCCATGTTGAGCTGAAACTGGCAAACAGCAGATAGAAGCTCCTCCTATTTGATGCTGGCAAAATGTCAGGTGAGCGACAGCACGCAAATGAAGCGAATCGCATTTGGTCGGAACCCACCTTAAGAATAACCTCGAGCTCCTGGAGTGGTCTAGCCAGTCTCTGGACCTAAACCCAATTGAAAATCTTTGGAGGGAGCTGAAAGTCCGTATTGCCCAGCTACAGCCCCGAAACCTGAAGGATCTGGAGAAGATCTGTATGGAGGAGTGGTCCATATTCTGTACCAAATATTAAGTTTTATTTTTCTGATGTATCAAATACTTATGTCATGCAATAAAATGCAAATTAATTACCTAAAGTCACACAATGGGATTTTCTGGATTTTTATTTTAGATTCTGTCACTCACAGTTAAAGATACCTATGATAAAAAAAAAACTTATCGGCTTCTATGTGCTTTGCTGCATGTCTTCCCCCCTTCTCTCTCTACCATTTCCTGTCAGAATACTGCAAATAAAGGCCACATAAACCTTAAAAAAGAGAAACGCCACAGTTTGAGTTGCTGGGGTTAACTGTTAAGATCTCCTTGTTGCCAACCCTTACATAATTATACATTTTTAAAATAAATAAAACAATATGAAAACAATATGAAACAATATTTTTGTTTCAGACTTCCCTTAGCCTTGCTTTCCCTTTTACATAGACTGCTCAGACTGTGTACTACAGTCTTGAGTTTTCAATATTCTTTGGAAAATATATTGGCTGCTATGTTTATCAATGTTAATTCAATTCAGTTCAATTCAGTTTTATTTATATAGCGCCAATTCACAACACATGTTATCTCAAGGCAAGTTAATCCTAACCACTGAACAGTGCAGTCAGAGTTAGCTATTTATTCAAATTGGATAAAAAGTTTTTCTGTCTAAGGAAACCCAGCAGATTGCATCCAGTCAGTGACTTGCAGCATTCCCTCCTCCCGTATGAGCATGTAGAGACAGTGGACAGTCATTGGCATTGACTTTGCAGCAATCCCTCATACTGAGCATGCATGTAGTGACAGTGGAGAGGAAAGACTCCCTTTTAACAGGAAGAAACCTCCAGCAGAACCAGGCTCAGTGTGAGCGGCCATCTGCCACGACTGACTGGGGGTTAGAGAGAACAGAGCAGAGACACAAAGAGAACAAAGAAGCACTTATCCAGGAGTACTTTCTATGGGAAGGAAAAGTAAATGTTAATGGATGTAGCTCCTTTAGTCGTTTCACCTAGAAAGAAAGAACAGATAAATTCTGAGCCAGTTTTCAAGGTTAGAGTCTGAAAGAGAGCACATATAATTAGTTACAGTAAAAGATCAGTCAATCGCCATGTCTAGGAGAGAGAAAGGGTTAAACACTAAAAGACATGTTAAGTTTTTTTTATTTTAGCGAATGCAGGGAAACATTTTGCACATGGCCCAAACAAGTATTGTTGTATTTTTGAGTGCCTAATATCTGTCATCTTTGTCAGGGTTTTGTAGTTTGCACACACAGGGTTATGTGACAACCCTACATTTGATTTACTTGAGTCTACTCATGCACCGTTTTCATAAAATTCTAGATTGTTCATATTTCCTTTAAGATGCAAGTGTACGTCACTGTTAAAACACTACTGTTACAGACATGAGTTTGTGATGACCATCAAATGATTTAACAGCAGATGTAAAGCCTAATATATTGTGGTGCAGTCTAATATCCAATAAAAAGCTCGGAACCTGATCACTTGGGTCCAAGTCCATCAGAACATCATTGTCATTGTTAAAGCCAATGCAAAAAGTGCCTTCAGTAGTCCCCCATTTACCAAATAGTCTATCTGTGTCAGATTTAATCTCAGTATAAATACAACTGTGAAGGCCTCATAGGTTTTTTAGAAAACATTAGTGAACAAACTGTCAGAGTCTGAAGAATCTGCCGCTCATGCTTACCTTCTTCCACCACCAGGTGCTGCTGAGGGCTGCGTCTCTGGGTGCGACAGGTGTTCCTCATTTTGATGATCATCTGGAGGAGTATATAGGGAACGGATCAACAGCACTTCTATGCCTGAGTGTTTTGCCTACAGCGGTTCCATATTCAGTCCTTGACTCAGTCTGATGGTTTATCGCACCCTGCTTCAGAAGAACCCAGATCAAGCTCCAGCTGGCTGTCCGTTCTCCGTTCTCTGGTTCCTCTGCTCGCACCAGTCCACCCTCCAACAATCCGCTTACTTGGACCACAGAAGTTTCTGGTGGATTCCCAGAAGAGGCCTCCCTGGATCTCCAGACTCATTTGCCATCACCCTGGCGGATCTAGTCCTCCCTGTACACCGTAAGCCTTCTGAAACAGAGACTGTCAGCTGTCACTCACCAAGTACTTACCTGACCTGTTTCCCTCTTTTCGCAGTCCTCCGGTTCCTGTCTGTGTGGCTAGCCCTGATCATTGTTTGTTCCAGAAGTCTAGCAATAAACTTCCAAAACTGTTTACTGTTCTCTGAGTGTTCTTCCGCCTGTGGGTTAAGTTGGCCGTTAAAACGATGACAGAACACTCAGGCCAGCCGAACCCAGCGGAGGAACTTCAGAGAACAGTATCTGAGCATAGTCATTAGATTCATTCCCATGGTACAACCCTTAGATCACTTTTAGAGCAGCAGCAGGAGACAAATCAGCAGTTGGGACAACTAGCGGCAATGCTTCAGCAGAGGTTGGGGAATGTGACCGCCCAGCCTTCAGGCGGCTCTGAGTTTTCTTTGTTTTTTGAACGTACTGAAACTGGTTACAGACTTTAAATCAACAGGAAGTGAGTTCCAAACTGCAGTTTCTCTCACGAACAGAGCCCTTTGAGCAAAAGTGGTTCTTCGAAAGGGTACCTTACAATTTCCATCTGAAGCCGCTCTGGTAGATCTGCTGTTGCCCTGCAGTCTCTGTATGCAATCGCTTAATGGTGTAGGTGCATATCCATGTAAACACTAGAAAATCAATTTTAAAAGATCATAATTTATAAAATTAGGAAAGTCTAAAATTTGGCCAAAATGTGACAGTGATGGAATCTGATTGGCTTTTGATATAAAACCTTTAAAGCCTGATTATAGAGACTTGCTAATGGTTTGACTATAGTTTGACCAGTCTGAGACCAGACAGTAGCTTCATATGAAAAATGTGAGAGGATCATTGAGTTCAAAAACATCTCTGCACAGTGAAGTGTTAAATAATTTCTAATAATTTTATAACAGTTTATATTTGATCTAACAGTTTTGCTGATTTTATCAACATGGCTCCTAAAATTTAACTGAGCATCCAGAATTATTCCTAAATATTTTTCTTGTGATACTTGCTCGATAGGATCCCCATTGATCTGAATATTCAAGGACTGTAATGACGTTTTTTTGATTGAAAAAGATAGTTCCTTGTGGAATCCCTGTTACTATTTTACAAAAGACAGATTTACTATTATTAATGACAACACATTGTTCACGATCTTTCAAATATGATTGAACCCAAGACAATGAGCGTTCTGAGAAATGAAATAATGAAAGCCTTGAGATCAGTAAGTAATGATTCACCGTATCAAAAGCCTCTCATATATTGTCGGATTACTTACCAGCAAGGCGCTACGTTGGGCTGAGGCTAGGTTTATCAACCCTAATCAGTTTGGATGTACATACGAGGAGTTCATAAAGGAGTTTAGAATAACTTTTGATTTAGATTCAGGCCCCTCCGGTGTGGCTCGCCACCTACGGGCATTAAGACAGCGAGGCCAGCCTTTAAATGATTTCTCCATTGAATACCGTACCTTAGCTGTGGCTTCAGGCTGGAATTCGAGCGCTCTGAAGTCCGTATTTTTCCAGTGTTTAGATGAGGCTGTAAAGGATGAATTATTGCTACTTGATGAGCCAGAGGGATTAGACGAGTACATTAACCTGGCTATCAGGCTTGATACACGCATGAGAGAGAGAGTTGGCGAGTCTGTTCTGAGCAATTTATGCCCCGATTTCAGTCCGTTTCCTCGCCCCAGTCTCAGCTACAGACTAGGTCGGTTCCCACCCCAGGCGAGCCTGAGCCTATGCAGCTAGGTAGAGGGCGACTTTCATCTGGGGAGAAACAGCGGCGTAGGGAGACGAACAGCTGTTTCTACTGTGGGGAGTCCGATCATCAGATTTCCGCCTGTCCAGTCCGGCCAAAAGGGCAGGTCCGTCGGCTCCGCTAGTACAGAGACCGGATGGCCCCTAGTAAAGGGCCCCCGATTCCATACTCCTGGAGCACAACCCACAGGGCACCACAAGGGACAAGGGTTGAATGCTTTCTCCAGGTCCACAAAACACACATGGATCGGTTGGGCAAACTCCCATGAACCCTCGAGTTCCCTGTAGAGGGTATAGAGCTGGTCCAGTGTTCCATGGCCAGGACGAAAACCACACTGCTCCTCCTGAAGCCGAGGTTCGACCCTCGGCCGGACTCTCCTCTCCAATACCCTGGCGTAGGCCTTACCAGGGAGGCTGAGGAGTGTGATCCCCCTGTAGTTGGAACACACCCTCCGGTCACCCTTCTTATGGAGGGGGACCACCAGTCTGCCAGTCCAGAGGCACTGTCCCCGACCGCCACGCAGTGTTGAAGAGGCATGTCAACCATGACAGCCCCACAACATCCAGAGACTTGAGGTACTCAGGGCGGATCTCATCCAGTTTATCAGGAAATCACAGGGAACAGATTTCTTTCTTTGTTTTTCCCATGTCCCAGAACCCAGTAGTCTTGGGGTTTCCGTGGTTACGGTCCCACAATCCACATTTAGATTGGGCCAAGCTAAGAATAGAGGCCTGGTCCACACAGTGTATGCTCACCTGCCTGCAATCTGCTATCTCCCCTAGATCTCCGGTACAGGAGGAGGTGGACGACGAGCCGTCAGACCTTCACCTTGTTCCCCCAGATTATCATGATCTTAAGGCAGTTTTTAATAAGTCACGAGCCCTGTCCCTACCAGCCCACCGTCCATACGATTGCGCAATAGACCTGTTACCCAGAGCCCCGTTGCCTTCCAGCCAACTTTATAAGATCTCACAGCCTGAGAGACAGGCTATGGAGAGATATACTACTGAGTCACTAGCTGCCGGTATAATACCTCCCTCATCGTCACCACTCGGGGCTGGGTTTTTTTTTGTTGGGAAGAAGGACGAGTCTCTTCGGCGTTGCATTGATTATAGGGGGTTAAATGCAATCACAGTTAAAAATAACTATCCGTTACCACTTCTCTCCTCAGCATTTTGAACCAGTCCACGACGATACGCTTTTTTAGATTTCCGCAATGAAGTACAACATTCAAGACACCGCTTGGACATTTTGAATATTTGATCATGCCCTTTGGTTTCTGCAATGCTACAGCAGGTTTTCAGACTCTGGTTAACGACATCCTGAGAGACTTTCTTAATTTGTTTGTGTTCATCTATCTAGATGACATTCTGATTTCTTCCAGAACTCTTTCTGAACATCGCCGTCATGTCCACCTGGTGCTTCAGAGGCTGCTGGAGAACCAGCTTTATGTTAAAGCTGAAAAGTGTGAATTCAACCAGCCATCGGTCAGTTTCCTTGGATTCATCCTAGAGGGTGGACAGGTTCGAGCCGACCCGCAGAAGGTCAAAGCTGTGGAGGACTGGCCCACTCCACACACCCGGAAGCAGTTACAGCGATTTTTGGGCTTTGCCGACTTCTACCGCATGTTCATCCGCAACTACAGCCAGATGGCTAGCCCGCTCACAGCCCTGACCTCAACTAAAACCATCTTCGCCTGGAGCCCGGAGGCCGAAGCAGCCTTTAATAAGTTAAAGGGGAGCTTCTCCCAGGCTCCAGTGCTCATGCACCCAGACACCAGCAAGCGTCCACCATTCGTCTTGGAGGTGGACGCCTCAGACACCTGTGTGGGAGCCGTGCTGTCCCAGCGCCAGGACGTGGATGGGAAACTCCCCCTGTGTGCCTTCTTCTCCCGCCGACTGTCTTCTGCTGAAAGGAATAATGACGTCGGCGACAGAGAACTCCTCGCCATCAAGCTGGCTTTAGAGGAATTGCGGCACTGGCTGAAGGGTGCTGAACATCCCGTGCTGGTATGGACAGACCACAAAAATTTGGCTTACCTGCAGTCTGCTAAATTGCCTAAATCCCCGTCAGTCACGCTGGTCTCTGTTCTTTTCAAGGTTTAATCTGTCCATCTCTTATAGACCCGGTTCCAGAAATGTTAAACCTGATGCACTGTCCCGTCAGTTTGCTCCAGATGACTCAGAGAAACAAGTGGCCACCATCCAGCCACCTAGCTGTACTGTAGGTTCCATGACCTGGGAGATCGAGGACAGTGTGCAGCAGGCTCTCCTTACTGAGCCGGGGCCTGGTACTGGACCAGCCAACCGCACCTATGTGCCTTCTACGGTCCGTTCTCAACTCATCAAGTGGTTTCACTCATCGAGTCTCTCCATTCACCCTCGTGTCAGTCGAACCATCGCAGCAGTCACCAGAAGGTTCTGGTGGCCGACACTTCATAAATACATCAGAGACTTTGTCAACGCCTGTCCCACTTGTGCACGGAGCAAGTCTTCGAACCGTCCACCCGCTGGCCTTCTGCAGCCACTTGAGGTTCCTAGGCGACCCTGGTCTCATATCGCCTTGGATTTTGTCACCGGGCTGCCTAACTCCCAAGGTATGACTACTATCCTGACCATAATTGACCGCTTTTCTAAGGCCTGTCATTTGGTTCCCCTCAAGAAGTTGCCTTCTGTCATTCAGACTGCTAAGCTTCTCATTAAGCATGTTTTTCGCCTTCATGGAGTTCCCCAGGACATCCTCTCCGACCGGGGTCCCCAGTTTGCCTCCAGGGTCTGGAGGGAGTTTTGCACGGTGCTGGGAGCTAAGGTGTCTCTGACCTTGGGTTACCACCCGCAGTCTAACGGCCAGGTCGAACGGATGAACCAGGAGTTGGAGGCAGCCCTTCGCTGTGTTACATCAGCCGAACCGACCTGGGATTTGACTGTCCAGGCTCTTCAGAGGACATCGGAGCAGAGCAGACGTTATGTGGATAGACACCGCATTCCAGCTCCTGAGTACCTCCCCGGCCAGAAAGTTTGGCTTGCCGCATGGAATGTGCCTTTCAAGTCCCTGTCCAGATAGTTGTCTCCCAGGTTCATCGGTCCCTACCCTGTCGAGTCTCTGTTTGATCCTACTTCAGTTCGTCTCAGGTTGCCAGTTCATTTCTGTATTCATACCGTTTTTCATGTTTCCCAGCTCAAGCCTGTCCGTACCAGCACGCTCTGCCCTCCGGCTGAGCCCCCTCCACCCGCCCGGGACTTTCAGGGTCATCCAGCCTACACGGTCCGTCAGATCGTGGCCTCTCGCCGACGTGGGCGGGGTTGGCAATACCTGGTCGATTGGGCTAGTTATGGCCCGGAGGATCGTTCCTGGGTTCCTGGGTCCTTCATCTTGGACCCGCCTCTAATTCAGACTTTTTTGTCATTGCAGGCTGGGCCTTCGGGGCCGCTGAGTGGCGGCCGTTGAGGGGGAGGTGGTGTCAAAGTCTGCAGTCTCTGCCTCTCCTGCTTACCTTCTTCCACCACCAGGTGCTGCTGAGGGCTGCGTCTCTGGGTGCGACAGGTGTTCCTCATTTTGATGATCATCTGGAGGAGTATATAGGGAACGGATCGACAGCACTTCTATGCCTGAGTGTTTTGCCTACAGCGGTTCCATATTCAGTCCTTGACTCAGTCTGATGGTTTATCGCACCCTGCTTCAGAAGAACCCGGATCAAGCTCCAGCTGGCTGTCCGTTCTCCGGTACTCTTTCCTCGTCTGCTCGCACCAGTCCACCCTCCAACGATCCGCTTACTTGGACCACAGAAGAGGCCTCCCTGGATCTCCAGACTCATTTGCCATCTCCCTGGCGGATCTAGTCCTCCCTGTACACCGTAAGCCTTCTGAAACAGAGACTGTCAGCTGTCACTCACCAAGTACTTACCTGACCTGACCTGTCTGCGTGGCTAGCCCTGATCATTGTTTGTTCCAGAAGTCTAGCAATAAACTTCCAAAACTGTTTACTGAGTGTTCTTCCGCATGTGGGTTAAGTCGGCCATTAAAACGATGACACAAACTGCATCAGGAGGACCAAGCAGACAGGTCTGGGAGAAAGTTTAACCCTTTATGACCGACGGTCATAAAGGGTGGAATGTGGAATTGCAACCAATTAAGATGGAGCAATAGTTTTTTGTTTTTTTTGGAAATGAAACCGGAGAGTTAAACTTAAATATTTTACTTACAAAGTGTCCTAGAGCGTTTTTTTTTTTTTTTTGCAAGAAGCAGGACCCGCCAAACAGTATTTATAAATCCCGTAAAGACTCACTATAAAAACACAAAGATGCCGATAAGAGAAGTTAAATAGCAGATGTTTATCTCTTTGGCGCTCGGACCCTGGAGGAAGACATGAATGCTATAAATGACATGAGTTTGAATGAATGATTTAGGATTAGGATTAGAGATGTCTTTCTCCCCGGGATCCGACACTGACGGAGTGGAGGCCCGATAATAAGGGAGTTGGAAGGAGCTAGGAAGCCAGATGGTAGCGATGGAGTGGTGGAGGGTCGAAGCTCGGCGGTTGAGCAGGGAGATCCATGGTTGGAGGTCCTTAGAAGCGAAGCCTTTAAGGGTGATTGGCTGAGGAGGAATGCAGACTTGACGCTGATTGGTTGGAGCGGAGACGCATGATGGAGTCTTAGTACGGAGCCAGTGATGGAGGTGAGTCTTCCAGATTTAATTTTCGTCAAAACTCCATTTTACCTCGCTCGAAGCTTTGGAGCTTTTTATAGTGCCGGATGAAGGCCAGATGAGAAAATTTGATTGCACAACTGTAAATAGTTTATTTTGACGTACATATTATCTTTTCGCAAATTGCTCACAATGTACATTTGTAATTTGTACATTGTCTCTGTTTATAAGAATTTGAGTATTTCTAAAATGAAGTTATGGACAAACTCCAAATAAGTTTTCTGTGGTTTGAAAGGGTGTTGTGTAACCTTTTTACATTACACTGTTTGAGGGATACAGTTATAATTCTGTATTTAGGAAGATATGTCTTTAAAAAATAAATAAATAAATTACATTTTTCTGGTGGTTTATTGCAATGTAATAGTTAATATGGACCTATTATATACAAATTATTAAAATTTGGAACATAAGGATTGTATTGATGACTAGCAAATTGAAATGCTCCAAAAAATAGCTCTACAGCATGTAAAACTGTAAAATATGATCAGGTGAACTTGTTCTATGGTAGGTCATAAAAGGTTAAAGCAGGATTAAATTTTAAAACACTGTCCTAAGCTTTTCACATCTCACAGAGCTCTGTTCAGTCCATCATCTGAACATGGAAAGAGTATGTTTCCATAACTGCAAACATATCAAGACATTACCATCCACTTTAACTAAGACCATGCAATAAAAGCACTATTTAAAAGAAGCAACTTTGAACCTCAGTGGATAAATGGACAGCCTTGTTAGGTTAAACGCACTTGTTTTATGTCTTAAGCTCCACTTGTTATTTATGACTTTTTTTATACAGAATGTAAGTTTGTGTTTGCGTTTTTTTAATTTATAGTTATAAATTGTCCTGGCTGTTCTTAAGCTTGTCAGAGTTAAAATCATGCAAATCTCAAAGTTGACTTTACTCATAGGTTTAAGGCAGCATTGAAATTTTGTTTATAAGTAGAGTCATAGAGTTTACATCATCTCAGAGTCGTAGCGTTCCAGTTTCCTGCTTGTTTTCATTCATATTGCTAGCAACTGAAACAGCAGTCTTACAATAAAAACGATGACAATAACACTGTTCTATGCGGTATTTCGAGTATATAAACAGCATTGAAACATCTTGTCTTATGATCACTGAAAAGTAGTATGTGTACGACTGACTAAATGTTGCATAAATAATAAAGAACTGCTAAAAATGCTCACAGTAAGAATGTTTAACTACTATTGATGCGTGTAGCAACCATCTTGAATGGGGAAGTCGGGTATGGTGGTGTTGCTCCGACTTGTAATTCTGATTTTCGCGGGCATTCCAGTTGAAATTTTCCACTCGGAGGTTGCAAATTCCGACTTACAAGTACAAATAGAATTCCGCATAAATCTGGAGGAGCTGCAGAGACTCACCTCAACAGGGGAAGTTTGTGGACAGAACAATTTCTTGTCATGCACTCCACAAAACTGGCCCTTTAGCAAGTGTTTACAATTTAAGCCAGTAAACAGTTCTGTTTGTGTCATGATCCTGGGTGATCAGCCATCTATTTTGTAACTGTTTTCACCTTTCTCCCTGAGCAACATCTCTGTTGTGGGCCTGGCTGCTTACTGTGAACGGTCTCACCGGAAGCTCATCAACTGGCTGGGTGTTTAGAAACCAGCACTCCTCAACTCCAGTGCTTAGTTTCCTGTTATGGTTGGGATATTTATTAGTGAACTTCCTAGTGAACATACCTGTGGCTAACCCCTAGTGTCCCTCTGGGACCTCTTCCACCGAACTAGTTCCAGTGCTTAAAAGCTGACCAAGCATCAGTTGCATCAGAGGAATGAACCGCTTTCATCAGGAGCTAGATGCAGGCTCATGGGGAACAGCAGCCATTCAAAATGCGTTCACAAGCACTGCTTGTTTTAGACAGTGTTACTAAACTAAAGTGATATTAGGGCATCTCATTGAAGGGACTGGGATAAATAACATTATTTGTGTGGGAAAATTGTCTCCATGCACTAATTCCTTCTTCGAGTACTCAAATGTAGAACCACTGAGATCTCTACTTCATTCCAAGAATCAGAATCAGCTTTAATGACATGTTTGTACAGACAAACAAGGAATTTGACTCCGGGACACTTTGCTCTTAATAAAGAATATATTTTTAAATGTACAAATATACACAATTGACTCTACAATTGAATGTAATGTGAGATCATTCCAAGTATGCATGGTGTTGTTCTGGAACTCTGCCTGTCAAGTGTTCATCAGAGAAACAGCCAGGGGGAAGAAACTGTCTCTGTGGTGGCTGGTTTTAGCAGACAGCACTCTGTATCGCAACCTGAAGGTAAAAGTTTAAACAGTTTGTGAGCAGGGTGTGTGGGGTCGAAAGAGATTTTGGGTGCCCTTGTCCTCACTCTAGACCTGTATAAGTCCTAGATAGAGGGTCAGCCCTTATGATCTTATGATTGGTCATTGCAGCCTGGCCTTGTCCTGTTTTGTGGATGAGCCAAACCACACTGAGAAGGACAAGACTACCTGGTGGAAAGTTAAGGAAAAACAAAGCAATACTTAACTGCAATACCTGCTTTCCTCAACTCTGTCTAAAACACCTTTTTGTAGTTAGTTGCACACCATTTTTGAACAACTCAAAACCTTGGATATTCCATCATCAAGAACTAGCAAAATATCATCTCATAATCTAAAGTAAATTGAATCCTTCCCAAACAGTTGAATGTATAGGTTCATTTTCCTATTGGAAAGTTAAACTCCGCTTCAGTCTCCCTCTCTTGCAGTCTATAACAAGTTGTCTTCCTACATTGGCTTGTATATAGATCCATCCATGTTCTTATCAACTATGACCAGCATCTCTGACTCTGCTGAAGAATCCCCACAGCATATTGCTGCCATAACTGTGAAAATTATATTCTGGGTGGTGTACAGTGTTAATTAATCACACACACCTTTTGCATGTATGCCACAAATTAAGACAATTCAGACATGTTTGCTGTGCCCCCTTTGTAACAAAATCTGGAAAAGTGAGGAAAGGTATGCCTCAGGTGGGACTTGAAGATGGAATGAAGAAATAGATCTCTAAATTCTTACTTCATTTCAGATTACAGGAGGGGTAGTGAGGTAAGTATGAGATCCTGGGTTTAAATATCCTGGCAGCAAATAGAGCTGCAGGTAAGTATAAAATAAGGTGTTTCAGACAGAGGAGAGGAAAGCAGGTATTGCAGTTAAGTATTGCTTTGTTTCTCCTTAACTTTCCACCAGGTAAATTGATTAGGCCGCTCCTTGTCAATAGCCAGGTTTTTGGCCAGGTCATTTTCTTGCAGTTGAGAGTCTTTGTCCATCTCAGTGTGGTTTGGCTCATCCACAAAACAGGACAAGGCCAGGCTGCAATGAACAATCAGGTCTGCAGAGAAGATCATAAGGGCTGACCCTCTATCTAGGACTTATACAGGTCTAGAGTGAGGACAAGGGCAGCCAAAATCTCTTTCGACCCCACACACCCTGCTCACGAACTGTTTAAACTTTTACCTTCAGGTGGCGCTACAGAGTGCTGTCTGCTAAAACCAGCCATCACAGAGACTGTTTCTTCCCCCTGGCTGTTTCTCTGATGAACACTTGACAGGCAGAGTTCCAGAACAACACCATGCATACTTGGACTGATCTCACATTACATTCACATACACATGCTCATCCGGGGAGGAGGGAATGCTGCAAGTCACTGACTGGATGCAATCTGCTGGGTTTCCTTGGACAGAAAAACTTTTTATCCATTTTGAATAAATAACTAACTCTGACTGCACTGTTCAATGGTTAGGATTAATTGGAATGTATGTACCTGACTTTTGTGAAGTGCCTTGACACAACATGCGTTGTGAATTGGCGCTATATCAATAAAACTGAATTGAATTTAATTGAATTCACTTGTAGAGTCAATTGTGTATATTTGTACATTTAAAAAGATATTCTTTATTAAGAGCAAAGTGTCCCGGAGTCAAATTCCTTGTTTGTCTGTACAAACTTGCCATTAAAGCTGATTCTGATTCTTGGAATGAAGTAGAGATCTCAGTGGTTCCACATTTGAGTACTCGAAGAAGGAAGTAGTGCATGGAGACAATTTTCCCACACAAATAATGTTATTTATCCCAGTCCCTCCAATGAGATGCCCTAATATCACTTTAGATTAGTAACACTGTGTAAAACAAGCAGTGCTTGTGAACGCATTTTGAATGGCTGCTGTTCCCCAAGAGCCTGCATCTAGCTCCTGATAAAAGCGGTTCATTCCTCTGTGCCAGGAATGGTGCTGGGTTAGCACTGGTTTCCATGGCCATTTCCAAGGCTATAGCTTGTCTCAGAAGAAATACAAAGAACTGGTGCTTGGTCAGCTTTAGCCCCAGTTAAGCACTGGAACTAGTTCGGTGGAAGAGGTCCCAGAGGGACACTAGAGGTTAGCCACAGGTATGTTTACTAGGAAGTTCACTAATAAATATCCCAACCATAACAGGAAACTAAGCACTGGAGTTGAGGAGTGCTGGTTTCTAAACACCCAGCCAGTTGATGAGCTTCCGGTGAGACCGTTCACAGTAAGCAGCCAGGCCCACAACAGAGATGTTGCTCAGGGAGAAAGGTGAAAACAGTTACAAAACAGATGGCTGAACACCCAGGATCATGACACAAACAGAACTGTTTACTGGCTTTAATTGTAAACACTTGCTAAAGGGCCAGTTTTGTGGAGTGCATGACAAGAAATTGTTCTGTCCACAAATTTCCCCTGTTGAGGTGAGTCTCTGCAGCTCCTCCAGATTTATGCGGAATTCTATTTGTACTTGTAAGTCGGAATTTGCAACCTCCGAGTGGAAAATTTTAACTGGAATGCCCGCGAACATCAGAATTACAAGTCAGAGCAACACCACCATACCCGACTTCCCCATTCAAGATAGTTGCTACACGCATCAATAGTAGTTAAACATTCTTACTGTGAGCGTTTTTAGCAGTTCTTTATTATTTATGCAACATTTAGTCAGTCGTACACATACTACTTTTCAGTGATCATAAGACAAGATGTTTCAATGCTGTTTATATACTTGAAATACCGCATAGAACAGTGTTATTGTCATCGTTTTTATTGTAAGACTGCTGTTTCAGTTGCTAGCAATATGAATGAAAACAAGCAGGAAACTGGAACGTTACAACTCTTAGATGATGTAAACTCCTACATCCAAGTTCCGACTTCTGAGGTAAATGAAACACAACTAACTGTTTAAAGACAATTTTGAGATCTTACCAAATATTGATTTGAATTAGATTTACCTTTCATCAATTAGGCCCGAGCAGCAAAAGAGCTGCGAACGCCTTTTGTAATCGCAGGATTTCGTATCAGACCAGAGCAGGGGCTTCAAGTTTTGTCAGTATGCCCTCAAGCCATGAGGGATTAAAAGTTATCAAAATCATGAGTTTTTGAGCATGTTAGTTGGTCTAACTTGGTTTGGAAAACCGAGATTGTACACTGGAGGCTGTCGCCGTGGTGGCGCGGCAAAGTGCAATGTCACGCCATGGCCATAGGTTTTACACTACTTTCGGATCGTCACAAAACTCAAAATGATCGATCTTAATCCAGCCTCCAAAATATCCAGTAAAATATTAGGTGGGTGTGGCCTAATTCCCCCACAGCACCCCTTAGAATATTTCAAAAAATCACCCCTAAGCCATGCTTTGACTAAAGATTCTGAAATTCGGTAGACCTATGTAACTTCTCAGGACCTACAAAAAGTCCCGTGGGGCCATGGTCCAAACCCCAAGGCAAGTTGACCATTTTGGATCAAAGCCGCCATTTTCTCTCATTGACACACACTGTATCTGAGAGAACTCCAACAGCTTTTGATTTAAAGACTTTAAAATAATTCCATATAATCTCAAGGCATTGTGAATCACAACTTATCAAAAGCTTTTGGTTACATCAAAGTGTGTGGGCATGGCTAAGCCGCAACATCTGACTTCTTGCCATAAAAGATGTGGAGCCGGGGACGCATCACCCCGGTGGTCGCAACACAAGCAGGAGCGGAACTGAGCTAAGAGGGCCACCAATGCTGCTTGCAGCTTTAATTTACTTTGCATTATTAATGAATAAATATTGTAGTAGTATTTCCTGATATTTTTAAAGCAGTCTCGCACAATGTTTTTCTGATTTTTTGCACACTAGTTAATTTTAAATAATTTTCAGCTCAGTCCTTGCACCTGACAATTTTCCAGGCAATATTAATTTGGATTCATTTACTTCACAATGCTTTGTGTTTTGCAGTTTTATACAGATGGTACACACTATGCCAAACTATATCAGATTTTTTGGTTGATGGCTTTTATGTCTGTAATCAGTCAGCCGTAACATCATTAAATATGTTATTGAATACAACATTTGTACTTTGCTGTTGAAATCCTGTATAAAATTCTCCAGTCAACCCTCAAGAAACTTAGATCCAAGTCTCTTCCACAGATGATTTAACATTCATGTATGTTGTCCTACTGACTCATTGGTTTATGAGTTTTTAAGCCTTTCGACAGATTGACAAGTTAACAAACCCTTCTGTAACTGTAGCATCTGAACTCCACTCTAGCAGGGCCTGCAACGAATTTGCTAACTTCTTCACTGAAAAAATCCAAAAGATCAGAGGGGCAGTCAGCACATCCACATCAACTCCAGTACCAACTAGAACTGATTTTAACAAAATTTCCCAATTTCACCAAATAAACTACAAAAACTTAGAAGAAATTGTACAGCAACTAAGCTCTTCTTCCTGCTGTATTGATGTTTTGCCTACAGCTTTCTTTAAGAAAGCTTTGCCTGTCATAACATCTGATTTAACACAAATAATAAACATCTCTTTTGTCAGGTGTTTTCCTCCAAGCCCTAAAAGCAGCAATTATCAAACTGCTATTGAAAAAGAGCTACTTGGACAAGCTACTGCTGCAGAACGACGGGCCTATCTCAAACCTCCCCTTCATCAGTAAGATCATTGAAAAAGCTGTGTTTTAACTGTTAAACAACTTCCTAACAATGACCAGCCGCTTCAATGTCTTTCAGTCAGGCTTCCATGCTCACCACAATGCAGAGACTGCCCTTGTGAAGGTGTTCAATGACATCCGTATAAATGCAGCCTGTGGAAGAACCACAATGCTGGTATTATTAGACCTTAATGCAGCATTCGACACAGCTGATCACTCCATTTTATTAGAGTGCCTGGTAAACTTGGTGGGCCATTCTGGAACAGCACTCAATTGGTTTAAATCCTACTTGAAGGACAAGGACTTTTTTGTGTCAATAGGTAACTTTACATCAGAGACCACAAAAATCACATATGACGTTCCCCAAGGCTCCATCTTATGGCTCCTCCTATTCAATATCTACATGCTCCCCCTAACTCAGATTATAATAAACAACAACATAAGTTATCATAACTATGCAGACGACATACACCAATACATTACGATGTCACCGGGTGGCTATGAACCATACAAGCACTGGGTAAATGCTTAGAAGAAATCAGTGGATGGATGTGCCAAAATTTTCTTCAACTGAATCGTAACAAAACTGAAGTAAACATTTTTGGACTAAAGGAAAAGCGTTTAAAGTTAGCACACCAAACCTGGGTGTAGTGATGGACTCAGACCTGAACGTTCAGAGGCACATAACGACCATGACAAGGTCGGCCTTCTATCACCTGAAGAAGGACTAATGTCTCAGCAGGACCTTGAAAAACTAATTCATGCGTTAATCTTGATCTAGTAGATCTAGTAGAATTGATTACTGCAACAGTGTCTTCACAGGTCTGCCTAAAAAGTTGATCATACAGCTGCAGTTGATCCAGAACGCTGCTACCCGCGTCCTCACTAAAACTAAAAGTGAAGCTCCACTAATCTGAAATAAACTCCCAGAAAACTGTAAAAGGGCTGAGTTGCTTTAAATTAATTTGTTTAGAGTGGACCTTTGACTGTACTATCTAAACATTATTAAACTTTTCAGTCCAACTATGCTTTCAATATCTTATCAATCATTTTATCATACATTTTTTATTTCATTTATTTTTTATTATCATCTTTTTAATTATTCATTTTATATTCTCTCCCATGGCAAACAGGCTTTGGGTGACTGGTCAGACAAAGAGTGGTTCAAGACACCTTCGTGAGGACCACACAATCGAGGCACGTGACATCGCCTCTGGAACCCATCTCCTCGAGACAGGCTGGACTCTCTTCTACTCTGGAGTGGCACATGGGGAGAGGCAGCGAGCTGGGGTGGCTTTGCTTGTTGCTCAGCCGTCTCGTGTTGGGGTTTACCCCAGTGGATGGGAGGGTTGCATCCCTGGGCCTTCAGGTTGGGGACAGGTCTCTGACTGTTGTTTCGGCCTACGGGCCGAGCAGTAGTGCCCCTCCCGGGTGCTCAGTTATTCTGTTGGGGGACTTCAATGCCCTCATGGGAACTGACAGTGACACCTGGAGAGGCGTGATCAGGAGGAATGGCCTCCCCGATCTGAATCCGATTGGTGTTTTGTTATTGGACTTGGCTAATCCGTGACTTGGCTAGTCACGGATTATCCATAATGAACACCATGTTCAAGTAAAAGGTTGTTCGTCAGTGCACTTGGCACCAGGACACCCTAGGCAGGAAGTTGATGATCGACTTTGTTGTCATGTCTTCAGACTTTTGGCCGGATGTTTTGGACACTCAAGGGAAGAGAGGGCCTGAGCTGTCCACTGATCACCACCTTGTGGTGAGTCAGATCCGCTGGAAGGGGAGAAAGCCGGACAGACTTGGCAGGCCCAAGCGCATAGTGAGGGTCTGCTGGGAACATCTGGCAGAGCCCTCGGCCAGGGATGTATTCAACTCCTACCTCCGGGAAAGATTTGACCAGATTCCAGACAAGGTTGGAGACATATAGTCTGATTGGACCATGTTCTCCGCAACCATTTTCAATGCTGCTGCCTGTAGCTGTGGCTGTAAGGTCTGCGGTGCCTGTCGCAGCGGCAATCCCCAAACCTGGTGGTGGACACCAGCAGTACGGGATGCTGGTCAAGCTGAAGAAGACACAGTCCTATTGGTTGTGGTTGGCTTGTGGTACTCCTGAGGTAGCTAATGGATATCGTGAGGCCAAGCGTTCTGTGGCCCAGGCTGTGCCAGAGGCAAAAACTCAGACCTTGGAGCAGTTTGGTGGGGCCATGGTAAAGGACTACCGGTTGGCCACGAAGCGATTCTGGCAAACTGTCCGGTGCCTCGGGAGGGGGAAGCAGTGCTTCGCCAACACTGTTTACAGGGTGGGGAGCTGCTGACTTCAACTGGGGACATTATTGGGCGGTGGAAGGAGTACTTCGAGGATCTCCTCAATCCTGCCATCACGCATTCCATGGTGAAAGCAGAGGCTAGGGACTCGGGGTTGGACTCTTTCATCACCCAGGCTGAAGTCACTGAGGTGGTTAGAAAGCTCCATGGTGGCAGGGCGTTGGGGGTGGACGAGATCCGCCCTGAGTACCTCAAGTCTCTGCATGTTGTGGGGCTGTCGTGGTTGACATGCCTCTTCAAAACTGCGTGGCAGTCAGGGAGAGTGCCTCTGGACTGGAAGCTTGGGGTGGTGGTCCCCCTTTATAAGAAGGTGACCAGAGGGTGTGTTCCAACTACAGGGGGAACACACTCCTCAGCCTCCCTGGTAAGGCCTATGCCAGGGTATAGGCCGTGGAACACTGGACCAGGTCTACACCCTCTGCAGGGTTCTCGAGGGTTCATGGGAGTTTCCCAAACTGGTCCACATGTGTTTTGTGGACCTGGAGAAGGCATTCGACCCTTGTCCCTTGTGGTGCCCTGTGGGGGGTGCTCCAGGAGTACAGAGTCAGGGACCCTTTATTAGGGGCCATCCGGTCTCTGTACAAGCTGAGCAGGAGTTTTGTCTGCATTGCCGGCACCAAGTCTGACCTGTTCCCGGTGCATGTTGGACTCTGGCTGGGCTGCCCTTTGTCCCCGGTCCTTTTCATAACTTTCATGGACAGGATTTCTTGGCGCAGCCAAGGGCCAGAGGGGATCTGGTTTGGGGACCAGTGATTTTTGTCTCTTTTTTTAGCAGATGACATGGTCCTGCTGGGCCCCTCTAGCCAAGACCTACAGCATGCACTGGGGCAGTTCGCAGCCGAGTGTGAAGCGGCTGGGATGAAGATCAGCTCCTCCAAGTCCGACCCCATGGTTCTCGACCGGAAAAGGGTTGCTTGCCCTCTTCTGGTTGGAGGGAAGTTCCTGCCTCAAGTGGAGGAGTTCAAGTATCTTGGGGTCTTGTTCACGTGTGAATAGAGCGGGAGACCTACCCTCACCTATGGCCATGAACTTTGGGTAATGACCGAAAGAACGAGATCCCGGATATAAGTGACTGAAATGAGCTTCCTCCGTAGGGTGGCAGTGCATTCCCTTGGAGATAGGGTGAGGAGCTCGGCCTTCCGGCAGGAGCTCACAGGGGAGCCACTGCTCCTCTACATCGAGAGGAGCCAGTTGAGGTGGCTCTGGCATCTATACTGGATACCTCCTAGGCGCCTCCCTCAGGAGGTGTCGGAGGAGCTGGACGAGGTGTCTGGAGAAAGAGACATCTGGGTGCCTCTACTGAGTCTGCTGCCCCCGAGACCCGGTCCCAGATGAAGCAAAAGATGACTAGAATGAGTATGATTATTCTCTTTAATTATTCAATTACCTTTATGCCACTGCAATGTACTTTTCCTATTATGTCTTTTTTTCTTTTTTTCATGTACAGCACTTGCTATTGAAATGTGTTATATAAATAAACTTGCCTTGCCTTCAAATATGCTATTGTATGGATTGGATGTTGCTTGCTCCTCCTTTCAAAGGCTTTAGAAAAAACATGTTTTACCCAATTACAGCCAATTTTTAGAAGATAATTATATTTTTGACAAATTTCTGGCTTTAGACAGCTTGGTCGCCTTCTTTTTTCCCTCTATCCGCTGCCACTCAGAGTGATTATATTTCGGCCCCACCTGTTTTTCCACTGTTAAGAAAATGATCTTCCGACTCACCTGTCATTAAAACCAGGTAACAGTCAGGTTCAATTATCCCTCCTTGATGGTATCCCAACAGTAAAACAGTAATTAAACCACAATTTCCTGTTTTTAAAATGGACAAAAAAACCAAATACGTTTTAGTTGGATGAGAATGCTATTATAGACATTGTGCTCTCAATTTTAAATTTAGCAACCCTATAAAAGATCTGGGTGTGATTTTTTTAAGGATTTTAAATTCAAGAAACAAGTTGATTCAGTAGTCAAAGCTTTTACCACCTCCGTCTTTTAGCTAAAGTTAAGCCTTTTTAAACTGTGTTGATCTCGAGAAGGCACATGCATTTTATCAATTCAATAATTTATTACTGTAACACTGTTTTTTTTGTTTGTGTCCCTTACCAGGTTTCAATTGGTCCAAAATGTGGCTGCACACCCTTTAACTGAAATCTCCAGAGAGCATGCACATCACCCCTATTTTATCTTCCCACCACTGGCTGGCTGTCAATTTTAGAATATATTTTAAACCTTTTTTTGACTCCATATTCACTTCATTTCTGTGTTCATAATTGTCATTAGGGTTTTGGCATATGGGTTCATTCCTTTGTGTTTAGATTCTTAGTTATTACATGCATTCTGTTCTCTGTGCATTTTGATTCATTTCTCCTAAGACTTTTTCCCCTTGGTTTGGAACTTCTTTGTTTCTACTTCTGCTCTCTCTGTGTTATTCACCTTCTCTCAGTCTCTGTTTTGCTCTCCTCAATAGCTATGGTTGAACAGAGGTGTGATAAGGCGTATTGCATCACTTCCTGTTTTTACCGTTGCACTCGGTGGATTGTTTGGTGTGAGATGTTTGTTGGAGGCGTGGTAAGGCGTATTCGTCACTTCCTGTTTTGCACTTGGTGGATTGTGTGGTGTGTGAAGGCTCTCTCGTTTGATCTGATTTCTCTCTACTTTGATATCTCTTACTTGTTATAATACATAAGCACGTTAAAACACATACTTTCTGTTGCTGTATTTAAAGTTTGGCGACTCTCCGTGTTTTACACGGTTTTTTCTAGTAGTGGTAAGGGGTCGCTAGCTTAGCGTTAGCTTTAGCTCCACCATGGCTACCCGTTCTGCTGTTTCTCTTTCTGAGTCTCCTCCTCTCTCTTGCTCTCTGTGTCAGATGTTCAGTTACTCCTCTGCCTCTTTTAGTGATAATGGTACGTGTAATAAATGTAGCATTTTTGTAGCTTTGGAGGCGAGGGTGTCGGATTTGGAGGCCCGGCTCCGCGCTGTTGAAAAACCAGCAGATAGCCGAGGCCCCTTAGCCAGCGCGGAGCCACCGAGGGTAGCTCCCCGTAGCAGTCCTCCGGCAGAGCCCGCGCAGCCGGGATCTCAGGCCCGGGTGGGTGACGGTACGTAGGAAGCATAGTCTTAGATCTCAGCCCACAGGTCACCACCAACCCGTCTGCGTTTCTAATAGATTTTCCCCGCTCAGCGACACACTCGCTGAGAAGCCAACTCTGGTAATTGGCAGCTCCATAGTCAGAAACGTGACACTAGAGACACCAGCGACCATAGTCAAATGTCTGCCAGGGGCCAGAACGGGCGACATCAAATCCTACCTGAAACTGCTGGCTAAGGATAAGCGTAAATACAGTAAGATTGTTATTCACGCTGGCGGTAATGACACCCGGTTACGTCAATCGGAGGTCACTAAAGTTAGTGTTGCTTCGGTGTGTAAGTTTGCCAAAACCATGTCGGACTCCGTAATTTTTTCTCTGGCCCCCCCCCGATCTGACCAGTGACGACATGTTTAGCCGCATGCTGTCATTAAACCGCTGGCTGTCTAGGGGGTGTCCAGAAAAAAATGGGGGCTACATTGATAATTGGCAAACATTTTTGGGGAAAAAACCTGGTCTGATCCGGGGGAGACGGCATCCATCCCACTTTGGATTGAGCAGCTCTTCTTTCTAGGAATCTGGCCGAATTTATTAGTTTCCCAAACCTCTGACAACCCGGGGTTTTTCAGACCGGGAAAGCAGGGTCGTATTTTTAACACTCCTCTCTGCAGCTTCTGTACTGCTACCCCCCCTTTAAACCCTATTAAACAGTCTCCCCCACGGCCCAAAATTTGAATAGATTAAAAAAATAATCTAAAAAGAGGAAAATCAGGAAAATCTCATAAAAATAAACACAACTCAGACTAAAAAAAAAAAAATAAAACCTTAAATGTGGTTTTACTGAACAAAATCTCTCTCTTCAAAGACTTTGCTAGTTAGTGACCTGATTTGTGAAAATCAATTGATTTTATTTTCGCCTCACAGAAACCGGCTGCAGCAAGGGGATTATTTTTTACTATAAATGAGTCAATTTCCTACTAATTATTTAAAATTTTCACATTCCTCGAAATACGGGGCGAGGAGGGGGAGTAGCAACCATTTTTCAGTCCGGATTTATTGACTAGTCCCAGACCAATCAATAGCTAAAACTCTTTTGAATATTTTTAAATCCTCTTTTTCCCCTATCCAAATTGCAAAACACAAAAACCAACCTTTTTTGTTTTTTGGGTACCGTCCCCCAACCCCAGGCCCTTACTCTCAATTTTTATAGATCAGTTTTTACAGACCTTTTATCTGATTTAGTGTTAAATAAAAAAAGTTATTATAGTGGGGGATTTTAACATTCATGTTGACACTGAAAGTGATAGCTTAAATATAGCCTTTAATGGTATCTTAGACTCAATTGGGGCTTTACTCAAAACATTAAAAACCTACCCACTTTTGTCTTCATTCTCTGGACCTTGTGGCGAAATATGGCATTGAGTGTACAGACCCTACAATTTTTTCTCACAACCCTGTGCTGTCTGACCATTTTTTTAATAACCTTTGAGTTTAATTTAACCGAGTACCCCCACACCTGAAAGAAAATTTCATTATAGTAGATCATTATCCAACGATCGCTGAAAAACCCTTTTAAAGAATCTTTTCCACTTTTAATTTCCCCTCATTATCACAGAAAAACAGAGTGGAGGGCAATAATTTTGTTTTTTCTCCTTCACAAATTGATTCTCTTTTTTCAGAGTGTTACTTCATCATTGCGTGGGGGCTTAGCCCAATGCAGCCCCCTTAAAAAAAAGGGGAAATTATTCATAGGAGGCAGGCTCCCTGGTTTAATTCAGAGCTGCGTACTTTAAAGCACAATGTTAGAAAATTGGAGCAAAAATGGCGCTCTACACACCTAGAGGATTCCTACTTAATCTGGAAAAATAGCCTACTGTTGTTAAAAAAAAACTTCCCCAAGCTAGAACAGCTTTTTTCTCATTCCTTAATAGAAGAGAACAAGAATAATCCTAGGTTTCTCTTAGAAATTTGCAAAAACTTACACAGACGCCATAGCTATGGTTGAGCCATCCATTCCCCTTGCTCTCAGCAGTCATGATTTTATGGGATTCTTCCAAAAAAAAAATTTTTTCTATTAAGAAAAAAATCTTTGACAATCTCCCAGAGATGATTATTCATCCTCAACAAGGGGAGAAAAACATTGGGAAATAACTGTAAAACCCGTGATCTGTTTTTTGGACTTTTTTTTTGATCCTGTGGAGCTTCCTGAGTTATCAGAAATATTAGCTTTATCTAAACCTTCAACTTGTATGTTAGCCCAATCCCAACCAAACTATTTAAGGAAGTGTTCCTCTGATTACCAGCCCCATTTTAGATATGATTAAATCTTTCCCTTTAGTAAATGGATATGTACCACAAGCTTTTAAGGTAGCTGTAATTAACCCTTTTGCTTAAGAAACCTTCGCTTGATCGGGGATGACTTAATAAATTACAGACCGATATCCAATCTTCCGTTCTTTCTAAAATTCTTGAGAAAATATGTTGCTAATCAAATTTTGTGAGCATTTACACAGCAATGACCTGTTTGAAGAGTTTTCAGTCAGGTTTCAGAGCTCATCATAGCACTGAAACAGCTCTGCTGAAAACCAACTAAATGATATTTTATTGCCTCAGATAATGGACTTGGTTGTCTGTACTGGTTCTTTTAGATCTCAATGGCTGCATTTTGATACAGTCGACATAATATTCTCTTAGAAAGGCTGGAATATGCTGTAGGGATCAGGGGAACAGCACTAGCTGGTTTTAAAAAAAATTTATTTGTCTGACAGATTTCCCGTTTTTGTTTTCATGTAAATGATAAATCATCTTTAAACTCCAGGGTTAATTGTGGAGTACCACAGGGGTTTCAGTACTTGGGCCAATTCTCTTTACTATAAAATATGCTTTCCAATAGGGGAAAATTATCAGGCAGCATAGAATAAAATTTTCACTGTTACGCTGATGACACTCAGCTTTACTTATCCATAAAATTCTGATGAGCCCCAAACCAGTTAGATAGACTACAAGCATGTCTTGAAGACATAAAAACTTGGATGACTTTTTAAATTTTTTGCTTCTAAATTCAGACAAGACAGAAGTTTTTCGTCTTTGAACCGGAGTCTTTAAAAAAGAAAATGCTTAGTCAATCCCCTTAACCTGGATGGCATTAAAATTGACCTCCGATAATAAAGTAAAAAAAACCCTTGGTGTTATTTTTGACCAGGACATGTCATTTAAATCCCATATTAAAAAAAAGGTTTCCAGGATTTCCTTCTTTCATCTACGGAACATTGCCAAAATTAGAAATATCCTGTCCAGGATTGATGCTGAAAAACTAGTCCATGCATTTGTTACTTCAAGCCCCCCCCCCCCCCCCTTGGACTAAAAAAATTGTAATTTCTTTACTATCAGGATGTCCACAAAATGCAGTTAAAAGCCTTCAGCTGATTCAAAATGCCCGCGAAGAGTTCTGATGAAAATTAAAAAAAGGGGGATCATTTTTTTCCCCTACTTTTTTAGCTTCCCTTCATTGGCTCCCTGTTTAAAATCCAGAATAGAATTTTTAAAATTCTCCTCCTCACATATAAAAGCCCTTAATGATTTTTAGCTCCATCATACATCAGAGAGCTGATTGTTCCATATTTTTTCCTAACAGAGCACTTTGTTCTCAGACTGCAGGTTTACTGGTGGTTCCTTTAAGTCTCTAGAAGTAGAATGGGAGGCAGATGCTTTATTTATCAGGCTCCTCTCCCCTGTGGAACCAGCTCCCAGTTTTTAATCCGTGAGGCGAACACCCCTTCTACTTTTAAGACTAGGCCCCTAAAACTTTCCTTTTTGATAAAGCTTATAGTTAGAGTGGCTTAGGTTTTATCCTGAGCTATCTCTGTAGTTATGCTGCTATAGGCTTAGGCCTTGCTGGAGGACATAATACCACTTTCACCCTCTTCGCTACTTTCTCACACTACTCTTCAATTTTGTATTTTTTGCTGTTTTTTTCGCTTTTTTAACTTTGTTCTCTCTTTCTCTCTTCCTAGAAGCTACACCTGGGCCCACCTCTGTGTCTACCTGTGACAACTGTCTGGAGAAAGGGGCATCGTCCGAGCTTCTGCTGGCAACAATTTTGGTGCTCACCCTCTACCGATGATCCACATGGCCCTGTCTTCCAGTGTTTAAACCCCTTTCTCTCTCCTAGACATAGCCACTGACGGGGCTTTTTTACTGTAACTAACTCTATGTGCCTCTCTTCAGACTCTAACATTGAAAATGGCTCAGAGTTTTATCTTTTTTCTTTCTTTCTAGTTTAAACGACTAAAAGGGGCTACACCCATTAACATTTACCTTTTCCTTTTTCCCATAGAAAGGACTCCTGAAAACTGCTTCTTTGTTCTCTTTGTGTCTATGCTCTGTTCTCTCTAACCCCCGCCCGGGCGTGGGGCAGATGGCCCCTCACACTGGGCCTGGTTCTGCTGGAGGTTTCTTCCTGTTAAAAGGGAGTCTTTCCTCTCCACTGTCGGTACATGCATGCTCAGTATGAGGGATTGCTGGGAAAGTCAACGCCAGTGACTGTCCACTGTCTCTACATGCTCATCCAGGAGGAGTGAATGCTGCAAGTCACTGACTGGATGCAATCTGCTGGGTTTCCCTTAGATAGACAAAATTTTTATCCAATTTGAATAAAATAACAGAATCTGACTGGCACTGTTCAATGATTTGGATTAATTGGTAATGCATGTACCTGACTTTTGTGAAGTGCCTTGGAGACGACATGTGTTGTGAATTTGGCGCTATATAAATAAACTTAATTGAATTGAATTTTAAAATTTAAAAGGGTCCCCTCAATTAGATCTTTTTTTTTTTTTTTCTGTGGGCAATTTTTTGCTCATTCTAACAACCCAAAAAAAAAGCACATTAATACACACATTTTCTGTAACATTTGGGGACCCTCCATGTTTTACATGGTTTTTCTCAAACTGGCACAGGAGACACCAACCACCATAGTCACATGTATGCCAGGGGTCAAATCCTATCTGAAATTGCTGGCTAAGGATAAGCATAAATACAGTATGATTGAAATTCACGCTGGCAGTAATGAAACCTGGTTTAGCCAATCGGAGGACACCAAAGTTAGTGTTGCTTCTGAGTGCAAGTTTGCCAAAACAATGTCGGACCCAATAATTTTCTCTGGTCCCCTCCCTGCCCCTGCCAGTGACGAATGTTTAGTGCTGCTTGTCTTTAAAACCCGGGGCAGTCTAAGGGGTTTGTCCTAAAAAAATTTGGGGGCTACATTGAAATTGGTGAACATTTTTGGGAAAACCCTGGTCTGATCCAGAGAGACGGCATCCATCCCACTTTGGATGAACCCCTTTCTTTCTAGGAATCTGGCCGAATTTGTTAGTTCTCCAAAACTCTGACAACCCAGGATTCAGACCAGGAAGCAAGGTCATAGTTTAACACTCCTCTCTGCAGTTTCTGTACTGTTACCCACCCTTTACCCTATTAAGAGTGTCTTGCCCATGCCTAAAATTTAATGGAATCAAAAAATAATCTTAAAGGAGGACACCACGAAAATCTCAGACTGAAAAGAAAAATAAAACAATTAAATGTGGCTTATTGAAAATATGATCTCTCTCTTCAAAGACTTTGTTATTTAATGGCTTGATTTGTGACAGATTGATTTATTTTGTCTCACAAAGACCTGGCTGCAGCAAGAGGATTATGTTACTATAAATGAGTCAACTCCAACTAATTATTTTAATTTTTACATACCTCAAAATACTGGGCGAGGAGGAGGAGTAGCAACCATCTTTCAGTGTGATTTGTTGATTAGTCCCAGACCCAAAAATTGCTACAACTATTTTTGAATATTTAATCCTTAGTTCTCCTCATCCAAATTGCAAAGCACTAAAACCACTTCTGTTTGTTGTCTTGTACCGTCCACCAGGCACTTGTTCTCAAATTATTAGTCATTCTCAGCTTTTTTTTTTAGTCTTAAATACAAATAGGTTCATTATAGTGGGAAATTTAAACTTCATGTTGACACTGAAAGTGTCCTAAATATAGCCTTTAAGACTTAGACCAACGCTTTGCTCAAAAACATTAGCAAACCTCCCACCTTTGTCTTCATTCTCTGTACCTTGTGCTGATGCAAAGAATTGAGTGTAAAGAAATAACAATATTTCCTCATAACGCTGTCCTGTCTTACCATTTTTTAATAACCTTTGAGTTTAATTTAACCGAGTACTCCACACCTGAAAGAAAATTTCATTATAGTAGATCATTATCAGACAATGCTGTAACAACCTTTAAGAATCTGTTCCATTTTTAATTTCATTATTATCACAGAAAAACACAGATGAGGGCAATCATTTTGTTTCTTCCCTTTCACAAATCGATTCTCTTGTTTATAGTGTTACTTCCTCACTGCGTGCTGCATTAGACAATGTAGCCCCCCTGAAAAAGAAGGTAATTATTCATAGGAGGCTAGCTCCCTGGTTTAATTCAGGGCTGTGTACTTTAAAGCACACTGTTAGAAAATTGGAGAGAAAATGGCGCTCTACACACCTAGAGGATTCATACTTAATCTGGAAAAATAGCCTACTGTTGTGTAAAAAAACATTTCTCCAAGCTAGAACAGCTTATCTCTCATCATTAATAGAAGAGAAAAAGTAATCCTAGGTTTCTTTTTAGTACAGTTGCTAAACTTACACAGAGTCATAGCTCTGTTGAGCCATCCTTTCCCCCAGCTCTAAGCAGTAATCACTTTATGGGATTCTTTATTAATAAAATAGTTTCTATTGAAAATAAAATCATTGGCATACTCACGAACGTGATTACTTCATCCTCAATAAGTGAGAGAGCATTCGAAGTAACTGAAGAAATGGATCTGTGTTTGGACTGCTTTGATCCAGTGGAGCTTCTTGAGTTATCAAATGATGAGTTATCATCATTAGTAATTGATAATTATTAACCAAAAACCACGCTAAATGTCACTGTTTAATCAACAGCTTCACCGAATGTGAGGGAACTTTGGCCTTATTTCAACAGACAAATGACGCTTGCTCAAAATAAACAAAAACGCTGTATCTACGTGACATTTATTAAATTAACAGCCCTGATACACATCCGGATCCGTGCTCCGTGATTCAGCACACTTGCACAGCAAATCAAAACAGCTCAGTATAAAACACTTCAATCAGTATTGCATGCAACAAGTTGATACCTTAGATTAACTACTGGTGATTCTAAATCACCTTAACTATCCCCTGGCTCCCTCCGGCATGCTGTCTTCTGGCAGGCAGCGGCATGCTTCTGCTGGCCACAGCCACGAATTGAGCTCAGCCCTGCGCCACCCAGCAGATAAAACTCCGCCCCCTCATTTGAATATAAGAACATGAAATAAAAAGAGTTTAAAATGAAATACAGGGTTAAAAAGTACTGAAGTAAAGTAGCTTTACAAAATAAAAGTGTCACAAAATAAAACTGCAATATGAAATAATTAAAAAAATAAATCTTTAAGTAAATTAAATAAATCTTGAATTGAATTAAATAAAACAAGATAAAAATTTCTGTTAACATAATTATTTTATTTCATGGGGACATTTATTTATTTCTTGGAAAATTTATTAATATTTTATCAATGGCAGTATTTATTTAATTTTGAATGTAACGGCTCTCCATAGACGTCAGAGCTGCAAGGTCTGTTGAGCTGAGCATGTCGAACTGCGCAGCCCAGCCGGTCCATCCCCCAAAATGGATGACCCCAGCAAACCTTTACTGAAGAAACCTTCGCTTGAGCAAGATGATTTACTAAATTATAGACCTATATCCAATCTTGTTTTTATTTACAATTCTTGAGAAAATAGTTGCTAATCAAGTTTGTGAGCATTTACACAGTAATGATCTGTTTAAGAAGTTTCAGTCAGGTTTCAGGGCTCATCATAGCATGGAAACAGTTATGCTGAAAGTCACTAATGATATTCTCCTACCCTCAGATAATGGACTTGTGTCTGTACTTGTCCTGTTAGATCTCAGTGCTGTATTTGATACAGTCGATCACAATATTCTCTTAGAAAGACTGGAACATCCTGTAGGGATCAGGGAAACAGCACTAGGCTAGTTTAAATCTTATTTGTCTGACAGAATCGAGTTTGTTCACGTAATTGATAAATCATCTTCACACTCCAGGGTTAATTGTGGAGTACCACAGGGTTCAGTACTTGGGCCAATTCTCTTTGCTATACATGTGCTTCCAATAGGTAAAATTATCAGGCAGCATGGGATACATTTTCACAGAGTATGCCTTTGATACTCAGCTTTATTTATCCATAAATCCTGACAACCTCAACCAGTTAGACTACAGGCATGTCTTGAAGACATAAAAACTTGGGTGACTTTAAATTTTCTGCTTCTAAATTCAGACAAGACAGATGTTGTCGTCTTTCGACCGGAATCTTTGATAAAGAAACTGCTTAGACAATCAGTTAATGTGGATGGCATTAAATTGACCTCCAGTAATAAAGTCAAAAACCTTGGTGTTATTTTTGACCAGGACATGTAAATTAAATCCAATATTAAACTGGTTTCTAGGATTTCCTTCTTTCACATCCGGAATATTGCCAAAATTAGAAATATCCTATCTAGGAGTGATGCTGAAAAACTAGTCCATGCATTTGTTACTTCAAGGCTGGACTATTGTAATTCGTTACTATCAGGATGTCCACAAAATGCAGTTAAAATCCTTCAGCTGATTCAAAATGCTGCAGCAAGAGTTCTGATAAAATTAAAAAGGAGAGATCATATTTCTCCTATTTTAGCTTCCCTTCATTGGTTAAATGGTAAATGGAATGAACTTATATAGCACTTTTCCAGTCATACTGACCACTCAAACATTTCCACTAGAGCCACATTCACCCAATCGCACTCACTAACGCTCACACATTCATACACTGATGCGCAGGTCGGTAGGCAATTTGAGGTTAAGTGCCTTGCCCAGGGGCACATCTACATGTGGCAGGAGGAAGCTGGAATCGAACACGCAACTTTCGGATTGCAAGACTACTCTTACCACTGAGCCACAGTCGCCTCAACTGTTCCCTGCTAAATCCAGAATGGAATTTAAAATTCTCCTTCTCACATATAAAGCCCCTTAACAATCAAGCTCTATCATACATCAGAGATCTGATTGTTTCATATATTCCTAACAGAGCACTTCGTTCTCACCCTGCAGGTTTACTGGTGGTTCCTAGAGTCTCTAGAGATAGAATGGGAGGCAGATCCTTTAGTTATCAGGCTCCTCTCCTGTGGAACCAGCTCCCAGTTTTAATCCGTGAGGCAGACACCCTGTCTACTTTTAAGGCTAGGCTTAAAACTTTCCTTTTTGATAGAGCTTATAGTTAGAGTGGCTTAGGTTATCCTGAGCTAGCTCTGTAGTTATGCTGCTATAGGCTTAGGCTGCTGGAGGATATGATGACCACTTTCACTCTCTCTGCTACATTCTCATACTACTCTACAATTTTGCGTCATTTGCTGTTATTTCAGCTTTAACTCTCTGTTTCTTTCTCTTTTTAAAAGCTACATCTGACCTGGCTCTGTGTTCAGCTGTGGTACCTTCCTGGAGGGGGACATCGGCCAAGCTCCTGCTGCCAACAACTTAATGCTCACCTTATACGGATGATACACTTGGCCTTATCTTTCAGCGTTTAACCCTGTCTTTCCTAGACATTGTTATGGATGTATGATTCTGTGGCCTTTTCTAATCATCTCTTTGCTGCCCTAATTAAATATGTCTGCCCTTGTTGCTTATGTGCTTCACCGCTCACTGCTACACGCTTACACACCATAACCTCTGATCACATAAAATGCAACACATAGTCAAGGATAAACTGATACAAGAGGATGACACCCTTTAGGAGGGTTAAGAACAGGCATGGATAAAAGCAGGACTGACACTCCATTCTTTGCTCCTCTCTGTTCATCCCTAGGAGGGGCTGAGGGGGGCCCGGTACCAAAGGTGAATGTCACTCTGTATCTGTTCAATTGTATACTCTGCGCACTGATCATTTTGGCATTAAATCTTGATTTTATACTTAACCATTTCTCATTATTTCACAAGGTAAATACTTTGCTGGTTTTACTGGTTGGGTCTCGGAACTGTAGAGAAACGGACCCGGTGGTGCACAGGGAGGAAAGAGAGTAAAACTCCCATTTTACAACAGTGGGGGCTTGTCCGACTGTCCAGGTTCCAAACGAGACCAACCCTCCGAGGAGGACCCAGACGGCAGCGACGGAGGGACCGAGCCTTCAGTACCTGGTACCAGGTCATCTCAGGTAGGCAGAAATACCTGGTAGACAGACGCTTTTGCTGCTCGGCTCTCACGTGTCTTTTTCTGGACTTCCACTGATCCAAATTTAAGTACGGAGTGACATTCACTTCATTCACTTCAGTCTATGTTCACTTCAGTCTATGTTGCTGTGGAAAATGGTGAAAAAGATGAAGAGGTAAAAAGACGTCAGAGGTAGGGAACTCATACATGAGATAGAAAAACTAATCAGTGATTTAACGAAGAAAGGTTTGAATAAGATAGCAGATCCGGCCTGAGGAGCGGGGATCGGTTAACCCCAGGGTGGTTGAATTAATTGGTGAATTGATCTATATGGATTTAATCTTTGGATTGGTTGATTAATTGAACGATGACTCAATGATCTTGACACTCCGGGAAACTTGCGTACGAAGTTATACAAAATAAGTCTCCACCTGTTTCACAGGCACGCCTCACGTAAACAGTAGTCTTGATGTTGTTTGAGAGTAATCAGGAAATTTCTCACAGTTGTTGAATAAGATAGAGCATTGGCTTTGGAGGATCGGAAATCGGTTGAAACACCAGCGTGGCAAAAGATAGTCTCCACCTGTTTTTACAGGCTCGCCTCGGTAAACAGTAGTATTGTAAATTGTGATTAATGTTTTTACATAACTTGTTGTACTATGTGAAAGAGATCGATGGATTGAGGAAGTGTGTAGTCTGGAAACCTAGCGGTGTTAACAAGGACTGCACGCTGAATCCATCCTCCGGTGGAGTGAATGTGTTCTGGTGTTCTGGAAGCCGACTAGAGCGCTTACAATTGGACCGGGAGCTCGGAAAAACATAGCGTGTCATACGTCCCGGTTGGCCAGAACTGAGTGTTGTGAATAAAAAGCAAGTCATGGGGCAGCCCCATGAGAAACTGAGTGAGTATGAATGAGCGTAATAGCCTTTATCCACCAGCGTCCTTTGGGGCACTGCTGGAAGACAGCAAACAGCGAATCATAAATCCAGCTGAAACCACAAACCAACAATTGGACTCTTAACAGCTGGTGCAAATACATGCAGGTTGTGGAAATGTTTTGGAAATTCATGGAGATTTTATAGGTAAATCATTTTCTCCCACTCTGTCATACAGCAGCCGTGGCACTGCGATTCATAAACAACAGGCAAAGAAAATAGTTTTATAACTCAGTGTGCGCCTCCCCCGCTTTCTGTTAAAACTCACGAAACAAACCTAGTCTACTCAAGCATGGTGTCAGACTAGACTGAAAATTAAAGAACAGAGAACAGCAAGAGCAGCCTTTGACTAACATAGCCATAATGCTGAGGCCAGTTGAAAGGCACATGTAGAAAATTCATTTTACAGGGAAATAATTCCATATTTGACCCAGATTGTGTGCATTTTTTGACTTTTTCCTCTTTTGAGAGAAGTTAAATTCTCTCCTCAGCTCTGTGAAATGACTGCAGCATTAAACTTGACACAGACATGCAGCTGCCTAAAAACAAAGATAACACTTCTGCAAACAGCAGAAGCCTGTCTCTGCTGAGAGCTATGATAAAGATTGTAACTCTACCCTGCATGTGGCAAACTCAAGGCCCGTGGGCCCAAAACCAGCCCACCAGAAGTTTATGTGATTCTCTAGAAGTAGAACCTTAGATATGATAATGTGGTAGAATTTTCTTATCAAAGTGAGAGAGAAGTTAACTCATTTAATAGGAAAAGGCCGGACTTTATCTTTAAAAAGTTTATTCAAAGGCATACAGCGTTAGAAGACTCTGTTACCAAGCAAGTCAGATTAAAGAGAGCCCCGAACACAAAGTACAGATCACATTTATAGCAGAATGAGGGTGTTATCTCAACTTCAAAGAGAATGAGGATGTTGTCTCAACTTCAAAGAGTTTAACTTTATGGCCCCTCAACCTTCCCAGGACAGAGATAAGACAATTATTAATGAGGACCCCATCTGCCCTCCCTTAGGAAGTATTAACCATAAATCTTAAGCAAATGGCTAGAGAGGCCATCTGCTCTAAGAAAACAGAACACTAATAAAACACATAGGTCAGAGGAGAAAGGTGAATAAATTCATAGCACTTAAGAAAGAATTCCCATTACACTTATCCCTTGTGATTACAAGATAATCACACACAAAAAAAACATTCTACAAAACCATCACCCAGGATAATAAGCAAAGTTAAACCAAAAAGAAAACAAAGAATATATAACAAATACAGGTGTCATTTCCACGGTTTTTCTCCAAGAACAAAGTACCTCAAAGTACTAGCAAAACAAACACAAAATAATGATAACTACATATGAAAAGAATAAATCTCCAAATCTCTATTTATACCACTAGAATGTTGAACATCAGTATGAACTCCCCAAACAGTTTAGAGTTATTACATCATTATAACATCTCAAGCAGTATAAAAGCCGTCATTATCCATACCAACTGTTATCTCAAATGCAGAATCATCACTGTCATTACAAACAGAAATTAAATCTACATCCATATCAACCTTTACCATGGAAGCATTAATCAGTGTCATTACCATTCCTTTAACCATTGGAATAATACAACATGAAAGAAACATCAGAATCAAAAATAAAAATAAAATAATTACTCCAATCTTCATTAACCAGAATGTCCAACCCCCAGTAATAATCCAGGTCCATGGATTCCAGAGGAAACCCTATTTTCTTTTTTTTGGGTTGTCAGTAATTCCCCAAATTTATCATGGATACTTGTCATGTTCCGGCCCACATCAGGAATAAAAGTGGAACATTTTTCTCCAATTAAATGACAAACACCACCCTTCTCAGCTAACAGGTAATCCAAAGCCATTCATTTTGCAAACTCATTGTTCTAAGAGCTTGTTGCCCCTTGGTCAGAACAGTGAAAACCTTCTTCAGTTAAAGCAGAAAACTTTCTAACTCAACTGACAACTCATTAATCTATGAGCTGCATTAGCGCCCCATAACTAGGAATGAGTGTACCCAAAAAATTCCTTTTCCAATATGGAATCCTAGCTCTCTTTTGCCGTTTAAAATTTTCTTCTTTCTAAAAATGGGGTGATGGAATCATAAGTAGTGACTGTAGGTAGTAAATGAGCTAAATAACAATCCGCCCCAATTAGCGGGGCAGATACAGATATGATCTATTTCCACACATTCAACCATGTTCTTAGGAAAACATGATTACCCATCTCTACCAGGAAAAGTAAAAAGAACCTGGTTAATTTACCTGCCTGGCCATACAATTTTTATTCCATTCAGTAAGGCTGTCAGATTAAAGATTAACAAAAAAGGCACTGGGGCCCGAAGATCCTGAAATGGTATAAGAATCAGTTCTGATAGGACATGACCCAATGTATTTCTGTGGCAAAGCACATGAGACTGGTTTAATAATATTTTTTACAACCCTCTGGCTTTTAAAGGAAATAAGGTGTGTTTTCCCCTGTGCAATACAAATATCTGGATTTTTTAATGGGTTTCCCCAAACCCCCAAAACCCTAAAAGAGTTCCTGAATTAGCACTTTTAAATTAGTCTCACTAGAAAACTACTAACATTTCTACGTTCCTTACAGTATAATTCCCCCCCAGGAAAAAGGACCTCCACCAATGGTTATCTAAAAAAAGTAGAGTATAAGCAGTTATCAATAGGAACAGGTACCAGAAATGGTTGATCATTAATAGCTGGGGGAAATCAAACAACAAACATAGCAACTGTATTTTTTATCTTCCTCACAGTTTGATGCATCAGTTGCCACCAGACATTATCAGTATGATCATGGTAGTCAGAGAAGTGATGAATCTCTCTTCGAATCCGCTGATGAGTATTATTAGCATAATTACTCAGATTAGCCACACAAAGTCTTTGCTGTATCTTTTCCCAAATGAAAACAGAAGTAATAAAAATACTCTTAATAGCAACCATCAGCATCAAAACAGACCATCTTCCATACAGCTGCATTGTGACCTTGAAGTGTAATGTCCTTTCTTCTGGTACTGAAAACTAACAGTTTTTTTCAAAAAAACAAATCATAAAAAAAACTTAAAAAAAAATCCTGCTGCCTCTCCCAAGGGGCTTCTGCGCTTCAAGCTGCCCTGTTACCAAACTGGTACAGGTGGGGGGTCGTTGGAAAAGCCCCTCTAGGCAGGAGGTTTCAGAACCAGGATGCTGCTCAGGTGTTTTCCAGTGAACACCTTGCAGGGTAAAATGGACCCAGGTGTCCCATCCCTGGACCTTCACGGGCAGTGTGAGTCACCAGCAGAATTTGAAACGGCCCCTCCCACCGTTTGTCCCCCCAGTGACGTCTCCTGGTATCTCTAATCAGCACCCACTCTCCTGGCTGGAACTGGTGCGGGGGTCTGTCAGCTACAAGGGGAAGGCAGTTTTCACCGTCTGATGGGGAGAGAAAGAGAACGTGACAGAACCTTAAATTATTCCAACATGGAATGTTCAAAATGAGCAGTTGTTAGTGTACTTGGGTTAGTATTTTGGTCTTCCTCCTGTATTTGCAGGTCCCAAAAAGGATTTCAAAAAAAAATAAAAATTAGCTCTGGATTTTTTTCTACCCTCATATACATAAGAACCAGAGGGAGAGTTTTTGGCCAGGACAACCCTGTTTCTTCACAGCATTTAGCCAATTTATTCTTTATTGTTCCATTTTCTCGTTCTAATGCTCACCTGATTGTGGGGTAAGCACAATGTGTCTTCAACTGGAAAAACCTAGACGCTTACTAATTTCCCCCCAAAGCTTTGTTAACAAAATGTTTTCCCTTATCACTGGAAATCACCTCTGCTACCCGCCAATGGGAAAAACTCTCGCAACAAACACTTCGCAACAGCACTGCTGTCTGCGTGGTTTTTTTTGGGAAACGCTTCAACATATTGAAAAAAGTCCACGACCACCAAACAAATTTTTTCCCTTCAGCGGGTGTCAACTCAATGAAATCCATCATCAAATGCTGAAATGGGAAAAACTGGGGAGGTGGATGTGCTGCTTGTGATTGTGCAGGAACCCTGGGGGGGTTATGAGAAGTACAGATAAAAAATTTTTTACAATAATTTTCAGCTACCACTGAAAACCCATTTGTATACCAATATTTTTTAACCATATCCAGCATTCCCCCCTTTGGACACATGATCCAACCCTTTGCGTCCATTTAGCAAACCAGGGAAAAAAAGTTTAGGCAGGCATGGTCTACCATCAGAGAATGCCAACCAGAACTGTTTTAAAAATACAGCCAGCTTTTCGCCATTTCTCTTTTTCCTGTGGAGTAGCAAAAGATTGCATTTCAGGAACAGTGACAGTGTGTGGATCAGTCATAGAAAGAAAAGTTTCATCTGAGGGGAAAGGCTTCAAAGCTGCGGTTTTTGCTGCTGAGTCCGCTTTGATGCGTTACCCCTAGAAACAGAATCAGATTGTCCTGTGTGCGCAGCACACTTAACAACAGCCAAACGTGTGGGTAACAAAATAGCATCCAGAAGATCAGACACTTGTCTAGCATTCAAAATAGGTTTTCCAACTGATTTCAAAAAGGAGTGATGTTTCCACAATGCCCCGAAATCATGAACCACTCCGAAACAATATCTTGAGTCTGTGTAAATAGTCACAGTCTTTCCTTCTGCCAACTTACAAGCTTCAGTTAGAGCAATTAATTCAGCTGTTTGAGCAGCGTAATGCGCTGGCAAACGACCTGAGCGCAAAATAGCTGAGTCAGAGCACACTGCAAACTCTACTTGATTCAGACCCACAGCAGAACAGGAGGAAGACCCATCTACATACAAAACAAGATCAGGATTAGTCAAAGGGGTGTCTTGCAAGTCAGGACGAGGGGTACAAACAACATTTAAGACAGCTGCGCAGTCATGACTCTCACCATCCTCATCAGTAGGCAGAAGTGTGGCTGGGTTTAAAATGTTACAACGTTTAATTGTAATGTTAGGCATGTCGAATAATATTGAGGAATACCTAAGCCACCTTGCTGCTGATAAATGAGACGTCTTTTGTTCCAGGAGGATGATGGAAACAGAATGTGGAACAAAAACTGTCAATGGATTATATCCAACAATGTTCCGTGACGCTAACACTGCTTTCTCAGCTGCTGCAATAGCTCGCAAACAACCAGG
The DNA here is from genome assembly GCA_036173005.1 of Crenichthys baileyi. Lineage (NCBI taxonomy): Eukaryota > Metazoa > Chordata > Actinopteri > Cyprinodontiformes > Goodeidae > Crenichthys > Crenichthys baileyi. Next base: position 572,895 of record JAHHUM010002883.1, read on the forward strand.
CAACCCAGCTGCAACTGGATCTAGCTTATTGGAATAATAAGCCACAGGTCGCAATTTATCACCATGGGATTGCAACAACACAGATGACATGAAACCAGATTTTTCATCCACCATTTGAATAAATGGCTTGTCAAAGTTCGGTAAAGCCAATGCAGGCACAGAAGACAGGGCTGTTTTTAAATCAATGAAAGCCAGTTCTGCCTCACCTGTCCACTTAATTTTATCTGCAGCTGCCAAGCTCCTCCCATATATTAAACTGGCCAAAGGCGCTTCCAGCTCAGAGTAATTCAGAATGTGAGCTCTGCAATAGCCTGTCATACCCAAAAAATGACATCATTTGTTTCTTTGTGACAGGTTTTGGGATTTTCAGAACTGCTTCAATGCGCTGAGGCGACAGTTTCCTTTTATGTGAGAGAACATGACCAAGAAATGTCACTTCTTCCTGCACAAACTGATTTTAGATTCCGAAACTTTGTGTCCTTTTTCATAAAGATTTGAAGCAGCTTCAAAAGGGTCTCTTTTAACATTGATCCGCTGATCCTGCTGATAATAATAAATCATCCCCAAAAATTGTAAGAACAGTTCCAGGAGACAGAGTCAAATCAGCCAAAGAGTCTTTCAGAGCTGTGTTAAAAATAGTCAGACTCTCAGTGTAGCCCTGACAAATACGAGTAAAACAATATGGCTTCCCATCAAATTCAAAAGCAAACCAATACTGACTGTCCTTGTGGACAGGGACAGAAAAAAATTCATTTGCCAGGTCTATCACTGAAAAATATTTAGCTTCTGGTGGAATTTGTGACAAAATCGTAGAAGGGTTCGGAACTGATGGTGTACGGGCCATTATAGACTGGTTGAAAGCCTGTAGGTCCATGACAAATCTCCATTCATCAGATACTCCAGGGGCCCTAATTTTTCTTAAAGGGAACAACAGTGTTCTCACAGGTGAATTTGGACAGGGTACAATTACCCCAGCTTTAAGGAGGGAATCAAAAACAGGACGAATCCCCTCCAAAGCTTCCTTTTTCAATAAGTATTGTTTCTGACATGGCCTGTAGTTTGATTTAGGAATAATAACAACTGGCTCACAATCTGTAATAAAGACCAAACATTATATTTGTGAGCAGCCCCACAATGAATCAGGCAGCTTCGCAAGATCTGCATCCGCAGAAAAGCAGTAGCTAAAAACAGATGTGAATGTGAAATCAGTTGCACTGTACGATTACAGGCAACAACAGTGGGACAATGTCTTTTGAAAGATTTTGAGAAGGGGGAACAAACATATGGGACGTTTGTCTCCCTTCAATCTGTGGAAGGGAGACAACGCCTAACAAAAAAAAACCCCCATCCTTCCATTCCATATTTTTTTAGACTTGGCCAACGATACATGCCGGTACCGAACCAGAAACTTGAAAGAAATGCAGCTGTTCAGAGGTCAAAGTCACAGATAAAGCTGCTGTGTGATCATTCCAGTACATTTCAGAGAGGTGCACTCTCTCATTTGTAATTTTGTACCAACTGTCCTCATAGCAAAAGCAGGTCCGTCAGATACATGTGAAGTACAATGCAGATTATCTGCATCCATTATCTCACTGCCAGATGTCACAGCATTTACTGCCAATGTGACAAAGTGTTGAGGTACAGAACCAACTGAAAGCTTCCACTGATATGCATATAAGGGTCGATCTGGGGCCCAATGTACTGCAGTGTAGTCATAGTCAAAGTTGTTCTGCGTGTGAACTGTCAGTCCATCAGGGTTTGAAGTAATAGCAATATTCAATCTGCACATCAGACACTAAAAAAGAATGTTTTAACTGCACTCCTTGTGGAGTGGAACACTTTAGAGGAACAGAAAAACTTTCCCTAACTGTTTCTCCCGAAGCAGAGACAGAATGAACATAACGACCACTCAGTTTTGGCTGCACTTTGATACATTTAGCTGATAAAACAGAATGTGTCACTCGTGAATCTACAACAAAAGAAATTTCTTCTCCGTCCACCATCATAGAAAACATAGGCATTCTTTTTAAAAGCAGGGTTCTGTGTATGGAGATACGTGCCTGGTAAAACTAAGGGGCACCTTCTAAGTGTAATGTGGCCTCTGTAAGCAACCTATGTGAATCAATATCATCATGCAACTGTGTGTGTTTTTGTGAAACCTCACGCTCCTTAAGAAACCCCTCCTCAAGTCGAATGGCAGCCCGATCCAGAGTCCTATCCTCCCTTTGTCAGTTACCGTTGTTAGGTCGCTACAGTTTCTCCGGACATTCATTCCTCCAGTGACCCATCTGTCCACAGTTATGGCCAGCATCGGAGCGGGACCACTGTCCCCTTCCCTGACCTCTGCTCCGGCCTCCCCGGCCTCGTCCTCGAGGAAAAGAACCACGTTGATTTGTACTGTAGTACAGGGTCAAAGCAGCGTCATGCAAATCAGTCTCTCTTTTGTCTACTTTTTTCTTCTTTCGGTCGTTGATAACGTCATCGCTGTGTAAAGCATGTCTTTTCAGCTCCTCGAAACGCACCCCATGTCTCCAGCCAACATAAAGAGTATTAGTTTGTGCTGCAATCTCAGGGAGAAGTCCTTCCGTAATGTATCCACACAGCATCTTCTCCCAGGGGCCCAAAACAGTAAAGTTAGCATACAGTAAAGTTCCATACCTGAATGTTTATTAAACGCTTCTTCCATCCTGTAAAGAAAATCAGCGACAGTCTCGTCAAGACGTTGTTTGACTTGTTGTAGCACGGCACAATCACTCCTCTGTGGAAATTTTGTGATCAAATCTGTGCACAATTGTTCCACGGCATTATACCATGGCCCATTACGGTGATTCAAATCACCATCTTCACCACCGGTTGTCACGCCAAGGCGCAAAGCAGGATCTGGCAGTCTCAAACAAACTAAATCTCCAGGTTTGATTTTTGCTGCAAGGAGCCGGCGAATTTCTGTTCCAGTCGGCCTCATCTCGTGGCATAAAGCTTTAAATTCAGTGGCAAACTTTCTTCCGTCTTCTACCGGATCTGAAAGCAATGCAGCGCTGGCTTGGATGTCTGCTGCAGTCCACGGTCGAAGCACCAACTGAGGCTCATTCGTTCCGGCTACTTCCAACATGGGGCATTAATCTCTTTTTTTGTCATCACCTCGCTGTTTTCCACTTCGTAGCCATGCTAACTCAGGTAAAGTAATGGGGAGAGGGAATAAAAAGGTGATTTTCCAGTCCTTCGATGATCCCGGTCGCTGCTCATCTATAGGCATTTTTATCTTAGAAAGGGATGGAGTTAGAGGAGAAGGAGGGTGTCTGATCACACTCTGCCCCGCTGGGGCAGCTGTGCTCGGTGAGATCAGCCTGCAGCGCAGGTGGATGTGCTGAAGCGGACTGGCGAGTTGACTTGGCTGACTTGTGGGCTGATTTACCGGTTGACCTGCTGCTGGAGGAGGACGGGAGTCTAGATCGAGGTCTGCCATCTGGAGGACCTGCAACTCCATCTGTAAAGATGGATATGGACAGGAGGGTGAAGCATCACAAGGTCTATATGGAGGTGGAAACGTGGGATTTTCAACGGCATAACCAGCATTGTCATGCCTGTTTTTCCACGTCCCCAGACAAATTTTTCCCCCTGCAATTTTTTTTAAATTCGGACTTTTTTTCCCTACGCATAGCGTCTGTAATCCCTTCATTCCAACACTTTACCCCATTTCTCTCTGATCTAAATCCGTTTTTTACTTTTTTTTTTTTAATTTTTCCCCAATCTCCATCCATCAACTGTTTTTACTTTTTTTCACCTATTTACACCTAAACTTCCAACTTGTGGAAAACCAAACTTATCTTCCCAAATTTTAAAAACATTTAACACAATCATCCCCCTTTTTTCTTTCTTATTTTTTAAATCGCAGAGTTTGGAGAAGGACGCACCTCTGATGCTTTGAGATCCTGGAACTTTTTTGCTATAGCCTATTTACCGTTCAGCGGCACGTCTGCCCCCCTCTGGCTTTTCCCTTTATAAGGTGTAGAAAATTGCTAAAAAACACCCCAAAAAACCCTTTTTTTTTGCTTGTCTTTTTGTTACCAATAAAAACTCCTGTATACCTTCACAGGGTAACCTGCCCTCAGCCGATGTCCCCCTTCTCCCACTCCAACTAATCAATTAAATTAGGGATAATTAATGTGTAATAAAAAAGAAAATATATATTTTTAAAAATTCAGAGTAACTTCTCAACCAGATATATTTGTAGACAAATGGTTCGGATCCAATCGGCCAAAATAGCAGGCAGGCTCTGTAGGACCCCCTCCGTAAAAATGGAGGTGGACTGATGTCTCAGGCTGGCCAGGCGTCCTTTTCCCCTCCTGCGTTCCTCTGGCACGTCGGATCCTGTTTGTTTACGCCAAAATTGTGGTACAATTTTCTTTAAAGGGTTTATTCAAAGGCATACAGCATTTGGAGACTCTGTTACCAAGCAAGTCAGGTTGAACAGAGCCCCGAACACAAAGTACAGATCACATTTATAGCAGAATGAGGGTGTTATCTCAGCTTCAAAGAGTTTAACTTTATGGCCCCTAAACCTTCCCAGGACAGAGATAAGACAATTATTAATGAGGACCACTTCTGCCCTCCCTTTGAAATGTTTAACCATAAGTCTTAAGCAAATGGCTAGAGAGGCCATCTGCTCTAAGAAAAAAAAAACATATAAAACACATAGGTCAGAGGAGAAAAGGTGAAAAGTTCATAGCACTTAAAAAAAGAATTTTCCCTTTTAAAAAACCTTTTCTTCTCAAAGGGGAAGTAGGAAAAACAGCAGAAGTCTCTGTGCTGGTTCAAAGCAACAGGTCCCATTTCTCAAAAGTCATAAATTGAAGGACAATTTGAAAAATGTTACAAATATTTTTTCAACCCTCGAAATCTGCAATCAGTTTAATCAAAAGGTTTTCATTAAAAGCAGGACTGGGCAGCGTTCCAGTCCACAGTGCTCCACGGAAGCAAATAATGATTGATTTCACTAACATGGGAGCAGAACACAAAACTGAAGGAAAAGTTTTCCTTCTAAAAGGGAAAGAGGAGAAAATCACACCATGGGAGTGGCTCAAATCACGAGATCTGAGGACGGCACTCATTTTCTCCAATAAAGATCCAGGGGAAGTTGAAAGATAAATGGGAGTAAAACGTTAATTGGTGCAGGTTTTCAAACCTGCATCTCATGGGTTAGTATGGAGAGCTAACAGAACTATGTTTACAAAATGAAAAATTGGCTAAAGTCTGCAGACACAGAACTAACCTGGATTTAAGCTCTAACTAGGTTTAATTAATCTGAGATCCAGCAACCAGCAACAGTATATATCAGTCTACATGAGATACTAACAACTTCACTCACTGCAGAAATAACATCACACTGTGTGGAAGGTTTGCTGACTGATCATAGGCTGGATCTATGAAACATTATGTGCACAGACCAAATGACCAAACGACCCAAGACCAAAACACCAAGGTTCTGACCGACTTGTGAACTTCACTGACCTGACAATGATAACCTGACACTTCTCCAGACTGGACGAACCGGACAAACAACACCTTTAAGGTGGACCCCACTAAGATCACCTTATTGATTCTTGGTGGAATAAAAAGAATTGAAGCATTCAAAACAGACCTAGTGGAAACAAAAAGGATTATGAGTAAATTATGTGTATTATGAGAATATAAAACGAAAATTATATTAAGAATTTTTGCAAATAAAAATTGCTCTGACAGAGAAGTAAGTAAGTAAGTAAAAATGTATTTGCATAGCACATTTCAGCAGCAGGGCAATTCAAAGTGCTTTACATTATAAAAACATAAAATCATTAAAAACCATCAAGCGGATATTCATGACAGTCACGGGGAAATTGTCAGTGTGTGAATTTTGGGGAAAAAGGGGAATGACTGATTTCATTGTAGAGTTTTTAAAGGGGACCTTAAAAGATATAAAAAGGTCTGATGTTCTGATGATCATCGCCAAAACTTCAATCTCAAAAGATTTCCAGAATTTTACAAAAATCATATAAAATAGCAATAGTTCTACATTGAAAAATACTGATAAAAAATAAGAAAGCTCATAGACCGGTCTTCAATTTTCACAATTTTTTACAAAGGGGTAATCAAACTTTTTATGTGGCCAAATGTCTGTCCAATTTTGTCTGTCTGTTTTTGTGAAATGTATGTCTGATTCGTGTTATGTAAAAATTAGAGTATATGTGGCGGGGTACATTTAATTGAAATTGTTTTCTGATATGAAACTTTGTGGATTTGGATTTTTAATGGACTTTAATGGACTTTTGTCATTTTTCAATTTTTTTTGTTGTCTGTTTTTTAGTCCTCCATTAACTCCAAACCTAAAAGATAGGGGTCTTGATGGTGGTGAGCCAACACAGTGTCTGGGTCAGATGACATAGCCTTAATTTTCTTCCTAATATGATAACCAGGGGGGATTGCTATAATGGCAGGCTTAATAGTAAAATGCTTTAATATTTAAAACCTATTTATTCAGCCCAAAATTTGTTTTTCTTGACAATAAGAATTAAGTATTTCACAAGAAACTGCATTGTTAAAAAAAGAATAGAAACTGCTCTTTACCCTTATTTATTCAGACAATGTAACCTACCAGAACATTAACTGTTAACATTACCTGAAACACCTCCAGAATTAAAACAGCTTATGACCTAGGCAGGATTACAGTAAGCAAAAAATTACCAAAAACAGTTAAACATAACTTCGAGTTCCTCTGTCTATTGATTGAGTGTTCAAATCTCCTACCAAAGCTGTTTTGGTAGGAGATTTGAACACTGATGTTGTTTCTGTTTTCATATGCTTTCAGAGGGAATCCCATGAAAATGTGTAAAAACAGTTTTTTCTCCATGCCCTGGTTAAAAATCTCTCTTTTCAGCCAAACAATAAATTCCTGATAGGTTTACTGGGATGTTTATTCTTTGACATTGTGCCTATATAACTACATTGGTGCTATGAACATACGAATAAGCACTTCCTCCACTTGTGCCCCTTTTTCATTAGTTACCTAATCTTTTTGGGTTGGATTGGGACCTTTACAATTGAGTACCATCTCAGTGGGGGCGGGACCATTAATATCAAGTCAGCCCCACGATCCGAAGTGATGTGATAAAAACACACATAAAAACAGCCTAGACTGCTGCTCCGTTTATGTCTGTTTTCAGACTCGTAGTGAAAGAAGAGATCCAGAGAACGCTCCGGGCAGCGAGACCTGAGCACAGTGGATAAGTCCAGGACGGAGAGGGAAGCCATACTGTATCAAATGGAAGGATATGAACTAGAGGACGTGTGAGGGTGAGCTAACGCTGTAAAATCCTAACTTGATTATAGTGCTTATATAGACATATGCCCAGTGGAAAATAATTTAATAGTTGAAAATATTAGTTACTGAAATATGCTGTAACTAGTGAAGCAACACCCTGCGATTCGAAATGGTTGGACTCACAAGCAAGCAGGTGCTAAAAGTAGTAACTGTTCCATGTAACCGTTACTAATGTAAAACCAAAAAACCAAGTTAAATCGCAGTGAACTGTAGTGGGGCCTACTGGAAAAGTGCTGGGAAAATTACTGCCATAAATCAAAAGTGCTTATTTTCAATTTAAGAGCAGGATTTCCTTCTGCTTGTACTTAAACTTAGTAACACTTGCACTCAAAATGTCCGCTCTCTTTCTAATGTATTCTGCTCTCCCTAATTTCGTTGTTTCCTCACTCAATTTAATGCTTCTTGAACATATATTTTCTCCTCCCACTTGCCTCCTTCTGCTCCCATGTAAACTTGCTCTCTGCACAGACCAAAAATGCAATCTCAAATTTGTCTTCCCTGCTTTTGGATTTGTTTGCTCTCTTGGATTGGAGCGGTACCATCACCTAGCAACCGTTCCAGCCAATAAAGTGACAGTGTGCAACTGCGAGGTCATCATGCTCCGGGGGTGCTTCTCTTCAGCAGGGACAGGGAAGGTGGTCAGAGTTGATGGGGAGGTGGATGGAGCCAAGTACAGGTCAATCTTGGAAGAAAACCTGTTGGAGTCTGCAAAAAACTTGAGACTGGGGCGGAGGTTCACCTTCCGGCAGGACAACGACCCTAAACATAAAGCCAGGGCTACCATGGAATGGTTTAAAACAAAACATATCAATGTGTTAGAATGGCCCAGTCAAAGTCCAGACCAAAGCCCAATCGAGAATCTGTGGCAAGATCTGAAACTGCTGTTCACAAATGATCTCCATCCTATCTGACTGAGCTTGAGCTGTTTTGCAAAGAAGAATGGGCAAAAATTTCAGTCACTGTATTCGCAAAGCTGGTAGAGACATACCCTAAAAGACTTGCAGCTGTAATTGTAGCTGTAAAGGCATGAATACTTTTATAAGCCACTGTACATAATGTAATTAAAGATGAATATAAAGCTTTGCACAGTACTGTGCATTAACAAACAGACACCAATAAACACATCAGGGTGAGGACTGAGAGGGGCTAGGACAGATGGACAGACTGTCGTACACCAAAATTCCATAATTACAAAAAGGTCTGAATTATTCTTAAATTATATCTTGCTGAATCACTCTCACGTCGGAACACCAGCTGCTGTTGAGGTATCTTTTAGAAAATTAGAAATATCCTGTCAGGAGTGATGCTGAAAAACTAGTCCATGATTTGTTACTTCACGGCTGGACTATTATAATTCTTTACGATCAGGATGTCCACAAGATGCAGTTAAAATCCTTCAGCTGATCCAAAATGCTGCAGCAAGAGTTCTTTTGAAAATTAACAGAGATCATATTTATCCTTTTTTAGCTTTCCATCATTGGCTTCCTGTTAATCCAGAATAGAATTTTAATTTCGCCTTCTCACATATAAAGCCCTTAATGATCTTGCTCAATTATACATCTGAGATCTGATTGTTCCATATATTCCTAATAGAGCACTTTGTTCTCAGACTGCAGATTTACTGGTGGTTCCTCTCTCTGCTACATTCTTATACTACTCTCCAATTTTGTGTTATTTGCTGTTATTTTGGCTTTTAACTTTATGTTCTCTCTCTGCTTTTTCTCTTTCTTGAAGCTACATCCGACCTGGCTCTGTGTTTAGCTGTGGCACCTTCCTGGAGGGGGACATTGGCCAAGCTGCTGCTTCCAACAACTTAAAGCTCACCTTATACAGATGTTAAACTTGGCCCTGTATTTCAGTGTTTAACCCTGCCTCTCTCCTAGACATAGTTACTGACTGAGCTTCTACTGTGACTAACTGTATGTGCTCTCTTTAATACTCTAGACTTGAAAACAGGCTCAGTTCATCTGCTTAGCTGTCTTTCTCTCCTAGATGAAGCCACTAAAGGAGCTATAACCATTAATATTTTACTTTTCTTTCCTATAGAAAGTACAACTGGACAGTGGTTCTATGTTCTTTTATTTTTCTGCTCTGTTCTCTCAAACCCCCTGTCGGTCGTGGCACTGTTTGATAGTTAGGATTAATTGGAATGTAGGTACCCGACTTGAAATCTGTATGATTCGATTGAATTAACGTCGTAAAGTGCCTTGAGACGACATGTGTTGTGAATTGGCACTATTTATATAAACTGAGTTGAATTGAATTGAACTGAATTGCTTTGAATGGCCTGTCCAGGGTATACCTAGCCTCCTGCCCATAGACTGCTGGAGATATGCACCAGCTTCCCTGCAACCCACTATGGAAGAAGTGGTAAAAGATGACTGACTGACTGAGCTGTATTGAATTGCTTTTACATCAACAGAAGCTGGTGTACCGACATGACAGTGATTCAGCAGCACTGTTCTCCTAATCTTGAATACTTTATTATTAACTGTTGACCGTTTTACTCTCCCCGTGAGTTTGCTTCATTCATTATGGTTGGTGTTACATTTTGCCCCAGGCCTTCGTGCACAACGCACAGCGCACACTGGTTGACCAGATACTGGGTGTGGAGCAGACAATCCCGGATTCCCTGGTAATTGTTCTTGGTGACTTTAACAAAGGAAACCTCAGCCAAGAACTCACCAGATACTTGGCAATAAAGTTTTTTTTTTCTGGTTGAAATATTACAATAACTTATTTATGTGAAGAAATTCATAGTGTGATGTTTTTATGGCTACACCTCACCTGCTCTGAGCAAAATAGGTTTAAATGTGTATGCAAAAGTCCAAAAATATGTGCAGACTATTGAAGATATGCCCCAAAATGTGCAGATTACAGATGTTAAAAGTTGCATCCACTGAGCCCAAAACATTTTTTTAATTCTGAATGCCTTGTGATTGGAGAACTATTTCTACATGAAAAACTTCATAACAATAAATGGGTTGCATCATGTATAAAGTTAAATAAAATATCCAGCAACTGAATGTCATTTAAAAGCTGTTTCAGTCAAAAACATTTCTTTGCAGTGTTTTTGGTAGAAAGAGAAGAGGGAAGAGGGACATTGTTCATCCCTAAAAATCTGCTGCTTTCCAAAGCGACTTGAGAGCCAAAAATATTCAATTCAATTAAATTCAGTTTTATTTATATAGCGCCAATTCACAACACATGTTGTCTCAAAGCACTTCACAAATATAGATTCTATACAAATGCATGATGTTTTCCCCTTGCTTACACAAATAAATCAGTGTGTTTTCCATTTTCAAGGTTGTGCTCACATGTGAAAGGGTAGAGGGTGGGCATGCTAATACACAAGCTTCCACCATTCGATTTGCTCCCTCATATGGCAGAAAAGATTGCCTTTAAGGAGTACGTAAAAGCAAGTGTCAAAATAAGGTGAGATCATTCCATGTAATCCATGCAGCATTCATGAAGGATCACAGTTAAATCCATAAAAATTACAATAGATATATTTCTGTGTAATCCATGCAACAATTATTAAAATATACAGTTGAAGCAGTGCAGAGTGAAACAGACATGTTCTCATATTCTGGAGCTGAGAGGACTGGAGAGGCCTGTGTGGAGATAAATATTAACTGTCTTATCTTTTGCAGAACTGTAAACAAGTGTATCCAAAGAAATTATGTATGATGATTTTCCATTCTTTTACAAGTAACAAATGAAACGAGTAATCTTTGATTTTCAAGTTAGAACACAAATGATTGAAATATGATTGAGAACTAATAATAAATACAAAACATTAAGGTTTAAAATTCTCAATCAACCATATATGAAAGAGATAATGTTGATTATTAGTGATGGATAAAAAGAATGAAGTGATGATTTTATAACTGTGTCTTAAAGTAAATGTATAAAGCTGAGAATGGAATGTGTGATACTGTGTAAAGTTTAAGACTGAGTAGATTAGGGAGAGAAGTTCAGGATGACTAAGAGTGACAAAAGCCAGCTGTATGCTGACAGAGAACCTTTAAAGGACAACGGGAGGAAGGGAGGATGCGACTACAGCAAGCTGCATGGCTATTACCGACAGCTCCAAGGCCGAAAAAGCAGGAACCAGTAGGTCACAATGACCATGACTAAAGTATTGGCAATAACCAAGAAGTTGAGCTGAATAGATTAAGCAATAACTGGAAAGCCTAATAAGGAGCTGACTGTTGAAAGCATCAAGCACTATAAAGGCAAAGCTGAAGGAAGGAACAGGGTTGTTTCCTCGCAGAAGACCAGTGAACAAGATCGGACGGAGAAAAAGATGCTTAGATGGAAGAAGTACCAGAGACACAGCCCTGCTGATTGACTGCATTAAAAAGAGGATCAACCCGTGAGCCCTGAAGGACTGTGCCTCAAAATTAAGAATCTGATTTCATCAGATTCAAACTCAATTATGTCCCCGGGGTTTCCTTCAACTCTTCAGCCTCTGGAAGCTATTGTCCTCTGAGACATATGACAGCAAAGTTTCTGTTATAACCATCGAAGCCTGGAGCATCAGTGCCTGCCACTTAAAGGAGGAAAACTGAAGATCAAGTCGTATTCTCCTCAAGAAACCACTCGTTGTTACCCGAAGGAACAGCTCCATCGAGTGCATGGACGAGCCTCCGTCTTCAAAGCCTTTCCAAACTCACAACTTCAGCATCAGGGAAAGAGGTTTTTATAGGTTGCCTTAGCCAAGTTTGTTAAAACAACGCCCTTGGGGCTCGTGCCGAGGCACTAAAATTAACCTAGCCCATATACCCAGAGCCAGTTGTAATATTAGGGAATGAGCAGCCGTTAACAGAAGTGACTGTTGGACTGTGAATGACTGCAGTAGGCTACTCAGTCATCCAGACCTCCGGTTGAAGAAGGTCGAGACTTCTGGATGTAGGCTGTCAGAGGCTAGGCGAGTCATTTCCTGACACCAGCTTAAACAGAACTTTCAGTGAACCTGCTTAGTAAGACTTTTCAGGTTTAGGGAAGTCCGTACCCGTTGGATGGAGAGCTGGATTGAGCAATCCCCTTAGACATAGGGAAGTAGGAGGGAGGGGTTAGCTCATCGGACAATGAAAGGTGGAGCCCGAACAGGGACCCTGACAGAGATAAAGAGGCCCCAGAAGAAGGATGCCCAGCAGAAGGACGCCTCTGCCTGAGCAACCCGGACCGACAGCCTGAAAGGGAGTAAGGTTGTCTGTGACTGATAGGGCCATCAGTCACAACCCTCGCAGTAACTGCATAGCGTGCAGGTGAGGATAGGGCTTTATTGAGGGTAAACTGACCAGACCCAGACAGTAAAGGTAGTAGCCAAATAGTCTGAACCCATCCCAAATCAAAAGTACCTCGAGAGGCTTTGGAAACGGACAACTCGAGACAACAAAGACATAGCGATGGAAGAAGAGATTGAAGCTGAAGGACCAGTCCCGTCGACCGAAGTACCGACATCAAAACAGTTAGAGCTACACCGCATCCCTACTGAGGTGCTGCTAGGTGGGGACGGATATTCAACATGGGCTTCATCCGTAAAGAAAATGTTCCTCTTATTCAACCAAGAGCAATCAGAAGAAACACTGGTGAGTCATTTAACTAACCAACTCCAAAGAGATGAAGTATACTATTGTTCAGAGATAAAACATGGATATAGACTGGTCGTGGTACCATGCCCCAAGGCAGTCCAGAAGAAGGAAGACATTAGTCAATGGTTACGTTGGTGGACAGGGTTCCTTGAAGTGTGGGGACTGGGGAAACTGGTGTCATTGTACAGTCCATCCGAAAAATATGACCAGATTGTAAAGAAGATTTCCAGTGAGCCTGGACTGAATGGGTACCTCACAAAGCCCAACGCCAGAGCCACGGCAAGGTTGAATGTTTATGAAAAAGAGACCAGAAAGATGACCCAGTTCAAAGAAAAGCTCCGAGCCATCCAAGATGACGACAAAGAGAGTCTGCCAGAGGAGTGTAGTGAGTATGGCAGACCGGAGCAAACGAAAGACCAAAGAACTGACTCAGAGGTACCAATTTGTAACTTAACGGGAGAAACAGAGAGTGAAAAGAGGTCAACGAGTCAGAACAAGAGCAAGACCAAAGACATGCTGAATCCAGCCAAGGACCAACTATTACCCCCTACATCGTAAGGCAGAAGGGGGACATCCCTCAACGGATTGCCCAGACTAAAGCAGAAATCCAAGAGACTATCAAAAAGGGAATCCTCTTGTTAGCGGCCCTCGAGCGCCATACAGGAGCCCTCAAACGTATGACCTACACCCCAAGCCACACGGAGCAGGACCCCACACAAAGTAAAGTAAGAGACCTTACCTTTCAATTTGAACAAGAAGTCAAAGAAAACAGTGCTAGTAACCAACTCAGAATGACAGGAAAGACAAATGTCGAAGAACCAAGAAAAGTTAGTCAGAAATCAGACAGAGTCATGATGAGGAAAGTCCTAGACCCAATACCCACAGATGCAAGACAAATTTCCCTGCAAAATGGGACTCGACTCTACCAAGTCATTGGAGACCCCAGGGAAATAGAGGGAGACGGACTGTTAGTTTTCACAAATGACAACTTCAAGATCCACAATACCAAATTCAGGAAAAAGTTAAGAGCCCAGGCAGGGGAAGATTACAAAAAAGAGGTTTGAGAGCTAAGAAGACAAGTGAGCCAGAACAAAGCAAGCAAAGTGCGTCTGACTTGTGGGGCCAACCTCTCTTATTATGCTGTCATCCACTCTCCTATTGCCGCTTACAAAAAGGGAGAAGACCTGAAAGAGTACAGAGAGAAAATGTGGGTAGCCCTGGACAAAGGACTGAATGCTGCCATCAACCACGGCCTGAGAAGGGTAACAAAATGCCTGGACGGACTGAGATCACATGACCTGCCATGGGAGTCAGCAGAAAAAGTGGCTGTTGCAACAGCACACCATGTAGCTGACAGACGCCTCACTGACCGAAATAGTCATCATCACTTCCCTTAGCCAGCATGAGAGTCGGAGGAAGAGAGAGCTGGCGTTAGTAGAAAGGATGGATGAGAAGAAGCCGAAAGATCCCCCTCACTTAGAGATACCAAGAATTCAACAAAGGAACGAAATCAAACCATACCCTGATGAAAAACACCACCTGTAAAAGAATGAGACCAGCCAAGCTTCCCGCCTGGAGAAAAGACCAAAATCAGCAAAAAAAAACGGAGCTGCCCCTTCAACATCTGTGCAGGCTGTGGAATGTAGCCTAGCTAATTGCAGCCTGGAAGACTTAGATAAAACAGATCAAGCCCCAACAAAAGATTCAAAAGCAAAGAAGAAGACAAAACAAAGTCCAGCCAAAGAGGAGCTCCTGAGTCCATTCAAAATGGAGCCCTTGAACCAAGAAAGAGAAGACAGTGAAGTCAGTGGCTCGGATGAAGAAGAACCATCAGAACACGAGACCTCTGGGGCAGATAGTGATGACAGTGAAAGCCTGACATCTACCGGGTCTCAGAAAGAATGGCCAGAGACCTGACCTGTGGGCCGATTCAGGCGAATGATGGGCGTCGAGCGTACATACCAGAAGCTGGACAGAGAGACTACCACATCCCGGCTGTATGGGCTGACCGCTAGAAGACAAAGTCGAACTCAGGGTAAAAGCAACAGTTGGAGAATGGGCCAACATCCTAATGATCCCATCCTACCACACCCTAGCAACTTATCAGCCCCTGACCAACAAGTTCAGAACCGCTTATGTAGGAGTTGTGCATGATGTGATGTTAAGAAGACTAAAGAAAGCCGCATACAAGTATGCACAAGAGGTCGAGCGACAGGTTGATGAGCTGTCAGAAGAGGAAGAACTTCCACTGCTGTCAGCACCATGCTCCACAATCAAGCCCACAGGGAAAATGTCTGAACAACCCATGGCGTCCAGCCTTTAAGCAGATGTTTTCCGTGAGTACAAAAAGATCAAAACCTTAGTTAAAGAGAAAAGATCAAAAGAAAGTAATGAAGATAACATCAAAGATGTGTGGCCGATGATTACCAATGCTACCGAGAGCGACAAAGCTAAAAAATTGTGGCTGAGCCATGTAACAGCACATCCCTTAGACAAACAAGGAACAGCTCAAAGCCATTACGAGAGGTTGGTGTTGGAAGACATGGATGATGAAGACTCCCAGATCAGAAGAGCAAGACTGCGCATGGATGGAGGTCAGCGCCTTGCACCGGTGTGGCACGTGCTTAAACAAACAATCTCACCAGCTAGATATGTGAAGGCCCTCCGAGAAGTAACCAAAGGGAGGAGAGGAGAGATCGCTTTTGCCAAAATGCCGATGCAGGGTACAACAGTTCCACAGATGGACCAAGCAGTGAAGAAAGAAGAAAGAAGAAAGAAAGAGACAGGACAAGGGGCCAACCACCAACTAAGGCCAGTGTGAAAGCTGCAGCCAATCCCCCTAACAGACCGCCGCTTCAGAGAAGAGAAGAACCGCAAAGAAGATTTTACGGACCACCAGCATTGCAAGGCCCACAAAAGAAAAGCACCTTTCTCTCTAGGGAGGAGCACGACAAGCTGTCCTTCGAAGAAAAGAAGGCCCTCTTCGAGTCCCGCAGATCAGGGACCGGGGGGCCAGCCAAGTAATGATGACACGGCCGCGAGTCACCCTGGAAAATGCCTACTGCAGGGGGAACGAAATCTACATAAAGGTAGAAGGAGAACCCTATCTAGTGGACACTGGGGCTGAGGTATCCATGACTTGCAGAGGCCTAAAGACGACAGGATACCTTACGGTCCAATTTGCCAACGGGACCATAGAAGAGATGCCGTATGGAACTTGGCAAGGAATCATTTGGGTGAAGTGTCCATACAACCTCATCACCGTCACAGACTTGAAAGAACTCAACAAACCATGGGGAGAGCGCCGCTCTCTGTCTCAAAGGCTGAGCCAGCTACGGTCAAGGTTGGTAAAAGTAGGATCGACTCAGAGGGGATCCGGGGCTCAAGAGTGGTACAAAGCAGTAAATGTGCCAGAAGTAACTGAACAGAAGCTGAAAGAAAGCGACTTCTCCCTGGCTTGGAAAGAGAAGTTACGGAAGATCATCACGTCAGCAAATGTGGCCCGGTTCAAGAACGACTGTGAAGACCTGGGACTGAAGTATGTACACCTCATAGAAGGGGGAGTGCATCCACCAGTTCGACAATACCCCCTGAACCCGGGTGCCGTTGAAGAAATTGATTAAATAGTAAAAGAATTGAGCACCCTAGGAATCATCAGAGAAGAGCTAAATACTATCACTAACAGTCCCATTCAAGCGGTGAAGAAACCAGAGTCAGCAAGAGGAGGTTGGAGGCCAGTAATCAACTTCAAGGCCCTCAATCGAAGAACCATAGCAAACCGAGCCAGCCTAATCAATCCCCAAGGAGTACTGAAGACACTAAGAGTCAAGAAATATAAATCCTGCATTGACTTAGCAAATGGATTTTATCCCTCAGACTCGCAAAGCAATCACAAGGCAAGACAGCATTTACACACAAAGGCAAGAGTTATATGTGGCAAAGGTTACCTCAGAGGTACAAGAATTCCCCTAATGTGTTCCAGTCAGCTGTAATGGAAGTTTTGGGCAACCTAGGAGCTACAGTGTATATAGATGATGTGTTCATTGCAGACGACACGGAAGAAGAGCACCATGAGAGACTTCAAACAGTGGTGGAGAGAATCACAGCAGCAGGACTGAAGCTGAATCTCAAGAAATGCCAGTTTGGACAGTTTCAGGTGAACTACCTAGGATTTCAAGCAACAACAGATTTGGGACTCTCAAAAGGATATCGAGAGAAGCTGGCACAAATCCAGTCACCTGAATCCGAAAATGATCTACAAAAGATTTTGGGACTCTGCAACTATGTGAGAGATCATGTTCCTAATTATCAAAGATATGCTAAGCCATTATATGCCTGCCTGAAGAAGAGAGAAGGAGAAGAAAAAATGACAAAGAAAAACTGGACATGGACTGCATCGAACCAGAATGATCTGGATAAGCTCAAAAGGGCAATCCAAGAAGCCGTGAGGTTGGAACCGAGGAGCTTGACTGAAAAGTTGGTGGCCGAGATCAGCTGTGAAGACGAGGACTCCATGCTGAAAGTGAGCAATGAAAATGGGGGGTTAGTAACTTTGTGGAGTTACACTTTGTCATCTGTAGAGAAGAAATTCCACCAAGAAGAAAAAGAGTTAGCAGTGCTTGCTAGATACTGGAGCACCTTAAAAGACCCAGCACAGGGACAGCAGATTAAAGTCATCACTCAGAGCCAAGTTCACAAGTATCTCAGAAAAGGAACGGTGGAAAGCACAAAAGCGACCAACACAAGGTGGGGAAGATGGGAAGACATCCTGCTGGACCCCGACCTTAAGATTGGCCCAGCACAACCAGCCAGCAAGAAGATACCCTTAGAACAGTCTGCGAAAGAAAGGCCGGAAGAGTGGGTCCTATACACTGATTGTTCGACGCAAGGACTGGATCAGATGGCCTACTGGGGTTTATTCTCAAACAGCACGGTCAAGAGAGGTGTCGCCAGAAAGGTAAAACTCCCGGTAGTGCACAGGTGGGAGAAGTGACAGCAGTGCTGGAGGGAATGTTGGAGTTGATGAAGAGAAGAATGAAAAGAGCAAAGGTAATCAAAGAGAGCCACTACTGTGCACAAGCCTTGAACGAAGACTTATCCATTTCGGAAGAGAATGGGTTTGAAAGCGCCAAAGGAAAGTTAGTGGCCCATCATGATCTGTGGAAGAAGATCGCCGAGTTGAGGATGAGCCTGGAGCTTTAAGTGGAGCACCAGAAGGCTCATACCCAAGAAGGGGCTCACTGGCGTGGAAACGATGAGGTGGATCGTTATGTTCAACAGAGAAAAGTTGTCTTTGTCGGGATCGAGAAGTGGGACAGAACGCCACAAGGACGGGCAGTCCCTGAAGAATATGTGGATGAGGTGGTACGGAGCGTGCATGAGGCCTTAGGACATGCAGGCGTGCTGCCTACCCGTAAAGAATTGGAAGAGCAGGAGCTATGGATCCCTATGAAGCACATCCGGCGCTTACTACGGGACTGTGAAGTATGTGGTCAATACAACGCAGGGCGCCGTGGACAGCAGCTGGAAGGCCTGACAATCAAGAGCACCATCCCCTGGGGCTCAGTGTGCATGGATGTCACGGGCCCCATGGGGATAACAGGGAAGAAAGGTGAGAAATACCTCCTGGTGCTAGTAGACTCAATGTCAGGGTATGTAACAGTAAGAGCAGCAAGGAGAGCCAACGGCAGCAGTGTCGTTGCCATGCTGGAGCAAGTCTGTAGTTCCCTTGGGGTGCCTAAGGAACTGCGAACAGACAATGGGACTCATTTTCGCACGGCACAGGTTGATCACTGGTGCCACAGGTTTGGGGTAATGAGAATTTACTATCCGCCATACACTCCCCAAGCAAACGGAGTGGTGGAACGCACCATAGGTCTGGTGAAAAACTGGATAGCAAAAAATGCTAATTCTTGTGACTGGAACACCAAAGCTGTAGAAATAGGGCAAGCACTGAATGACAGACATCGAGTCAGTAGACCCTCCCCTGCAGCAGAACTCAACCAACGACCATTCTCTTCACAAGAAGTGGGGCGGAGCTCCAATGAGAAAACAGAGAAGCCAACGCCTAAGGTGCCATTCCGTGAGGGACAGCGAGTGTGGGTGAGAGCACGAGATCACCCTGTGTCGGCTGCAGTGAAACCCAAGTACGATACCACTGACATTGTGAAGCAAGTATTAGATCGTAACACAGTGTTGTTACAGAAGAGAGGGATCCAAGGAGTTGAACAGCTCAAGCCAATTCTCAGCTAAACATAACCAGAAACCGGAGAGATGGCCAGTGAACCAAGCACCATGCCACCCTACATCAGACTGGCCACTGTATATGAGGTGGTTGCCATTCGAAGAACCACTTCAGGGCTTTGGGCAGGAAGAGCCTTGAAGAAATTGGAACTTGCTAAAAAAGGATTCCAGTCAACAGACAATGAAATGCTGTGGTGGCGAGAGGTCAAGAACTGTTGCGCAATTTGCATGGGCCCAAGTCAGCTCAAAGTCTGTTGGGAAGGACCAGGACGAGAGAAACCACTACATCACAACACTGGTGGCGACGAGTTAAACAAACTGCCATACAAGCCCGTTAAGGTAACGGACATCTTCATTTGGGGGGGGTGCCGAATCACCGCTCTCCCCAGAGTGGTCTTTGTAACCCAGTGTGATCTGCGTGAAGAAAGGCTAAAAGAATGTAGCTGCCTGTGGGATGGTTCAGTTCTGTACTGTGACACTTGCGGAACCCAGACAAGATCAGGAAGGCTGATGCAGGTGGTTCAAGCAGAAGGATGGCAAGTAAAGCGATTTTATGATCCACTCAGATCCTTTAAACCGCATCCTGATGAAGGGAGGCCTGCACCATATAGACAAACCACCCAGGACCAAGACAGTGTGGTATTAATAGCTCAACCTTCAGCTCCTCCACTTTATGAAGGGTTATGTGGAACAGAAAGATGGGGTCACCTGAATGATGGCCTGGATGGGGGACCAACAGATCTGCTGACAGTATCAATCAGGGAGTCCTGGCCATATGATCCAGCCTCAGGCCAGGTAAGCCGCCCACCTTTAACCACCACGCAGTATCACCTGGTGTTTCGAGTGTATAGAGGCCAGGGTTACGAAGGTGTCGGCACTCCACTGGAGCAACCCCATGACAATGAAGAACAACAGGCACAGCCAAGTGGATGGTTCGGGCCCTGGGAGTTGATAACCTGGGGACAGTTAATATTAGAAGTTATTGCAAATACAGACCTCCCCCTGGAAGACTTACCCGACACTCCCAAAGAAAGGGTGCTTGGGGTACAGGGCTATATTACTACACCACCAGTTTAGATGGCTGGGGCAGCAATGGAGCCAGACCCAAACAAAAGGTGGGAGAGTTCATCGTAACCTCTGAAAACTGGCATCGCGATAGGGTGCTACAGATTCCAGGTACTGTGGCTCATTGGACAGACACAACCACTGACCCTGGCTCCACCCAGAGTGTACAACTGGCAGTGCAAATGGTTGTAGTTCCATTTAGAGGTGTATACTCCGTCGGAGCAACCGTAACAGTTATTCCAGAGCAGCAGAAAGTAGACCCCGGAAGAGGAGAAGTTGCAGCAGCATACAGGAATAAACGCACACATTCCTGGCCTTGGCCCTCTTTGCCACAGAAGTGGAAATGTACATGAAGGACAAAAACTGATGGACCAACAGGAAAAAGGGACAAAAGTTGTCAAGCATCAAAGGAAAATAAAAACACAAAAGGAGGAATGTTATTCCCCATTGGGTTCCCACAGTGAAGATGGAGTTAAAATTGGCCCCAACACCTGGAATGGCCTGAGGCACGGAATACCGTATCTGAAATTGCCATCAGGATTGGTTCTACTAGACACACCGAGAGCTGATTTTGCCCCTTTTTATCCATCCTCAGAAAGTTATTTTGTCTCCAATATACAGTATCAGAGAGAAGCAGATCTGCAAAAGCCTGACCATGCTGTAAAAGCCCAAACCTTGCCATGGGATGTAACTAACTTTTTCCTCTCATATCGCTCAATGTCCTGGCCAGGCAAAAAAGGGCGTCACCCGCTGGATACTCAAGTTGTAACCTCACCAGAAGGGCCCGAAAGCCTACCATGGATATTCAATACAGTCCAAGCAGTTATGGGAATCAGATGGGGACCACATTATCAAGAACCATTACAAGGCACATATTATGAAGTTTCAATGGCCGTAGCTGTAATCTGGGCCACATCACCCTCTATGTCAAAAGAAGTCAAGGGAAAAGAGCGCCAACTTGGGAGATACTGTATGTCTTCAACAACACCCAATTACCCATTTCGGTGAGAGAAAGCGCAGTCTACCATAACCCTCCGCATCCACACTGTACCACCACGGCTCGGCCAGGCCATCGGGTCGAACTCAAGATTCATGGCCACCCACTGTACATGTCAATCTGTATCCTGTCAGAAGCAGGGTTGGCTTACGAGATGTATAGAAAAAGGCGAGCCATAGGCGGATATACTCTTGCAGGACCACAGATACAACCTGACTACTGGACAGTCTACCAGTGGAAGTGGGTGTGGAAGGGGTTGGAGCCTGGATTGCCTTACCCATCACCCATTTATCAAACCCTGCTCAAAGGACGAGTGGACAGAACTGAAGAAGCAGATCAACTTGAATTAGCAGGCTATTCCCAAGGATAACCATGCCAGAGACTCATTCAGACATGATTCCTCTCAGTTATTTAGCTACTTTTAATGCCCAAGATGAAGAGCCTCCCGATGACCCTGACAACACAAGTCCCCCTACTCGACCCAAGCTATGGAAACGGATAAAGATTACGGATAGAGCGTCTTGTTTAAAGACTTTGCTTAGGGTTTTTGCTTTGCTTATCGGAATTATTCTTTTGTTAATCATACTTTACCAAGCTGGACAGGGACCATGGAACTTAACCCATGTTAAGGTCGCTCATGGTCCTTCAAAATATGCCAACCAAACTTGCTGGAACACAACCTCTCTGAACGTCTTTTTGCCTTGGACAGAATGCCCTTCCTTAAAGAACCAGTCTGTGTTCTTTCATGAAAGCCAAAACACCAATTTCACCAGACTGAAGAAGGTTCTACAGAGAGATCCAGCATGGATTAATGACTCCACGACTGAACAACTTGTCAACCACACCTGGTCTATCTCCAACCTAGAACTCACTGACGAGGGAGTAATAATATGGGTGAGAATCCTGCACCGACTCATCCGCCGTACAATTTGCTGCAATTGGATACACCCTGACCGAGGGCTCCCAGAGTGGCACTGCAACTGGGCCTGTCGGCCCTTAGTACAGTTTAGAGGCCACGGTTATTGGGAGCCTGACGTTATCCACCAGGCTCCTTCAAAAGTTGTGAGTTGCCCAGCCTGGTTTCCCTGTTGGGAATTTTGGGGAAAATATCAGTTAAATTGTGACGAGAATGTGTCCACTAAACCAGCAACCACACCAAATGGGGCCTTGTCATCCCTGCAAGAGGATCCAACGCCACAGCGCAGAATCGCACACACCTCCCTGCCACCCCTAGGCCTAAGAAAACTTAGGGCTATGCAAATTACAAATTACCCGTTGGCTTTTCGGAATCGAGAGGCCCTACAGGAATGTATTAGTACCAAGCTCAGACATTTGCCCAGCTGTTTTTGGAACATATTCACTAAATGACACACTCAGAACTATCTGCCCTTAGCCCCTCTTTATACTCAGACGAGTCTATCTCTCCTTCATAACCTCCTGGTCAAAAACCATCTGGACTGAACGCGAAGAATGGCTGAACACGACGTTTCCTTGGGTATGGAAGGCTTATGGTGTTCCCCACTTCAAAGGAGACTTCCCAGAGGGTGAAAGTCGAACACAGAAAGGACCTTATTATGCAGATATGTATGTTCAAAAACTACCCAAACCATATGACCTACTGAATGTCACGGCAGGAGATTTTTTACTAAATTGACCAGTGTGTGGCACAGCAGGTTTTTGACAGTCTTAACAACTCTGTGTGGTCAAGCAATGGAGCTTCCCCTCGATGTGACCTATGGCAAGCTGACATTTCAGTCATGTCAACCTGGCGATATGACTGCTCTTTCCTAAATAAAATCAAAACAGCAAAGATGCTCCTGCAGGCCTGGGCAGAAGGACACAGCAGAGATTGGTCCCGAACCTGGTGGGGATTGCAGGAGTATGAAGTTAAGGAATGGGTCATTCCCTGCTTGTCTCAGACCGATAACTAATGGGTCAAATACCAATATTTAGCAACGATTTACTCCAAAGACTGAGACATTTGGCCGCAATCCTTTTATTTGCCAGAAAGATTTGTTCATCCAAAACCCTGGCATATGGAGTGTAACACTGCCCGTACTAGGTGCACCATAGGCCTTGCCCACAGACCCTGCCAAGAGCTCACAGGTTGGACTGAATTATGCCAATTCCATTATGATAACAAGTACAACACCTATGCACATGAAGTTGTGTGGAAGAAAATTGGAGGAGTGTGGAGAAGATGTCTCGGTGGAGGCTCGACCTGTGCCGAGATCGTACTGGGACACAATCTGAGGCATAGGAAAAGCATCATGGATGTTATTTTGCCTTTCATTCCTGATTCAGTGATTGCTTTAGCTGAATTGTATGCTTTTAGACAGCACTTATGCTCTGACAACACAGATAAAGGTTTAGACTGGGTTGGATATAACCTTTTTTACTCGAACCTCACATGTAAGCCACCTAAAGAAACCTGGAAGAATTGTGGGGAAGAAGCGTATCAGCATGCTTTTAGTTGGTATGAAACATTAGGACACTCAGTCAGCAATGTAGTTACTACAGTTGCCCAGGAAGCCGGACACATTATAGGGGAAGGGGTTTCAGTAGTTGAAGGTTGGATTGCTAATTTGTTTATGATGCTTTGGCCTTATTTGCTTGCTGCTGTAGGAGTGATTATTGTAGTCATAATATGTAAAGTTGAAGAGGCGTGTCAACCATGACAGCCCCACAACATCCAGAGATTTGAGTTACTCAGGGAGGATCTCATCCACCCCCGAAGCCTTGCCACCACGGAGCTTTTTAACCACCTCGGTGACTTCAGCCTGGGTGATGCAAGAGTCCAACCCCGAGTCCCCAGTCTCTGTTTCCACCAGGGAATGCGTGATGGCAGGATTGAGGAGATCCTCGAAGTACTCCTTCCACCGCCCGATAATGTCCCCAGTCGAGGTCAGCAGCCTCCCACCCCCACTATAAACAGTGTTGGCGAAGCACTGCTTCCCCCTCCTGAGGCGCCGGACAGTTTGCCAGAATCGCTTCGAGGCCGACCGGTAGTCCTTCTCCATGGCCTCACCGAACTCCTCCCAGGCCCGGGTTTTTGCCTCTGCCACAGCCCGGGCCGCAGCACGCTTGGCCTCACGGTACCGGTCAGCCGCCTCAGGAGTCCCACAAGCCAACCACAGCCGATAGGACTCCTTCTTCAGCTTGACAGCATCCCTTACTGCCAGTGTCCACCACCGGGTTCTGGGATTGCCGCCGCGACAGGCACCGCAGACCTTACGCCCGCAGCTACAGGCAGCAGCATCGACAATAGATGCGGAGATGGGAGAGCTTTGCCAGGCGTTCCCAGCAGACCCTCACTATGCGCTTGGGCCTGCCAAGTCTGTCCGGCTTTCTCCTCCTCCAGCGGATCCAACTCACCACCAGGTGGTGATCAGTGGACAGCTCAGCCCCTCTCTTCACCCGAGTGTCCAAAACATGCGGCCGAAGGTCTGATGATACGACAACAAAGTCGATCATTGACCTCCTGCCTAGGGTGTCCCGGTGCCAAGTGCACTGATGGACACCCTTATGCTTGAACATGGTGTTCATTATGGACAATCCGTGACTAGCACAGAAGTCCAATAACAAAACACCACTCAGATTCAGATCGGGGAGGCCATTCCTCCCGATCACGCCTCTCCAGGTGTCACTGTCGTTTCCCATGTGGGCGTTGAAGTCCCCCAGCAGAATAATGGAGTCCCTGGGAGGGGCACTATCCAGCACCCCTAACAGGGACACCAAGAAGGCCGGGTACTCCGCACTACCGCTCAGCCCGTAGGCCGAAACGACAGTCAGAGACCTATCCCCGACCCGAAGGCGCAGGGATGCGACCCTCTCATCCACCGGGGTAAACCCCAACATGAGACGACTGAGCTGGGGGGCAACAAGCAAACCCACCCCAGCCCATCGCCTCTCCCGGTGGGCCACTCCTGAGTAGAAGAGAGTCCAGCCCCTCTCAAGGAGATGGGTTCCAGAGCCCACGCTGTGCGCGGAGGCGTGCCCGACTATTTCTAGTCTCAGGCTCCTTCCCCCCCAGCGAGGTAACATTCCATGTCTCTAGAGCCAGCCTAAGCATCTGGGGATCGTTGCATGTTGGACTCTGGCAGGGCTGCCCTTTGTCACCGGTCCTGTTCATAACTTTTATGGACAGGATTTCTAGACGCAGCCAAGGGCCGGAGGGGGTCTGGTTTGGGGACAAGTGGATTTCGTCTCTTCTTTTTGCAGATGACGTGGTCCTGCTGGCCCCCTCTAGCCAAGACCTACAACATGCGCTGGGGCGGTTCGCAGCCGAGTGTGAAGCTGCTGGGATGAAGATCAGCTCCTCCAAGTCAGAGGCCATGGTACTCAACCGGAAAAGGGTGGCTTGTCCTCTTCAGGTTGGAGGGGAGTTCCTGCCTCAAGTGGAGGAGTTCAAGTATCTCGGGGTCTTGTTCACGAGTGAGGGAAGAATGGAGCGGGAGATCGACAGACGGATCGGTGCAGCTGCCGCAGTAATGGGGGCGCTATGCCGGTCCGTTGTGGTGAAGAGAGAGCTGAGCCGAAAAGCGAAGCTCTCAATTTACCGGTCGGTCTACGTTCCTACCCTCACCCATGGCCATGAACTTTGGGTCATGACCGAAAGAACGAGATCCTGGATACAAGCGGCTGAAATGAGCTTCCTCCGTAGTGTGGCCGGGCACTCCCTTAGAGATAGGGTGAGGAGCTCAGCCATTCGGGAGGGGCTCGGAGTAGAGCCGCTGCTCCTCCACATCGAGAGGAGCCAGTTGAGTTTGCTCAGGCATCTTTACCGGATGCCTCCTGGACGCCTTCCTCGAGAGGTGTTCCAGGCACGTCCCACCGGGAGGAGGCCCAGGGGACGGCCCAGGACACGCTGGAGGGACTATGTCTCTCGGCTGGCCTGGGAACGCCTTGGGCTCCCCCCGGAGGAGCTGGAGGAGGTGTCTGGGGAGAGGGACGTCTGGGTGTCTCTGCTGAGTCTGCTGCCCCCGCGACCCGGTTCCGGATAAGCGGAAGACGACGAGTACGAGAACGAAAATATGTAAAGTCCTTGCGCAACAATTTCTTCGGTCCATGCTCAGCCCTGGAAGGACGCGTTATCAGCTCCTCCCCATGAGGGAGGGTGATAGAGATATTTATCAAATAGTCAAGCTCAGAGGAACGACACAGAATCTGTTCAATTACTTGCAAGCAAGGGTAGGCCACACTGCAGTGCAGAACTACAGAGAGCAGACGCCTTGTCTCCTTTATTTTATAGCACAAAGAGTTTGAGTGTGTGTGTGTGTTACAAAGGGGGGGCGTGTAAAAAGGAACAGTTGGGGTTTTCCCCAGAAAATCCTTTGGGTTTTTTTGGGGAAGTATGCGTTTCCCTTTTTAAAGGAATAAAACAGAAACTGGGGCCTCGCACAGTCTGCATGCTGAGTTCACAAAAAGGACAAACATACATATTTTTTACATGAGTGATAAAGAACAAAAATAAGTTTTTCCACCCCAACAGAGGGGCCCAACCGGCTGGTATAAGACCCAGGGCTGGGGAGTTTTGAGTCACTTTGAGTTCCCGGGGGTTTTGAAGACAGCAGTTAAACCTAAGCCTTTTTGCAGTCGCTTATCATCATGACTACCAATTCCACCACTTATCTCCGAGCCTGTCCAAGTGAGTACAGTTGGAGTTTTATGCGCTTTTCTTTTTGTGGATGGCTATGCTTTTGCCATACCGAGTCCTGGTTGGTCAGCCAACCATTACGGTTTTCTTATCGTGCTTCAGGGATATGTTAAACTAGTCTTTGGCCTTTTTCTGGATACGCAGATGGGAAGTGGCGTTGTCTCTTTTTTGGGGGTCCTATCTTAGGGGAAGGGTCAACATTTTTCACTGGAGAAGAAGCCTGATGGTAGCACTGGGCTTTGTGTTGAAACCATTGCCTTATTCTTTGGGGAACTGTGGGGCGGACCTCATGCCACCCTTTCGCGCCGCGGGGGTGCTATGATAGTAACTGCAATAATGGAGGCACTCTTAGCTTTCGGCGTCATCGCATATTTAGGGCAACTAACTCTCTCAAAGGACAAGGCAAATGGACTCTGCTCGCAAAACTAGCTAGCTTGGTGGCTTGGAACTTAGGATGGGGAGTACTATCTCTCCTTTATTGGCTACAAATCTCACTTCTGATTCTAGCCATTAAATCACCTTTTGCAGCTCTCTTCCTTTTTTTTTTTTTTTTTTTAAAAATAAAAAAAAAAAAAAAAAAAAACACCGCTGCTTCCCCCGACGCCTCGTCAAGTGACACTAAAACCTCCACCTTTTTGCTCCCCTTGGCTGGCCGCCCAGAGACGGAAAACAGGATGTAGTCTAGCACTACAGTTCTGAATTTTGCCGCTGTAACGCCGCTTCTATAATTGTTTTAATCTCTTCATTTAGTTTTTAAAACCCGGGGGGGGGGGAGGTACCCATCCAAGGTCAACAGTTTTTCCCCTGAAAAATCCCCACTTATAGGCCTCCAATGTATCTCTCCAGGACACAGTCTCCTGTTCCAGATGTGGAATTTCAGCCTCAGTCCCCCAGATATCTGGGGGGGTTTACGCCTGAAGCTCACTGGGGGTTCACCACTGTCTCCCATTACTGTCGACTATCCCCCGGGTGACACGGGGTTTTTCTGCATCGGGGGTCCGGGGGATTTTCCCTATATCTCCATGACCATGAGCCAAAAACCCTTCAGACACGATACAAGGTGACCTGGACATCGGCCTAGGGGGCTGCGGGCACACACTTTTAGGATAAAGACACAGCAAGGGGGAATGTATCTCCCTATTCATCAGCTGCATCTGGGAAAGATCCTAAAGATCGATTCTGGTTCCCCACCCTCCATCTACTTATGGGAGGGATGTTGCTTTTGGGGCCCCCTAGCCCCCCCTAAATTCGCCTCCTCCAGGCCCCGGGACGCCCAAAGGATGCCAGGTGTAAATCACTCCTCCCAACGGCAGCACTAAAACCCCTCTGTCCCCACCAAGAGCGCCACCTGAAAAACTTTGCTGGTGATAGGAAGAAAACCACAGCCGGGCCTTTCACTGGAGGACCCAAATTTCCCCCAACTTCTGCTACAAGTGATGCCATGCAAGACGAAACGGGTCCTCCCCAGCTGTCTGATGGCTTGCTGGCCGAGGTCATGTCTGCAATCCCTCCTCAACCCTTCCCCCCCCCCTTCGCCCTTTACCCCCAATCCTCTCGCCTCTGCATAGCCCTTGTTGAGACCTTCCCCAACATGGATGGCAGGGGATCCCCGCATTTTGGGGGGTTTCCCCCTTCCCCCACCTCTCCTCCAGAAGGAGCCTGTGCTCATCTCCCTTTTAATGCACCCTTTCTTTCGTAAGTTTGAGATTCTCGACGCATGGTCCCCCCCCGCAAGTCCCTCGATCACCATATTATTCAGAGTTCTTGGAAGATGAGGTACTCTCCTTGTGTGTTTATAATACAGACCTTGATTTTTCTCTGACTTTGGGGACTTTTTGGGCATGGATACAGTCTGATCTCAAGAAAGGGGTGTCAAAATAAGGTGAGATCTTTCCATGTAAACCATGCAACATTCATTAACTACTCACAGTTTTAAAACCAGCTAAATTACAATAAAATATATTTCTGTGTAATACATGCAAGAATTATTAAAATATACAGTTTAAGCCCTGGAGAGTGAAACGGGCCATGTTCTCATATTCTGGGAACCGAGAGACTGTGAGGCCTGTATTGGGGCCACTTTTAACTGTCTTTCTTTTTGCAGAAGTATAAAAAACAAAAGTATCCAATAATTATGATGATTTTTTCCATTCTTTTAAAGTATTAAATGAAATTAATAATCTTTGATTATGAATCTAAAAGATATATGATTGAAATAATAAAAAAACTGATAATTACAAAAAAAACATTAAGGTTTAAAAAACTCAATCAGCTATATAAAAGACATATAATGTTGATTATTTGTGAAGTATGAATAAAAAAAAGGGAATGATGATTTTGTAACCTATGTCTTAAAAGTAAATGTAGAAAAACGAGAATGGAATGTGTAATACTGTGTAAAGTTTAAGACTGAACAGATTAGGGAGAGAACTGTGTAAGGACAAGAAGTGACAAGAGCCAGCTGTACGCTGACAACGAACCCTTTGAAGGCCAAGGAAAAGGAAGGGAGGATGAGTCTGCAGCCAGCTGCGTGGCTATTATCAGCATTTTCCGAAGCCGAAGAAAAAACCGAGGGTCACGATGACCGTGACTAAAGTTTTTTGAGCAATAGCTGAGGCGCTGAGCAGAGTAGCTTGCGCAATGGCTGAGAAGCAGGTTGCGCACTAACTGAGAAAACCTTAACGGGGGGGCTGACTGGTGAGAGCATCTGCACTATAAAAGGCAATGCTGAAGGAAGGAAAGGGGGGTTTTTTTCCTTGGGGCAGAAGACCAGCGAACAAGATCGGATAGAGGAAAGACACTCAGATGAAAAAAGGACCAGAGACACAGCCCAGCTGATCGACTGCATAAAAAGAGGATCAACCCGTGTGCCCTAGGACTGTGCCTCAAGATTAAGAATCTGATTTCATCTACAGCCTTTTTATCCAGACAACAGAAGTGAAAATTGATTGGTGAACAGCTGATTGCTCTAAGTTTCAGGCTTCTGGAAGTCCTGAATCAACCTCAATTATGTCCCTGGGGTTTCCTTCAACCCTTCAGCCTCTGGAAGCTATTGTCTTCTGAGACATATGACAACAAAGTTTCTGTTTAACCATCGAAGCCTGGAGCATCAGTGTATGCCACTTAAAGGAAGAAAACTGAAGATTAAGTCGAGTTCCCCTCAAGAAAACACTCGTTGTTACCCGAAGGAACATCTCCATCATGTGCATGGACGAGCCTCCGTCTTCAAAGCCTTTCCAAACTCACTAGTTTCAGCATCAGGGAAAGACAGGTTGAGTTAATTGATTTATTTCTATTTTTGAATTTATTGTTTTTTGGCGGAATTTAAGCTGTTTCTGATCCCTGCAAAAGCGTTACTAATTAAAAGAAAGCATATGAAATTTTAGTTAAAAGTGGACATTCAAATTTTTTTGAGTCACCGTTTTTTTGGTTTTTCATTGGTTGGTAAAAAGTCTTGTTGCCTGGTTCTAATAAATTAAAAGGAGGTTTTTATAGGGTTGCCTTAGCCAAGTTTGTTCAAACAACGCCCTTGGGGCTCGTGCCGAGGCACTAAAATTAACCTAGCCCATATACCCAAAGCCAACTGTAATATTAGGGAATGAGCAGCCATTAACAGAAGTGACTGTTGGACTGTGAATGACTGCAGTAGGCTACTCAGTCATCCAGACCTCCAGTTGAAGAAGTGCAAGACTTCTGGATGTAGCCTGTCAGAGGCTAGGCGAGTCATTTCCCGACACCAGCTTAAACAGAACTTTCAGTGAACCTGCTTAGTAAGACTTTTCAGGTTTAGGGAAGTCCGGACCCGTTGGATGGAGAGCTGGATTGAGCAATCCCCTTAGACATAGGGAAGTAGGAGGGAGGGGTTAGCTCATCCGACAACGAAACTGTCTACCCCTTATTTTATTAGTTTCCACGTGGAATACCCAGGATTGAAAGTGAGCCGGTGGTGCGGTACTTCGTAGCACCAAAAGATTCTGCGCCGGTACGCAGTACCGGGAAGAGGGAAGAACGGCTGTCTGCTATGAAGCCGTCATCCAGAACCAGTTACGGCTGCAAAAATTCACGAGCACTCAAAGAAGACTAGATCCGCCAACAATAGGCAGTCTAAAACACAACTTCTAGTTTCTGAACTGTTCGTGCTATGCTGGAGCCTCAATGCTCTTGCTTTGCTTCTCTCCCCTTGGAGCTCGAGGCTGTTACGAACGGCCAGCCTTTAAAACGAGCACCGCTACATTTAATGTCTGTCTGCTCGCTGCTAAATACCCAAGTTAAAAACAAAGGGAGAGTAACTAGTTGTAGTTCATGTTATTTTGCTGAATTACAACAACACAGTACAGCTCGAAAACACCATTTATGACCAGAGATTTGACATACACTACACGAGATCGCACAAGAGCACGGTTGCCAAGGAGATTGCTGCGTTCGATTTATTGGACTGGGAGATTTTACACAGGTGGTGCACAGATATAAAAAAATCGCCGCTTGCATTAGGACAGGACGAACAATAAATCACCATCTACAGAATTTTAAATAAAAACCGCAAAAACCACTGAACTGTCAAATTTTTAATTTAAATGAAATCAAAACTTGAACACAATGCAGAGAACAATAACTTCTTTGTTCAAAAGAAGACAGGGAAACTGAAGATGAAGTTATGCATCAGAAAATGGTTTATCATTGTTTTATACGTGGCAGTTCTTTAACAATTGAAATATATGTATATATACAGGGGTTGGACAATGAAACTGAAACACCTGTCATTTTAGTGTGGGAGGTTTCATGGCTAAATTGGACCAGCCTGGGAGCCAGTCTTCATTGATTGCACATTGCACCAGTAAGAGCAGAGTGTAAAGGTTCAATTAGCAGGGTAAGAGCACAGTTTTGCTCAAAATATTGAAATGCACACAACATTATGGGTGACATACCAGAGTTCAAAAGAGGACAAATTGTTGGTGCACGTCTTTCTGGTGCATCTGTGACCAAGACAGCAAGTCTTTGTGATGTATCAAGAGCCACGGTATCCAGGGTAATGTCAGGATACCACCAAGAAGGATGAAGCACATCCAACAGGATTAACTGTGGACGCAAGAGGAAGCTGTGTGAAAGGGATGTTCGGGTGCTAACCCGGATTGCATCCATAAAACATAAAACCACGGCTGCCCAAATCACGGCAGAATTGCACCTCAACTCTCCTTTTTCCACCAGAACTGTCCATCGGGAGCTCCACAGGGTCAATATACATGGCCGGGCTGCTATAGCCAAACCTTTGGTCACTCATGCCAATGCCAAACGTCGGTTTCAATGGTGCAAGGAGCACAAATCTTGGGCTGTAGACAATGTGAAACATGTATTGTTCTCTGAAGAGTCCACCTTTACTGTTTTCCCCACATCCGGGAGAGTTATGGTGTGGAGAAGCCCCAAAAAAAGCTTACCACCCAGACTGTTGCATGCCCAGAGTGAAGCATGGGGGTGGATCAGTGATGGTTTGGGCTGCCATATCATGGCATTCCCTTGGCCCAATACTTGTGCTAGATGGGCGCGTCACTGCCAAGGACTACCGAACCATTCTTGAGGACCATGTGCATTCAATGGTTCAAACATTGTATCCTGAAGGCGGTGCCGTGTATCAGGATGACAATGCACCAATACACACAGCAAGACTGGTGAAAGATTGGTTTGATGAACATGAAAGTGAAGTTGAACATCTCCCATGGCCTGCACAGTCACCAGATCTAAATATTATTGAGCCACTTTGGGGTGTTTTGGAGGAGCGAGTCAGATAACGTTTTCCTCCACCAGTATCATTTAGTGACCTGGCCACTATCCTGCAAGAAGAATGGCTTAAAATCCCTCTGACCACTGAGCAGGACTTGTATATGTCATTCCCAAGATGCTGTATTGGCCACAAAAGGAGGCCCTACACCATACTAATAAATTATACAGCCTACATTAAAGTAAATTATTGATACGTTTTAATTAGTTTGAGTTTGGACTTTGCTGAGAGAGAAAGAGAGAGAGATCTCGATGGGGCCACAGATGAGAGTAACAATTAACACACACACACATGGTGTGTATATATATATATATAATATATATATATATATCCCCCCAGTGCCTCCCCAGCACCCCACTCTAGCTACACCCCTAAGTACCGGCAAGAATTTAAAACTACTTTCACCCCTGGGAATACCGTTTTGCTAACTGGCATAACTACTCTTAAGGCCATGGAAACTTTGCATTAAAAACAATTTCATAAAAAAGATTATATTACATCCTGAGCTGTAAAACGTTACCATTTTTAGATGTATGCTAAACTCTCCATGAACTTGCACTACCTCCAATAAGGCAATAAAAGTTGATCTGTATAGCACTTCAGTAACAACACAATTCAATGCTTTACATGAATAAATCATAAGCAAAGAAAATACATAAAAAAGTACACTGCAGTGGCATTTTAAGGCAAGTAAAGAATAGTTGAACTGCAGACAAAAAATAATTATATTTCAGCTAACAGTTTAAATAAAACATTTAAAGGCTATTTTACATTTAAAGGCACATTTAAACTCTTTTTAACCTTTAAAAGAGCTCAGAGTTTCAGCATTTTTATAGTTTTCTACGAATTGTTTCCTGAGAAGTGGAGCAAAAGAACTGAATGCTGCTTCTCCAGGTTTAGTTCTGGAGATGCAGAGTAGACTTGAACCAGAGGACCTAATATTCTGGAAGGTTGGTACAATGACAATCTTTAATGTATTTTGGGGCAAAGTCATTAAGTGATTTATAAATTAACATATGTATTTTAGAGTATATCCTTTGAGATACAGCAAGCCAGTTAAGGGCTTGAGAAGTGCTCTACTTTCTTAGTTTTAGAGAGTAAATGGGCAGCAGCACTCTGGATTAGTTGCAGTTGTCTGGATTTTCAGGTAGACTCGTGACACTGTTGCAGTTATCAATTCAGATAAACGCATGGATGTGTTTTTCGAGATCTTGGTGGGACATTAGTCCTTTAATCCCGAATATGTTCTCAGGTGATAGAAGGCAGGGCCCATTGGTACACCCAGATTTGAGGCCTGTTCTATGCATCTAGCCAATACTTGAATGGGTTCATAGTCACCCAGGGCCATTGTAATGTATAGTTGTGTCATCTGCATAGTTATGGGAACTTGTCTTATTATTTTTTAAATTTTGAGCTTATAAATATTGAATTAGGAGGGACCCAAAAATGGAACCTTGGGGACCCCTGCAAAAGATTTTTGTGGTTTTCTATGTAAAGTTAACTAATGACCCAAAAAGTCCTTGTCCTTCAAGTAAGACTCAAACCAGTCAAGTACTGTACCAGAAAGGCTTGCCCAATTGTCCAGGTGCTTCTGTAATATACCGTGATCAACAGTGCCGAATGCTGCACTGAGGTCCAATTATACAAAGAGTGTGGTTCTTCCATAGTCTACATTTTTGTGGGTGTCACTGAATACCTTGACAAGGGCAGTCTCGGTACTGAGGACCATTAGGTCCTATTAAAAATCTTCAAACACGTTTATTTGAATAACAGCTTAACTATTCGGAACTGTCTCTCCGGAAATGTAACATAATTGGAACCATTTTTTTGGCAGGCCAAATTGAGGTGCACGTTTTACAAAAAAATAATTTTAACCCTCGCCAATCGAGAGGAACCACAATGTTAAGTATGATCTGCTGTCCAAATAATTAATTTCAGTTCAGTTTTATTTATATAGCGCCAATTCACAACACATATCAAGGCACTAATACAGCGCTCATGCAAAAAGGGGTAATTAAGACAAGCATGTCTTGAAACTTTTCTTTCTGAGCTTCTACAGAAAGGCATTTCAGCCAGAGAGTTCCCAGAAGAGAGATTGTCTCTAATCACAATGAATGAAGTGGCTTCTTTCCTCCCTGCCAAAGAGGAGAAGGCAGGAATTGCACTATCACACGTCTTCCTACGTGCCAGCCTGGGCAGCAGGAGCAACCCACATTGGCTAGAGGGTGGCGTGGGAGGGCTGCAGCATGTGGGGTGGGGGGGTTGTGTCTTCTTCTTGGATGTGGGGTCACCGGCATTTGGATCAGCTGAGCGGCAGTGGTAGAGCAGAGGTGGATAATGTTTCTTCCTGGGCTATCGTTGCAGTGGCAGTGATGTGGTGTGTCTGTGTGGTTGCTGGGGCATGGTGGGGGATGCCCAGAGTCCTTGCCACTGGCCGGGACCTCTTGCCGGGTGGGTTTGTCCCATCTTGGTGTGGGGTCAGGGGCTTCGTTGTGGGCACGGTGCTCGATGATATCTGCTCTGTTGCGCCTGTGGGCGGGGCCTGGGGTAGCGTTGCGCGAGGCCCTTGCCTTGCTGTCATGGCGTGCTGTGTGGTGGGGGCAGGACGCAGCGGGGGTGCTTTGAGCGTGGCTGTGTGTGAAGCTTGCGCTGTGTGGGTGTCGCTTCATCGGCTTTGTGGGGGATAAAGCTCACCTGTGGAGGTTTGCCCATGTACTGTAGGGAGGGGATTCATGGTGTTTGGGTTCGGGGGCATGTGCTCAATATCTGTGTCCTGGTTGGGGGTGGCCCTGTGGGGAAATTCATGTTGGGGTTCATTGGGGGTGGGGGCTCATGGGGTTAGGATCGGAATTCATGGGGGTTGGGACTATTTCATTCTGTGGCGGCTCTGAAGCAGGCAAGTTTGGACCATGTAGACGTCTCTTTTAAAGCTCACCTGTGGAGGTTTGCCCATGTACTGTAGGGAGGGGATTCATGGTGTTTGGGTTCGGGGGCATGTGCTCAATATCTGTTTCCTGGTTGGGGGTGGCCCTGTGGGGAAATTCATGTTGGGGTTCATTGGGGGTGGGGGCTCATGGGGTTAGGATCGGAATTCATTGGGGGGTTGGGACTATTTCATTCTGTGGCGGCTCTGAAGCAGGCAAGTTTGGACCATGTAGACGCCTCTTTTGTACATGGCCCCCTCTCCGAAAGAGGGTGGGGGTCATTGGGGACTGGGGGTCAGGTCAGGTCGGGTCGCTGAGGTTCAGGCACGAGCCCAGGTTTAGGTGCTGGGGCAGTCTGCTTGTCTCCACCCTCGGAGGGAAGGGGACCACCTCCTGGGTCCGGGGGCTGGTTGTCCCTATGGGGTATCGGCACCTGGACCTGGGAGTATAGAGTATGTGTGGGCGGTTTGAGTGAGTGTACTACGTCCATTGTTATTTGTCTTTACGTTGGGTGTGTTTTTATGTGTAAGCATGAGGGTAGGAATGTGTGATTGAGACTGTGTGTGCTGTTTTTTGTGTCAGGCTGGGTCTTGGACTGCTTCCTCTCCTGGATCAGTTTAGGCCCCCCATAAAATGTGGGACCTATTTTTTCCCCTCTACCTGCCAGTGGTTGGTGTCTATGCCCGTCGGTGTACTTGTGGTTCTCGGTGTCCGGGGCTGGGTGCTTTGGTGTGTGCTGGCTCACTCCCAGTGGCTGCTAGTTGGGGCCTGGATCCCTGGGCTCTGTTTGGCCTCTGCTTGGGAGTGATATTTTCCGGGGTCTTGGGTCTCTGGGTCCATGGCTGGATCTGCCCGGGTGTAGACGGCTGCCGGCAGGGCTTGTAGGCCCGTCGCAGCAGCTCCCTGGGGCTTCTGCACTGTGGCTGCTGGGTGGTTCCCCTGGGACTCTCCCCTGCTCTTCTCTGGGGGAGTTGCGGTAGTCCTGGCGGTGGTTCTCCTGGAGTTCCTGTGCTCTGGGGGGGGGTTTGGATGTCTGTGGCTCGGATCCCCTCCTTATCTGTCCCAGGTTCAGGGGGGCAGGTCTGTGGCCCCTCACACTCGCTATTGCACATTTTTATGGAGAAACCTTGTATAACCAAGCACGCTCACACTCAGACCCACAGGTGTTTAGATTCAGGTGTTAACAGATACACAGATGTTCTATATTGAGCTGCATTTACCACAATATATATCTTGCATTCATAAGTACCGTGCATTTTTTGGTAAAAAAGCTGTTAATATGAACGTTTCTGCAGGTGTAGAAGCAAGCAGGGTGTTATCTTGTATTCTATTCATCCTTTCTTTCCTCCATTCTTTTCTCCTTCCCTCCCCTTTTCCTTTTTGCCCCACCTATCTCTCTTTCGTGCTTCTTAGTTTTTGTCATTTTCATTTCTGTCTCTGTGTCCGTAACAATTGAAATAATCTGAAAGCAGTTTCTAATAAAGTTTCTGTTATAAATATCAAGCGGAGCTTTAAAGTGTTAGCTGTAATGCTCCACTTGTGAAAGTAAATCTGTTGGCCTTTTTCTTGGCACTCAGACAACAATTCTGATCGCTACTCTGCTGTACGAGACACATAAAAAAAAAAAAAAAATTATATTATCGGTCATTTACTGTATGTAGCTGGGTAGCTAGAGGAGAGTCAATAAAAATGACCTATCTTGCTAACTTTGGCATATTTTCATTTTTACCTGTAACTGATGCTTATTAATATGGAAAACTGGCCTGCACTTGTATAGTGCTTTATCAAGTCCCCAGAGACCCCAAAGCGCTTAACGCAAAAATCAGTCATCCATCCATTCATACACACATTCACACACTGGCAATGGTAAACTACATTGTAGCCACAGCTGCCCTGGTGGCAGACTGACAGAAGTGAGGCTGCCATACAGTCAATGCCACTGAGCCCTCTGACCACCATCAGCAGGCGAAGTGGGTGAAGTGTCTTGCCCAAGGACACAGCAGAGGGTCGAACTGACAACCCGGTTACAGGACGAACCCCTACCACCGTCAAATGAGGGGCTTGTACAGTGGTGTCAGAAACAGGGACAGATGGAACAGAGGTTCGAACTGGCAGTGGGTTGCAGCAGTTCAGCAGTGCAACAGTGCAAACAACAGCTTCACCATGAAGCCCTCTGACAAAAAAAGAAAATAACACAGTTCTACATTTTTTACACCAAAAAATCTGAAAAGAATGGTTTCCATCTGTATTCAGCCCTCTTTACTTATAGTCCTCAACTACATCCAGTGCAATTAGTTGCCTTCAGATTTCACCTAATTAGTTAATGGAGTTTCCTAATGTGTAATTTAATCTTAGTATGAATCCAGTTTTTCAATGAAGGCCTTAGAGGTTTTTTATAGAACATTAGTAAACAAAGCTGGGTTAGGTTCAAAAACAATATCCCAAGCTTTGAACATTTCACTGAGCTCTGTTCAGAGCATCAACTGAACATTGAAAAAGCATAGGACAATCACAAAACTTCTAATAAATGGCCTTCCAACTAAGCAGGTTGGGCAAGGGAAGCAATAATCAGAAGCAGATAAAAGACAAATTGTAATTTTGGAGGTATCATGATGTGGGCACAGATTGTCTAGTAGAGACAGAAAAACTGGTCGGAGTTGATTAGAAGATGGATGGAGATAAATACAGGCCCGGAAGAAAGATTTCAGTCTGGGGTGAACGTTCACCTTCCAACTGAACAATATATATACAGCCAAATCTACAAGAAATGGTTTAGATCAAAGCAAATTCATGTGTTAGAATGAACCATACCTAAACCTAACTGGGAATCTGTGGCAAGACATAAAAACCGACGTTCAGAGACACTCTCTAGTATTGTGGTTTTATCATGAAGAAATGTGAAGATGTTCAAAGAATATGAATACTATTGCATGGTGCTGTATTATCAACAGAGAGAGACAGAACAGGTATTGGTTTCTAAATGTCCAGCCAAAAAGCTATATCACACTAAACCCAAATCTACACTTGTCGATTTATGCTTTTTAAACTTTGTTTTTTCTCAACAGAAACACACTCGAGAAAAGTTGTGAATAACCTTTTTATTTTCTTTAAACCTGTGCATTTACTTCAAAGGGTAAACTGTGAGCACTGCATTTTGATTTTTACAAGTTCAAAATTCATTAGACACCTGTTTTTTAAATACAACGCTCCTTTTTAAAACCATTCATAAATCATTGCACAGCACTGGATTCTAGCAGTCTATCAGAAGTTAGAGGCCCAGCATCAAAACCTGTATATGGGTTCGCTATACATTTATTATAACCAGAATTTACATTTTACTGTTTTGTGAAGTAAAAATATCTTTATTTAAATATGATTCCTTTACATCATAAAAATTGTTTATTTTCCCCTATTCTTCAAAATGTTATGTCGCTAATGCTATAACAGGTAATCATTATGCTGTGAGTTTGGAGGATGAGTGTATTTGGGTTCCTTGGTGTGTATATTTGTGAACATTTGTGAGTTGGCTCTGTGAATTTTCTGGAAGGTCTTATGTGCTACATAGCTGCAGCAGTGACCCTTTACACTGGATGAACCTCTTCATTATGTGTTTTCTGTTGATAAAAATCATTAAAAAATTTTGACATTGTACAAAAACACTTTTTAGAAATTACATTTGCACAAGTAAACATGAAGCATTGTTGCTAAAGAAATTAAAAGCCACAGAAGTGCAAATATAAAATGGAAGCTTGACACTGTGCAAATAAAAAAATGTGATTCTGACAAAGTTGTAGAAATAATCCAGTCCTTATATACATAAATAAATAAAGGGTCCAATAAATAAAACTATAAATACTTTGAATAAATAGTCTATGTGTTGTGGAATCACTGTGAATTCTGACTTTGTGAGCCGTGCTGAGCCACTGCAAGGTTTGCTTTTATTGACAAAAGCATGTTTTCAGACAGTTAGAGGATGCCTCCATGGTTTTCAGCACAAACATGGCAGCTGTTTCTCTAGGGGTAATGTACGACTCTGCACTGCACAAGTTTCTGTGTGACCATGCAGTCCACAGGTATTACAGTGACTGAAGACATTGAGGGACTTCATAGCTACTGCTATGAATGACACTTCTTCAGAATAAACAATGTCTGATTATGCAGCAGTATATATTAGTTCTAATTGTTTTACTTAGTAAACAAATGACATTGTCATCCTAATGCACATTTGCATCCTGTTTTGAATAATAATGTGGCTGTACTGTGCAGACAGTTGTGAGCAGCAGCCCGTGGTGTACGAGCAAGTAGAATCAGAGCCATCATACAGGACCCAAAAATGAGTGATGCCAATCATGATGGCAAACATTCACTGTCTGAAAGTGACAAAGGTGTGTGAACCTTTGAAGAATCTCCATACCTGTGACTACTGGCTTATATATGTACATCAACAATTCACTACATATTTCCCCTAGATTTGCATGTTCTACTTATAATTCATATAGTTTTATAAAATCCCCCAAATCCCTATTAAAGACTAAAAGTGTTA
Organism: Crenichthys baileyi; assembly: GCA_036173005.1. NCBI lineage: Eukaryota > Metazoa > Chordata > Actinopteri > Cyprinodontiformes > Goodeidae > Crenichthys > Crenichthys baileyi. Next base: position 613,050 of record JAHHUM010002883.1, read on the forward strand.
GAACTCTAAAACAAAAACATTTCATTTTCGTTATTGCCTGATGATGTTTTGCAATTTGTCCATTTTGATGTCAGTCAAAATCATGTGACCAACAGTGCCTATTTGTACATTTTGAAAGCACTGCTCATCATTTCAGCCAGTTAGTTCTAATTTAGCCATACTGTAAAAAAAAAAAAAAAACTCCCAAAAGCACTGCTCATCATTTCAGCCAGAGTTAGTTCTAATTTAGCCATATTGTAAAAAAAAAAAAAAACTCCCAATAGTCCCAAAAATCTTTTAGAAACTTTTCCTCTCATTTAATCACAATATGTGAGGTGCACATTCAGCTTTTGTAGTGACTGCGGAGCAAGATCAAAGGTGTGATTTCACATCCTCTCCACTTTATATTGGTTCCAATACCTTTTATTTTTCAACTCAAGGGTTTTAAAAATCCTGGCCTCTCTAGTTGGTTGCCAGTGTTGTAAGAGTAATGAGGTAACTTGCAGAAATTTCACCCGGGTTGAAGTTATTTCCACAGGAAATATTGTTGAATCTCTTATCTGTAGCTAATTAGAAAGATAGAGGAATGATATTTTAACCTATTGCAAAGGAGTCCTGCTCTATAACCCAACTTTCAACCATGGCAACTTATTGTTCTCCTCTACCATTTACCCATACCCTTTTCCCAAGTGTCTTCACACGACAACTCAGCACATGAGAGTGGGTGAGAAAATGAGAGAGATTCCTGCTTTAGGCCATGGTCTCTTTCCCTGGCAGTCTTCGGTCGTTGAAGGTGTGCATGTTGATGACCTCCTCTGTTTTCACCATGACAGGTGGCTGGGGCTTGTGTTTGAGCCGCTGCTGACACTTGAGGGAAACCCGCAGTTCGTCCATCATGGCGCTGCAGAATGACCTCTGCAATGGAAAGAACAAAAAGAGAACAGAAACTATTTCAGACCACTTCCCCAGTTCAAAAATGCTTATCTAGAGAACAACCTGTAAAATGCCTTATTTTCAGGACACACCATCTCATCTTAGAGTTGTCTAAAGGAAAATATTAATGGCATATGGTTTATGGACAAAACTTCCTATTGTTTTTCAGTCATATTGATCACTCAAAGCACTTTAACAGTATGAGTAACATTTAGAGCAGTATACAATTTGGGTTCTTCACTGATGTTAGGCTGGAGTTACAACTCCAGCCTAACAAGGCTGGTTACAGTAGTAAGTAACATTGGTAGATGTTGTTGCTGCCAGACAGACTTTTTTTTTAAATGTAAAATGCGTTATACAATTTAATAAATATTCAATAAATTATAATAGTATGAAAAAGCCCCTCCTTGAGCAACCACCTTAATGTGGATGGGTTTGAGTGCTCGAATGATCCTAGAGGCTATGTTGTCTGGGGCTTAAATGCGCCAGGAAGGGTCTCCCATGGCAAACAGCCTCTGGGTGATGGTACGGCGGAGCTGAGGTAACCACCCTGAAGCCAGGCCTGGGGTCGGGACTCGCCAGCGAGTGCCTAGTAGCTGGGTTGCTCCTCGCGGGACCCAGCCGGGCCAAGCCCCAACGAGAGATGCGAGGCCATCCCCCAGTGGGCCCACCACCTGCAGGGGGAACCATGAGGGATCGGAGCAAAGAGGATAAGGCAGTGTACGAAGGCAGAGACCTCGACAGCTCGATCTCCAGATGCTTAGGCTGGCTCTAGGGACGTGGAATGTCACCTTGCTCAGGGGGAAGGAGCCCGAGCTTGTACGGGAGGTCGAGAGATATCGACCTCCCTCCATGCACTGCATGGGCTCTGGAACCCAGCTCCTCGAGAGAGGCTGGACTCTCTTCTTCTCTTGTGTGGCCCGTGGGGAGAGGCAGGTTTGCTTGTTCAATTAAATTCAATTCAGTTTATTTATATAGCGCCAATTCACAACACATGTCATCTCAAGGCACTTCACAAAAGTCAGGTACATACATTCCAATTAATCTTAAACATTGAACAGTGCAATCAGATTCTGTTATTTATTCAAATTGGATAAAAAGTTTTTCTATCTAAGGAAACCCAGCAGATCGCATCCAGTCAGTGACTTGCAGCATTCACTCCTCCCGGATGAGCATGTAGAGACAGTGGACAGTCACTGGCGATGACTTTGCAGCAATCCCTCATACTGAGCGTGTATGTAGCAACAGTGGAGAGGGAAAACTCCCTTTTAACAGGAAGAAACCTCCAGCAGAACCAGGCTCACTGTGAGCGGCCATCTGCCACGACCGACTGGGGGTTAGAGAAAACAGAGCAGAGACACAAAGAGAACAAAGAAGCACTGATCCAGGAGTACTTTCTATGGGAAGGAAAAGTAAATGTTAATGGATGTAGCTCCTTTAGTCGTTTCACCTAGAAAGAAGGAACAGATAAACTCTGAGCCAGTTTTCAAGTTTAGAGTCTGAAGAGAGCACATAGAGTTAGTTACAGTAAAAGCTCAGTCAGTAGCTATGTCTAGGAGAGAGAAAGGGCTAAACACTGAAAGACAGGGCCATGTGGATCATCGGTAGAGGGTGAGCATTAAGTTGTTGCCAGCAGAAGCTTGGACGATGCCCCTCTCCAGAAAGGTGTTACAGATAGACACAGAGTCAACTGTTGCCCCCCCAGCTCAGCTGTCTGGTGTTGGGATTTACCCCGGTGAATGAGAGGGTCACATCCCTGCGCCTTTGGGTCGGGGACAGGTCTCTGACTGTCGTTTCAACCTACGGGCCAAGCGGCAGTGTGGAGTACCCAGCCTTCTTGGTGTCCCTGTCGGGGGTGCTGCATAGTGCCCCTTCCGGGGACTCCGTTATTCTGCTGGGGGACTTCAAGACTTCACGTGGGAAAAGACAGTGACTAGAGAGGCGTGATTGGGAAAAATGGCCTCCACGATTTGAATCCGAGTGGTGTTTCATTATTGGACTTCTGTGCTAGTCACAGATTGTCCATATTGAAAACCATGTTCAAGCATAGGGGTGTTCATCAGTGCACTTGGTACAAGGACACCCTAGGTAGGAGGTCGATGATCGACTTCGGTCGCATGTTTTGGACACTTGGGTGAAAAGAGGAGCTGAGCTGTCCACTGATTACCACCTGGTGGTGAGTTGGTTCTGCTGGAAGAAGAGAAAGCCGGACAGAGTTGGCCGACCCAAGCATATACTGAGGGTCTTCTGGGAACGTCTGGCGGAGCCGTCGGGCAGGGATGTGATCAACTCCCACCTCCAGGAGAGCTTTGACCAGATTCCGGGGGAGGTTGGAGACATAGAGTCTGAGAGGACTATGTTCTCCACGTCTATTGTCGATGCTGCTACCTGTAGCTATGGCCGTAAGGTCTGCAGAGCCTGTCATGGTGGCAATCCCCAAACCCAGTGGTGGACACTGACAGTAAGGAATGCTGTTTTATGAAACTCCTGAGGCAGCTGACGGGTACCATGAAGCCAAGTGTGCCACGGCCCGGGCTGTGGCAGAAGCAAAAACTCGGGTCTGGGAGGAGTTTAGTGAGGCAATGAAGAAGGACTACCGCTTGGCCTCAAAGCGATTCTGGCAAACCGTCCGGTGCCTCAGGAGGGGGAAGCAGTGCTTTGCCAACACTGTTTACAGTGGGGTGGGGAGCTATTGACCTCAACATTATCGGGCGGGGGAAGGATTACTTCGAGGATCTTCTCAATCCTGCCGTCACGCATTCCCTGGTGGAAGCAGAGGCTGGGGACTTGGGGTTGGACTCTTTCATCACCCAGGCTGAAGTCACCGAGGTGGTTAAAAAACTCTATGGTGGCAGGGCTTCGGGGGTGGATGAGATCCTGAGTACATCAAGTCTCTGAATGTTGTGGGGCTGTTATGGTTGACATGCCTCTTCGACATTGCGTGGCGGTCGGGGACAGTGCCTCCGGGAAGGGTGACCGGAGGATGTGTTCCAACTATAGGGGGATCACACTCCTCAGCCTACCTGGTGAGGCCTATGCCAGGGTCTTGGAGAGGAGAGTCCGGCCGATTGCCGAACCTCGGCTTCAGGAGGAGCAGTGTAGTTGTCGTCCTAGCCAAGGAACACTGGACCAGCTCTACACCCTCTACTTTCTGGTGCATGTTGGACTCCGGCAGGGCTGCCCTTTGTCACGAATCCTCTTCATAACTTTTATGGACAGGATTTCTAGGCGCAGCCAAGGGCCGGAGGGGGTCTGGTGTGGGGACCACTGTATTTCATCTTTTCTTTTTGCAGATGACGTGGCCCTGCTGCCCCCCTCTAGCCAAGACCTACAGCATGCACTGGGGCGGTTTGCAGCCAAGTGTGAAGCAGCTGGGATGAAGATCAGCTCCTCCAAGTCCGAGGCCATGGTTCTCAACCGGAAAAGGGTGGCTTGCCCTCTTCAGGTTGGAGGGGAGTTCCTGCCTCAAGTATTCAGGGGAGTTCAAGTATCTTGGAGCCTTCACGACTCGAGTTCACAAGTGAGGGGAGAATGGAGCAGGAGATCGACAGATGGATCAGTGCGGCTGCTGCAGTAATGGGGACGCTGTGCCGGTCCATGGTGGTGAAGAGAGGGCTGAGCTGAAAAGCAAACTTCTCGATTTACCGGTCGGTCTACGTTCCTACCTTCACCTATGGCCATGAACTTTGGGTCATGACCGAAAGAAAGAGTTCCTGGCTACAAGTGACTGAAATAAGCTTCCTCCATAGGGTTGCCGGGCACTCCCATAGAGATAGGGTGAGGAGCTTGGCCATCCGGCAGGGGCTTGGAGTAGAGCCATTGCTCCTCCACATTGAGAGGAGCCAGTAGAGGTGGCTCGGGCATCTATACCGGATGCCTCTTAGGCGTCTCCCTCGGGAGGTGTTCCAGGCATGTCCCACAGGGAGGAGGCCCAGGGGACGGCCAAGGACACGCTGGAGGCACTGTGTTTCTCGGCTGGCCAGGGAACACCTTGGGCTCCCCCTGGAGGAGCTGGAGGAGGTGTCTGGCGAGAGGAAAGTCTGGGTGTCTCTATTGAGTCTGCTGCCGAGTATGAGTATTAAAAAGTTTATTTATTTGAGTAATTAAACAAAGACTGCTGTTAATTTAGATTTTCTGCTTACAGCTAATGTAAACATGTGATCAACTCCCACCTCCAGGAGAGCTTTGACCAGATTCCGGGGGAGGTTGGAAACAGAGTCTGACAGGACTATGTTCTCCATGTCTATTGTCGATGCTGCTGCCTGTGGCAATCCATGGAAGCAATCCCCAAACCCAGTGGTGGACACTGACAGTAAGGAATGCTGTTTTATGGGACTCCTGAGGCAGCTGACGGGTACCGTTAAGTCAAGAAATTAATTTTTTTTTTTCAATCGTATACTTTCCTTTAAATAAAAAAATGTGAGCTTAATAAAAAAATATGTTTTGTAAAGTATTTTTAATCTGACAAACGAGCCTTATCAGAAAACTTCCGGTATAGTAGAAACAGGTTTAAGACCTGAAGAACAAAATTGTACCACCACCATGTCTAATAGATTTTTTCTATACTGGATTCCTGATTGAAACAAAAACAATAAATCTGAACAAAAACCAGTTTGTTTTTACTCCAGCTGTTTTAGTAAACATCATATGTCATATAAATAAGAACAAATGAGTAGAGATAAGATGGGATTTATTAAAAGCTTTTGCCACCACTGTCTTACAATATTGTTGAATACTTTTAAATTGCAGAAACAAGATAATACTACGGAGCAACAACATGCTCACACAGGTTAACATGGTTTGAACTTTTCAACCAACAAAACAGCGTCGTATCATAACTGGGGGGGTTGTTAAAACAACGAATTTTTGAACAGTTCAATCAACCAGCTTTGAATAATAGTGTTCTAACGAAGGTGGTTTCAGCATAATTTTATTTTGTTTCAGTTTCTTGTTATAAAACTAGATTATAACAATAAGATTACCAAAAAAGAAATTGTGAAATAAAGGTTTTACAAAAACAATCACATTCCATGCCCACTATTGCTTTGCCTACTGAAAACATACTGGAAACCTCCACAATGGTATGTAGCTTTTTCTGTGTTTGTGGGGAAGGGTAGGTTCAATTAGGAGGTAATAATTTAGCTGCTTCTGCATCTTATGGGCCAGAGATATTAAAACAGTTTCAGCTTGGAGAATCAATGAGGAAATTTTTTGATGGAGATACAATAAGCTAAAATGTACTTGGTAGCATTCATGAATAATTTTTTTCGACTGAGACAATTTTAAAACTAATCATTTACAGCAGTTACAATGAAAACTCTCAACTATTGTGTGCTTATCTGTCACCACAACATAAAACATAGGAATCAAACTGGGTTTTCCATTGCCTCATTTAGAAAATAGGTAATGTCCTCATCCAAAACTCAAGAACCTAAGGTCTAGAATAAAATGATCCCATCACACCTTAGTGTCAGGTGAACAAAAATAATTATTTATTGTCTATTTCCTTGGGCTACCCAGAGGCTCCAGGATAGAATATTCTAACATATCATCAATCAGTGGAAAAATTACCTTATCTAATGTCTTAATAACAGACCTTTTCTATTTTGACTACATATCAGATGTGGAATATTAATGAGCATGGACAAATCTGCTAAGATTTTCTGCCTGTCTGATCATGCATATTCCCAAAAGGGTAGTTAGCATAAGTGTAACGTCCCCTTTTACCTCCTAACAAAGGGTCTCTGATGTGGTCTTGTTTTGTAAGTGCTTCGCCATCTTCCACGATCCAAAATCATGCCAGTTGGGTTAACGATCAATTTGAATTTGAATGAAGCTTTGTTACATCCGTGGTTTCAAGGATGGCTTTTTTGATCTATAAATTGTAGCTGTTGTTAAAATTAGATCAGCATTGTAAACTTACAGTAAATAACTGTATGACCACACACTTTGCACCTCAATCTACATAATTGCAAGGATTAAGTTGCCTTTGCTATGTTGCTGAAACAATTACCAGCTTTACGTAGTAGAGCATTGAATGTCTCTTGTACCACGGTTTCACGTAATGAATAAAGTGATTATTAAAAGGATTTTCATAGTCCATAAGTCAATTACTACGTATATGTTTAAACAATTAAAATGTTTTTGAATTAGTTATAGTCTCTGTATCTAAATGCATTTTTGAAAAACAGTTTTGACTAATAGTAAAACATACATTGTGTCCTCTCACTATTTTAATGTAAATCAGATAACATCCACTGAATGCTCATACAAGAAACGCAAGAAAGTAAGTTTAAAATTACTGCCTTACTAAGGGCTGTAAAAAAGGAGAAAAACACACACTTTACATGCTGTAGTAAACACATGCATGGCTTGTTACAATATAAGATAAATGCTTATCATTAAACTAGAATCTTGAAAACAGAGTTTTTATTAATATTTAATAGCAATCATTAACACTTTGGAACAGTATATCCAGTGGCTTTAAAAAGAGTACATGTCCCTGTTGAATCCCAGATAAAAAAGAACATTGATTTATCATTTCAAAACGTTTTCCACATACCCCTGTACAATTAAGAATTAAAGGAGACATATGCAAAATCCATTTGTTAGCCCATAAATACATTTTGTTGTGTACTTGGGTTCTGTAGTAGTGCAGAAAACGTGATTTTAATCTCTTCTGGTGTTGTGTAGATATTTTAATATTCTGTTTAGGTCATATTTTTCAATCCATTCAGTTTTTTCTTTTCACTTTTACGTTTTTTGAATTGTTATGTCACAGCATTTGCAGCGGAACTACTAAGTAAGGTCATGGACTTCCAGCTAACCAATTTGGCGCATCTGCCATTTTTATTTCTTGCTGTGTCCAAGCTGAAGTATGCTGAAGCTGCTTGTTTATAAGTCATAATATTTGGTTGTTAAGTGTATTAACCCAAACAATTCATTACACCACCCCTGGCATCAGAACCTTTTCGAAGTAACTGGTTAAATTTTTTTTTCATGGAAATGTACCCACATCAGTAGGGATATTCCTCTTTGTTTGCATGAAGCACTTCAAGGATGAGTTCCTCCGCCACTATCAAGAAGAATTTACTGATTAAGGGGTCAGTTCTTTCTGTCTATAGAATAACAAACGTAGCAAAGCGTTAAGCTGCAAATAACGCTAAAATGACAAAACAAAATTATTTTTGACATTCATTTATTGTGTGTTAATCTGACATCCTGGCTATTGTTTTGATAGCAGTACCATCGTGCCTTCTGCTTATGTTAGTGCTGTATGCTGCTTTTAGCTCCTTGAAGACATAACAGTACTGCGTGTTTTGAATACATTATTACATAAACAGTTTTGCATTGTTTTTGCTGTTTTTGTCTTGCTTCTGTGCTGCTAGATAATTGTATCTTTGTTACCAAACTACAAAAATGGCTGAAAGTGGAATGCTCTTTGACCTGGAGGGGGGCAGGGTGTGAAGTTGCTCACCAGCATTTAAAGAGACCGCACCAAAGTGAGTTGCTCTCAGACGCACCTCAGAACAGGGGTAAAAGAGGGGCCTGTGGAGCCTCAATAACAAGGAATTCAGACCAAAGCATTACACGTCCACTTTATATAGAGCACAACTGAATGATATAAGGGTAAAAATGAAGGATTTAACCCTTTATTACCGGCGGAAGCGCCGGCGCTTCTATTTGCATATCTATTTTTAAACGCCTGTAGAATTGCGACCAATACTTTTTTTTGCAAATGAAACCGCAGAGTTCAACTTATATATTCTACTCACCACGTGTCCCAGAGCACGGTTTTTATTTTCCAGAAACTGTTGCAAAAATCCAGTAAAAAATCGCAAAAAACAAACATTGAAATCCCGCCGCAGTGTACTTCCTACATCGGAATATGCGTGATGACACCAATGCCCGCAACAACCGGAAGTCATGTAATTTCCTGGGTGTTTTTTCCCGGGAGTGGTCTTTTTTTCCCCAGAAGTTGTAGTTTTTCCATGGTAGACTTCGCTCGCAATTTCGCTTTGTTGTTTTTTGCACTTTTTATTGTTTGAAGATGGTCTTATGAACATATATGTGTGCTCATAGGTATCTGGCACACTTAGAGATTTAATTACACTTCTGTAAATTGTTTATTTTGATGTACATATTATCTTTTCTCAAACTGTTCACAATGTACATTTTACAATTCGAGGGATACGGCTATGATATTTCTGTATTTAGGAAAATATGTGCAAAAAAAAAATAAAACGATTTTAATTTTTCTGGTGGTTAATTGCACTTTTTTAGCAATTTACTTAGTTAATATGAAGTTATTATATACAAAATATTAAAATTTAGGATGTAAGGGTTGTATTGATCTATAGCAAATTGAAATCCTCCAAAAAATGGCTCTACAGCATGTAGCAAGCTCTGGCAAGCTTGTTCTATGGTAGGTCATAAAGGGTTAAAAGAATGATATGTTCCCTTTAAACTAATTCATTGGTGGAATCAACCTCTTGTGGAGAAGGCTGTTCTCTATTCAATTTTGAGGTTGAACTGGAAGAGAGCATGCAACAATGTGAGTGGTTTTACTTATAGCTCCATTCTTCCTTGACCAAAGATAGATCAGATTGTGGCCTCATTATGTTTTTAGATAAAATAAAGCACTATGTCTGTTTCGACTGGTTATGTTTGCCCTACATAACCCAAAAAGGAAGGAATGAGCCCAAACTGAACTGCTATGTTGTTTTGTTGCTGAAATCATGTCCCAGTCATGGATTGTTCACAACAAACATCCACTTGATTATTAAAAATTATTGCAGGTAGGAGGGCAATTTTCAATCTTATTTTGAATCATTCAACCAGTGTTGAAGCTTAAAGCTTTGTTTGATTAGATTGAAAGTGTTATTATTGTTTTTACCATTACAAGATGAGTAAACATGCAAGCCGGCTGCAAAACAAAATACACTAGGGATAAGTTCTTGGCGAGAGGAAAGACTAACGGGCTTAATGCAGTTCAGGCAGGAAATCTCATGACTGCAGCCAGGTCACTGTGACATTGGAATTCAGCATCCAGATAAGTGATGAAATTGTTATTGTAAACTGTCACGTAGGCCAACCTGTCCTTTTCCAGATGTTTGGCTGGACCTCTATTCTCGTAACTGCAATTGAGAATCAATATTGTGAAGTGCCAAAATGGGTGTAACTGAAAGGGTACATCTGATTGGTCAAAAAGTCTCACATACACAACTATGCTATGACTGTGTATATACAGTATATATATACTGTATATATTGGGATTCTTTGGGATTTTGAATGAAGATGTATTCAAAGATGTTTTCTGAATAAAAGGTCCCCTGTGTCGGCTCTTGAGAGGAAACCAGTTGTCTCTTCATCATTTTTAAATTTAGTTAACTTTCTTCTCCCACACCAGCTGCCTATATAATACTTATGGAAGGATATGTACGGCTATATAGAAATTTGCACACCTAGTCTTCATGTGTTTCGTGGACTTATGGAAGACGTATGCCCCTCTTGGTAACCTATGGGAATACTTAAAGAATATGGCATTTTAAACAGGCACTGCAGAGGTTTGTCACTTGGATGAAAGTTAGAATCTCCAAAACTATGGTGCACAGCTCAATTAGGATGGATTACCGTAACTTCTCCAAATGGAATAGTGCAGGTTTCTCAGGGTCATGTTTACAAGTTTGGATAAAGCACAGCAGGAGACTGGCAAGCTGCTTGGGACAGTTTATACAGAGACCAAAATGTTGTACTGAAAAAAACAAGTCTTAGAGATAGGACTAGGAGTTTGCCTATACAAGAGAAACACAGAATAGAATCGCTGCTCCTTTGCCTAGAAATGCTTTCTGGATGCCTTCTATTTGAGATGTTTTTGACAAGTCCCACCAGGAGACTTTGGGACACACATGGACATTGTTGAAGAGATGATATTCTACAGATGATTTTAGATGGGATGGAATGTTACTTTTTCCAGCTACCAACCCAACCCACCCAGATGAATTATGGAGTAATAGATTTCTGAAGACTCGGCATAAGCTGCTGGCCATGTGACTAGGCAAAAGATGCAATGATCCAGAGCAATGCAGTTTTATAGTCAAAGCTTCTCTAACCTCAGCAGAATTTATAGACTTAAAATTATATTAATTATATAGACTATATGATCTCCTACTCACTGTCTGAACCTTTTTCAATATTTACAGCTTGACGACAAGATCCAAGCAGGTCAATCATTCTTTTTGCTTAGCTGAAATATTGTGTTACACTTTACCTAAAGACTTTTAGGAGGCAATCATGTGTTGGTTTATAAAACTGTCTACTCAGTGGAGGAAAAGAAGAAAAGAATGGAAAAGAAAGAACATTATTTCCCAAGAGAATATCTATGCAGTCTTAATTTCCTCGTCTCCGAGAGGTAAATTCTCCACACTTGAAAATTACAGCAGATCTTAACTCACTTTATTTCTTAAACGCAATTGTTGTTGTCGTTATCCTATTCCTCATGAATTTACCTGTTCTTTTCTTCATCTGCTGAACATTTGGTGCCACCCTCTGGCTGGGAGTATTTTTGTTGTTGTCGTTACGAACAGCCAGGCCAATCATAAAAATCTGCAGACACCCCTAGGGTGACACCCCTAGGCAGACACCCTATTGGATGGATACAGAGGAAATTCAAATCCCACAGACGTTGCAATTGAGCAGATAGTTAGAAGGACTTGTAAGAATTACTTATGGCTGTTTTGGAAAAAAATATATTATTAATTGTCAGTGTCAATGTCAGGCTTTAAGGATAGTTTCAGTCTGTTAACTGTGATTCATTGCAAAAAAACACAGTTACTGTACATGTTTAATGCCTGCCTTTTTCATAGGACGGGTACTGTCCAAAGCCCTAAAAAGACCACGAAGGGAAAAACCTAATTCTATTTTACAGAACAGCAAAATTAACATACTATGGCTTGTACATTGTGATTGATTTTTCCAAATCCCAAGATATTGTTGAAAAAACAAGGATATGAGGAAATAAGTAGCTCTCATACTGAGGCACGAGATTGTAGTGGGAGTCGTTTAGGCGGGGTATTTTTCCCAAAATTACATTCATTTATGATACCACAATGTAATTTGTTCATAAATGCAAAAGTCATTTCATTTATTTATTTAAAAGGGACGATGAACCTTAATCAACATCAATGTTTCTGTTTGTTATGTAAATGTGCCAGCTTTGCCAAAGAGGCAAAGTTTTTTCTGTAGTCCCAAATACAATGGAGTAATCTTTAACCCAGAAGGCATGTAATATGTAGGACCTGTATCCAGGTATGCATAGATGCAGTCTTCAGAACTCAGCTGTTACCATAAAACAGAATTATTGGTCAAACACATGCTGTGGATTTTTTTAAATATAAACAATGAGCTAAAAGTTTGAATACATACTGATAATACAAAATTATTCAGCATCTTCACTTTCCACTATACTGATATCATTTAAAACCACCAATAATCTCTCCTATTGGTAAATAGTGTTGAAAATATCAGGTGGTATTTTACTATTTTTACAGTGTTTCATTATAACGTTTTGATTGAGGAAGCTCTAATAAAGACTTCAGTAAAACTAAAATTAAAAATTTATAGATAAAGGTTTTTACAAAACCGTTTATTCTTGGTGATAATTAAATTCCAAATGAAAGACCTTTCCTGTAAAACAATAGTATTAACTTTACCAACTAACTTTTTCTTTTGCCTAGGAAAGATATCACAGTACCAGTCAGTCAAATTAAATATTCATCGTCAAGTTCTTCACATTTCTTTTGTTTAGTTTGTTGGGCATTTGTTTCTGTTGTTTAGTTGCAGTCGCATGCAATTTTGGGTGCCATTGTCTTCAGATTTCCTCAGTTCTGTTTATTTCTAGCTGCTGTTCTTGTTTTTCAGCTCTGTTCTCTCAAACCCCCACTCGGTTGTTGGCAGATGGCTGCTCACACTGAGACTGGTTCTGCTGGTTTCTTCCTGTTAAAAGAGAATTTTCCTTTCCACTGTCACTACATGCTCATCCAGGAGGAGTGAATGCTGCAAGTCACTGACTCAATGCAATCTGCTGAGTTTTCTTAGATAGAATTTTTTTTTAACCAATCTGAATAATAAACTAAATTTGAATGCACTGTTTGATAATTAAGATCAATTGGAATGTATGTACCTGACTTGAAATCTGTATGATTCGATTGAATTGTCTTTGAAGAGTGCCTTGAGACGACATGTGTTGTGAATTGGCGCTATATAAATAAAACCGAATGAAATTGAAGATTAATGAAAGGATTATTTAACTAGCTACTGGCATAACAGCGAATTGCATGACATTGTTTGAGTGGATTATCTTAGTTGTAGCTTAGCATATGCAGTGTTATAAGAAGATTTCACCTACACCTAGCCTGGGAAGTATCATTCTGAAGCAAAATATGTAATAGAATAGATGTGAACATTGATGTCACACTTCACCTGACAGCATAGGTGATACAATTTGGGTAACCCCTTGTTATGTGCTCCAGGCACACATTGTTATTATTAATATTATTATTTGTTATTGTTATTTTGTGAATTGTTCTTTTGTATTTCTGGCTGTTTTTCTACTGTTTTTGTTTGGTGTTGGTTAAATCCCTTTCTTGCATTTTTTAAAAAGTTTTTTTAAGGTTTCCTTTTAACAGTGCTTGTTTCTGCCACCCTATATAGGCTGGACTTTGGATGCTCTGTCTGTCTCTTTCTCGCACGCATACTGGTGCTGCGTTCTCTCTCTTTCACTGCTGGAGTGCTCCTCAAGTGCGCGCATCAAGCTGGTTGTCAGCGCTGCAGGCTGTTGCAGCAGCGTGCCATACGTTAGGCTTTTGTTCTGATTTTGGCCTAATGGGACTGGTTGTCCCGTTTTGGCTTTTTTCTTTTGGGGTTTAGGTTACTTTTGGGTTTTTTCTTAGTCCGGTGTTGGCAGTGGCTTCGACGGCCCTGTTATAGGGTTGGCCCGTTGTCGCACCTGTTGTTTCTGTTTGGCCGGCTCATCGGGTCCATATTTCTGTTTGTACTTTTGGGTTTGTTTGTGGGCTGTGTAAGGGTTCTTTGTCTTCTTGTTTTATTTTCACATAAAATTGTTATTTAAAATTCCAATTTCAACAGGATTTCAAGAAAACCAAAGAAGAAACAAAGTAATCAATAAACTGAATGTTTGGACCCGTATCTTGTCTCCATGCCCTCATTAAATAAGTTGTGACCCTTTCGTTTTTGGTTTTTGGGCCGTAACACCCTTGAATCCCCTGTTGGTCTGTCAGGGAAGAAATTTAAGGAGCCCTATTGAGCTAGGATACAACAACAGAGCATCCCAGTTAAAGAAAGAGACTCCAGGTGACTGATGACTTGCTATTTGTTTAATGACAGACCCTACCTGTCCATGGCAGTGTTTAATGAAGACACTAAATGGGAATACTGCAGCACACCTAGCAGGTGACTGGGTAACTGCTCCTTGCCTCAGTCTAAACAGAGATCAGTGCCAGCACCCCCTCAGCTAGTGCCTACAGCTCCACAACCCAGCCTAGCAACTCCAGCCACCCACCATTTCCAAATTCTCTGGTATTTCCATACCACACCATTGGTGCTGTTAACAGAGATGAAGACGAAATGATTTCGTTTATAGCCCCTTTTTTCATGACAATAATGGGACAATGACAAGATCAACATGGCCCTTGAATGACTAGAACATGACGAGACGTGTGTGAGTTTTCGTTCACGAGACCAGACTAGATGAAAATGTTAGTGGGTGGTGTGTGAGACGTTCAAAATGCATGACATCTCTGCCTATTGTGCATGTAATCTGTCAGTCAAAAGCTAAAAAGTAAGTAAGTAATTAACCCTGTTACACTCGCTCCCACTTCTGTTGCTGTCATTGATATAGCTCAAAAGGACCCATTTCCATCACTATGTCATGCTCCTGTTTCAATTATAAACTGCAAGGAATTAAACATCAAGTTGTTATTCAGGTTCTATAAGCTGTATCCGTTGCCTCCACTTTTTTTTACTCCCCACATGTGTTTGATGAAACAGATGTAGATAATTTGAGGGGTAATCCCATATTCCAGATTTTCATATTCTTAAACCTTTTAGTTCAAAATTCTGTAGAAAGAGCTAATGCTCTCGACTTTAATCTAAAAAGAATCTGGGGAGAAAGATGAGGGTAATGGCAAGGAGGCCTTCTAATCTCTCTGAGCTCATCATACAAGAAAGTCAAAATATTAGTGGAAACATGCAACAAGCTGGTTACCAATTAAAGGAAGGGTCTGATTGCTGTAATGCCAATAAAGAGTTTTTCATTGATTACTGAGAAGGGTATACATAATATTCATGCTATTTTTAATACAATTTAAATAAAAAAAATTTTTTTTTTTCAAAATTGTCACCATTCTCTTTTTGTAAAGAGTAAAATGGGTCACTTCAGACATGTTCAGAGAAACAGCATGCTTTGATTAAAAAAGTGATTGGAGTGGGTAAACATATAAAGTGCAGAAAATGATAATGATCTGAAATGTTTTCAAATCAAGTTCCAAACCATAAAGACATCGAAGAAATTGCAAAACTATGATTCCAATGGATCAATGTATAGTTAAAATGGCAAGGACTAAGCCAATGGTCAATTCCAGGATGATCAAAGGTCCCCAAACACTGACAACAAGCCATTGCGATGAAAGCATCATGCAATGAACATGTTTACTTTGTTGTGAGGTCTATTTATCACACACTGGGGATCATGGATCAGTATGATTACATCAAAATCCTTGAAGAGGTCTGGTTTTCTTATGTTGATAAAAAAATCCCCTTAAAATGGGTGTTTCATCAGGACAAGAACCTCAAACATACCAGTAAGCGAGCAGGATCTTGGCTCCAGACCAAAAACACTGAGGAGTGGCTGTCTCAATCCCCAGACCTTTATCTGATACAAAATCTGTGGGGTACAACCAAACATGTTGGTTTTGGGACAAAATCAAGAATTCTGTGTCTAGAATGTGGTCCTATTGCCAGAAGTTGCTCAACTCATACAGATGTGAAACAGTGGTTTTACAATTAAATAAGAAGTCAGTAATTTATATTACAGCTAGATCTTCAAGCACCTAGATACTTCCATTTGGTTTAAACAATCTAATATTAATTTGTTTTGCAGATTGAAAACAATAATTCTTTCTCCATGTTTTAACATAATAGTGTTGAACATTCCTGGCCTGCACAAGTAGGCAGCCAGTTTCAGCAGCTCCACCTCAGTGCTGAGTTTTGTTTTTTTAAATCTATTTTTTGCAAGTCTGTTTCCGTTTTAATTCCTGTCTTGCTTGTGCACAGAACAGAGCTGACCATTTTGTTGACAAATCTGTTTTTATCTTCTTGAGCGGCCACGCTCCTATTGTTTACACCAGAGATTAGCTATTACCTGTTGGTAGCTCCGCCGTGCCTCCTCCTACAGAGCGACCCGATATTCCCAGTGAGCTGAGAAGGAAGAGACGTGGCACCTGCATCAGGCATCGCAATCAGAAGGGAGATGGTGTAACTCTGGGCATTTAACTATCAAAGAGATGCCCTGCAGTTAGGACTTTGAGCCTGAGGCCATATTGTCTACTATTATTAACACATATTATTATTATTTTTTTTTAACCATGTCCCGTAGCAGAGTTGCACTCAGAATTGTTGTCTGAGTGCCAAGAAGAAGCCCAACAGATTTACTTTTACAAGTGGTGCATTATGGCAAACGCTATAGGGCTCTGCTTGATATTTATAGAAGAAACTTTACTAGAAACTGCGTTGGGATTATGTAAATTTCTATGAACACGGAGACGGAAACGAAAAGGAAAAAAGAAGCAAGAACGAGAGAAAGGTGGGGCAAAAAGAAAAAAGGGAGAAGGAGAAAGAATGAGGAGAGAAAGAAGTATGAAGAGATTACAAGATAACACCCTGCTTTCTTCTACACCTACACAAACATATATAATAACAGCATTGTTACCAAAAAGTGCATGGTACTAATGAATGGAATACATTGGATACACAATGGATTCTTGGCAGCAGTGGAAGATTGTGTGCCTGACTACGATGTCGGTCTAGGACGTAGAAAATGTGTACATAGTTGGACTTTTGATAACAGAATTTCTGCTTTTTAGAGTTGGTGGTTACCTGGCTTGTCAAGTGATTTGCAAAATGTGGGTGGCTGTTCAAAGCATTCCAAAGCTGCCTGCGATGTTTGATGGAGCCTGTAGAGCGACAACACTCAGACTGAACTGTTAAGAGAGCAGAATCACAAGCTGGACACCATTCTTGAACAGAATCGCAGCTTGGCAGCGGTTGGACTCAGAGGTTAAAGGATATAATCTTGGAAAAGTTGTACGCTCGAGATCTGCGGAATGTACCAGAAATTTGGCTATTTGGATTCACAATTGAGACGTACCAGTAAAACTGTTAAGGTAGTTGGAAATTCACAACTGCCTGAACCACAACATTTATTGTTTTTCTAAATCTGGCGCCCCAATGTGGCCTTGGCAACTTCTGCCAAACTGGCTATCGACAAAATATCTCCTGGATGTTATACAAACCCGACGCTCTTCCCCAGCACTCCCCTACCAGCTGTGTGCTGATAGGACTATGCGGCCGATTGATAAAACTTCCACCTCTCTTCTCAAGGACAATGGCGCTTCTATCAGTGTTGAGAGTCTAATTCTTGCAAACACACTCAGACTTATTTATTCGCACCCTCAAGATTCCACCGTACCCTTGCTAAATCTTTACTTATGTATGTGTTGCTTACCCCTGCTGAGGTTTTGTGTACTACTTCAGACTGTACTCTGCTAAGAATACAATCTGAAGTATAATTTTTTTCCTCCTATCTTACTTTACCTAAATGTGTGATTTCATTGCTTTTCATAGATTTTCAGATTTCTCAGAAGGATTACCAGCGAAAGCCAGACATTATTAGTATTTGAAAATTTGGACTAAAGCTGTTTTTACACCAATGATCATAGATTTTTAGATTTCTTAGAAGGATTGTATTACAACTATTTCATACCAGTGAAAGCCAAAAATTATTAGTATTTGAAAAGTTTGGACCTAAACTGTTTTATACCAGTGACCCAGCTACTCTATGTAGACTTCAGTGAGTGCCCATGACTGTTACTATTTGAATGATGGGACCACAACTGCCTCATACCAGCGACCTCAAGGATTAATATTATCATTTTTCTTCTAGCGCAGGATGATTCCTTACCACAGAGGACTTAATGAGCTAATTACCTCTATTAGAAAGATTGGAGTAGAACCAACTCTTACCAGTAAATTCCCAAAGATTATTAATGTCATTAGGCACGAGGAGGAAAACTGCAAGGGCCTATTGTAATCGTAGGATTTCTTATTCTTTCTTTCTTCTTTTTTCCGTTGCCTCTTTGCGGGGCAATATGGGGACTTTGCCATGCACGAAAACTCACAAGATTTTACCCAAAATTGTCCCCCACATGAAATTCTTGTTCCGTAATGTCGTTGTCAGTGGGCATGGCCAAACGGTTCTACAGCGCCCCCTAAAGTGAGATAGGCCGAACCGTAAGTCGTAGAGATGTGAAATTTGGCACATAGGTAGAGCTCCTCAAACCAAGAAAAAAAGTCTCTTGGCCCTCTTATGCCCTAAAACGCACAGGAAGTCGGCCATTTTGGGTCAAAGGCCAATTTTTGGCTGTTTTTCACTTTCACTCACCTCGAACTTTAATGAACTTCTCCTAGGGATTTTGAGCTATCAGCTTTATATTTGGTCAATATGCAATTAAGGCATGGGGGATTAAAAGTTATCAAAATTGTGAGTTTTTGGCCATGTTAGGGGGCGTGGCTGGGGCACGAACTTGGCGTTCGCGCCCAAAGTGAAAGAATGCAATAACTTTCCTATAGAAATGCCAAATCACACCAAAGTTGGCAAGAAGGAAGACCTTTGGGTTCCCGACGATCCTATAGGGTCATATGCTGACATCATCAAAGCCACGCCCCCTGAGAACAGGAAGTCCCTTTTTTCACTTGGAAAGGTGCCTCTCTGACCCTCTAGACCCAATCAACTTGAAAGTGTGTCAGAAGACAGATAACTTTCACAGACACATGAAACCTTCTGGGATTGATCTGCCTCTGGCCCTGAATAATATTCACTGATTAGATGCTGACATCATCCAAGCCACGCCCCCTGACAACAGGAAGTGTAGTGTTTCACTTAGTGTGGTCCATATTTGATCTCCTTCACCTAATCAACATGAAACTGTCTCCAATGACAGATAACTCGATGGTCTAACTTGGTCTCCAGTACTGACAGGATTGGCTGGAGGGTGTGGCCATGGCGGCGTGGCGAAGTCTGATGTCACGCCATGGCCATACGTTTGGCTTTAACTTCCGCATACATCATCTGATCTGCACCAAATTCAATGTGATTGATCCTAGTCCAGTCCCCAACAGAGATCTGGTGACATATTTGGTGGGCGTAACCTAATTCGTCCACAGCGCCCCCTAGAAAATTTTTAAAAATCAGCCCCAAGCCATGCTTTGACCGAGGATTGTGAAAGTTGGTGCACATATGTAACTTGTCAAGACCTAAAAAAATGTGTCTTGCAGCATTGGTCCAAACCCAACAGGAAGTCGGCCATTTTCGATTGAAGTTACCATGCTTTCACCAAGTATTGTCAAATTTGGTACACATATGTAACTTCTCAGGACCTACAAAAAAGTCTCTTGGAGTATTGGGCCAAACCCCACAGGAAGTCGGCTATTTTGGATCAAAGCCGCCATTTTCTCTCGTTTACACACGTCGAATCTAAGCGAACTCCTCCTACAGCTTTTGACTAACAGACTTCGAAATCAATGAGTATAGTCTTAAGGCATTGGGGATCAAAAGCTATCAAAAGCTTCTTGATATATGAAAGCATGTGGGAGTGGCCAAGCCTCAAAATATGACTTCTCGCCATCAAACACGAAATTGATATAGCTCCTACAAGGATAGTCACAGACACATAAAACCTTCTGGGATTGATCTGCTTCTAGACCGAAACAATATTCACTGATCAGATGCTGACATCATCGAAGCCACGCCCCCTGAGAACAGGAAGTGTCATGATTCACATGTGGTCCATGTTTGATTCCTTCTACCTAATCAACATGAAACTGTCCCAAGTCACAGATAACATGATGGTCTAAGTTTGTGTCTAGTACTGACTGGTTTGGCCGGAGGGTGTGGCTATGACGGTGTGGCGAAGTCTGATGTCACGCCACGGCCATACGTTTGGCTCTAAATTTGACATGCATGGCCCGATTTAGTTCAAACTCAATATGGTTGATCTTTGACAACCCCCAAACACCTGTACTGCATTACATTGGAATTTGGATCAACAGCGCCCCCTAGGACACTTCAAGGGCTATATCTTCCTCATACATCATCGAATCCACTTGAAATTTAGTGTACATCATCATGGATCAATGCTGGACATGTTGACACAATCAATTGACGACATTATTTTAGCCACACCCCCCCCCCCCCCCCCCCCCCAACTAAGAAGTGAGTCCAGCTTCCACCGGGAAGGTTGTATTTCGGCCAAATTTGGAACATTTCTTGCCAGAGCAGAACTTAACATGACCAAAGAACGTATGAAAGGTGGCTCGCAGCGCCACCTAGTGGGAACGTGTGAAATCGAGCGGTGGCCTCCTCGGTGGCGTGGAGGAGGCGGTGCCAGGCTCCCACGGTTGCTACACAGGTCGAGCAGCGCTTGGCTGCGAGGGCCTTCAAGGCTGCTTGCAGCTTTAATTTTAATTGTTTTTCTGTGCTTGATTTTCTGTATCATTGTAATGTGTTTCCTCATGTACAGCGCTTTGAGTGCCTTGTTGCTGAACAGCGCCATATAAATAAACTTGACTGGACTCGACACTGCAGAAGCCCCAAGGAGCTGCAGTGATGAGCCCACAGGCCCCGTCGGCAGCACTCTACGCCGGACAAGATCCAGCCATGGACCCAAAGACCCGAGACCCCGGGGAACATCACTCCCCAAGCAAAGACCCAACAGAGCCCAGGGATCCAGGCCCCAGTAAGCAGCCATCGGGAGTGAGCACACACCAAAGCACCCAGCCCCGGACACCGAGAACCACAAGTACACCAGCGGGCAGAGACAACTGCCATCAACAGGAAGTGTGGCGGGTAGGAAATAGGCCCCAGATTTGATGGAGGGCCTAAACTGATCCAGGAGACGGGGCAGCCCAAGACCTAACCTGACACAAAATCAGTCACACACAGTCACCATCACACATTCCTCCCCTCATGCGTACACATAAAAACACTCACACCCAACATAAAGACACACAACAATGGACATCGTACACTCCCTCACTCTCCTCATAAATACTCTATACTCCCAGGTTCAGGTGCTGATACCCCATGGGGCAACCAGCCCCCGGACCAGGAGGTGGTCCCCTTCCCACCGGGATGGAGACAGGCAGACCGCTCCAGCACCAGCCCAGACTAGTGCCAGCACCGCCCAAACCCGAGTAATCCTGGCCTGAACCCCGACCTACCACCCCGACCCCAGTCCCGAACGACCCCCATCCCCATCTGGAGAGGGGCCTATGTATAAAAGACGGATCTACCTGGTCCAAACAAGCCTGCCAACCAGAGCCGCCACAGATGAAACAGTCCCATCACCCCAATGAATTCCGATCTCAACCCCATGAGCCCACCACCCCCATGAACCCCAACATGAATCTCCCCAAAGGGCCACCCCCAACCAGGACACAGATATCAAACACATGTCCCCAAACCCAAACGCCATAAAATCCAGTCCCCACAGGGGCATACCCCCACTGATAAGTTCTATCCCCGAAAAGCCGAAAAAAATACACCGACACAGCGCAAGCTCCACAGACAGCCCCACTCCAAGCACCCTGCCGCATCCTACCCCCCACCACACAGCAAACCGTGACGGCAAGGCAAGGGCCCTGCGCAATGCCGCCCCAGCCTCCATCCACAGGTGCAATAGAGCAGACACCACCGAGCAGCGTGCTCACAACAGAACCCCCGACCCCACACCAAGACAGCACAAACTCAGCCAGCTAGAGGTCCCCGGGCAGCGGCATGCATCCGGGCTGGCGGCCCCCACCACACCCACTGCAACCACACAAACACATCACATCACTGCCACTGCAACAACAGCCAAGGGAAAACATTAACCAGCTCAGCTCCACCATCACCTCTCAACTGATTCAAATGCCGGTGACCCCACATCCAAAAAGAGGACACAACCCTCCCACCCCATTCACTGCAACCCCTCCACACCACCCTCCAGGCTGCCAATCCGATCCTCCACCAGAAATGAAAGCCAACGGAGCAGCACACCGCCAAGCCCCAGCTTGCGGCAGCAGGGTAACTGGGCCGAGCAGGCCAACCGCTCCAGGCTGAGCACAACCCACCAGCCGCCCCAGTGCAGGCACAAGACCTGCTCCACCGCAATGTCTTATTTTGATAATGGTGTACGTCCCACCCTCTGATGCTGCAACAGCCTGCTCCTGTGTGGTACCAGTGTTGAAAACCATAAATTCGAAGGACCTTAGCAGAAACAGGGCGGTAGCACTGACTTTGTATCTGATGAAGACCCTTGAGAGGTTGTTGCTCAACCATCTTTACCTCCTGGTGGGGTCTTTGTTGGATCTGCTGCCGTTCACCTACCAGCTTGGCATCGGGCTGAAAAATGCCATCATCTACCTCCTGCACCGAGCTCTGACTCACCTGGAAATGTCTGAAAGCAATGTGAGAATCATGTTCTTTGATTTAATACCATCCAGCCTGGACTTCTGAGGGACAAGCTGTAGCTATCAGGAATGTACCACCACCTGTCCCAGTGGATACTGGACTACCTCACTGGCTGCCCACAGCATGTGAGGACATGGGGCTGCGTGTCTGATAGACTGGTCTGCAGTATAGGAATTGTGCTGGCACCTTTCCTGTTCACCCTTTACACTGCAGACCTTTCCATCATCTCCCCAAGCTGTCATCTTCAAAGGCTCTCTGATGACTCTGCCCTAATCAGCTTTTTTACAGGTGAGGATGACACAGAGTACACAGAGTGGACACAGGACTTTGTGGACTGGTGCCAGTGGAAATGATCAGTGCAGGGAAAACCGAGAAGGTGGTGGTGGATTTCCACAGGCGCAGACTCACCACTGACCATCCAGGGAACCGACATTAAAATACTGGACTCTTATAAGTACCTGGAGGTTTATCTGAAAAATAAACTGGACTGGAGTCACAACACTAGTGCCATTTACAAGAAGGGGCAGAGCAGACTCTACCAGTTCAGGAGACTGAAGACCTTTGAAGAGCCAGGGACAATCCTGAATATCTTTTTTGACTGTGTTGTAGCAGGAGCCTATCTACAGCTGAGAGGAAGAAGTTAAATAAGCTCATCAGGACGGCAAGCTCTCTCCTTGACCAAGTGCAGGTGGTGAACAGTGTCTCCCATCCCCTGCGTGAAGTTATAGCAGACCTGGAGAGTTTCTTCTTTACCTTCCTCTTTTATGCCAGTTTCATTTTTTATGTTTTCATTTATTCAATTCAATTTCCCTACTGAAGGACAATGAAGGTTATCTCTATTCTAAGTTAAATACATTGTGTAGTGTTGCCTAATAAGCATTTGGAGTTAAAGCTGATTTCTGGTTTTCATACATCAACTTCAAATCAGACTCTTAATATGCTGCCAAATATTAATATGCATCTACACTTACAAAATCTATTGAATGTTCCTTATTATATCTTTTATTCATCTATATTTTCCACACTGTATCACTTTACTGTCTAAGCCACACAAATTCCTTAAATACCTTTCAAATTTTAAGGTAATGGCAGAGCTTTCGATGGTAACACCAAGCATTGGAGAACACTGGTCTGATTCTGCTAACACTCAGGTGGTACATTGTAATTATAGCTGCCTGTTGTTGGCTGCCTGAGGTCAGTGGATTACAGAAGTTTTATGAGGCTTGACAATCAGATCAGTAGATTAAAAGTAAAGCTTCACAATGCCACTAGGATGAAACCACCCAATGCACTTCTCGGCCGGTATTACGACTACCGACTCAATTCCACACATGGCCACTATGTGGTACCGTGAGCAAGCTTTCATATGACCTTTGTTAAGTTCTGCTCAGTTCTGCTCTGACGAGAAGCATTCAAAATCTGGTTGAAATACAACCTTCCCTATGGAAGCTGCGCTCACTTCCTGTTTGATGGCCTAAGATTAATGAAGACTCCATGTCATGCTTTGAAAATGTCTAGAAAATGATTATGTGTCATCAGATAAAGTTTACAACTATTGCAGACTGTCAATGATCAATCAGCTAAAAAACCTGTCATTTGGTTGTTAGAGGGTGGGTAGCTAAAGTCATCAACTGACTGTGCCAACGTTTTCAGCATTTATCCATGATGATGCATACCAAATCTGAAGTAGATCCGATGATATATGAGGGAGATAAAGTATTTGTGTATGTACTTTAATAGAGCTGTTTAGGGGTTGACAAAGATGAACCATATTCAGTTTGGAGTAAATCGGACCATGGGTGTGTAATTTAGAGGCAAACGTATGCAAGGGGAGAGATCTAATAATTCGCCATACTGCCACGCCTACAGAGTCCAGCCAAAAAATAACTGTTCCGAGTAGGATTCAACATTACCTTGTGTTGTGTGGTTACACTGTGCTTGAAACTTGTAAGAGCCAGAGTGTAAAAGAAGGACATCCACCAGTGAAACAGGTGACTTCCTGTTGTAAGTGGGCGAGGCTTAACGAATGTCAGCCATGAGCATGTAAACATGATTAGTGCTGGTCTGAGATGAAGCACAGAGCTTGTGTGTTGAAGTTATTATAGTTTCGTCTTTTATGGCGAAAAGTCAGAAGTTTAGGCTTGGCCACGCCCACATGCTTTCATGTAACAAAAGCTTTTCATAACTTTTGATCCCCAATGCCTTTAGACTATACTGAGTCATTTTGAAATCTGTAAGTCAAAAGCTGTAGGAGGGGTTCGATCAGATACGACGTGAGTAAACAAGAGAAAATGGCGACTTGGATCCAGACTGCCTACTTCCTGTGGGGTTTGGACCATGGCTCCGAGACACTTTCTGTAGGTCCTGAGAAGTTATATATGTGAATAAAATTTCATAATCCTCAGTTAAAGCACGGCTTGGGGCTGTTTTTTTTTTATGTCGGGGGACGCTGTGGAGGAATTAGGGCACACCTACCACGTTTTTCACTGGATATCTTTCTTTCCTTTTGTTAGGAATAACCTTGCTTACTATTACGTATAGATGAGCTTTGACACACAGACCAGAAAGATAAAGTATGAATGCTAATGCTTTCACTTTTCTTAGAATAGGATAATAATCCTCAGAGACCTACAGTTTGACATAAAGTTTAGTGCATTGGGTTGATATACTTTAACAGGAGCGATTAGATTGCAGCAGCCACACTTAGATTCAGGGTTTGACACCTGCTATTACACACTCTATCAGATAGACACCAGAATGGTGACACATGGTCAACTGATAAACACTGAGGGAGTGTACATCCCATGGAGGGAGTACCAGACATAAAAACCACATGTGACCTTCTTTCGGGGCTATTTGTCACTTCAATCACCTAGCGGGTTAAAGACGGTAGCCATCAGCGTTGATCTCTGTAACCATTCCTCTGCCTTATTTAGAATAAAAGTGTTGAGAGTATAGAACAGTTTAAGAGTCATTCCTTTTAAGAGAAAGTGATTGTGAGTAGAGGTGACGCTTCTGGGGAAAAGAATTCGGGGGAGATCCGAGGTGTCTGTCTGCCAACAGGATGCGGGAGCTCGTCAGTGTGAATAAGAACCATTATATTGAATGTGTGATATATGTCATATATGTCGGCCAAGCTGCTGCTGCCAACAACTTAATGTTCTCCTTCCACAGATGATACTTGGCCAGTGTTTAACCCTGTCTCTTGTAGACATAGCTACTGCCTGAGCTTCTACTGTGACTAACTGTATGTGCTCTCTTTCATACTCTAAATTTGAAAACTGGCTCAGAGTTAATCTGCTTAGCTGTCTTTCACTCCTAGATAAGGCCACTAAAGGAGCTATAACCATTAATGTTTCACTTTTCTTTCCTATACAAAGTACTACTGGATCAGTGCTGCTGTGTTCTTTTTTGTCTCTGCTCTGTTCTCTCAAACCCCCAGTCGGTCGTGGCAGATGTCCGCTCACACTGAGCCTGGTTCTGCTGGAGGTTTCTTCCTGTTAAAAGGGAGTTTTCCTCTCCACTGTCGTTACATGCATGCTCAATATGAGGGATTGCTGCAAAGTCAATGCCAGCGACTGTCCACTGTCTCTACATGCTCATCCAAAGTAATTAATGCTGCAAGTCACTGACTCGATGCAATCTGCTGGATTTCCTTAGGGCGTATTCTCACCTACCACTTTTGGTCTGCTTTTGCTCCAGTTTTGGACACCGGTGTTCCAGACCTTAAGTGCAGGTGTGAACACACTCAAGCGAACCCTGGTCCGGACTAAACAACCGGACCGAGACTCACTTTTTGAGGTGGTCTCGGTCCGCTTCCAAACTGGTGCAGTTTGCATTTGGTCTAAAAATGAACTGGTCCCGCTCTGAACCAATTACAGAAAACGTACATCTCTTTGGACTTAACAAGCCACCATAGCCGGAAGCAAAGGTGTACGTTGTACTAAAATCATACATGATGAGCTATATGTCTGTATGTTGCTTAGCAACGCTGCTGGCATGTTGTGCGACAGGGCACGTGCATTCTCCGACGTTGTTCCAAAATTATAAATAGAACTTCGCAAAATCTGTGTTGAATGAGCTGCTCTTTACTCTCACAATAATATTGCAGCTGTAATAACAGCACAACTATGCAGAACAGAGTTGCTGCACGCAACACGTCTACAGTTGTTTTCCTAAATTTCCAGGTCTTTGCTTTGTCCTGCCCCCGTCATTTCTGTCCAATGGGAGCAATGATCGTCACCTGCGTGGCTTTGTTTACAAGTAATAGTTCAACTGCAAAAAGTACAATATGAAAGCAAACCGCACCAAACACAAAAAATAAAGTCCGCGTTTGGTCCGTACCAAACAAGCGGACTAAAGGACTTTCCTGGTGTGAATACACCCTTAGATGGAAAAACCTTTTAACCAATTTGAATAATAAACTGAATCTGACTGCACTGTTTGATAGTTAGGATTAATTGGAATGTATGTACCCGAACTGAAATCTGTGTGATTCGACTGAATTGACTTTGTAAAGTGCCTTGAGATTACATGCGTTGTGAATTGGCACTATATAAATAAAAATGAACTGAATTCAATATGTGGAAATTTGAGCCAAACATATGGCCATGGCGTGACGTCTCCAAATAAATGTAAAAGCTGCCTACCGGACAAACAGCAAACTGCCTACTGGACAAACTTTGATGCCTGGCTCCGCCCCTTCAACATGCTCAAAAATTCACGATTTTGATAACTGTTAATCACCCATGCCTTAGCTGCATATTGACCAAATATGAAGCTGATAGCTCAAAATCCCTAGGAGGAATTCGTTAAAGTTCAACATGTATGAAAAGTCAAAAAGACCCAAAAACGACCCTTTGACCCAAAATGGCTGACCTCGTGTTGGTTTTAGGGCATACCTTGAAGAGACTTTTTTTATGATTTTGAGGGTTCTAACTATGTACCAAATTTTAAATCTCTAGGACTTACCAGTTGGTCTATCTCACTTTAAGGGAGTCTGTCGAGCTGTTTGGCCAAGCCCACTTTCAATTTCATTAAGTATAAAAATTTCACATGGCAGACAATTTTTCGTAAAGTTTGGTGACTTTTTTCCAACTGGGCTGTGCAGTTCAACATGCGCAGCTCAGCCTTCGTTGCAGTGATGGACATGGAAGCTGACGTCATCAGAGCTATAAAAGCTGAAGAAACATACTTTTAAATTGCCATTACCAGTGTATCTCACAAGACGACGCAACGGAGGAGCACATCTGGAGCGACAGAAACTCGCAAGCGAGTTACTTTTTCCCCCCACACGGCCATTCCTGGAAGACCTTGAAAGCTGGAATTCTGTCTGATACAAGAAGCTCAGAAGATTTATATAACAATCGAAGAACCTGCCACTGCGGCACAGGTGAAAACCCACAGAGGTTTGTTTCCAAGGAGATGAGTGTTCCTCCTTATTGATCGTCGACTGAAACGGTTCCTCATATTTTTCCCGTTTTGGACGGATGGGAAGTTTACTATTTTTGAGTTGGTCACGGATGCGTGTCACTCTGGCACTCGAGAGCGTCTGAGAGCAACTCGCTTTGGTGCGGTCTCTTTAAATGTTGTTAAGGAACTTCACAACCCGCCTCCCTTCAGGTCAAAGAGCGTTTCACTGCAACCCGTTCGGCCATTTCTGTAGTTTCATAACAAAGATACAATAATCTAGCCAACAAGCCAAAAACGGCAAAAATAATGCAAAACTATTTATGTAATCATAATATTTAAAAGACATAGTACAATTATGTCCTCAAGGAGATAAAAGCACACGATGCTGCTGCTATCAAAACAATGGCGAGGACGTCATATCAACACACAATACGTTCATGTCTAAGATAAGGTTTGTTGTCATTTTAGCATTATTTTCACATTCCCACTTTGAATAGGAATTTCCCGACTGACGTGGGAACATTTACATGAAAAATAAAATTTAACCAGGCACTTCAAAGAGGTTCTGATGCTGGGGGACGGTGTAATTAATTGTGTGGGTTAATACACACAACAACCGAATCAAACTTATCCTCTTGCAGAGTAGAGGTACTTGAGCTTGGACTACAAAATCCCAGTGAGAAATAAAAATGGCGGAAAGGGTGAAATTGATCAGCTGGAAGTCCACGACCTTATTCAGCTGTTCGACAGCAAATACTGTGGCGTAACATATCAAAAAACGCAATATATGATAGAGAAAACTGAACGGGCCCCCTTTAACAAGCCGGAACAAAACACAAATCTAAATTACATGTCATTTTCGGCTATGAGTTCACACTGTCATGACCCCAGGGGGCAAAAGTAAAAAGGCTTTCTGTCTTGTAACTGGGTAGAATTGTTTTGATGCACCACTTAGGCATATTGAAAAGCACTATCGCTGCAAAGGTTGGACACAGTAAGACAGTTATTTTAAATTTCCCAATAGATTGGGACGAAAAAGTTAAGTTGTAGACCCAAAAAACATTTCACCTGTGCTGAGTGAATTATTTGACAGGCTGTTCATAAAGATACAGGCAAACCTTCAACCAAAATTAGGGCCTTACAACCTAGCCAGTAACCATATTTGGACATTGCAAGGAAGCACCTTGCAATTGCAAGGAAGCAATGAAAAAGATGGGGTTTTTTTGCGGCACTAGTGGCCTTTATTTTTCTCAGTATTTTTTTTGACAGTATATAGACAGGAAAGGGGAATGGAGAGAGAGGGAAACACATGCGGCAAATGTCGCCAGGGCCGGGACACGAAGCCAGGACGGCCATGTTGAGGACTAAAGCCTCTGTATATGGGTCGCGCGCTTAACCCCCTACACCACCAGCGCTGCACCCAGGAAAATTTTATTATATGATGTGAAAAAATTTAATCTGGATCGCCCTGATGACATCCAGCATTACTAGCATGACAAAGACATTCCCCTGCAGAAACTTTCAAGGAAGAGTGAGGGAAGCTCTGATGTTAAAAGCTTTTTTCTTGAATGCAACATTGCCGCTTTAGGATGTGCAGTGTCATCAAACCACGGCTGGCTTTGCAGATATATTTCAGTAGGCATCCCTTTTCACCGAGGGCCTTTGGCTGTGACCTGACAGATGGGTTAACAGAACAATGATGCAGGACAATGCTGAGGAGAACAACATCCCTCTTTTGGATCATACGAAAAGGTTTCACTGTTTAACATTCCACTGAAAACATTTGGGATTGGATAGCAAGGGTGGTTTACAAAAACAGACATTAGTTCCAGACTGTAAATGACCTTTGTGAAGCCATCTTAACCACATAGAGTAACTTTCCCACCAGGCTACTGGAAACACTCAGATCAAGCATGGCTCACTGGAGCTAAACCACTACTGATTCAGTTTTTTGACAGTTTCATTATGTTTTGTTGCTTGGTTAATGATCTTAAACCTTTTATTAGGTGATGAACAGCTTTTTCAAGTTAAACAGTTTTTTGATAAATGGCTTCTTGGTTTGTTGTGTCTTTTGCTTTTAAGTGTTTGATTTCTGAAACCTGGTCATGATTGAGGAAGTAAATATTTGAATTTCTTCCCCAGTCGCTATGTTTTGATGAGATTTCCTTCCTGTCTAAATAAACAGTATGTCAGCTTAATTCTGAGCTCTAAACTTTATGCTACTAACATATTGTTAGCCTCATAGCATAATTGTCTAAGTCATTAGGAAATTATGCTACGAGGCTAACAATATGCATTTTATTCTTTTATTGTTCTTCACAGTGTGCTAAACAAGTGCTTAAAAAAGCCACTTGGCAGTTTTGTGTTTGCTTGTTGCCTGCCTGTTAGATGTTTCTAAAAGAAAACTTGGATAGCACCTGGTTGCATATGAAGCTTGCACAACAGCAAGCATGTAAGAAGACTGAGGGACCTCATAACTGAAAAACAATAACGAGTTTTCCTTGAGGAGACTCTTTAGCTAATATAATAACTCATTACAAATTCCAGTAAATGTTCATTAAAACTATTAAAGGATTGATATTGAATTAACATATGTTTGGGGTAGTCAAGTGAACTACTGAACTTTATACACACCAAAGACAGTACCTGTGTAGAAATAGTTTATAAATCCTGTGTAATCCTTTGGCTATTGTGCTCTATTAAAAGTTTATTTAAATCTTTTATCTGCTTAGTAGCTTGGACCAACCACCTAAATTGAGAAAAAGTTTCCTCTGAGGACAGATACCAATATGCTTGTACGTGCATTGCAACCATGTGTGTGTGTGTGTGTGCTAGCTGATAACATGGGTTCCTCACACACAGCTGGTGGTCCCTGCCCTCCGAGAGCTTGGTTAGTCTGCAGCAACTTCAATGGCAGGCAGGAAGACAGGAAAAAGCAAAAAAAGCACAAAAAGGACAAGTGGAAGAAAGAGGCAGAGAAGAAGACAAGACAGAAGCCACAGAAGGAGGACGATGAGACAGGTGGAAAAGGACATCTATGGTAATCATGGAAATTTGACAGACTTGGAGGTAAAGAACTGAAACTATATATGGCATGTGATTCACTGGCAAATTCTGTGACTAAAATGGGTTTTCTAAGAGATTTAATTTGGGTTAAATTAGCATAAATAATTTTCTGAGCTAATTTTAAACATATACTGACATATACTGAAGAAATGTTTTGGATTAACAGTGCTTTTCCTTAGAAGGAATCATTATAGGAACATTTTCTTTTTACAGCTCACCCAAAACCTGTGAAAAACAGCAGGTACATACTGTAACATTTTACCTGTCTTATTGCCTGCTTTAGTCAACCTTGAGGAAATTATTGACATGCACTTCCCTAAGATGTTTCCTGCAGCTTTGTTGAAACATAGGTAATTTGGAAACTGGCTCTAATGATTAAACCTTTTAGAAGTGAAGGAACATGAAACAATTTAGCAGCAATTTTGACATGGTTTTACAAGCATGTTACAAGCATGTTCAGCCCATGGAAAGAAATTTGGGCCTGGGGTTGGAGTGGGGGTGGGTGGTGATTGTAGTAACCAAAGCCACACATTTATTTATTTTTTTTTTTAAATAAGATGGCCCACCAACAGAAAACATTTGAACATCAAAGAAATTCTAAAATCAGTCAGTGGTGATATGCAATTCTAATCATAAAGATTGGATTTAATAGGTACAGTGCCAGTCAGATGTTCACATGAATGTATCATCGGTGTGAAACTCATTTCAATTTAGGGCTCTTAATGATGCATTTGGATCATTCACTTTTGGGAATGGGCTAATATTAACAAATCAAATATCAATGATTTCTAAAACAAGAATTGTGTGCACATCAATTTACAAAGGGACACAAGTTTGTCTAAAGGCTCAAATATCCCACTTATTCCTACTCATTGTAATACATTGCGTAAATTTTGCTCCCAACTTCATAACCAAATTTTTACATCAGAAAATAGTCTCTTGCAGAGGCAATACACATGAAAAACATGTGGTATTATAAACCACATTTACATCTAAATCAGAATAATATTGTAATGCCACTCCCTTCATCTTTTAAATACTGGGAGGGTGACATGAAGAAATTGACTCTGATTATGTATGCCAGCATATTTATCTGCCTTGTCATCTCCACTTCTACAGACACAGACAGGTAAAAACTTTTATTTAATTCAGCATTAACTTGGCATCCTCTAAGCTTTTAAATCACCGACAGCACATTAGTTATTTAATAGACCATTTTTAAGGGGTAATTTTTTTGTTGAGAATGTAGTCACAGAAGGAAAGATTGGGATGTCAGGAACTATTACATTATGACTGATAAAAGAATGTAACTACATTACTCATTACGTCTGAAACCTACAGTCATAGCTGATCACCATTGAGCAGTGCTGTTAATCCTTTTAAGAATTCCTCCTTCTGTATTTGGTGCTGAGTCGTAGCGCAAGAAGCGGGGAAATCATTTTCATCTTCCCTGGGCTTTAGTTTCACAAGTAAAAAGAGGAAACCTGAGGGACCGGTGCAAAGAGGATTGGGTGGCGGACGAAGGTGGAGACCTCGGCGGCCCGATCCCAGGATGCCTAGGCTGGCTCTAGGGACGTGGAATGTTACCTCGCTGGGGGGGAAGGAGCCTGAGCTTGTGCGGGAGGTCGAGAGATATCGACTAGAATCAGAATCAGAATCAGAATCAGAATCAGCTTTATTGCCAAGTTTGTACATACAAACAAGGAATTTGACTCCGGTACACTTAGAAATAGTCGGGCTCACCTCCACGCACAGCGTGGGCTCTGGAACCCATCTCCTGGACAGGGACTGGACTCTCTTCTATTCTGGAGTGGCCCACGGGCAGAGGCGGCTGGCTGGGGTGGGTTTGCTTGTTGCCCCCCAGCTCAGCCGTGTCGTGTTGGGGTTTACCCCAGTGAATGAGAGGGTCGCATCCCTGCGCCTTCGGGATGGGGATAGGTCTCTGAGTTTCGTTTCGGCCTACGGGCTGAGCGGTAGTGCGGAGTACCCGGCCTTCTTGGTGTCCCTGTCGGAGGTGCTGGATAGTGTGCTGGATAGTGTGCTGGATAGTCCATCATTCTGCTGGGGGACTTCAACGCCCATGTGGGAAACGACAGTGACACCTGGAGAGGCGTGATCGGGAGGAATGGCCTCCCCGATCTGAATCCGAGTGGTGTTTTGTTATTGGACTTCTGTGCTAGTCACAGATTGTCCACAATGAACACCATGTTCAAGCATAAGGGTGTCCATCAGTGCACTTGGCACCAGGACACCCTAGGCAGGAGGTCAATGATCGACTTTGTTGTCGTATCATCAGACCTTCGGCCGCATGTTTTGGACACTCGGGTGAAGAGAGGGGCTGAGCTGTCCGCTGATCACCACCTGGTGGTGAGTTGGATCCGCTGGAGGAGGAGAAAGCCGGACAGACTTGGCAGGCCCAAGCGCATGGTGAGGGTCTGCTGGGAACGCCTGGTGGAGCCCTCGGCCAGGGATGTATTCAACTCCCACCTCCGGGAGAGCTTCGGCCAGATTCCGGGGGATGTTGGAGACAAAGAGTCCGAGTGGACCATGTTCTCCGCATCTATTGTCGAGGCTGCTGCCCGTAGCTGCGGCCGTAAGGTCTGCGGTGCCTGTTGCGGTGGCAATCCCAGAACCCGGTGGCGGACACCGGCAGTAAGGGATGCTGTCAAGCTGAAGAAGGAGTCCTATCAGCTGTGGTTGGCTTGTGGGACTCCTGAGGCGGCTGACGGGTACCATGAGGCCAAGTGGGGGTGGGAGGCTGCTGACCTCGACTGGGGACGTTATCGGGCGGTGGAAAGAGTACTTCGAGGATCTGCCATCAATCCTGCCATCATGCATTCTCTGGTGGAAACAGAGGCTGGGGACTCGGGGTTGGACTCTTTCATCACCCAGGCTGAAGTCACCGAGGTGGTTAAAAAGCTCCGTGGTGGCAAGGCTTCGGGGGTGGATGAGATCCGCCCTGAGTACCTCAAATCTCTGGATGTTGTGGGGCCATCATGGTTGACACGGCTCTTCAACATTGTGTGGCGGTCGGGGACAGTGCCTCTGGACTGGCAGACTGGGGTGGTGGTCCCCCTTCATAAGAACCCAACCGGTTCACATGTGTTTTGTGGACCTGGAGAAAGCATGTGTCCCTCGTGATGCCTTGTGGGGAGTGCTCCAGGAGTATGGAATCGGGGGCCCTTTATTGGGGGCCATCCGGTCCCTGTACGAGCGGAGCAGGAGTTTGGTCCGCATTGCCGGCACTAAGTCAGACCTGTTCCTGGTGCATGTTGGACTCCGGCAGGGCTGCCCTTTATCACCGGTCCTGTTCATAACTTTTATGTACAGGATTTCTAAACGCAGCCAAGGGCCTGAGGGGGTCTGGTTTGGGGACCAGTGGATTTCGTCTCTTCTTTTTGCAGATGACGTGGTCCTGCTGGCCCCCTCTAGCCAAGACCTACAGTATGTGCTGGGGCGGTTCGCAGCCGAGTGTGAAGCGGCTGGGATGAAGATCAGTTCCTCCAAGTCAGAGGCTATGCTACTCGACCGGAAAAGGGTGGCTTTTCCTCTTCAGGTTGGAGGGGAGTTCCTGCCTCAAGTGGAGGAGTTCAAGTATCTCGGGGTCTTGTTCACGAGTGAGAGAAGAATGGAGCGGGAGATCGACAGGCGGATCGGTGCGGCTGCCGCAGTAATGAGGGCACTGTGCCAGTCCGTTGTGGTGAAGAGAGAGCTGAGCCAAAAAGCGAAGCTCTCGATTTACCGGTCGGTCTACGTTCCTACCCTTAAATATGGCCATGAACTTTGGGTCATGACCGAAAGAACGAGATCCCGGATACAAGCGGCTGAAATGAGCTTCCTCCGTAGGGTCGCCGGGCAATCCCTTAGAGATAGGGTGAGGAGCTCGGCCATTCGGGAGGGGCTCGGAGTAGAGCCGCTGCTACTCCACATCGAGAGGAGCCAGTTGAGGTGGCTTGGACCTGGACGCCTTCCTCGGGAGGTGTTCCAGGCACATCCCACCGGGAGGAGGTCCAGGGGACGGCCCAGGACACGCTGGAGGGACTTTGTCTCTCGGGTGGCCTGGGGACGCCTTGGGCTCCCCCCAGAGGAGCTGGAGGAGGTGTCGGGGGAGAGGGACATCTGGGTGGCTCAGCTGAGTCTGCTGCCCCTGCGACCCGGTCCCGGATAAAGCGGAAGATGACGAGTACGAGAAAATATATTTTTAAATGTACACACACATATACATATATACATATATATATATATATATATATACACAATTGACTTTCAATTCAATTCAATTCAGTTTATTTATATAGCGCCAATTCACAACACATGTCGTCTCAAGGCACTTCAGACAATGTAATATAATGTGAGATCAGTCCAAGTATGCAAGGTGTTGTTCTGGATCTCTGACTGTCAAGTGTTCATCAACGCCTGGGGGAAGAAACTGTCTCTGTGGCGGCTTGTTTTAGCAGACAGCGCTCTGTAGCGCCACCTGAAGGTAAAAGCCAAAACAGTTTGTGTGCAGGGTGTGAGGGGTCTGATTTTAGCTGCCCTTTTTCTGACCATAGACCTGTATAAGTCCTGGATAGATGGAAGGTCAGCCCTGATGATTTTCTCTGCAGACCTGATTGTTCATTGCAATTTGGACCTGTCCTGTTTTGTGGATGAACCAAACCAATCTGAGATGGACGAAGAGAGGACAGACTTGTACCACCTGATCCACCTCCTGTCTGTATGCAGACTCATCACTGTCCTGGATCAGACCAATGACAGTGGTGTCATCTGCAAACTTCAGGAGTTTCACAGACGGGTCCACTGAGGTGGAATCATTTGTGTAGAGGGAGAAGAAGAGTGGAGAGAGAACACAGCCCTTGGTGGCACCGGTGCTGATGGTTCTTGCGTGAGAAAAAATGCTCCCCAGTCTCACCTGCTGCTGCCGGTCCTTCAGGAAGCTACTGATCCACTGACAGGTGGAGGCCAGGACTTTGAGCTGGGTGAGCTTCTAGTGGAGGATGTCTGGATTGATAGTGTTGAAGGCTGAGCTGAAGTCCACAAACAGGATCCTGGTGTACATCCCTGGGTGGTCGAGGTGTTGCAGAATGAAGTGTAGTCCCATGTTGACTGCATCATCTGCCGACCTGTTTGTCCGGTAGGTAAACTGCAGGTCCAGCAGGGGGCCTGTGATGTCGTTCAGGTGCTTCAACACCAGTCACTCAAAGGATTTCAAAGGATTTTATGACCACAGACGTCAGGGCAACAGGCTTGTAATCATTTAATCCTGGAATGATGGGTTTCTTGGGCACTGGGATGACGGTGGGGCGTTTGAAGCAGGAGGGAATCTCACACAGCTCCAGTGACTTGTTGAAGATCTCAGTGAAGATGGGTGCCAGTTGGTCGCTGCAGGCTCTCTGGTGTGATGGGGACACATTATCAGGTCCTGAGGCCTTCTTTGTTTCCAGGGACTGAAGGGGCCTATTTACATCTTTCTCTGAGATCCTTAGTGCAGGCAGGGGGTCTGAAGGTAGGAGGGTGGTTGGTGTATGACAAGAATTTGTGTCTGAATGAGATGCAGAGGAGTTGGATTGAAGTGTGAACTGCTGCTTTTCATACCTGCAGTAGAAGCCATTCAACTGATTTGCCAGAAAATGATTTAGCTCAGGGGTGGTGGAAGGGCTCTTGTAAGGAGTCAGGTTTTTGAAATCATTCCATACAGCAAAAGGGTCTCACGGTAGCTTCTCTTGGCTGCTTTGATCTCCTAGGTCAGTTTGTTCCTGGCCTGCTTAGACAGGACCCAGTCCCCACTGCTGTGAGTCTCTTTCTTATCCCTGCACAGCTGCCTCAGATGAGAAGTGAACCAAGGTTTATTGTTATTGTATGTGCAGAAGGTCTTGGTCTGCACACACATGTCCTCACAGAATCTGATGTATGATGTCACCACTTCAGTAAGTTGGCTTAAATCAGTTGCTGAAGTTTCAAAAACAATCCAATCTGTGCAGTTAAAGCAGGCCTGTAACTTCTGCTTTGACTCATCAGTCCACTTTTTAACAGTCTGAACAACAGGTTTGGAAGCTTTTAATTCCCGCCTTTGGGTTGGGATGAGAACTCCTTCAGTGAATAAAACAGTTTACAGTTTATGAGAAATGACTCCAGGTCAGAACTACATGTTTTCTTCAACACTATTATGTCTCCGCACCAACCTTCGTTTATCTAAAAGCAGATTCCGCCTCCTCGCTTTTCCTCCGATAAGTCTGCGTTGCGGTTCACTCTGAACAACTGAAACTCTGGTATCAGAAGTTCCCAGTCTGGGGTGTTCTCACTCAGCCAGGTTTCCGTATAGCAGAGGGCGGCAGATCAGAATTTTAAAATTGTTGTTTAGTGGCAAACTATAGTATAAGTACTAAGTACTTATACTATACTTATAGCATACTTTTTTAAGTACTTAAAAAAACCCAGGGGAGGGTTTTGTTTATACAGTTAAAATTTATTTTGTGTCACCAAAAACAAATAAAAAAATTTAAACACGTTGTACATCATTAAAATATTGTCAAAAATAAAAATAAAATAATTTAGTAAAATCACAGAAAAACAATTTATTTTTACGTCCATAAATGTTCAATAAAATTTTTTTACAGGACAGTTATGGGACGCTATGTTTTAAAGTTAGCAAAGCTATAACACACAGATTACCAACTCCTACAACAATTTATTTTTATGTTGCTAATATTATGTTCAGGCTTAAATATTGTGGCTGTTTAAGATAAACTCTGAACTCTTCGAACATATACTCTCAAAAGAACTGCAAAATCCGGTGAGTCTCTGAACAGAATTAAAAGATCAAGGGAGACAAATTAATTAACAGACATATTTGTCTTTTATATTCTAAATATTGATTGGCCAATTTGTTGCAAGTTACGTCGAGCAAGATGAGAGAAATTATCTCGTCGGCAGATGATAAACCTGCTGTGAGTAGCACAACAAAAGTTAACTAAATGTAACAGTCCAGAAAAGCAAGGGCTGAATGGAACGGAAGGAAAAAATCAGCAACTGGATCATTTATAATGATGCAGTGTGACAATCCCTGCAGAGCATCTGTTTGCTTTTTCTCTTGTTCCAGTCAGTAGCACACACAATTTCCTTATTTAAACAGGGTTGTCTGCACCTGCTTTGCATCTGTTATCCATTGGACGCACAATCTTTGAAGATCGTATGCAACACGCCCACTAATTGCACGCGCAATTTATTTTTTGTACACGCAAATTAGCACCCACTATTGGGATCTTTGAAGATCAGGCCCTTTCTGTAGTGATGAGCACCACTGAAAACAAACAGTGAAAATGTGCCTTTAAAAACCCCAGAATAAGATCACATCTAAGACAATGGAGAATGTATATGGAATTATGTTATGTTTGAGTACATGGTACAATAAGGCATTACCAAGTACTGGTTTAAATGCAACCTGAGACAAAAAAAACAACAAAAAAACCAACAAACCATATGATATGTGGCTAAAAATTGCAGAACCTGTGGCTAATAATTGCAGAACTTAACTGTGATTCAGTGGCTTGTAGTAGCATCTTTAGCTATGCACCATAGTGATCATAACCTGGCTGATCTTGTAGGACCTCAGTTTGGGAGGGCTCTGCACTTTACTTTTCAACCTCACTCATTTTATGAAGGTTTTATTGTGACACAACATTATGAGTTTTGTGCTGTTCATTTCAGAAAGTATTTACCTGATGAAGACAAGATTAGAATTTATCTTTTACTGATATAACAAAACCAATGACTGAAACAGGGCTCACTTTTGTTTTTTGTTATTTTTTTTAAATACAAACTGGGTGCACATAAAAGGAAACTGGTGTTTCCATTTGCTTTGTAACAGCGAACAAACAAGTTCCCGAACATTTGGACTAAAGTGATGGAAAGCAATTATGTAATGTCATGCAGACAAATGTGGGAGGAAATAAAGTCTTAATGAATTAAAAAAAATAGCCTAGTGAGGTCGGTAGTTTGAAAAGTTATTGAATCTTTATTTATATTTTTATGAATCTTTTCAACAAGGTTTATTTGTTTGTCTCACAGCACACTCAACTTGAGGTAATACAATCTTTCCAGCAAATGCATTATTTTCAAAAACACGTCGCATTAACATGTTTGCTTAAATCTTAAAACAGTATTAACACTTCTTCTGGTTTATAAGAGGTTGTATGGCTCATTTCAGAAAATAATTAGAAAGTGCCTATTTTATAATAACTTCTGTTATTATAAAAATGCTAATTAAAAGGTGTGCACAGATTATATAATCCACAAGCATCCTATATTTTTTGAATGTAAGAAGCAGTGAGGCTAGAGATATACCTGAGTATTGGCTTTTAAATACTTTGCCTTTACTAAGATCATTTTTCCTTAGCTTCTAACATAAAATTGTTAAATTACATTACATCCAAATTCAGGAATATTTTTCTGTGCTTCTCACATTTTTATTTTTACTGTGACATTTGTATGACCATGTGTAGATATTCATTTTTCTATAGAAAATAAACTGTTACTTTATGTATTGTTTAAATTTGTTCTCAGGGCTAATATCTTGCCTTCTACCTCAAAAATAAAAATTCCCTTGTTCCTCTGGCACTAGATTAACACAATAAGGGGAACCTTTTTCCTAATCCTATTGCCACCTTCCATACATTAAGGCAATACGTTGACTATATTCACTCAAACAGCAAGTGACACTGAAAACGAGCAGGAGATAAATGTAAGGTGGACCAAGGTTGTGATAAACAGGCATAAGACCATCTTCCACAGTGTCTTCATGATGGTCCTTTTGCTGACGGGATCATAATCACTCCAGAGTGATATTAATGTTAATCGCCAATATTACATTCTGTTGTTGTAAGAAGTTCATCTGAGAAAAGTCTGGCTTCTTAAAAAACGTGACCAGGTTAGTTTTCGAAAATTTAAGTGGTTTTAAGTTTTTTCAAACCACTTTAACCAGTTTCTACACCTAGATGGAAGGATTCAATCTGATACTTATCCACAGCAGAGATGGGTATTTTAATTGTTTGGATTTAGAAACTATCACATCTGAAGCAGACAACAGACGCCACAAGCTTCACAAGTTGAGCATGCAAACTTCACTGAGACAGTGAGAGCACCAACACTGTGGTGTCACTGTGGTGTGATATCAGAATGTGATATCTCCTAATATGCTGCAAAGAGTACATCCTAAAAATCCGGGGATTGCACAAAACAGCCATCTACTGTCATGCAGACACAATGAGACCCCTGTCAAACTCCATTAAGTGAAAATAATGTCTAACGTCTCCACCATGTTTGTGGTTACCTTCACTTACTGTTCTGATTGTTGGATGATGCAAACTGCCTGTAACACATTTCTCCAGTCAAGCTGCTACCACTTACATTTCCTGCTGCAAATTTTACACAAGCCAGCTCCTTGCTAATGAAGCATCCATCTTGGATCTGCTTTTTTATGATCAAATTATATCCAATTCAGCCCATGAATGAATAAAAGGCCACTTAGATAACTCAGGCATTTTCTTGGGTGTTACAAGACTATCACCTCCATCTTTACCCTTCTTTCTCCTCGTGAGCATTTGGGACATAATTAACTGTGCTAAATGGCCAACAGTTAACACAGGGGAGCGGTGACACAGCACGAAGAGACACAATCTACCAACTAGGATTCTGTCATTTCAAACCAAATGTTAAACTTTCTTCTAGCAAAACAATAAACCCTGTGTTGTCCTTGCTCATCAAATCATTGTGTTTGATTCAGTGAATGTGGTTTATTTTTAAAAGTGCTTTGAGTGGTCAAAAAAAGCACCCTATAGTGCTAGTCTTGCTATCATGTAGATGTTGAACATCCTCACAGAAGATGTTTGAGCTGCATCTATCCTCAGGAAAGAAAACAACACAGGATTATCCTTTGTAAGATATTTTTTAGAATTAACTTTTTGTAACATGAAACATTCACAACAAACCACATTTAAACTTGAATTGATCGTGAAAAATATTACAACTTGATGGCCATTGATGTTTACTGTTTCAGATAGAGCTGGCTCAGGTGACTCTGAATAATTTTCTAGTTAACTTCTATAATCCCAAATAGCAAGGAAGCCACCAAAAAGCCCCAAGGGTTTCCACGCTGTTGCCCCACTGGTTGGTAGCAAATGAGATCTTAAAGTAGTAATATGAAACCTATGGAAGGGAACTACATTGTAGCTTGAAAGAACTGAACAGTAGGCTTATTTTGGGCAAGTTAGCCAGTCAGTGCTAGGTTGGGGGACAGACTCCAGGAAAACAGTGACAATTTGTGACATACAAACACTATTACATGGAAAAGCATTTATATTAAACTACTCTACCAAATATTTTAAGTGTGTGTGTGTGTGTGGTGTGTGTGTGTGTATCTGTGTTTCAATAAAGGCCTTTAAAAACTATATCAGTCTAAGATAATTTTACTCATATCAACCTACAATTTTGTTTTGTTTAAATAGTGAAAGGATTCCTAACAAACATGTGGTGCATACTTGTGTCGTTTCATGCGCTCTGAACACTGCATCACAAAGCAAAGTGCAAAAT
Organism: Crenichthys baileyi; assembly: GCA_036173005.1. NCBI lineage: Eukaryota > Metazoa > Chordata > Actinopteri > Cyprinodontiformes > Goodeidae > Crenichthys > Crenichthys baileyi. Next base: position 654,832 of record JAHHUM010002883.1, read on the forward strand.
GCATGTTATTAGTGCCATTCGTGGATGAATCAGGGGTTCAAATATTACATTGTCTGTATAAAATATTTAGTGGGTTGTTATGATTTCTTATTTGAAAACCTTTTCACTGGTTTTTGACTTAGACTTAACTGGTAAGTTTATTTATGGAGTCTTTCATTTTGCTCTGGTTAACTGATTGCTTTGCATTGACAAACAAAACAGCACTGAATTAAAATCACTCACTGCAAATTCACCATTTTAACCTATTATATTTAGTTAATATCTTGTCACATATAGGTACTTCTCAAAACATTTAATTGTAAAAACATATCTTTTGTCACTCATTTCAGAAAGTGAAACCCATTTTATATACTGTATATTCATTACACATAAAGTGAAATATTTCAAGCCTTTATTTCTTGTAACTTTGATGAATATGGCTTACAGATAACAAAACCCCATATTATTTCTCTCAGAAAATGTGACTATTACATACAATCAATACAAACAGGGTAATTTTAACAAAAAATGTCAGACTTCTGAAAAGAATGTTCATTTCTATTCACTTGGTTGGGAATCCTTTTGCATTAATTACTGCATCAACTGTGGCAGTTACCAAGCAGGTACCAAGTCAGTCAGTCAGTCATTTTCTACCGCTTATTCCATAGTGGGTCGCGGGGGAGCTGGTGCCTATCTCCAGCAGTCTACAGGCGAGAGGCAGGGTACACCCTGGACAGGTCGCCAGTCCATCGCAGGGCAACACACAAACAACCATGCACGCACTCATTCTACCTAAGGGCAATTTAGAGAGACCAATAACCTAACAGGCATGTCTTTGGACTGTGGGAGGAAGTCGGAGTACCCGGTGAAAACCCACGCATGCACAGGGAGAACATGCAAACTCCATGCAGAAAGACCCCGGGAATCTAACCCAGGACCTTCTTGCTGCAAGGCAACAGTGCTACCAACTGCGCCACCGTGCAGTTGGTAGCACTGTTCAAGTTCAAATCCTGCTTGGAAATTAAATCTTGTCAGCAGAAGCAAGCATAACATGTTCCAACATTTCCTGGTTGATAGATGCCTTGACTGTGGACTTCAGAAAACACAGTGGAGCAACACCAGCAGATGACATGCCACCCCAAATCACTACAGACTGTGGCAACTTGACACTGGGCTTCAAGGAATGTGTCACACCCACGCACCCAACGTAAAGACAAACAACAATGGACGTTGTACACTAACTCACACTCCCCATACATACTCTATACTCCCAGGTCCAGCTGCCAATAGCCCATGAGGAAAACCATCCCCCGGACCCAGGAGGTCGTCCCCTTCCGTCCGGGAGTTGGAGACAGGCAGAAAGCCCCAGCACCTGAACCTGGTCTGGGACCCATAGTGCTACCCCCACCTTGATCCCCCCCAGACATCAAAGCCAACAGAGCAGCACACCGCAAAGCCCACCAAATCATTCAGCCAGCGCCAGCACACCCAGCCCATCAATTCCTGAGAGGAAAACATGCACCAGCCGGGTAACCGCGCCGGGCAGGCCAACCAAATCCAACCAGCCACCCCAGTGCAGGCACATGACATGCTCCACCGCCCCACCCACCCGACTGCCAACCGTACCCTGGTGCCCAGCCAGGGGCAAGAGCCACAGAAGGAAGCATTGGAGGAAGGAAACCACACCCAAACCCCAGAGGTGTCCCAGGATGCCGGCCACCCACCCTCCCGCACGGCACACCTTGCCGAACCAAGCAAGCTGGCCAGCCCCTACACCAAACCGAAGCCACATCTCAATCAACACTGCACACTGCCCAGCCAAGACCCCTCGCCGGAGCCCGGTGCCCCCCCAACCGATGGACCGGGCACCAAAGGCAGGGACCGAGATCCTAGTGATCCCAAGAGAGCTGAAAAGCCAGCACCAGACAACCCCCAATGGCACACCTGCACCCTAAGGCCCTACATGAGTGGTAGTGTGATGAAGTGGGCAGAGGGAGGTGTCCGGGGATAGGGAGGGAAGGACTGGAGGGCAAAATGCTCTCCCAGAGAGCAGGCTGACCCCAATAGGCAACTCCGTTCGCTGAGTTCCAACAAAGGACGGAGGCATAGGCACATCCATCGGGCGGAAGGCTAGGGAAAGGGACCAGGCCCTGAGAACCGACCAAAAACCGGGACCAACATCCCCAGCCCCCCGGAACCACCCAAACCCTGATCCCCAGCCCCGACACCCAGTACCCCGCAAGAGTGCAGCCCCACTACAGAGAAAACAGCAGACCAGTGGCCCAGCGCAACCAGAATACGCCACACAAAGGAGGGCACATGACCAACATGCCCAACCACACCTGAACCCATGGAGCAAAGCCAACAGAGCGTCCAGTCCCTGATGCCTGGCACCGGACTGCAGCCACAACCAGGCAAGCGGGACAACAAAACACATCCCACACCAACACCAGACCCAAAATGGCAGGCCCACCCAAATGCAAGCTCCGGGCCAGAGCAAGATGGCGCGGACGATGGCAGCCTCGGAGCTTCACTCTCTCTTTGTTTGTGTATTTTGTGTGTTTTTATGTTTTTCGAGCCACAGTACTGTGGTCTCGGGCCACAATTCTGTGGTCTCATTCAGTAGAGAGCAACTTCTCAACATCAGAGTCCTCTCTTGCGATTTTTTCACCATCTTTCACCGATCCAGGTTCACTGAGCTCCTGGCCAGCGGAGCTGCGGTTCTGTATGGGATACTGCGCCGAAAGCGCCGCAGGGGAAAGCGTGCTGGCGCGCTGGTAAAGCTCTGCAAAAGAGGACTTCGTACACCACTGCCTTCAATCCATCTGGCAGATGTCCGCTCTCTAAGCAACCAGATGGACGAGCTGCTTCTTCTCACTGTTAAAAACACGGACCTCCACGGATCAGCGGTTCTCTGCTTTACCGAGACATGGCTGAGAGACAACATCCCGGACTGCGCACAGCTGATGCCGAGCTTCCAGCTGTTCGGAGCGGATCACAGCGCGGAGCTATCGGGGAAGAAGCGAGGAGGCGGAATCTGCTTTTATATAAATTGAAGGTTTGTGCAAAGACATAAAAGTGCTGGGGAAAACATGTAGTCCGGATCTGGAGTCATTTTCCATAATCTGCAAACCGTTTTATTCACCGAGAGAGTTTTCCTCGTTTATAATAATCGGCTCATATTTTCCACCGCATGTCTGCACTTCTGCCGCGGAAAAACATCTCGCTGAGCTGATTACAGACGTGGAGAAAAAACACCCTGACTCTTTTATCATAATACTGGGAGATTTTAACAGCGCAAACCTCTCTAATGAACTCCCCAAATACAGACAGCATATTAAATGTCCCACCAGAGACAAAAACACACTGGACCACTGTTACACAGCTTTAAAGGACTCATATCGTGCTGTTACCAGGGCTGCTCTGGGTTTCTCGGATCATTGTCTTATCCACCTCATCCCAACCTACAGACAGAGACTAAGAGCTTCCAAACCCACGGTTCACACTGTTAAGAAGTGGACTGAGGAATCAAAGCAGACGCTACAGGCCTGCTTTGAATGCACAGACTGGACTGTTTTTGAAACCTCAGCCACTGATTTAAACCAACTGATAATGTCTCCCCATCATGCCTGAAAGCCTGTGCAAATCAACTCGCCACGATCTTCACCCGGATCTGATGAAAATTAAAAAGAGAGATCATATTTCCCCTACTTTAGCTTCCCTTCATTGGCTCCCTGTTAAATCCAGAATAGAATTTAAAATTCTCCTCCTCACATATAAAGCCCTTAATGATTTAGCTCCATCATACATCAGAGATCTGATTGTTCCATACGTTCCTAACAGAGCACTTCGTTCTCAGACTGCAGGTTTACTGGTGGTTCCTAGAGTCTCTAGAAGTAGAATGGGAGGCAGATCCTTTAGTTATCAGGCTCCTCTCCTGTGGAACCAGCTCCCAGTTTTAGTCCGTGAGGCAGACACCCTGTCTACTTTTAAGGCTAGGCTTAAAACTTTCCTTTTTGATAAAGCTTATAGTTAGAGTGGCTTAGGTTTTCCTGAGCTATCTTCCTTATTTTTACCTCCGTCTTCTTTCCTCCCTGTTGGATGGAGTAAGGGGGAGTCAGGATTAGCCTAAACCGGCTCAGTTATGGTTGAGGTGCAAACACACCCTCCATTTCTGCTACCTGTATGACCCCCTCTCTTTTCCAATGGTTATGGTCAATCTGACAGAGAGAGGTATCCCAATCGTTGTGGTTTTTAGTATAACAATGGCCATCAGTGGGCTCTAGATGGACAAACTGTCTGCTTTTAAGGCTAGGTTTAAAACTTTCTGTTTTGATAAAGCTTATAGTTAGAGTGGCTTAGGTTATCTTGAGCTATCTCTGTAGTTATGCTGCTATAGGCTTAGGCTGCTGGAGGACATACTGACCACTTTCACCCTCTTCGCTACTTTCTCACGCTACTCTTCAATTTTGTATTATTTGCTGTTATCTCAGCTTTTAACTTTGTTCTCTCTCTTTTCTCTTCCTAGAAGCTACACCTGGCCTGACTCTGTGTCTACCTGTAACACCTTTCTGGAGAGGGGAATCCTCCAAGCTTCTGCTGGCAACAACTTAATGCTCACCCTCTACCGATGATCCACATGGCCCTGTCTTTCAGTGTTTAACCCTTTCTCTCTCCTAGACATAGCTACTGACTGAGCTTTTACTGTGACTAACTCTCTGTGCTCTCTTCAGACTCTAAACTTGAAAACTGGCTCAGAGTTTATCTGTTCCTTCTTTCTAGGTGAAACGACTAAAGGAGCTATATCCATTAACATTTACTTTTCCTTCCCATAGAAAGTACTCCTGGATCAGTGCTTCTTTGTTCTCTTTGTGTCTCTCCTCTGTTCTCTCAAACCCCCAGTCGGTCGTGGCAGATGGCCGCTCACACTGAGCCTGGTTCTGCTGGAGGTTTCTTCCTGTTAAAAGGGAGTTTTTCCTCTCCACTGTCGCTACATGCATGCTCAGTATGAGGGATTGCTGCAAAGTCAACGCCAGTGACTGTCCACTGTCTCTACATGTTCATCCGGGAGGAGTGAATGCTGCAAGTCACTGACTGGATGCAATCTGCTGGGTTTCCTTTCCTTAGATAGAAAAACTTTTTATCCAATTTGAATAAATAACAGAATCTGGCTGCACTGTTCAATGATTAAGATTAATTGGAATGTACCTGACTTTTGTGAAGTGCCTTGAGACGACATGTGTTGTGAATTGGCGCTATATAAATAAACTGAATTGAATTGAATTGAAACTGAATATTGAACGAGTCACTGGAGACGAGTGAGGTCCCCTCCTGCCTCAAATGATCCACCATCATCCTGGTGCCCAAGAAACCCACCATCCTAGGATTAAATGACTACAGGCCTGTAGCCCTGACGTCTGTGGTCAAGAAATCCTTTGAGCGGCTGGTGTTGAAGCACCTGAAAGACATCACAGACCCCCTGCAGTTTGCTTACCGAGCAAACAGGTCGGCTGATGATGCTGTCAACTTGGGCCTGCACTTCATCCTGCAACACCTCGACCGTCCAGTGACGTACGCCAGGATCCTGTTTGTAGACTTCAGCTCGGCCTTCAACACCATCATACCAGACATCCTCCACCAGAAGCTAACCCAGCTCAACATCCCAGCCTCCACCTGTCAGTGTATCAACGCTTCCTGACGGACCGACAGCAGCAGGTGAGACTGGGGAGCATCTTCTCCCGAACCAGATCAACAAGTACTGGTGCCCCCCAGGGGTGTGTTCTATCCCCACTCCTCTTCTCCCTCTACACAAATGACTGCACCTCATCGGACTCGTCCGTGAAACTCCTTACGTTTGCAGACGATACCACTGTCATTGGACTGATCCAGGACGGTGATGAGTCCGCTTACAGACAGGAGGTGGATCGGCTGGTCCACTGGTGTGGTCAGAACTAACTGGAACTGAACCCAATCAAGACTGTGGAAATGGTGGTGGACTTTCGGAGAACACCACCACCATACACCCTCCTCACCATCCTCAACAACACTGCTGTGGACCACTTCAGGTTCCTAGGAACCACCATCTCTGAGGACCTGAGATGGTCTTCACACATAGACACTGTTCGAAAGAAGGCCCAGCAGAGACTGTACTTCCTGAGGCAACTCAAGAAGTTCAACCTTCCACAGGAGCTGCTGGTCATCTTCTACACTGCCATCATACAGTCTGTCCTGTTTTCATCCATCTCAGTGTGGTTTGGTTCATCCACAAAACAGGACAGGTCCAGACTGCAACGAATAATCAGGTCTGCAAAGAGAATAATCAGGGCTGACCTTCCCTCCATCCAGGACTTATACAGGTCTGGGGTCAGGAAAAGAGCTGCTAAAATCTCTGCAGACCCAACACACCCTGCACACAAACTGTTCAGGGTTTTACCTTCAGGGCGCCGCTACAGAGCACTGTTCACTTTTCACAAAAACTAGCCGCCACAGAGACAGCTTTTCCCCCAGGCTGTTTCTCTGTTGAACACCCAGGTCCAAACAATGCCCATCCCCACCCAAGGCCAACCACCCACCTCCACCCAAGAAGAAAACCTACACCCACCCCAACATTCGAACAACTCCCAGAACACATTAGACACCCAGGTTGACTCCGCCCCACCCCCTCCCACAGATCCTCCGCCCCACCAGCAGAGTGCACTCCTTGAAGGAGAGAGCACCTGCTATGAGATGGTACCTACCAGCCAGTTTAGGAGGCCCCTATGCCCACCGATGCACCGAAGGCCCCCAGACCGATGCCGGATGCCAGAGCATGCACCAGCCCTAAACTCCCGCGACATACCCGCCCGGACTCAAGCCTCCCCGGCCCAGCCAGTGCCCTATCCCGGGGGCAACACGCCCCAGGAACCCAGATACCCCAAGCCCACCCCAGCACGGCCACCAGGCCAGTAACCTATATCTGCCGGCACAGGCTCCCCAAAAGAATCACATGCAGCCACCAGATGCCGCCCCTGAGAGCCACCAAAGCCCCACCCCGGTTGGGGCCACAGCCGCTGGCGCCAAACCCCCAAGCAACCCCAGCCTAGGGACACCCCAAATGTCCCAAACCCAGACACCCCCCCCCCCTCCCGATTAGGTTTCAGTACTGGTTAATATTAAGAAGGTTTTTATTTTTCCAATAGTTTTCTTAGCAATACATAAGGCAATGAAAACCATGTGAGCTGAATTTGTCTCTATGGTTACATCATCTAAGTTGCCCAACAAGCAAACTGAGGGGGAAGGTGAAGTATTACATCTCAGACACTTTGATAAGTCTTCACATATCAGGCACCAGAACCTCTGAACAGGTGTACATAACCATAGTGCATGGATGTAATTGTCAGGTATATTGCCTGTGGAGTGTAAGCAAGTATTATATGGTGCAAAACCCATTCTGAACACCCGTTGACCTGTATAGTATACTCTATGAAGGATTTTATATTGTATTAATTGTAAACTGGTGTTACTAGTCATTTTAAAAGTTCTGGAACATATCTGAGACCAAAATGTTTGGTCAAAGTTAACTGATAAGTCTACCTCCCATTTCATAATAGGAAGGGAAATTGATTCATCTATATTAGACAGTGTCCTGTATTTGGTAGACGTTAATTTGGGGGGGTTGAGTTTTAGGAACTCTAGTACACTTGGTGGCATTTGTAACCCAAAGTTTTTACGCCTATTTTTTTTTTAATTATATATTTAATTTGTTGATATTCTAAAAATGTATTCTTGTCCATCCCATATTGTATAATTAATCTGTTAAATGGGATGAACTGAATATATGTTCCAGGTATTCAGTTCCTTTACTCCTCTTATCTGGAAAGTTTATCATATTATTTTTTTGTAGGATGTCAGGGTTGTTCCAGATGGGTGTGCGTCTGCATGGGATTATTGAAGACCCTATCATTTTTCGATATTTCCACCATGCTGTCAGAGAGGTGCTGATATCAAGGCTTTTAAAGCATACATGTCGTTTTATATTTGAGCTAATAAATGGTATATCTGAAATCTTAATATTAGTGCATAATGTCTGTTCTACGTCTAGGCAGGGTTCATCTAGAGGACTGTGTTTAAACCATTTTGAGATGTAGTGTAACCTGTTGGATAAGATGATGAAAGTTAGGCAGATCTAGTCCTCCTTTATCTTTGGTCTCTTGTATCGTTTTTAAGCTAATAAGCGGGGTTTATTATTCCAAGAAATTTAGTGATGGAGGAGTCCAGAGATCTTAACCAGTCAGATGATGGTTACTTTGGGATCATTGAGAATAAGTAATTGATTTTTGGCAAGACCATCATTTTTATTGAAGCAACCCTACCCATGAGTGATATGGCTAGAGATTTGCATCTAGCGAGATCATCTTCCACTTTTTTTAAAAGCAGGATGTGGTTTAGTTTTGTTAAATCTGCCAATCTAGGAGAAACATTAATACCCAAGTATCTAATATTCCCTGACTGTAGTTGTGTATTAAGGGAATTGTGGAAAGAACAGTTAATTGGAAGAACTGTCGATTTCAACCAATTTATAGAATAATCCGAAATTCTTGAAAAAAAAATTATCAATACAACTGCCTGAGAGACAGAGGTTTGCGAATGCTGGAGAAAGAGTAATACATCATCTTATAAAGACTGATTTTATGTTCAATATTCATGCATTTTATGCCTTTAATATCTTTAGTTTGCCTGATTGCCGCCGCGAGCAGTTCAATAAAAATTGCAAATAATGAGGGGGAAAGAGGGCATCCCTGCCTGGTGCCCCTCTGAAGATAGAAGCTGGAAGATGTTTGGTTATTTGTCCCGATACATGCCGCTGGGGAACTGTATAATATTTAAACAGTTTATGAAAGAGCTTCCAAAACCAAATTTAGTCAAGGTTGCAAACAAGAATTTCTCGTTAACTCTATCAAATGCTTTTTCTGCATCTAGAGATAATATATTAGTGTCAATATATTTACTGTAGGATTAGTCTATTAAATTAAGTATTCTGCGTGAATTTCTGGATGAATGCTTCCCTTTTATAAAACCAGTTCGGTCAGGATGTATTATAAGCGGAGTAACCTTTTCTAGTCTTTTTGCAAGGGCCTTACAGATTATTTTGAGATCAACGTTAATAAGGGATATGGGATGGTAGTTGGTAGTACTGGGTCTTTTCCTGGTTTTACCAGGAGAGTGATGTTGGCAGAATTTGGCGGAAGTATTCAATTTTCTTCCGTTTCCTGGAACATTTTTTGGAATGTTGGAGCCAAAATATTCCAGAATTCTTTGTAGAACTCTGTTGTGAGAGCTTCTTGGATTTTGGCTGAAGTCAGGGGTACATCCAGGGTCATCGCTTGATTATCTGATTCCAGAAACTGATCAATGTCTGTGGTGAGTATAAAGCTAGGTAGAAATCTCAGAAAATGCTGTTTATTCTTTCAGGATTATAAACTGTATTCCCCGTCGAGTCTTTAACAGCAAATATAGTTGTTTTTTCTTTATCTATTTTTAACTGGTTACCTAAAAAAACTACCTGATTTATTGCCATGTTCAAAGTTTTCTATTTGAAGTCTTTGCACTAAGAATTGTGGGTTTTTTTGTCAATAATTTTATTTAATTCTAGTTTGGCTTTACGTAGTTTGCCCAGCATTACCTCTCCCTGGGAAGCTTCTAACAGTTTAATTGTTTCCTCTAATTCCTGAATACGTCAGTTTTTTTCTTTTTCTTATGAGATGAGAATGAGATTATTTTACACTGCTTTTTGTGTCTCCCAGAGCACAGATGTTGATGTCATTAAATTCCAAATATTAAGTCCACTCTTCTTTAAAATAATTGATATATTCCTTATCCTTAAGCAATGATGTAATAAACCTCCAGTTTTTGCTTTGTGGGTTTTCTTTCTTATTTACTAGAGTTAAGGAGACAGGAGCATGATGTCTGACAGCTATAGGGTGTATCTCAGTGTCTGAGATGTCAGTCAACAATGAGCTACTGACTAAGAAATAATGCAGATGAGAGTAAGAGTGATGGACATGTGAGAAGAAAGTATATTCTCTGTCATTAAGGTGAAGAGATCGCCATGCATTGCAAAGCCCGTAATCACTCATGAACTGTTTAACTATATTTATTGACTGCCAACTGCGCATAGTCCCTGTTGCGCTCTGCCTGCCTAAATCTTCGTTTTAGTCGCTGATGTCATTCAAGAAGTTGTTGGTGAGCTGTAATTGACTACAGATATCTATCATGGTGTATAGACAAAGTCTCTCTTAGCGTTTTTCCACTGAAAGGAATCAATTTGGTTCTTTGACTGTCACTTTGGCTATCCCTGTTGCTTGTGCACCTTTTCCCACCTCACTTTTTCCTTTCACTCAATTTTCCATGGTTGAATACAGCATTCGGTGAACAACCAGTTTTTTTTAGCCATGGCGTTTTATGGCTTACCCTCCTTCTGGAGTGTCAATGACTGGATTTCCCAATATTTACCTTTTTCACAAAACTTAAATGGGCACAGTTGGTAGCACTGTTGCCTTGCAGCAAGAAGGTCCTGGGTTCGACTCCCGGCCGGGGGTCTTTCTGCATGGAGTTTGCATGTTCTCCCCATGCATGCGTGGGTTCTCACCGGGTACTCTGGCTTCCTCCCACAGTCCAAAGACATGACTGCTAGGTCAACTGTTCTCTCTAAATTGCCCTTAGGTATATGAATGAGTGTGTGGAAGGTTGTTCGTGTGTTGCCCTGCAATGGACTGGTAACCTGTCCAGGGTGTACCCCGCCTTCCGCCCGTAGACTGCTGGAGATAGGCACCAGCTTCCCCGTGACACACTATGGAAGAAGCGGTATAGAAAATGACTGACTGAGAAAATAAAAATTTTCTGAGACAGGAAATGTTGAGTTGTCCTTATCTGTGAGCCATAATCATTTAAAAGAGAAGAAATATAGTCTTGAAATATTTCACTACGTCTAATGAATCTACATATGAGTTTCGCTTTCTGAAATAAGTGAAAAAAATACTCAAGTTTTATATAATATTCGAATTTGTGACGCACCATGAGAAAAGTAGGAACAAGTCGGCAGAATGCAAATGGAGAAAAGAGGAAAAACCATCCATTTCTGGGAAAAGAGTGATTTTCATTTTATTGCAAAATGTGCAAGTTCAAGATATGAAGTAAGCACTCAGTGCTCTAAATGACAGTTTCGGAGGTTTTAAAATTGTAAATTCTGTGTTTAAACTAAGCCTGTTTTTAGCATAAAACCCAGTCGTCCCGCATCTGCATATCAGAGAGGGAAAACCTACAGCTCATTTATATGGTGGCTTTCTTTGGGTCCTGTGCTGGCTTTTGTTACGCATGTCGGCCAATAAGCTGCATGCTTGAAGGAGATGCTATTTGAAAAACAAAGTATTTCTGCAAGATGGACCAAGCTGAACGCATTGCCAAGAATTGAACAGCGGCTGGAGTACAAGTTCATCAGAACCGATGACGACGCTGGACTCTCTTCAGATTTGGAATCAGAAGGAGATGAAGCGGACGAAATTGATGATAGCAACTGCATAACTTTGGAGAACATTCCTGGTTTCCAGCTGACATTAACCCAAGACAAGGATGACAAAGAAAGCTTTGGACTGGCAGCAAAGGAGCAAAAACGTAAGATATCAGAAGCTATTGTCATCACAACATTTGAAGAATACAGAGATAACGAAATGGAGAAGATCTGTAAATGCTACATGAGAAAAAGGAGAATTCTTCACTTGGGGCACAGTCTGTACCTGCAAATTTTCTCCAGATGCAATTTGCAAAATGGATTCTTTAGCAGCAGAAAGGGAGTGGCAGGACATGAGAATCATCGGACATCTTGATGGAAACTGGCGTACAATAGAACCTTCAGTGATAATAACAACATCCACCAAGAAGACACCAAAGAAAAGAAAACACGCGAGGACAACTCATGTGATTGGAGGCATCGAAGTCTGTAGAAATACCTTTCAGTTTCTCATGGGGTTAGTTTGACATCTTTTAAAAAAAACTATTATGATGCATCATATTGAAAATAAATTATGTATTTTCAGCGAAGCGGACAAGTTCACATAAACCTGACCAGTCAAATATTAAAAGCTGAGAGAAATATTTCCTTTGTTTCCCTTGTTCAGAATTTACCCAGAATTCCCCCTGTTCAGAAACACCTATTCAAAAGCTTTAAACTATTGGCCCATAGATCTATTCATACCTGCATTCTGATCAGACACACACATTGATCACCAACCCTCTAACTGCTGTCTTATTGTCCTACCTATTGAGTGATCGATTGCTGCAAAATGAAAGACTGGTTGGATTTTTTTGTATTTTAAAATGCCCAATAAAACATTTGAAAAGTACCTTTAAAAACAAAAAGAGTTATTAAAATGAGCAGGAATGACAGTATCTACATGTTAATTTTAGAACAAGATGCAGTCATGATGCAATTTGCAGACAAAAATAAAATGCAGAAATGAAAAAAAAAACTTAAACAGTTGACATTTCTCAATATTGCAAATGTCAAGTATTTTAAGTTAAGTTTTTTACCTAATTCCATTTGTGTGTTTGGTGTTGTATTTGTTTGGACAGTTGAAAGATGTTTGTGAAATAATAATAATAACAAAAATATTGTAATGCAGTGCTGCAAATTATCTTTACACAGAAAAATAGTGCTGTGAGTTATTGAAAATGCAGTCATTGGAGCTTCTGTTGACAAATATCGTTGGGGGAAGTGTTGCAGCAAGCTACACAAAGTTATTCAAATTAACAGCTTTTGTTACCATGTATCTTCCAGGGTGATTCTAACAAAACTTTGAAGCCTGTTTTCCTTAAAGTACTTTGGAGAGTGCCAACATTCAAATTGTCATAACTTCAATTCTTTTTCGATTTCCAAGGGTTTGACATCATAGGAAAGCTTTGACTCCACTCTTTCAGGATCTGTAAATAACTCAAAATGACCCAGGTAGACTTGTTCCTGCTATTGCAACAGCCTGTCACATTTGTTTAGATATATCTGTATTCAAACCTTTCATGGTACTGAATACTATATGCCACAATCCATGTATATATGTTCTCTTTTTCTATATGTGTTTTTAAATTTTTTCAACAACACATCATAGTTTGACTTAAGGTGACAAAAACACTGAAGTTCTTGACTGAAGGTGACAATCTTACAAAAAGATTTTTAACTAAATTATTTAAAACCATAAGAATATTACTTTTTGCTGTCTTTGCTGATTTTAATTGAATGCCTATGATAAATGTACATCCATTTGTGCTTGTAGATTTAGGTTTAATTGATTTTCAATAAAAAAATTATATTTAACTTTTTTAATAGTGAGATTTGTGAAAGTGTAAAACTGCTGAAAAAGAAAAAATGCACAATAGTTACAAAAAATAAACAAGATATAGTACTAGATACTATCAAACAGAAAACATTTTAAAAGTTAAAATCAATTATTAAAATATACTTATTTGATATCACAAGCTAATTATTTTCTGGGTTGACTTTATCGTCATTTCCAGAACACAAAAGTCAACATCAGAGAAACATTTCAATAGAAATATTTCTATCTATTCAACGGACTGGTTTAAAGTGTAGCTAAAGTTTTGCCTTAAAGGTCCATTATTCATATTTTAGAGGCATAAAACCTAAGAATTTTAAAACTAGTATTAATCATACTCAGGCTTTTTATTATTTACAAACACTTTCCGGGCACAAAATAGCCTTGGGATGCTCCTCCTTACATGGAAGACGATGTGCCGAACCAGTAACCTACTTATTGCTCCATATAAAAAACAGACAGTTTTCTCAACAAAACAATAGTGTGTTCAAAAATCCTCTATATAGAAAAAGCTACATATCTGAAAGTAAAGAGGGGAGAATTCTTCTCACCCAAGAACACAGCACCCTCCATTCAGAACACTTTTTGTGGGTGTTGATTGTGAGGGTAAAGTTTCTCAGGTAAGAAACGGTTGCCTTAAACAGTTTTTACTGCTTGTGCCTATTGTCAGTACAAAATGTTTGTGAATGTCTTCATTTTTCTATCAGAAATAATAACCGTTCCACCTGCATGTTTATTCACAATAATTAACTCCAGCAACCAACTCCTGAGACAAATAATTCGTAAAGTATATATCTGCATTTTGACTTCCCTTCCAACTGCAATATTACCATAAAGTTGAAGTAAACATTTAGGGTCAAAAATGTTGTGAGAAAACTATCAACAGTTTCCTCTGAATCCATAGATTCAGAGTTGGACTGACACCAGTGTATTAGTTTTTGCGCGGTGTATTATACAATTATTTAATAAGATTGTTACCCATTACATGCATCTTTTTCTGAACTTGCGGGCCATTTTATTATTAACTAGTCAGTGCCAGAGAGTTTAGTGGAAAATAAAACGTAACTGCCTTCTTTTATAGCATTCATCACCTTTAAAGCAGCAGATATAAACAGTCAGATTAGTTAAAGTATAGCTGAGTGGCAGGTTGCAGGGTGGAAATGAATAGAATCAGCTGAGGGGTGAGAAGTTTTAGATGTGGCTGTATAAGTAACATCATGCAGTGGCCTTGAACAGATGTTCATTTCACCCAACTGTGTATTAGTCCAAGAACTTCCAACATTTTATTATACTGCCTTAGTATTTCCATTCCTTTGCAGTTGTAAGCAAAATTTAAATGATAAAGCAAATGAATGAACTTAAAAACAAAAAGTTTGGGATTTTTTATATATTATTACTCAAATAAAGGCAAATCATTTCTGAAGTTTTCTTGAGGTCATTTGAGATGGTGGTTAAAGTCTAGCTTGGATCCATGGTGACAGCAGAATTCCTCACGTTTATCTCGTCGCCATTGGGCCTAAGTGAATAAATGCAAAGAAACCAATCCTTATCTTACGGTTAATAATATAGCACTGTTATTACTGTGTGAAGTTCCATCTATTCTGAAATAATTAACCATATTCAAACTCAACACTATAATTATCACAGTTTGTTTCATACTAGCTTGCATTTGCCATGAGGCTTCCATTCATGGCAAAAGTGGTTACAGTAAGAAATTCAGTTTTTATTGCTTTAAATTCTTCATAGAACATTTCAAATGAATTCTTTACCTTTTCCAGTTGTGCATTCTGTTTAGACTTGTACAGAATTTCTCCTAAAGCCACAAACACGGAGAGAACAAGTCCAGCTGCCAGGACAATGAAGATCCCACCGATGTTTTGAACACCAAGGGCACTGGCCTCCTTACTGTCCTCCTCTGGGCAGCCATTTCCTCTCCACCATTTCTCTTTCATCATGTGCAGCTTCCCTTCCTCCTGAAGCTGCAGGATGGCAATAGTGATCCTATCTCTGTATGGAGAGCCTGAAGGACCAAAACATGTGAGAATGACATTAACAAGCAATGTAACTGTATTTTTACTATTACCATTGGTGCATGATCCAGTGATCTCCTTGTATCAGTGAGGGTACTAGTGCAGCTTTCAGCTGATGTTGGGCCGGCCCAAGGTAAACAGAAGGTATACAGAAAGTCATCTTTTTGGCTGTTAAGGACCATATGATGGTTGGGTGGCCCCAAGAGAACTCTGATTCATACACAACATGTTGACAAATGCACACATACTTGCATGATTTGAAAGCTATATTAAGAGCAATACCCTAAAGATAACTGAATAATTTCTGCTGCTGTGTAATTCCTGAAAAAAGACTACACCAATGATTGAAATCATTCATTCATTTAAAAAACAGGAACAAATGAAGAACTATTATGTCTGATAATTTGCCCCTTGTGTTAACTTCGAACTTTAGGAATACTTTATACAATTTCTAGTGAGGACTGAATTTTGTCAAAAAGAAAATACTCAAAAGAGCATGTTTCCTTAGTAAGATTTGTTTATTAAATAAGGTGCAGTGAATGATGTAATAGTTAAGCAATTATATTGTGTCACAGTTGATTAATTGTTGGTTCATTAGTTAAGTATATATATTCAAACTGAAATGGAAAATACTTTATTCATTCCAAACATATTAGTAAAAGTTGAAACAACTATCTAACAGAGTCATTATAGAGGGCTGTAGCTAAGACCAGAATGGATCTCCTATAGAGGTCTGTGGCGCAGCAGATCTATAAAAGTCTTTGTCTATCATGTTCTTTTTTTTCTGAAGCATACTTCTTTGCACAATCATCTTTAGAGGCCCCAGAGTCCCCACAACAGAACCAGCCCACTGTAAAAACTTGTTGAGCTTTAGTAATTTACAGACTATGATGCTTCAACCTGTCAAAATAAGGTGAGATCTTTCCATGTAATCCATGCAACATTAATTAACTGCTCACTGTTAAATCCATCAAAACTACAATAAATATCCTTTTGTCTAATCCATGCAATAATTATTAAAATACACAGTTGAAGCTGTAGAGTGAAACAAGCATATTCTCAAGTTCTAGAACTGACAGACTGGAGGCCTGTGTGGAGCCACAAGTGAGAGCTGTAGCTTACAGCACAAGGCTGATGACCTAGGCGGGGGTACAGGTCAAAGAAGAGGCCAGCAGACAGCTCAGGACTGAGGTGATGATGGCATGTCTGAAATGGACACAACTCGGGAAATTCCAGAAAAAAAGATCACCTTATGTCACGGTTGACCAATGGAACAGCCATGGCAACAACCCAACTGGCATGAGCAAAAAGGGTTTTTGGTGGAAAATGCTCTATAAAATGGGCAAAATAGGGGAACTTTGGGTTTTTCCTCGCAGAAGACCGTGAACAAGATCGGACGGAGAAAAAGTGTTTAGATGGAAAATACCAGAGACAAGCCCTGCTGATCGACTGCATTAAAAAGGGGATAAAACCTGTGACCCCTGAAGGACTGTGCCTCAAATTAAAAATCGGATTTCATCTACAGCCTTTTTCCCCAACAACAGAAGTGAATTTGGGGTGAACAGCTGATTGCTCTAAGTTTCAGGCCCCTGGAAAGTCCTGAATCAACCTCAATTATTCCCCGGGGTTTCCTTCAACTTTTCAGCCCGGGGAAGCTTTGTCCTCTGAGAAAATTTTGACAGAAAAGTTTCTTTTTAACCATCGAAGCCTGGAGTATCAGTGCCTCCCCACTTAAAGGGGGAAAAAAACTGAAGATCAAGTCGTTTTCCCTAAAAACCACTCATTGTTACCCAAGGAACAGCTCCATGGGGTGCATGGACGAGCCTCCGTCTTCAAAGGCTCTCCAAACTCACTAGTTTTAGTATCGGGAAAAAACAGGTTGAGTTGATTGATTTATTTTATTTTTTGAATTTTTTGTGTTAAAATAAAGCTGTTACTGACCCCCCAAAAGCATTACTAATTTAAAGAAAAAAAAATTCTAGTTAAATCGTGGACATTCAATTATTTGAGTCCCCTTTTTTTGGTTTTTTCATTGGGGTTTAAAAATCTTGTTGCCTGGTTTTCTAAGAAATTTTGGAGGTTTTATAGGTTTCCTTACCAAGTTTTTTAAAACAACGCCCTTGGGGCTCGTGCCGAGTCACTAAAATTAACCTAAACCAAGTGCCGTTGTAATATTAGGGGAAAAGCAGCCGTTAACAGGAGCGCGTTGGACTATGAATGACTGCGGGTTTGGCTACTCAGTCGTCCAGACCTCTGTTGAAGAAGGGCGAGACTTCTGGATGCAGGCTGTCAGAGGCTAGGCGAGTAATTTTCCCGACCCAGCTTAAAAAAACTTTCAGTGAACCTGCTTAGAAGACTTTTCGGTTTTTGGAAGTCCGCCCGTTGGAGGGAGGGATTGAGCAAACCCTTAAACATAGGGACGTAGGAGGGGGGGGGTTAGCTCATCGGACAACAAAGGTGGCGCCCGAACAGGGGACCCTTAAAAAGATAAAAAGGGGGCCCCGAAGAAGGATGCTCAGCAGAAGGACGTCTCTGCCTGAGCACCTCGGACCGACAGCCTGAAAGGGAAGTAGGTTGTCTTTCTGATAGGGCCATCAGTCACAGCCTCGCAGTAACTGCATGGGTGCAGGTGAGGATAGGGCTTTTTTAGGGTAGACTGACCAGACCCAGACAGTAAGCTAGTAGCCAAATAGTCTGAACCCATCCCTACTCGGGGCAATCGAGAGGCTTGGAGACGGACAACTCGAGACGACAAAGACATAGCGATGAACGAAGAGATTGAAACACAGGAACCCGCGGGGGCGGGGAGCTGAAAGGACCACTCCTGTCAACCGAAGTACCGGCTCACCACTTAGAGCTACACCGTTTTCCCTACTAGGTGCTGCTGGGGGGAATGAAAATTCAAAAGGGCTTCATCTGTAAAGAAAATGTTCCTCACATTAACCCAAGACAATCAGAGGAGCACTGGGGGGTCAGCTAACTAACCAACTCAAACAGATGGAGTACATTATTGTTCAGAGATAAAGTTTGATATAGACTGGTTTTGATCCATGCCCAAGGCATTTCCAGAAAAAGGAAGACATTAGTCGAGGGGTTAAAATTGGTGGTCCGGGTTTCCTTGAAGTGTGGGGACTTGGGGAAACTGGTGTCACTATACAGTCCATCCGAAAAATATGATCCGAATTGT
Organism: Crenichthys baileyi; assembly: GCA_036173005.1. NCBI lineage: Eukaryota > Metazoa > Chordata > Actinopteri > Cyprinodontiformes > Goodeidae > Crenichthys > Crenichthys baileyi. The sequence continues at coordinate 673,389 of JAHHUM010002883.1, forward strand.
AAAAATGGTTTCCAGTGAGTTCTGGACTGAATGGTTCCCTTTCACAAACCCCTGGGGCCAGAAGCCACGGGGCAAGACTAAAAAGTTTGAAATAGAGACCAAAAAGATGACCTAGGGGGGGTTTTCAAAAGAAAATCTTCGAGCCATTCCAAGATGGCAAAAAGAGAGTTTGCTTGAAGAGTGTAGTGAGTATGGCAGACCGGAGCCAACGAAAGGACCCGAGAACGAAAAAAGGGTACAAACTTATGACTTAACGGCAAAAAACAGAGATGAAGAAGGGGGGGCAAAAGGCGAGTCAGAACAAGACCAAAAAACATGCTAAAAACCCAGCCAAAGGACCAACTGTTCCCCCCTACATCGTAAGGCGGGAAGGGGGAAAATCCCTCAACGGATTGCCCGATTAAAGCAAAACCCCAAGAAAAAAAAACTATCAAGAAGGGGAATCCTCTTTTCAGCTGCCCTCGAGCGCCATACAGGAGCCCTAAAAGGTATGATCTAAAACCCCAAAGCCACGGGGGAGCAGGACCCCACACAAAGCAAAGTAAGAGACTTTACCCAAAGAAAACAGTGGTAGTAACCAACACAGAATGACAAAAAAAGACAAATGTCGAAGAAAAGAACCAAGAAAAGTTAGTCAGAAATCAGACAGAGTCATGATGAGGAAAATTCCTAGACCCGATTCCCACAGATGAAAGACGAATTTTCCCCTTTGCAAAAGGGTACTCGACTCTACCAAGTCACCCGGAGACCCCTGGGAAAAAAGGGAAAACGGACTGTTAGTTTTCAAAATGACAATTTCAAGGTCCACAATACCAAATTCAGGAAAAAAAGTTAAGAGCCCAGGCGGGGAAGTTACAAAAAAGGGGTTTCGAGAGCTAAGAAGACAAGTAAGCCAGGACAAAGCAAGCAAAGTGCGTCGGACTAGTGGGGCCGCCCCTCTTTTTAAAATTATGGTTTGTCATCCACTCTCCTATTGCCGGCTTCAAAAAGGGAGAAGGCCCTGAAAGAGTACAGAGAAAAAATGTGGGTAGCCCGGGACAAAGGGACTGAATGCTGCCCCAAAAACCCACGGGCCTGAGAAGGGGGGGGGGAAACAAAATGCCTGGACGGACGGGGGAATCACATCACCTGCCAGGGGAGTCGCAGAAAAAGTGGCTTTGGGCAACAGTCACACCATGTAGTCAAGAATCTGCTGACAGACGCCTCACTGACCAAAAATTTAGTCATCGTCACTTCCCCTTAGCCAGCATGAGATTTCGGAAAAAGGGGAGCTGGCAATTAGTAGAAAGGATGGATGAGAAAAGCCGAAGGATCGCCCTCATTTTAGAGATACCAAGAATTCAACAAGGGAACAAAATCAAACTGAACCCTGATTGAAAAAACCCACCTGTACAAGAGTGAGACCAGCCAAGCATCCCGGGGCCGGGGGGGGAAAGAAAAAAAACCAAAATCAGCAAAAAAAGAAGGGGGTTCCCCCTTCAACCTCCTTTGCAGGCTGTGGGAACGTAGCCTAGCTAATTGCAGCCTGGAAGACCTAGAAAAAACAGATAAACCCCAACGAAAGTTTCAAAGCAAAGAGGAAGCAAAACAAAGTCCAGCCAAAGAGGAGCTCCTGAGTCCATTCAAAATGGGCCCTTGAACCCCAAGAAAGAAAAGACAGTGAAGGGGGGGGCTGGGGAAGAAAAAAAAGGAACCATCAGAACACTAGACCTCGGGGCAGATAGTGATGACAGTGAAAAGGCCGGTTTTCAATCCCAGTGCAGGCCCCAACCCTCACAAGCCACTCAAAGTAGGACAGAGAAAAGGAGAAAAAAAAAGCAGGGGAATGTTTGACATCTACCGGCCCTCATAAAGAATGGCCAGAAAACCTGACGGGGGCCCCCTTTTTTCCCAGGCGAATGATGGGGGTCGAGCGTACATACCAAAAGCTGGGACAAAAAAGACTATCACATCCCGGCTGTTGGGGTTTAACCGCCTGGAAGACAAAGTCGAATTTCAGGGAAAAAAGGGCAACAGTTGGGGGAATGTGCCAACATCCTAATGATGGCCACCTCCCACCCCCCTAGCAACTTATCAGCCCCGGGGCCCGCAAGGTTCAGAACCGCTTATTTTTGGGGTCGTGCATTTTGGGTGTGTTAAGAAGTCTAAAGAAACCCGGGGCATACAGGTATGCAAAAAGAATCGAGCGACAGGTTGAAGGAGCTGTCGGAAAAAAGGGAAGTAGAGGAAAAACTTCCACTGCCGTCAGCACCACGCTCCAAAAGCAAGCCCTTTGGGGGAAAAATGTCTGAACAACCCACAGCGTCCAGGCCCTGAACCCGGTTTTTTCCGTGAGTAAAAAAAAGATAAAACCCTTAGTTAGAGGAAAAGATCGAAAGAAAGTAGTGGGGGGATTACATCAAAGATGTGTGGCCGATGATTACCAATGCAACTGAAAGTGACGAAGCTAAAAAATTGGGGCTGACCCATTTTAAACAGCACATCCCTTCCCCCAAAAAAGGGGAAAACAGCTCAAAGCCATTATGAGGGGGTTTTGGTGTTGGGGGAAGACATTGAGGATGAAAGGACTCCCCAAATCAGAAAGGAGCAAGACTGCGCATGGATGGAGGTCAGCGCCTTGCCCGGTGTGGGCATGTGCTTCAGCAAAAAAAATCTCACCAGCTAGATATGTGAAGGCCCTCCGAAAAAAACCCCAAAGGGGGGGGAGAGGAGAGATCGCTTTTTCCCAAAAATTTGGCCGATGCCGGGGAAACAACGTTTTCCCACAGATGGACCAAGGGGGTTGTTTCTTATGATCGGGAGCAGCAGTTTTACGAAGAAGAAAAAAAGAAAGAGACAGGACAGGGGCCAAACCACCAACTAAACCAGTGTGAAAGCTCCAGCCAATTTCCCCCTAACAGACCGCCACTTTCCAAGAGAAGAGAAGAACCGCAAAGAAAAATTTTACGGGAACCACCAGCATCGCAAGGCCCCAAACAAAAAAAAAACCCCTTTTTCCCTCCCTGGGAAGAGTACGACAAACTGTCCTCTGAAAAAAAAAAGGGGGGGGCCCTCTTCGAGTCTCGCAAATCGGGGAAACCGGGGGGGCCAGCCAAGAAAATGATGACACGGCCGCGAGTCCCCCGGGGGGGAAAATGCCTACTGGAAGGGGAAAACAAATCTACACAAAGGTAGAAGGGGGGAAACCCCAAATTCTAGGGGACACTGGGAGCTGAGGTATCCATGATTTGCAGGGGCCTAAAAACCCGACAGGATACCTTACGGTCCAATTTGGGGCCACGGGACTGTAGAAAAGAGGTGCCGTATGGAACTTGGCAAGGAATCATTTGGGGGGAAGGTCCATAAACCCCCTTTTTAAAAAAATTCCCCACCACAGGCCCTTGAAAAAAACTCAACAAACCACGGGGGGGGAGAGCGCCGCTCTCTTTTCTCAAAGGCTGAGCCAGCTATGATCAAGGTTTTTACTAAAAGTAGGGGGGGGGATCGACTCAGAGGGGATCCGGGGCTCAGAGTGGTACCAAAAGGCAAAAATTTTGGCCAAAAATAACTGAACAGAAGCTGAAAGAAAGTGACTTTTTTCCCCAGCTGGGGGGAAAAGAGAAGTTACAGAAGTTTTACACCTCAGCAAATGGTGCCCCGGGGTTTCAAAAAACGACTGTGGAGACCTTTTGGGACCAAGTATGTGCACCTCATAAAAAGGGGGAGTGCATCCACCAGTTCGACAGTACCCTCTGAACCGGGGTGCAGTTGAAGAAATGAACAAAATAGTAAAAGAATTTGAGCACTCTAGGAACATCAGAGAAGAGCTTAAAAAAAAACCCATCACTAAAAGTCCCATTTAAGCGGTGAAGAAACCAAGGTCAGCAAGAGGAGTTGGAGGCCAGTAATCAACTTCAAGGGGCCCAAACGAAAAACCATAGCAAAAACCCAGCCAGCCTAATCAATCCCCCAAAGGGGGGGGTCACTGAAGACACTAAGAGTCAAAAATATAAATCCTGCATTGACTTAGCAAAATTGGATTCGTTTCCCCCCTCAGAAATCCAAAGGAATCACAAGGCAAGACAGCATTTAACCCAAAGGGGCAAGAGTTATTGTGGCAAAGGTTACCTCAGGGCTACAAGAATTCCCCTAATGTGTTCCAGTCAGCTGTTATGGAAGTTTTTTTGGGGGACCTTTGGAGCTACAGTGTAATATGGGTGATGTGTTTCTTTGCAGACGCACAGAAACGGAGAGCCTAGAGAAAACTGGGGGGGGAAACCGTGGTGGAGAGAATTCACAGTCAGCAGAACTGAAACGAATCTCAAAAAAAACGCCAGTAGGGGCATTTCAGGTGAAATACCCAGGCCCTTTAAGTGACAACAATTTTGGGACTCTAAAAAGGAAAAATATCGAAGAACTGGCACAAATCCGCCCCCTGAATCCAAAAAATTTGGGTTCACTAAAGAGTTTTTGGGGACTCTGTAACTACGTGAAGATCATGTTCCTTAAATTTTCAAAGTAAAGCCCAAGCCTTTATTCCTGCCCCAAAAAAGGGGAAAAAGGGGAAGAAAAAAATGACAAAGAAAAACTGGACATGGACTGCATCGAACCAAAACAATCTGGATAAGGGTCAAAGGAGGGAATCCAAGAACCGTGAGGTTTTGGGAACCCAAAGGGGCTTTTTACTGAAAAAATTGGTGGGCCAGACTCCATGCTAAAAATGAGGGGAATGGAAAAAAGGGGGTTTACACTTTTTTCATCTGTAGAGAAAGAATTCCCGGCCCCAAAAAAAAAGATTTGGGAGTGCTTTTCTTATACTGGAGCACCCTTTAAAGAAATTGCACCCGGGACAAACAGATTAAGGGCACACTCAAAGTCAATTCACAAATATCCCAGAAAAGGAACGGTGGGGAAAAAAAAAAAAAAAAAGCAACCAAAACAAGGTGGGGAAGATGGGAAACATCCCGCTGGACCCCCACCTTGAGATTTTGGGCCCCGGGACAACCAGCCAGGGAAGAAACAAAACCCCCAGAACGTCTTCGAAAGAAAGGCCGGAAGAGTGGGGGCCCCATTTCACTGTGGGTCGAAGAAAAGGACTGATCAGATTGGGTTACTGGGGGTTTTTCTCAAACAGCACGTCAAGAGAGGGTGTCGCCCAGAAAAGGGAAAAATCCCGGTTTGTGGGAAAAAAAAGGGAGAGAAGACCAGCACTGGAGGGAATTTTTTGGGTTTATGAAAGAAAAATCAAAAGAAAGGGGCCAAAAAGGTTTTAAACCAGACACCAAACTGTGGCCCCAAAAAATTTTTTTTTAATAAGACTTTCCATTTGGGAAAAAGGGAAAGGATTTGAAATTTGCCAAAGGAAAGTTATGGGGCCCATCTGTGGAAGAAAATCGGGCCAAATTGAGAATGAGCCCGGAGCTTTAAGTAGAGCACCAAAGGCTCATAAACCCCCAGGGAAGGGGGTCCTGGGGGTGGAAACGATTTAGGTGGAAACCTATGTTTTAAAAAGAGAAAAATTGTCTTTGTTTGGGATCGAGAAATGGGGCAGACCCACAAGGGCGGGCGGGAATTCCCCGAAGGGGTACGTGGATGAGGTGGGATGGCCGTGCAAAGAGGGCCCTTTGGACAAAAGCAGGCGTCTGCCTACCCCGTAAAGAATTGGAAGAGCAAGGGGCTTGGATCCCTATGAACACTCCCGGGGCGTTTCTTTCGGGACTGTGGATTTTGTGGTCAATACAACGCAGGGCGCCGTGGGAAAACGGGTGGGAAAGGGCTGACAAAAAACAAGAGCACCATCCCCTGGGGCTCAGTGTGCATGGATTCGGGGGGCCCCCGGGGGGTAACAGAAAAAAAAAGGTTAAAAAATATCTCCCTGGTGCTAATTTGACTCAAAGTTTGGGTATGTAACTGGGAAAGCCCAAACAAGGAGAGCCAACGGCAGGGGGGTGTTTTTTGCCCTGCTGGGCAAGTCTGTAGTTCCCTTGGGGTGGGGCCCAAGGAACTTCGAACAGGGCAATGGGGACTCATTTTTTGGGGAACCCCCAGGTTGATCAAAAGGTGCCAAGATATGGATAATGAGAAAATTTTCTCTCCCACCATACACCCCCAGCGAAGGGGGTTGGGGGAACCCCCACCCCTTGGTCGGGGGAAAAAAGGAAAAGCAAAAAAGGGTTTTTCTCGTGCCTTTGGGGCACCAAAGCCCGTAAAAATAGGGCAAGCCCTGAATGACGACGTCGAGTCTAAAACCCCCTCCCCTGCAGCAGAAATCCCCCAAAAGCCATTCTTTCACAAGAAGTGGGGGGCGGGGGCTCCAATGAAAAACCCTGGGGAAAAACCAACGCCTAAGGGGGGGGCAATTTTGGGGGGGGGGGGGAATGGGGGGGGGGGGGGGGAAAGGGGGGGGGGGGGGGGAGGGGGCAAACGAGATCACCCTGTGTTTGGGCAGGGGTGAAACCCAAATACGATCCACTGACATTGTGAAGCATTTTTAGATCGTAACACAGTGTTGTTAACAAAAAAAGGGATCCAAGGGGTTTAACAGCTCAAGCCAGTTTTTTTAGCTAAAGTAACCAGAAACCGGAGAGAATGGCCAATGGAACCAAACACCATGCCCCCCCTACATTAGACCTGGCCCCTGTATTGGGGGGGTTGGGCCCTTCGAAGGAAACCCCTTCAGGGCTTTTTGGGGAGGAAGAGCCTTGAAAAATTTGGGAAATTTGGGTAAAAAAGGGTTCCCCCCTCAAAAGAAGAAAGAAATGCCCCGTGGTGAAAAGAGGTCAAAAAACTGTTTTCCCCAAAAAAATGCATGGGCCAAGGGCAGCTTTAAAGGGCCGCTGGGGAAAGGGGAGGAAGAGAGAAACCACTACAAAACACACACCCGGGGGTGACGAGTTTTAAAAAACCTGCCCCAACAAACCCTTTTAAGGTTTCGGACATCTTTCATTTGTGGGGGGGGCTGGGTCACCACTCCCCCAGAGTTTGGGCTTTGTGACTCCCGTTGGGGTCTGCATTAGGAAAAGGCCCCGAGACTGTACCCGCCCCGGGGGACGGTTCTTCTTAAGTACTGGGGACCCTTTGGGGGGAGCCCAAAAAAACCAAGATTTAGGGGGGGCTGGTTCAAAGGGGGTTCAAGGAGAAGGGGTGGGAAGTGAAGGGGATTTTTTGATCCCTCAGGGCCTTTTAAACCGCAAAGCTGATGAAAGGAAGGGCCCGCCCATATTTGACAGGGAACCCAAAAAACCAAGGGCAAAAAGTGTCTTTAAAACTCAACCATCAGGGGGTTTCCCCCCTTTACGAAGGGTTATTTTTGGGGGACCGAAGGATGGGGGGACCTGAATTTATTTGGGGCCCGGGTGGGGGACCCAATCTGGTTTACAAATCAATCAAAGGGGTCCTGGCCATATGATCCGGCCTTTTGGCCAGGAAAACTGGGCCCACCTTTAACCACCACACAACACCCCTGGTGTTTTGAGTCATAAGACCAGGGTCCCGAAAGGGGTCGGGGCCCCTGGCACTTTGGAACAAAACCCCATGAAAAAGGGGGGGGCAACAGACGCAGGGGCCCCCCAAATGGATGGATCGGGCCCCGGGTTTGATTAAACCTGGGACAGTTTTTTATTAGAAGTTATTGCAAAACCGGGACCTCCCCCCAGAAGACTTTTTTCCCCCACACCCCCAAGGGGAAAAGGGGTGCTCGGGGTACAGGGGTTAAATACTACACCACCATTTTGGGCGGGGCCCGGGGGACAATTTGGGGGCAACCCAAACAGAAGGGGGTTGAGTTTATCATAACCTCTGAAGGGGGCCCGGCATCGCGATAGGGTCTACAGATTCCAGGAACCCTGGCTCTTGGACAGACCAAAAAACCCTGACCCTGGGTCCACCCAGAAAGGGACAACTGGGGATTTCAAATGGGTTTTAAATTTCCCCTATAGAGGTTGTATACTTGTCCCGACAACCCTAACATTTTATTCCCAAAAAGGGAGGAACAGAGCCCCCGGAAGAAAAGAATTTTCAAGGGAGCATACAGGGAATAACGGGGCCCCCATTTTCCCAGCCTTGGCCCCCTTTGGGCCCCAAAAAAATGGAAATGGGCAAGAAAGGACAAAAAATGACGGACCAACAGGGAAAAAAGGGGCAAAAGTTTTTCAAAGGGCAAGTCGAAGGAAAAAAAACACGAAAAGGGGTTAAAGTTTATTCCCCAGTGGGTTTCCCAGCAGGGGAAAAAGGGGTTTAAAATCGGGCCCCCAAAACCCCGGAAAGGGGGCCCCGATGCAAAAAAAAAACCTTTTAAAAAAACCCGAAATTGCCATCAAAGGGTTGGGTTTTATTGCATTCCAAGGGCTTTTTTTTGCCCCTTTCTATTTTATTTTTCAGAAAATTTTTTTTGTCTTTCCCCAATTTTTAGAGTATCCGGAGAAGCAGATCTGCAAAAGCCTGACCATGCTTTAAAAGGGGGAAAACCCTTTCCTAGGGGTTTTAAAATAAATTTTTTTCCCCTCATATTTTACACAATTCCTGGCCCAGGCAAAAAAGGGGCATCACCCCCGGAACTCAAGTTGTAACCTCACCAGAAGAGCCCGAAAACCTGCCCTGGGGTATTTAATATAGGGCCAACTTTAGATAAGAAAAATTTTTTTTAGGAATCAAAATGGGTACCACATTATCAAGAACCATTACAAGGCACTTAAATTTTTGAAATTTCCCAAAAGGCCGGAGGCCCGTAATCTGGGCCCCATCACCCTCTTGTTTAAAAAAAGTCCAAGGGGAAAAAAGCGTCCAAACCCGGCAGGGTACTGTATTTCTTTATTTCAGTGGAAAAAAGGCAGTTTTACCATAACCCTTTTCCCCATCCACCCCGGTTTCCATTCCGGCTTTCGGCCCGGCCGTCGGGTTTTAACTCCGAAATTCACAGGCCAAACCCCCGTAAACATTTTAATCGTACCTGTCAAAGCGGGTTGGCTTACAGGATGTATAGAAAAAGGCGAGGCCCCTGAGGATTTGGCCTTTTTGCCCCGGGCCCAGATACAAACCCGACTACTGGGGCAATCTTTTCAGTGGGGAATGGGTTTTTGGAAAGGGGGTTTGGGGCCTGGATTTTTCCCACCCCTCACCCCTTTTTTCAACCTTTTTCAAAGGGGCGGTGGACAAAAACTGAAGAAACAGACAACTTGAATTAGTAGGCATTCCCAAGGTAACCATGCCAGAGACTCATTCAGACTGATTCATCTCAGTTATTTACTATTTTCAATGCCAAAACGGAAACCCCCCGGGGCGACCCCTGACAACCCCAAATCCCCCTACTCGACCCAAGCTATGGAAAAGGATAAAAAATTACGGGTAGGGGCGTCTTTTTTTAAAGACTTTTCTTTTGGGTTTTTTCTTTGCTTATCGGGGATTATTTTTTTTTGTTAAATCATACTTTTTCCAACTGGAGTGGGACCCCTGGAACTTAACCCCTGTTAAAGGGCGGGGTCATGGTCCCTTCAAAATCCCCCAAAAACCCAAAACCCGTGGGAAAACAATTTTTTCTGGGCATCTTTTTTCCTTGGACAGAATCCCCTTTTCCCTTTAAAAACCAGTCCGGGGTTTTAAAAGGAAAGCCAAAAAAACAGATTTTGTTAGGAAAAAAACCTTTATTATTATGCTCATAGCTGGTTTTCCCATTTATAACCAAATGATTTTTAAGCATAAATTCTAATTTTTTCCCTTTTTTATTTTGTAAATGGATAAAATGCTTTTAAAACATTTCAGTACAAGGAAAATGGGGCCCCCGGGTTGTCAAAATGAAACCCGAAAGGGTGGGGGGCCAAAAATTTGGGGTTGATAGTGGAGCCGGGTGTTTAACCCGGTTTAAATTAAGAAAGCTACAACCACTTAGATTAAGTATGGAAAAACCCCCCTACTACACAAACTAACAAAATAGACACCCACAAAGGTGACACATAGTCTACTATAATCCTTTAAGGGGGTTTTCACAAACCTTGCATTTAGTGCCGATATAAAAAACTATAAAGGGGACCTTCTATCGGGCTCTTCGTCATTCTCTAACAATGGCGGCCCGGGCCGAGAAAGGGAAACCCTTTAGCGGGTTTATCTTTTATTAAACATTCCTCTGCCTTAATTTAGATTAAAAGAGCTAAAAGTTAGAAACTGGTTGAGAGTCGTTCATTTAAGAGTCTTTAGATAGAGTGTGTGATCACTTCATGGGGACCAAGTAACGGAGGAGCTCTCAGGCATCTGACAGCCAACAGGGTGCGGACAGATTACTCAAGATAATATTGCACTCTCCACAACAGACTTAATATCTGCGACATCTTGCTGCAAACACTGAAGAATTTAAGCTTCCTCAAGAAGTCCAGTGTTTTCTGTCCCTTTTTATATACAGCTTTATTGTGGCTTCCACAGTCCAGTGTTCTGTCAATGTGAATGCTAAGATATTTATACTCCTCCACCACTTCCACTTTTCCTCCCATGATTAAGTAATGGTTGAAACAGTCCTCCTGGTCCTAAAAATCAATCAATCATCTCTTCCTTTGTCTATCTCTGATATCACCTGGTCAGACACACGACCCTCCAGTTTGACCAACTGTCAACTGTTTGCCAGGTAATTATTAACCGTAAATGGACTGAACTTATATAGCGCTTTTCCAGTCATACAGACCACTCAAAGCGCTTTACACTAGAGCCACATTCACCCAATGGCGCTCAAACATTCATACATCGATTCGCAGATCGGTAGGCATCTTAAGTGCCTTGTCCAGGGGCACATCGACATATGGCAGGACGAAGCTGGAATCGAACCCACAACCTTCTGATTGCAAGACGACTATTCTTCCTACTGTTAATCCGCCTGTTAATCCAGGGAAGATCCAGAGGAAGTATCCACCTCTCTTCTTATATAGCAAATCAGGCTGAATAGTGGTAAATGCACTGGAGAAACCAAAGGCCATGACCCTAACAGTGCTGCCTGCTTTGTCCAGATGACAGTAGATTTGCTGAAGCAGGTGTAACCCCAATTCCTAGGCGATAAGCAGACAGCAGGAGGTCCTGAAAGGTGGTTGTTCGGTTAATTATTTTAGAATAAATTAAATAACTTCATTCTTGTTAAATTACCAGTAAAAAAATAATGGTGTAAGCATATTCTGTGAACTCCTTTCTTTCCATAAGTTAAAATCTATTAATGAGTTTTTAAATCCCACTTCGACATGCAAGATACCTGAGATACCCAACATGAGCTTACTGTTCAGCAATTTTTCCTAAATACCAATGTGTTTCTCATATTACTTTATTGTAGCAACTATATTATAAAAAAAATAAATAATTAAATAAAGCAGTAAGTAAGTAAATAACCATTAGTTTTATCAACTTAGTAGCACAAGTTTGCTTTTTTCTTTTGACTAATCAAAGCATGTGCCTGGACCAAAAGCAGGTAGGAATTACTTAGCCTGAAGCCTATTCAGGGATCTGATCCCAGGTCAAATCGTGGTCTGAACTAAACCTTTTTTCAAAACTTCTCTTCGTATGACTTTTGTTAGTGTGCGTCCTGATTTGGTCAGTACACCTAGCAAAATACTCGGCCAGTTTGTAACAATTACAGTCTATTTTTGTTTGCACAGCTTGCAAAATCGGTTTATTGTTTACGTAGTTTTGTGCTTATCAAACCTAGGTTTCCCCATAGAATTTAAATGATTTCCACCCTTTACAATGACATTTAGGAAGAGAATCAGAGCTCCTGCTGCAGCTCCCTCTATGTCGGTCTCTGTCATGTGACCCGCTGACCCGGCTGTGCTCAGATATCCAAAAACAGCTCTTGGTGAAGGAAAGAGAGCTACGCAGATAGCAGCTGAAACACACCTTAAATAGAATTTTAAGAAGTTCAAAGCAAAGGGCAAAGTCTATGAAGCAGGACAAGAATTTTTTCTGCAAGTTTTTATCAACAAACAATTATATGAAACCACTGAATTTCCAAAAAAACAGACAGCTAACATGTAAATATTACGTAATATTACTACAATAAGCTGCTGAAAATGTAAATACTGTCAGCAGGAGTTAGACATGTATTTATCAATTCAGATATATGTTTAGGAACAAAGTAAGGCATGTTTCAAGTCATGTATTGTCAGAAAACTTTAGTAGCTTACATAACAAGGTAACGTACGACAGATTATTAGAGCCAGGCTAAGAGATTTTTCGTGTTAATATCACGAGAATAAAGTTGTAATATTATCAGAATAAAGTCATAATATTACCAGAATAAAGTTGGAATTGTTATGAAAACTAGCAAAAAATGCGGTTTTCCATGCATTAAAATGAGGAATGTTGAGTATCTTGTGAAGTTATACTTCAGTATCAGTTTTACAAAAAAGCTAATTCTTAATCTTTTAGCACATCAGCATCAAATTATTACCAGTATCAAGACTTTGAAACGATTGTGTGAATGACTGTTTCTGTTTCGAAGAAAGAACCACAGGGACTTGAAGAAAATGTTTGTTTTGTGGAAAACGATCTGTCATTACTTTTTTTTCATTATGTTACCACTTTATTCTGGTAATATTACGATTTTATTCTGGTAATATTATGACTTTATTGTAATATTACAACTTAATTCTCTTAATATTACCAATTTCTTTCTCGTAATATTACAACTTTATTCTCGTAATATTAGCCTACGACGTTATTCTCGTAATATTATGACTTTTTTCTCGTAATTTCAAAAAAATAAAATCTCTTAGCCTGGCCCTAATATTTCGTTGTAGTAACCCATGTTGAAGCAGGATACCAGAGTTGCTCTACTGTTGAAACTCCGGTGGGGGCAAAAATAGATCTCTGTCAGAAAACATTAAGGCAACAGATTGCAGAATCCAAAACATCATTGGTGAGTGAGTTAAGTGTAATACTGTTATAATATTCTTAAGTGAAAATATGACATTGATTTTATTAACTTTACAAAAGTATCAGACTATAACTCAGTACTAGTTGATGCCTATTCTTAAATGACTTGGATTGCTACTGGGGACAAAAGAAATCTTGATCTGGACTTCCCTGCTATTAATTCTTGTGCTGTTTAGCATCTTGCTACTTAAAATAATTGGGCAAGTTCTTTTCAATTGCTCCACCATTTGTGTTGTTCTGGCCCCCAGTTCTGGATGCAAAAAATTCCAAACAACATGCTTTGCTGCTTCTACAGAGCAGGCCTTGGAGCATCAGCACACCTGGCACATGGCTGTGTGGCTGCAGTCACAATGTTGTTTTAATTAACATCTCTGTCCTTCATCTCTGCCCAAGGGCCTTTTGTTATCTGGCTTTTTTATTTCAGGGAAAACTGCTTGCATGCTTCAAAAGTATCTATCACTATGGTGATTGCAAGAATGAATTTCTTTCTGCTCTTTTTTATTCACCACTATCTGCTTTCAATGCCTTCAGTAAGCTCGGGTGCGAATCAAGAAGCCAGCACGTGTCAGAGGATTCACTCGCTGCCACAAACACAGAAACACCCTTGAAACCAAGCCAGATCTGAACATTAAAAACCAAGGACCACAGAACACAAGGTTCCACATGAAGATAGACAGTATTTATCCACCAGCTATGCTTATACACAGTTTTTTTTTTACATTTTAACTCCATAGCGCATTCAAGTAAAGGCGTACAGTTGAATGTGTAAATCCTAATGATTAAATAAAATCATTAAATGAAAAAATGTCACTAGGATTTATTCGGCACTTCCCAAAACATCCTCAACATTTCTAAATAACTTTACTTTTATAAGTTAATTTTGTTATATAATTAAAACTTATATAAAGCACATTTTTTGAAATTCTGTAATGTAACAAAATCCAAAAATCCAAAAATGTCAACACAGTCTTCTAATACACTTTGCGCACTATAATGAAGGCAAACAACTCAGCAGTTGGAAATAGCTAGTGTCTGCTGAAAGCAAAGCAGGAGCAGTGGCGTTTAGCACAGTTGTCTAGGTTGTTAGGTAAACCACAGGAAACAATCACAGAATCCCTTATTGGAAGCACACCAGTAGATTGGAAAGGTAAAGGAGCAGCAAATGTGGAGCTTCATATTTAGGACTCCTCAAAGGTTTCATATTTGGCAGCAGCGTTTCCAATTTTAACTTTTCACTGAAAATGTCCCAAAACACAAATGTGCTTTTTTTTTGTTGTTGTTTTAATTGTCGGTAAGAGCTAATTAACAAGCAAACTGTAAAATGGCAGTTTGAGAAAGACCCACACAATGATTGTTGTAAACCTTGACTCATGTCACATAACTCTGTCAAGCAAATACATTTCTTAAATGAATTGTTAGCAGATTTTAATAGGCTGTTTAAATGTGTCAATGCATTCCATGACAAATTACAGCAATTGATTTCTTATGCCTTCTTTCTTTCTACCTGTTGAGCCCTTCAGGGTCTACCGGGTCTGCAATCCTTGGTCAAAGCAAAAGAAAACTTCAGCTGTGATATCATGTACAACACCAAAGAGTCCTAGCCTGGTGTTCACTGGGCTGGCTTACATTAGACAAGTGTCCTTGAATTTGAAAGTAATCATACAATGTCATTTAAGCTTGTCTTTATCTGCTCCACATTAAATCCAGAATATAATCAAAAAAATCTTTATCTTACATTACAAATTCATTATGATCAAGTTCTATCTTATATTAAAGATCTGACTGTTTCATATATGTTCAACAGAGCTCTTTCCTCTCAGGCTCACAGGCTGCAGGTTTACTAAAAATAGACTGGGAGGCAGATCTTTTAGTTTCCAGGCTCCTCTCCGCTGGAGCCAGTTCCCAGTTTTTGTCCATGAGGCTGACATCCTGTCTAGTTTGAAGACTAGGGCTAAAAGTTTCATTTTTGATAAAGCTAATAAGTAGAGTAGATTATTTCATCCTGAGCTATCCCTATAGTAAGCCCTGAACAACTTTCCCTCACTGTGCTACTTTCTGTTACACCTGACTATTAGTTCCATTAACTTTGAGTTCTGTTTCTGTTTTCAGTTATCATAGAAGGTATGCCTGGCCCACGGTTTCTTGGCTAAACTAAATTTATCTTTTAGACAACAATGCCGTTGTCTACGAGAGATGCGAGGTTTGGGGTCACGGCACCCTTGATTAACATTGGCTACCTCAGTGTCCCCCCCAAGATGTTGTAAACTGTTGCTTTACCAACTGAAACTGAGCGGTCCACGCATCAGCGAATGCGCAGGCCTTTTCAGATTACTTGTGAATCAACATCAATACTTTGCCGTACTTAAATTCTTTTAAGTTTGGGTGGCGGGGGGCTTCATGTCCTGTAATCGGTGTAATGCCATTTCGAAGCCCCGCTCTGTCACTACTGAAAGTCTGACCCAGGGAAGCTTCAGCTACAATGTAGCCTACCACTATCAGTGTTTGAATGTGTGTATGAATTGGTGGATGACTGATGGTACTGTAAAGCGCTTTGGGGTCTCTGGGGACTTGATAAAGCGCTATACAAGTACAGACCATTTACCATTTAAGTTACTTGTTCATACCAATTGCTCTGTCTCTTTAAATCATCAGTGTTTGAGCTGTTGGCCCAGTAACATGTATAACACGTTGAGGAGGGTGCATCCAGTAATCTGTATTAAGGACGTTTCGTCAAGCACAGCAGAGGTTCCGATCCAGCTGGTGAGTTGAAGGAATTTGTTTTCTATCTGAAAGTCCGATGGTGTCCGTCAGTTATGTTGCTTTGTCTAACATGTTTGCTTTGAAACGGATGCAAACCGTCTATATGTATATTTACACCATGTGTTATTTTAGTTCTCATGCTGACTCCAGCTAGCTGCATTCCACCTGTGAGAGACCCACAGTTTACATGTTTGCAGAAGTTTTGCACCCTTGGCAAGCAAAGGGAGGTATGTCATGTTATAGATTTATATAGTTGTTAATTTAATTTTGTGAGCATCTTTGCACGTTATTCTGAATAAAAATGTTTGATTTCCTGACTTAGAATGCAACCTTGGCACATATTATCTGGTTTATTCACCTTTATTTTACATTTTATGACATGTAAAGCTACAGAATGCTTGATAATGTTAATGTTCTAAAAGCCAGACTGTTAAGCAGTTTCTTAGCTTGCCAATAGTGGTCTGGCCGGTTTGAGAGTAACGTTAAGATGTAAACAAACAGGGTTTAAGTAAGCGGCGAGAATAATCAGAAGTAGAGTTTGGATGCCGTTTATGAAGTATCTTTGAGAGTGTGCGAGTTGTGTATACTGTTCTATAAGAATAATTTGTAAACTAGGTTTGTCGTTCCGGATATTTTTTGTTAACTCTTTCTACTTAGAAGATATGGCTTTTACCTTGTGTTTATGTCTTCCATTGTATTTAGTTGTCCTTTTGTTACTTGATCTCCATATCATAAGTGAATGAAATACAGGACCTAGTGTATTTGATTTGTTAACAAATATAGTTCAGGTTATTTAGGCTTACAAGACAGGAGGTGTCCGTAATCTTCTATGTAATATACAGATAACAGTTGTTAAAAAATATGACAGATCTTGTGTTAGGACTAAATTTAGAAAATAGTTGCTAATCACATGTGTGAGCATTTACACAGCAATGATCTGTTTGAAGAGTTTCAGTCAGGTTTCAGGGCTCATCATAGCACTGAAACAGCTGTGCTGAAAGACACTAATGATATTCTTATGGCCTCAGATAATGGACTTGTGTCTGTACTTGTCCTGTTAGATCTCAGTGCTGCCTTTGATACAGTCGATCATAATATTCTCTTAGAAAGGCTGGAACGTGCTGTAGGGATCAGGAGTACAGCTCTAGATTGGTTTAAATCTTATTTGTCTGACAGATTCCAGATTGTTCATGTAAATGAAAAATCATCTTTAAACTCCAGGGTTAATTGTGTCAGTACTTGGGCCAATTCTCTTTACTATAAATATGCTTCCAATAGGTAAAATTATCAGACAGAATGGGACAAATTTTCACTGTTGATGATACTCAGCTTTACTTATCCATAAATCCTGATGAGCCCAACCAGTTAGATAGACTACAAGCTTGTTTGAAGACATAAAATCTTGGATTACTTTAAATTTTCTGCTTCTAAATTCAGACAAGACAGAAGTTGTCATCTTTGAAAAAGAAATTGCTTAGTCAATCACTTAACCTGGATGACATTAAATTGACTTCTGGTGATAAAGTAAAAACCTTGGTTTTATTTTTGACCAGAACATGTCATTTAAATCCCATATTCAACAGGTTTCTAGGATTTCCTTCTTTCACCTCCAGAAATTTGCCAAAATTAGAAATGTCTTATCTAGAAGTGACACTGAAAAACTAGTTCATTCATTTGTTACTTCAAGGCTGGACTATTGTAATTCTTTACTATCAGGATGTGCACAAAATGCAGTTAAAAGCCTTCAGCTGATCCAAAATGCTGCAGCAAGAGTTCTGATGAAATTTTAAAAGAGAGATCATATTTCTCCTAATTTGGCCTCTCTTGGCTCCCTGTTAAATCCAGAATTGAATTTAAAATTCTCCTTCTTACATATAAAGCCCTTAATGATCAAGCTCCATCATACATCAGAGATCTGATTGTTCCATATGTTCCTAACAGAGCACTTTGTTCTCAGACTGCAGGTTTACTGGTGGTTCCTAGAGTCTCTAGAAGTACAATGGGAGGCAGATCCTTTAGTTATCAGACTCCTCTCCTGTGGAACTAGCTCCCAGTTTTAGTCTGTGAGGCAGACACCCTGTCTACTTTTAAGGCTAGGCTTAAAACTTTCCTTTTTGATAAAGCTTATAGTTAGAGCGGCTTAGGATATCCTGAGCTATCTCTTTAGTTATACTGCTAAAGGCTTAGGCTGCTGGAGGACATAATGACCACTGTCAGTCTCTCTGCTACATTCTAATACATACCTCCTTCCTGGAGGGGGGCATCGTCTGCAACTTAATGCTCACCTTCTACCGATGATACACTTGGCCCTGTCTTTCAGTGTTTAACCCTGTCTCTCTCCTAAACATGTATGTATGTACAGGGGTTAGACAATGAAACTGAAACACCTGGTTTTAGAGTACAATAATGTATTAGTATGGTGTAGGGCCTCCTTTTGCGGCCAACACAGCGTCAATTCGTCTTGGGAACGACATATACAAGTCCTGCACAGTGGTCAGAGGGATTTTAAGCCATTCTTCTTGCAGGATAGTGGCCAGGTCACTACGTGATACTGGTGGAGGAAAACGTTTCCTGACTCGCTCCTCCAAAACACCCCAAAGTGGCTCAATAATATTTAGATCTGGTGACTGTGCAGGCCATGGGAGATGTTCAACTTCACTTTCATGTTCATCAAACCAATCTTTCACCAGTCTTGCTGTGTGTATTGGTGCGTTGTCATCCTGATACACGGCACCGCCTTCAGGATACAATGTTTGAACCACTGGATGCACATGGTCCTCAAGAATGGTTCGGTAGGCCCTGGCAGTGACGCGCCCATCTAGCACAAGTATTGGGCCAAGGGAATGCCATGATATGGCAGCCCAAACCATCACTGATCCACCCCAATGCTTCACTCTGGGCATGCAACAGTCTGGGTGGTATGCTTCTTGGGGGCTTCTCCACACCGTAACTCTCCCGGATGTGGGGAAAACAGTAAAGGTGGACTCATCAGAGAACAATACATGTTTCACATTGTCCACAGCCCAAGATTTGTGCTCCTTGCACCATTGAAACCGACGTTTGGCATTGGCATGAGTGACCAAAGGTAAGGCTATAGCAGCCTGGCCGTGTCTATTTACCCTGTGGAGCTCCCGACGAACAGTTCTGGTGGAAACAGGAGTTGAGATGCACATTTAATTCTGCCGTGATTTGGGCAGCTGTGGTTTTATGTTTTTTGGATTCAGTCCGGGTTAGCACCCGAACATCCCTTTCAGACAGCTTCCTCTTGCGTCCACAGTTAATCCTGTTGGATGTGGTTTGTCCTTCTTGGTGGTATGCTGACATTACCCTGGATACCGTGGCTCTTGATACATCACAAAGACTTACTGTCTTGGTCACAGATGCGCCAGCAAGACGTGCACCAACAATTTGTCCTCTTTTGAACTCTGGTATGTCACCCATAATGTTGTGTGCATTTCAATATTTTGAGCAAAACTGTGCTCTTACCCTGCTAATTGAACCTTCACACTCTGCTCTTACTGGTGCAATGTGCAATCAATGAAGACTGGCTACCAGGCTGGTCCAATTTAGACATGAAACCTCCCACACTACAATGACAGGTGTTTCAGTTTAATTGTCCAACCCCTGTATGTGCTCTCTTTCATACTCTATCCTTGAAAACTTACTCAGAGTTTATCTGTTCTTTCTTACTAGATGAAACGACCCAAGGAGCTACATCTATTAACATTTACTCTTCCTTCCCATAGAAAGTACTCCTGGATCAGTGCTTCTTTGTTCTCTTTGTGTCTATGCTCTGTTCTCCCAAACCCCCAGTCGGTCGTGGCAGATGGCCGCTTACACTGAGCCTGGTTATGCTGGAGTTTTCTTCCTGTTAAAAGGGAGTTCTTCCTTTCCACTGTTGCTACATGCATGCTCAGTATGAGGGATTGCTTCAAAGTCAACGCCAGTGACTGTCCACTGTCGCTACATGCTCATCCAGGAGGAGTGAATGCTACAAGTCACTGACTCGATGCAATCTGCTGGATTTGCTTAGATAATAAAAAAACATTTTATCCAATTTGAATAAATAACTGAATCTGACTGCACTGTTCAATGGTTAGGATTAATTGGAATGTATGTACCTGACTTTTTGAAGTGCCTTGAGACAACATGTGTTGTGAATTGGCACTATATAAATAAACTGAATTGAGATTAAAGGGCAAAACATAGCCTGATGTACTTGACCTTGCAAAGCTCAAATTTTATGACCATGTACACGGTGTCACACAATAAACTGCTCAGTGGGAAAAAGTCTCCACATCGAACTATTTTATATGTGACACATTGCTCAGGGCAGCTGAGTATGCGCAGTGTCACTGACACTCTGCGCCGAACTGACAGGTGTAATCACCTTCTTCATCCCTAGTGCGATTTGATGGCCTTTAATACCTCCTTTTTGTTTCTCCAAAACTACACAGCAAATTAGCTCTGCCTCCCCGATGATGCCATGGCCTGACCTTACTTTTAAAATTTTTTGTACACTGCTTGACTCTACGTTGTGTCCAGTTTTACTTTATGCTGCAGGGGTTTGAAGATACTCCCAGTAACAATGCTTTACTGCACAGATCTATGAGGTATTTTCTCAGGGTTCACAAGTTTGCTGCTAAGTGGGAGGTAGAATGGGACATGGGTTGGGAGCTTACTTTTGTAAAGCAAAGATGTGAAAAGGTTAGGTTGTGGAATTGCTGTGTTTGCATGCCAGAGGAAAGACTGACCAAAAACATTTTTAATTAGGATGGAGCTCATTGTTACCACTGGTCTAAAGACGTTGCAACAATATTTTAACTTTGTGGCTTGAATAGTATTTACCTGAATATTTTAGTTTGTAGATCTAAATGTAGTTAAATTAAGACAGTTTAAGTATAAATAAAAGTATAAATAAAAGTATAAATAAAGTATAAATAAAAGTGATTCCATTTTTCAAAATTTGTAGGAAACCCAAACTTACAACTTATATTCAAATTATAGATGTGTTTCAAACACAGTTATTTGTGAAGTTAAATATGACAAGAAGACAAAGTTCACTGTGTGTGCAGTTGAGAACTTGCAGTCTTCCGCTGGCAGTTGAAGCGGGCAAATTCAAAAAGGGTTATCGAGGCGGGCGATAGAAATGAAGCAAGGGCCTTTCCCTTTGGTGTGTTTAAGATAAAGTTTATAATGATCCGGATAAAACTTGAGGTCGGAAAAAGTTATATCTCTATTTGGATCAAAAGAGTTATTAGGGGAAGTGAATTCACCCAGTCTAAGGAAGCCATAAAAAGCCAGGAGAAATGCACTGAGAAGGAGGGATTTTAAATAGGAAGAAAACGGGCTAGAAGAACGGGCTGTGATAAGAATTTTTAAAAGTGGAAGTGTAACTGGTCTCCGAGAGTCAGAGTGAGGAGCGCTATGTTTGGCGATACCTTTAAAACAGAGTTTGATATCATGATTTGAAAAAAGACTCAAGGTGGGTTCGGGGGAATATTGTTTTGAAAAGAAATTGATACCTGCCACTAAGTTCCTAATGTAGGGGAGTTTAAAATGGCGATATTGAAAACAGAATGTTATAAAGGCTAGAACGGTTGAATAAGAACTGGTAAGAGGGGAGTGTTATGAGCAAGACAGAATTTAGCGAAGGTTTGCCAAGCAAAGGAATAAGATCTAAAAGTGGAGGGAGCTACACCTGATTTGCAATAATAGCCTTCTGATTGGAGAAGAGAATGAAGAGATGGGTTTAATCCAGCTTTAGATCTTCGAAGGTAGGAATCGGAGTGGGCTGAATGTTGGCTGATGGGCAGAGATTGTGGAAGACCTGAAATTTAGAGCAAGAAAGAGCATCGGCGACTGAGTTATAGTATCCTGGAACATGTTGGGCAGAGATGATGAAGTTATGAATGACAGAAAGTCAAGTAATATGATGGAGATAGGGGATGATGGCTTTAGAGGCAGAATGGCCTTTATTTATTGCTTCGACCATGGCTGCATTGTCACAGAGCGCAACAATACGTTTCCTTTTCTAGAGATGACCCCAGACGCAGCAGGCTATGGAAATTGGGATGATTTCGTAAAACGCAGAGGATTCTGATTGGGGAAAGGAGGGAGGCCATACTCCAGCAAACCATTTTCCTTGGAAGAACCCGCCGAAACCCACAGACGGGCTGCGTCCATGAAAAAACGAAATGAATCGGCCGATTGAATAATGTCATCATAAAAGAAAGAGATTCCATTCCAGTTCTGAAGGAGACTGGACAAGAAAGCTGAACGACAGCCTTGGTCTAAAACAACGGGGTCTAGCAAAGAAGGTACGGAGTCGGCAAGATCCAGTAGACGGGAGATGAAAGAGCGGCATTGAGGGATAATGCGGATTGCAAAGTTAAGGTGACCTAAAAGAGACAGAAGTTGGCGCTTCGAAATGATTGGAATGGAAACAAAGGACTGAGAAACTTTGCGAATGCGGGACAATTTATCCTCGGGCAGATAAGCAATCATGGTTTCAGAATCAAGGAGGATGCCGAGGAACTCGAGTTCCTTAGCTGGACCTAACGTTTTTTCTGCGGACTAAGGAACGCCGACTCGTCAAAAGAGCTGAACGAGTTTCAGAAGAGAGGGGCCAGGGGAGGGGGAGGGGGGATCGATGAGGAGAAAGTCGTCAAGGAGGTGAAGGACGGAAGGGAGTCTAATGATGTTGAGAAGAATCCAGCAAAGTGCTTCAGACAATTTATTGAAAAGACGGGGGCTGCTCCTGCAACTAAAAGTAAGCCTCACAGCAAAATAGAATCGGTGATCCCATTTGATGCCCAGAAGGTGCCACTGAGAGGGGTGTACCGGCATGATTTTGAAGGCATCTGTGATGTCGGCCTTAGTGAGCCAGGCGCCACACCCAGTGGTTTTTATTAGCTTGATGGCGTGATCGACTGTGGCATAACAAAGGGAAAAGGGGAATGATGGAGTTAATACTGGGGTGGGGGCCAGAGTGGGGAGCTGAAAGGTCGATGATTAGGTGCTTTTTCCCCGAATATTTCCTGGTAGCTATCCCAATGGACTGACTCGGAAGGAAGGAAAATGGGGAGTTTTAAATGGAGCTATCATGTATTTTTTTGATACTTCTTTAAGAAGAAGCTGGGCCACAATGTCTGGTTCGAGAAGTGCTGATTGCAAGTTATGGCAGATAATCGTAGATTTGGGGGGCGGAGGAACACCTATTTAGAACCCTTGGGAGAGATCAGTAATAATGAAATCAGAAAAAAGACGATCTGGATGAGAATGAAGGAGGAGAGCCAGTTCTGAGATGTTAATGGGGGTTGAAAGATGGCTGGAAATTAATTTTTGAAACCTCGACGGGTTTTGGGCAGGGACGAATGGCGGGGAAAGACTGACTTGGGATGAGCGTCCTTGCAGAAGCCGCAGAAATGGAGAAAAGAACTTTAAGTATAATAACAAGTACCTTTATTAAAATTATTCCAGATGGGCGAATTATTGAAAACCTCGATTTTTCTGCCTTGGCGATCGTGAGCCAATGGAGTTGGAATGATGGAAAGCAAGGGAAGAGTAGGATTACTGGAGGAAAAGGGGACGGAAGGACAAAGGGAGCTCTGATGGCCAACTGAGCCTCAAGTAAAACATGCGATGGCCTGAGTGAGCATGATAAGAATCTCGGTGTCGAGGATGGACCAGTCCAAACGAACACCAGACAGAGCAAGTGTAGAAGCAGCTTTGGCAGAAAATGATTTATGGTACTGGTAAAAGATGGAATGTCCATATTTGAGATGAAGGTCTGTTATGAGAGATAAATAAATGTCGAGTTCCACTCGACGCTCCGGATAAAGTGAACAGATGATATCTCTGAATATGCTGAAAGCTGCCACAAATTCACCAAAAGATAGGTTTTTGGACAGGCGTGGATCTGAATATTTGAAAACTGCTGTGAGACCTTCTGAAGAAGCTACACTGTGTTGCACTTCTGGGGACGGAAGAATAAGGGAAACCAGATTGATGAGTTGACCCTGAAGAATCTTGAAGCGGACACTGGCTGAAATGTTAGCTTCTGTAGGTGTGTAAGCTCTGCCTGAATAAAAGATGGCGAAAACATAGTGTTCGAGAATGTATAGGCAAGTAAATAAATAAAAAAAATATATATATGAAAAGAAATGGAGAAATACATCTCACCTAGAGAGGAGCCCGGCTGGGCATTGGCAAGAGTGAATGAAGGTGGGAGGGGCTGAGGAGCAATGTGAGCGTCTGAGGTAGTCGGAAAACAGGGGGCAGCTGACGTGGCAGTGTTGGCAGCAACTCCTTGGAGGTGGTAGGTAAGAGAAGAAATAGACTGCTGAAGGGAGTTCATGGATGAGATGAGCGAAGCAGGCTCTATTTGGGCTGACAAAGATGAATCCTGGGGTGAAGAGCTGACGGGAGAAGAAGCGGCAGCGGTAGAAAGCCTTGGCAGAGTGGCTGTGGAGGCCGAAGTCGAAGGAGGAAGACCCCGACAAAGTGTAACTGGTCTCCGAGAGTCAGAGTGAGGAGCGCTATGTTTAGCGATACCTTTAAAACAGAGTTTGATATCATGATTTGAAAAAAGACTCAAGGTGGGTTCGGGGGAATATTGTTTTGAAAAGAAATTGATACCTGCCACTAAGAGGTGGTAGGTAAGAGAAGCGTGGTAAGGCGTATTCGTCACTTCCTGTTTGCACTCGGTTGATTGTTTGGTGTGTGAAGGCTCTCTCGTTTGATCTGATTTCTCTCTGCTGTGGTGTTTCTTGCTTGTTCTAATAAGAGACTCAAGACTCTCTGTGTCTTACAGGGTTTTCTAGTAGTGGCAAGGGGTCGCTAGCTTAGCGTTAGCTTTAGCTCCACCATGGCTACCCGTTCTGCTGTTTCTCTCGCTGAGTCTTCTCCACTCTCCTGCTCTCTCTGTCAGATGTTCAGTTACTCCTCTGCCTCCTTTAGTGATAATGGTACGTGTAATAAATGTAGCATTTTTGTAGCTTTGGAGGCAAGGGTGTCCGAATTGGAGGCCCGGCTCCGCGCTGTTGAAAAACCATCAGATAGCCGAGGCCCCTTAGTCAGCGTGGAGCCACCGAGGGTAGCTCCCCGTAGCAGTCCTCCAGCAGAGCCCGCGCAGCCGGGGCCTCAGGCCGGCTGGGTGACAATACGTAGAAAGCATAGTCCTAGATCCCAGCAGGTCACCACCAACCTGTCTGCGTTTCTAACAGATTTCCCCCGCTCAGCGACACACCCGCTGAGAAGCCAACTCTGGTAATTGGCAGCTCCATAGTCAGAAAAGTGGCACTAGATACACCAGCGACCCTAGTCAAATGTCTTCCAGGGGCCAGAACGGGCCAATCAAATCCTACCTGAAACTGCTGGCTAAGGATAAGCGTAAATACAGTAAGATTGTTATTCACGCTGGCGGTAATGAAACCCAGTTACGTCAATCGGAGGTCACCAAAGTTAGTGTTGCTTCGGTGTGTAAGTTTGCCAAAACAATGTCGGACTCCATAATTTTCTCTGGTCCCCTCCCCGATCTGACAGGTGACGACATGTTTAGCCGCATGCTGTCATTCAACCGCTGGCTGTCTAGGTGGTGTCCAGAAAACGATGTGGGCTACATTGATAATTGGCGAACATTTTGGGAAAACCTGGTCTGATCCGGAGAGACGGCATCCATCCACTTTGGATGGAGCAGCTCTTCTTTCTAGGAATCTGGCCGAATTTATTAGTTCTCCAAACCTCTGACAACCCAGGGTTCAGACCAGGAAGCAGGGTCGTAGTTTAACACTCCTCTCTGCAGCTTCTGTACTGCTACCCACCCATTACCCTATTAAGACAGTGTCCTCGCCCACGGCCAAAATGGAATAGATTAAAAAATAATCTAAAAGAGGAAATCAGGAAAATCTCATAAAAATAAACACAACTCAGACTAAAATAAAAATAAAACAATTAAATGTGGCTTACTGAACATAAGATCTCTCTCATTAAAGACTTGGCTAGTTAGTGACCTGATTTGTGACAGTCAGATTGATTTATTTTGCCTCACAGAAACCTGGCTGCAGCAAGAGGATTATGTTACTATAAATGAGTCAACTCCTACTAATTATTTAAATTTTCACATTCCTCGAAATACTGGGTGAGGAGGAGTAGCAACCATCTTTCAGTCCGATTTATTGACTAGTCCCAGACCAATCAATAGCTACAACTCTTTTGAATATTTAATCCTTAGTTTTTCCTCATCCCAATTGTAAAGCACTAAAACCACTTCTGTTTGTTGTTTGTACCATCCACCAGGCCCTTACTCTCAATTTTTAGATCAGTTTTCAGACCATTTATCTGATTTAGTGTTAAATACAGATAAGGTTATTATAGTGGAGGATTTTAACATTCATGTTGACACTGAAAGTGATAGCCTAAATATAGCCTTTAATGCTATCTTAGACTCAATTGGCTTTGCTCAAAACATTAACAAACATACCCACCTTTGTCTCCATTCTCTGGACCTTGTGCTGACATATGGTATTAAGTGTGAATACATAACAATATTTTCTCATAACCCTGTCCTGTCTGACCATTTTTTAACAACCTTTGAGTTTAATTTAACCGAGTACTCCACACCTGAAAGAAAATTTCATTATAGTAGATCATTATCAGACAATGCTGTAACAACCTTTAAAGAATCTGTTCCACTTTTGATTTCCTCATTATCACAGAAAAACACAGTGGAGGGCAATAATTTTGTTTCTTCCCCTTCACAAATTGATTCTCTTGTTCATAGTGTTACTTCATCATTGCGTAGTGCATTAGACAATGCAGCCCCCTTGAAAAAGAAGGTAATTATTCATAGGAGGCTAGCTCCCTGGTTTAATTCAGAGCTGCGTACTTTAAAGCACAATGTTAGAAAATTGGAGCGAAAATGGCGCTCTACACACCTAGAAGATTCCTACTTAATCTGGAAAAATAGCCTACTGTTGTATAAAAAGACACTTCACCAAGCTAGAACAGCTTATTTCTCATCATTAATAGAAGAGAACAAGAATAATCCTAGGTTTCTCTTGAGTACAGTTGCTAAACTTACACAGAGTCATAGCTCTTTTGAGCCATCCATTCCCTTAGCTCTTAGCAGTCATCACTTTATGGGATTCTTCCTAAATAAAATTGATTCTATTAAAAAGAAAATCTTTGATATACTCCCAAAGATGATTACTTCATCCTCAGCAAGTGAGACAACATTGGAAGTAGCTGTAGAACCTGATCTGTGCTTGGACTGCTTTGATCCTGTGTAGCTTCCTGAGTTATCAGAAATATTATATATCCTCTCCACTGTCGCTACATGCATGTGTGAGGGATTGCTGCAAAGTCAGCGCCAGTGACTGTCCACTGTCTCTACATGCTCATCCTGGAGGAGTGACTGCTACAAATCTCTTACTCGATGCAATCTGCTGGGTTTCCTTAGATAGAAAAACTTTTCATCCAATTTGAATAAATAACTGAATCTGACTGCTCTGTTCAATGATTAGGATTAATTGGCATGTATGTACCTGACTTTTGTGAAGTGCCTTGAGACGACATGTGTTGTGAATTGGCGCTATATAAATAAAACTGAATTGAATTGAATTAAATAGAAGAAATAGACTGCTGAAGGGAGTTCATGGATGAGATGAGCGAAGCATGATCTATTTGGGCTGACGAAGATGAATCCTGGGGTGAAGAGCCGATGGGAGAAGAAGCGGCAGCTGTAGAAAGCCTTAGCAGAGCGGCTGTGGAGGTTGAAGTCGAAGGAGGGCGACCCCGACACCTTTTTGCTGGAGGGTTTGCTGATTTCTTGGTATGCTTTTTTGGCAAAGAGGAAGGCTGGGGAGGTAGAGAGGGAGAGGAATCTTGATCAGGCAGGAGATCAGTGAGCTGGGCGAGGTGAAAAGGTTCCAGGTCAGAACCCAGGAATATGCCACTTGCTCTAAGATTAGAAGCTAAGCGAACACTCCTACGGGCGGAGGAGGAGGAAGGCTGACAAGGATCCGTCACTGAAAGTAGAGCGGAGCCGTCAGATTCGATGTTGGACATCTTTAAGCTGAAGTTGAAGCTCGGCTGACAGCTGGGAGATCCATGAATGGGAGACTTTAAATGCGGAGCCTTGAAGTATCATTGGCTGAGGATTACCGCGGACTTGATGCTGATTGGTTGGAGCGGAGACGCACGGAGAAGCCATTGGATGAAGCTGGAGGAGTGGGTGAGTCTCCCAGATTGAATTTTCGTCATTACTCCATGTGTGTTATGTGAGCTAAAATTTATCGAAAGTGCTTGGCAGTGAAGACTTTTGTATCCTTAAGAGTGTAATGTATTGTACTGTGATTTAGCTTTTGTAAATGTTTGTCTTGCTTTTTGATTTCTGTTCGGTGGCCATCTTGCTGTTCTTTTTTTGTTTCTGCATATGCAGGCTGGCCACCATGTCATGGTGCATGACACTTAATAAATACATCATTGTTCTTGGGCACCGTTGTGCATGGAATCATCGTCTCCTTTTTCGTATTAACAGAAGTTTATGGATGCTCTCTTGTTGCATTTAAAAGAAAATTGCACACAGCTCAACAAGCTCCACTGTCTTGCTACCACGCTGTGTAACACACACTGTTGATGAAAGTTCACAAACACGCAAACCAAACCGGTTTAGGAGCAAGAGTTCTTTCGAAAAAACGCTATTTGTGGACCATTTGTCACCACCAAAAAGATATTTAAAAATCAAGTGATATCAGTTTTACAGAGATCCTTTAAACCTTTATCCATTTTATGAGGTACACAGAGAAACCCTTTAGGCATGAACAGAAATTGAGGGAAGAAATGCAGCCTGCTGACAAGCCACAGTTTTCCTGATTCTTTCTTTGACTAGTGCAGTCTAACAAAACTGAATGATGACAGATAGTCATTAGGGAAAGAAGATAAAACATGATGTATTTAGTAATAGTCAAATACGTAAAGACAACAAAAGTAGAGGTGGGATCATGATTTACTAAATGAACCTGCTAAATGTTAGTCGTTTGCAATCTGAGAACCAATAATTTTCTGTGCTAAAATAATTTGGGACACAAGTACCAAAATGACCATGGGCAAAAGCTTTTGATAGGTTAATTCAATTTGAGGCAACACATCTAACAGGCAAATTCCTTCTGAGAGATTATGTTACAATTAAAAGAGATCAGTTGCCTGAAGGTGCCACCTTCATCTGTTCAAACAATTATATGCAAGAATAAACAGTGTCGGAATGTCCAGCAATCATATCATTCTACAAAATGGAGACACGTTCTGTGTCCCAGAGATTACCGGGTTTTGGTATAAATGTGCTTGGCAACTGCACGACATTATGAATTCACACACTCACCCTCCTTTTCTGCTACCTGTGCAATCCCTTCTCTTTTCCTATGGTTATAATCAGTCTGACAGAGATCCTTGTGGTTCTTAGTGGCCACCAGTGGGCTCTAGATGGACAAACTGTATCAGTTTATTTTACGTAGTACCCCTACAGATAAGCCCATTCTAAAATGGCCAAACTCTAACACTCGGTAATTTAATCTAACCTCCCCAACAACCCAACACCATTCCAAACCCTTTGTGAAGTGCCTTGAGGCGACATGTGTTGTGAATTGGCGCTATATAAATAAAACCGAATTGAATTGAACTGAATTGAACTGAATTTAATTATTATAAAAGTGTGCGAAAAAAGGCAACATGAAGGATATGGGGTCTAAATACCAAAATTCCAACAAACTTTTAAGAGAAGCTGCTGAAAGGACAGCTAAAACATTAGACCCAAGTCATACAGATGAAAAGGATATTTCACTGAATACCAAGAAAATTGTTGTGCTGCTAACTGCTAAATTTGAAGTAAACAAATATCTAAAATTATTCACTCTCTCATTATTTTAGCAGTTAGCAAATAGAAATAATTTTGGTAGGGCTGCACAGTGGAACAGTTGATAGCACAGTTGCCTTGCAGCAAGAAGGTCCTGGGTTCAAATCATTGCCTGGAGTTTTTCAAGTTTTCACTGTGCATGTGTGTATTCTCTTCGGGTACTCCAGGTTCTTCCCACAGTCCAAAAGCCTCATGGTTAATTGGTAATCAAAATTGTCCTTAGGTATGAGTGTGTATGTGCATGGTTGTTTGTCCTGTGTGTCTCTGTGTTGCCCTGATGCCCTGGGTGTATTGGGCCTCTTGCCAAATGTCTGCTTGAGATAGTTTAGATAACTGGTGCCTAAGACAGAATTGGTGTAGTCTGATTTAATGTAACATAGTGAGGATAAGAGGTTATGTAGCTTTTTAAACATTTTTGTCAATATTTTATAATAACTGTGCACACAAAATATGTATTTTTGCTTTCTTAAAGAGTCCATATTTGGTTTACCAAACCACTTCATATGTCTGATTCTTGCTAGTAGAAGCTTCATGCAGTGAACACATTATGAGAATGTTGTCTGACTTAGAATACGTTCACACTACAGGTCTTAATGCTCAATTCTGATTTTTGGTGAAATCCGTTTTTTTTGCGTGGTCGTTCAGATTTCCAAATAAATGTGACTTGTAGTGATCTCCTGTATGAACGCATTCATACAACTCGAGTGTCCCGCATGCGCAGTAGACGACGCAATGACGTCACATGTAGCGAGCGTGCTTAGTATTTGCGGAAGTAAATAAAGATGTAAATGTTGGCCTGTACTTTGCGATTTTTAAGTTGTTTTCCAACCGGAGCCAGCATATTAACAACGCAGTATTTTTAAGAAAATCGAAAAGAGAGAGAGCCAGGTTTTTGGCCATGGCATTTTGTGAGGCAGTGGCAATGTCATCAGTACAGAGAAACGTGGGTTCGGAGTCAAAACAAGCAGTGGTGGGATAGTGATGTGAGCAGCTTTAATGATACAGACTTCATTCATAATATTCGAATGACAAGGCAACATTTATGTGGATATTTTTCTTCCCGCTTCCGCGTAGCAGGACCCAGAATAGTGACGTTTGTCGAGTATCAATTAGGTATAGGTCGGATGAATACGACCTGGCCGTACAGACACAGGTCGCATTTGAAAAGATCAGATACATATCGGATTTGGGACCACATATCCAAGTGGCCTGGGTCTAACTAAGGGTCCATTCCAAAACTGCAGGAGCTACCAGTTTGTTGACTGCTGTGGCTCTTACAGTGTCCAGGTGCTAATGTTGGCTGACGTCTGCTCTCTGTATAAGTCACTGTGATATTTGCTGAACAGGTCGCTGTATAGAAAGGTGGTGCACATATGGCAAAGAATACTAAAATGGTAGGAACAGCTATTCAAATACATTGTTCTGACTACACAAGAATGGTTCACAAGGGTGCAGAGATACTTATATAACTCCTTCCTATAACCACTGCTGAGCATGCTGTCACAGACGAGAGCTTACTTTTCAGTCTTTCATTCCTTTCCCCTTTCTGTCTTTTTTTTTGTTTGCTTTAGTGAAACACAGGTATAGTCTAAGCAATATGAATAGCTATAACCACAATAAACAGTGGAAAAAATTGTAATGTGTTTCAAAGAATTTCATACCATGGTCATCTGGGCAAAGCATCTAATGCATGCATAAGATCTTGTGCACAGGGACACACACTGCAGAAAAGCTGGGCAAGGACCACACCAGTCAAGAAATGCAATCACCCAAAGCAAATATTGCCTACCTCCAATGTTTTCACACACAGCTAAACCGTCACTCAAATTATCTTTTGTGGCTGAGCAACAGAGCATACACAAACAGCAGCAAATGACCTGCACAACATGCACACTCCCCAAGGACGTTTTTCTCATTCATCTAGAAGCTGCTACTGGATATCATATATCCTCCACAGCAAGGATTTTTTTTAAAGATTAGAAAGTTTTGGACTACAGCGCTAAAAGATGTAAATTATTACCAGGTTTCAAAGTCCTCCAGACTCTCAGTTTGAACATAGGAGACATGTAGATTAATACTATTTGATAATTTGATGGAATTGGCCAATGTCAACAAGCAGCCTCAGTCCATCACAAAAGCCATTTAATCTCTCTATTCTCATGTCTATTATCAGTTCAGAATCACAATCATTGATCTCACACTTACAGGGGTTGGACAATGAAACTGAATCACCTGTCAATTTAGTGTAGGAGGTTTCATGGCTAAATTGGACCAGCCTGTTAGCTAATCTTCATTGATTGCACATTGCACCAGTAAGAGCAGAGTGTGAAGGTTCAATTAGCAGGGTAAGAACACAGTTTTGCTCAAAATATTGAAATGCACATAAGATTATGGGTGACATACCAGAGCTCATAAGAGGACAAATTGTTTGTGCACGTCTTGCTGGCGCATCTGTGACCAAGACAGCAAGTCTTTGTGATGTATCAAGAGTCACGGTATCCAGGGTAATGTCAGCATACCACCAAGAAGGACGAACCACATCCAACAGGATTAACTGTGGACGCAAGAGGAAGCTGTCTGAAAGGGATGTTCGGGTGCTAACCCGGATTGTATCCAAAAAACATAAAACCACGGCTGCCCAAATCACGGCAGAAGTAAATGTGCACCTCAACTCTCCTGTTTCCACCAGAACTGTCCGTCGGGAGCTCCACAGGGTCAATATACATGGCCAAACCTTTGGTCACACATGCCAATGCCAAACGTCGGTTTCAATGGTGCAAGGAGCGCAAATCTTGGGCTGTGGACAATGTGAAACATGAATTGTTCTCTGATGAGTCCACCTTTACTGTTTTCCCCACATCCGGGAGAGTTACGGGGTGGAGAAGCCCCAAAGAAGCGTACCACCCAGACTGTTGGATGCCCAGAGTGAAGCATGGGGGTGGATCAGTGATGGTTTGGGATGCCATATCATGGCATTCCCTTGGCCCAATACTTGTGCTAGATGGGCGTGTCACTGCCATGGACTACCGAACCATTCTTGAGGACCATGTGCATCCAATGGTTCAAACATTGTATCCTGAAGGCGGTGCTGTGTATCAGGATGACAATGCACCAATACACACAGCAAGACTGGTGAAAGATTGGTTTGATGAACATGAAAGTGAAGTTGAACATCTCCCATGGCCTGCACAGTCACCAGATCTAAATATTATTGAGCCACTTTGGGGTGTTTTGGAGGAGCGAGTCAGGAAACGTTTCCCTCCACCAGTATCACATAATGACCTGGCCACTATCCTGCAAGAAGAATGGCTTAAAATCCCTCTGACCGCCCTGCAGGACTTGTATATGTCATTCCCAAGACGAATTGACACTGTATTGGCCGCAAAAGGAGGCCCTACACCATACTAATAAATTATTGTGGTCTAAAACCAGGTGTTTCAGTTTCATTGTCCAACCCCTGTATTTTGTGGGCTGTGGAAGGAAATGCACCATAGTGCTTCAGTATGTTCCTTGCAAAATGAAAAATGTGTGTGTGTGTGTGTGTGTTCAATCTGTTCCATACCATAATGATCTCTACACTAAGTCTGCGTGAAGAAAATTTACCTTCATTCCATATATTTAAATTCTTTATATATATATATATATTTTTAACCATAGTGTGAACAAGCTTTATCCTGGTTTTCCCCTGCCACATGCATTACAATACTTAGTAGATAACACATGGATTATTACTAGTAATAATCCATGAGTTATCTACTAATATCAGACCCCTATAGTACAATAACTTTCTTATTCCTGTGGTTTTTTTGAAGGCATATACAATTTGCCTTAAAGATGCAACAGTAGATATTTTACCTCACCAAGACATGCTATGTACGTTTGATATACATACCCATTGGTGTTCCAACTCCATAGGCTTTGGAGTCAATAAGGCCTCCAATCTGTGTGAGGTTGCAGTTGCGCTGTGTTGCAAACTCGATGGTTGTAGACTCCATGAGGAATGCGTAGTCAGAGGTGAGCACACGGTGAATGCCTTCCTCAATATTCTTCACCATCACTGAGTGCCTCCGACTGCTCATAAACTCCCACATCTTATCATATGTAGAGATCTTTGTTTTCTGAAATGATATGTGTAAGATAAATGTTAATGGTCTTAGTGACCAAAGGGAAAAATAACAGAAAGATCCTTTACATAATCTTTTTCAATGCTAGAAATCCATGTGGCCTACAGAACCCATAGCAAACCGTCACATTCAGATTTTCTTTAGGAAAAGACATAATTTGCTCCAGTAGAACTTTATTACACAGCCCAGAACTTAATATGCTCTGGACTGTGTAATAAAGACGATCTGCTTAAGTCTGCTTCAAAGGAGAACATAGCCTGAGAAGACATATATATTTATCTTTGATTTTTGTGGTGCTGCCATTACCTTTACATAAAAGGAGTAATGGCATTTTCAATGCCTGTGAGCCTCACTTTCTATACCTGTAATCACTGAAATGAAGCCAGGAGTGTTTTAGTCTCTAGGGGAGCAGATTTAAAGGCATTTTTGAAACCATTTGAAACCTAATTAAGTCACATCTTCAAGGTCCCGCCCGCCATTATTGTGTGTAATGACTTTTTGTGACTAGTCGATATTTTAGATCAACTGGGTGATTTGTGGAGTGCCGATCAGAATCTTTTGGAGTCACCCTTGACAAATCTGGCGATTGAGCATGCAAGCTTCAGACTGCTGATAAGGCAAGAGCACAGGCTGTGAATACATGGATTGTAAGATAACCACCTACACTCTGAGGGAGGAAGAGAGCTAAGGTGGGCTTCCGAAACCCTACATAGAGGTTCAGATAATATTACATGGAAAGCATAAAGGTGTACACAATGAATGGCTACCAAACCAATGAGCTTATAAAAAGCCACCCACAGTACTGTAATAAATAGCTGACATTCTTGTTTCAAAGAAGGCAACAGTTTCCCAGCCCACTACATCTTTCAGATCCAAATCAAAATGACGTTCCTTCTTATCTGATTTTAACAAGAAAACCTCTCTCAGATACAGTTTTTTTGCATGTCTGTGCTCAGATATGATGACCCCTTCTTAAGAGTTCAAAAAGCTCAACTTAATCCCTTTATCGCAGTGGAGTGGCTATTGGTAAAGGCTTTACCATCTCCTGTTCGATTTAAATTTGTGAAGCTGATTTCTGTGTCGTGGTTATTATTATGAATATATTATTTAATACTAAATATTATTATTTTGTTAAATAATTATTCGGTCTGTTAAGTGTTGTCCAGCGAATATTAGCCCAATAAAGCTGTGGTATTAGGACAATAGTGATAGGGGCTACTGAAAAGCAAAACTCTACACACACATGTAATACATTCACAATTTCTTAAAATACAAGAATTTATTAACAAAAATAAGTCAACTCAAAGTCAAACATATTTCAATCAACAGACTCTTTATTATACTAGAATACTAGAAAAATCCAACTAAACTACCAAGCAAAATTAAAGAATATGGAAGACCAACTATGTACAATGTGAACAAGTTAATCAAAGATGGTTAAAAACCATTGCCAATAAAGTGATGCAACATTACCATTCAATGTTATTTATATTTGAGAACCAATGATTATCTTGAGGAATCTGGCAATTAAGTTAGGTCAGTCTTGGATCTAACTTAGACAATAATTGGTATAGCTTCAAACAACCATTCACCATGCGAGATCAGATAAAAAATTATTTTAACAAAATTATATTTTAAAGAATGATCTGCTGAATAAAACCAACTTTCTGGATGACCAATTCTCAATGGTGTTTAAATTGCTGCCTTTATTTAGTACAATCATATTTCAGGAAATAATAAAATTATATTTGAGGAAACGGTATTTTGAATAAGAACCAAAGCTTTCTGGATAAATGAATCTTAATGGTGTTTAATTAGCTATCACATTTAGTAAAATAATACTTAGGGAAACATTATTTTTCTAAATGGGAAACTAACAGTCTTTCTTAACTTGGTGACGACAAAGCCTGCGGGCTCATAAGAAGAGGGTCATAAGTCACGTGTTCCTTATTAACTATTGGCAGTTGAAGCTAAGAAAAGAAAGCCTACAGCTTTTTAAAGTTGAACATGTATCTTTAAAATACCATCAATAAAAGTATCAAAATGTGTTGACGGCGTGTTATGGCCGACCTGTGTTTAAAAACCACCCTTTAAATAAAGTTGTCTTAACTTTAAAAAAACAACAACATGGAACACATCATCAACTCAGCAGCTAGTCAGCTAGCACTTAGCTGAGTATTCTCAACACAAACTAAAAACAAACATCATTAAACAAACATTATTTAGATTATTTAATTCTAATCTTCTCAGCCCAAACACTACATCTTACAAGAACTGTTCTGAAGACAGGGTTTCCTGGCGTGACAATTTGAGAAGTGAAACTGTCCTGGTAATCCACGTGCGAGCATTAACGGGACAATTGTTGCAGCTAATCTCAGTAGCTGTAAGGTGTCGGCTGTTTAGCTGGCCCGGTCGAACTGTACAACAAAGGCACGTTGCGACAACTTTAGTGGGACATGTATTCAGGGAGCCATGCAATGCTGCGGTCTCGATGCCTTCTTCTTCGAGGGAGGGTGCTTCAATTAAGGCTGCTTCTGGAGGCCTCAGAAGAAAGTTCATGCCACCCTTGTCTTATTACACCCTTTTTATGAATGAATGCTGGGTACTCGAACAGCAAATTCATTACTTAACTTTGTTGCATACGATCTGCATGATCGTGGTCACTTCTGGAGCAAAGGATTCTTCAACGTAGAAGCCTTACTCGCTGGTTAGTTTCAAGGCTTTCAACTGACGTGTGATCCGGTCCCTCCATTCCGCAGCCGGAATAAGCCCGAGCAGAGGGGAAAAGAGAACTGAAAGCAAATTTATCAGCTAACATGGCTGTGATCTCCTAAATAGAATGTATTTAAATGAAAACATTTACAGATCATGATTTTCCTTTCCTTTGTTTCATTGTTCATGAGGTATCATCAGTTATAAATTAGTTTTCGATCAGTTAGCCAACAAATGTTATCAAGGCAAACTGTAAAAAATCTAATGTCACAACATGAAGCAGTTGCAGCAGGCTAGCTCATTCATGCCAGTAACCGACATTATGCATCTTTGATTAACCAACATGGGCATGTTTTACTACAGGCTTGGGTAATTCATTTTCCCAAAGGGCCACGTTAGTAACTGTGACAGTTGGGGAGGGCAACACAAACAGGCTAAACTTAGCAAGAGATGCACCAATAAATAAGCCAAAGATCAGAATGGTCCGTTTTCCATTTTAGTTTCATAAAACGTTTTTCTGAAGGTTATAGATTTTATCTGAAGCATAAATGGACATAATCTTGTAATTCCTTCATTTTATTTTAATACTAAAACTACTATCTCTGTCAGGGAAACTGCAACAAATTTTTCTTTTTTATGTCAATGCCCTTAGAGAGAACAAAAATGATTTGGCAGATCAGGCTTCAAATGAAACCAGGAAACGGTAACAGCAAATAAAAAGACTAAATGGTGGATCTTTAAACTATTTTATTTGTAAATTTATGAATAAACAGTAAATGGGATTTTTTTTAATCTATTGCTGATAACAGCTGAAAGCAAATAGGTAAATATTTCACTACAACCAGCTTTATACTGAATTTAATTAATAAATGTTTAGAATAAAACATAAGGGTGCTCAGAAGGAGGGTTTGAGACAAATGAAGAAAAAGAACCAGAACCCGATGGACCAAGAGGGCCTCGGAAGAAGGGTTAGCTACAAGAAATCCAAAAAAACAAAGTTCAAGCCAAGAAGGCACATTGTTTTAGAGGCCACCAGATTCAACAAAGGAGCCACAGAGGCCCATGCTGACATGACTGGGACTTTCCATGGAGGAATTGTTGGAGGCAGGCTACACAGTGGCACAGTTGTTAGCACTGTTGCCTTGCAGCAAGAAGGACCTGGATCCGGGTACTCTGGCTTTCTCCCACAGTCTAAAGATATGACTGTTAGGTTAAATGGTTTCTCTAAATTGCCATTAAGCACAAATGAGTGTGTGCATGGTTGTGTCTGTCTGTATTGCCCTGAGATGGACTGGCGACCTGTCCAGGGTGTACTCTGCCTCCTGCCCATAGACTGCTGGAGATTAGAGGCTGGCATTTTTTCGGGAATCCCCAGGGTCACGGGATTCCCATGGGAATCCTGTGGGACGGGAGACAGCATTAGTAAAGATCACGTGATCGGGACGGTACAGGATAAAAAATGAACGGGAGCAGACGGGAGCGGGAGCTAACCAATAGGAGAGAAAATAAACTAGGATCAGTTGTCTTTGGAAATGTAAAACTGAGACTTTGTTATAAATTTTAAGAAAATTTATTTTTTTTTTTTCCAAGAAGCCTATACTATAAACCGAGTCAAACAAACTACACGATCCACAAGCCAACAGTGCGTCACCCACAACCCAACAGTGCTTTTGATCGATGCTTTCCACCTGCGTTCAAAACGCAGCAATGGAGGGAGCAAACGCAGGTGGAGAACTAGACGTGATAAAATTGAATTTGCAACGTAAAGTCAGAAGTAAGGACCCATCTATTAAACTCATAGAGCTGACAGGCAAGTCGCAAATATTACCAAACTTCAGGAGAGTTGAATGTAGCGGTGTTAACACACAGTATGATGCTTTTAAAACATGTTTAGTAATAATGAAGTACACCAGTGTTTCCGGAACGAGCGGTCTCAAAAGGCACACTTGTAAGGCAAATTCTGGATTGAATCAGCCCTGCATCTCTTCATTCGTCAAAAGAAAAGTACCATCACGTGTCAAGTCTCATCTGACCAACAAAATTGCTCGCATGTGCAGCCAAGATTTAAGACCCTTTGCTACAGTAGAGGGGAAAGGCTTCATCAGCGTTGCACAGGACCTGCTTGACATTGGAGCCAAATATGGAGAGGTGCAGGTGGAACACATCCTACCGTGTGGACGCACAGTCTCCCGCCATGTTGAAGAGGAATATGACAAAGTTAAACAACTGGTCATGGGAGAGCTTCGTCAGGTATGTCACATCACACTATTTTGTAAAGCAAAAAACTTTACCTTTATCACTCAATAGTCCATCAGTAATTATCCTAGCGGTAGATTTCTTTCCCCTTTTTTAAACTGCTCAATTTCTCAATATTTTAAACTGGTCATCTATTTTATGTAAGATATTGCACAAATACATGATTATTTATCATTCTGTTTTATGATGATCTTATGTCTGGGCTTATCTTTGCTAAGGTTTTATGTGTTGCTTTTGTAAAAAAAAAAAGTACCAACAGGAATTCGGCATCCTAAGCAAGGACACTGTCTTCGTGACAGCTAATGGCTCCAACGTGACAGCAGCTTTCAAGGATTATGTCAGAATCTCCTGTGCTGGCCATAATATCAACTTGATCTTAAAACACGTATTTGACCACTTGGATGAGGACAACCCAGTCACCCGTAGGATCATCAAACTGTTTAGGGACACAATGACTCTTGTCACACACTTCAAAAGAGCAGGGTAAGATGTAACATCTTGTCATGTTTGCCTGATAAGGCTACTTATATATTTCTAAACTATAGGTGAATTAAATGAGAAAACATGAGCTGTTGTAATTAATATATGCAAGCATCAAAGTTATTTAATTTAAACTGTGAGCCTCTTATGAAATCCAGTGAAATAGTTTTTCCAAAAAGACCAACAAATATGTTATCACTTTAACCCTGTCTCTCCTCTTCAATCAACTTCCAGGTTACAAAAAGAGTTGGACCAGTCATTGAAGGAAGCTGTGGAGACAAGGGGGAATACCAGACTAGCAATGCTCCAATCTGTAATTGATGCTCTGAGGTCTGGTAAGCTGCATGACATCCTGCTTTGCCGAAACGAGCTCGGTTACCTGAACAACATAGACTGCGATGTTCTCGAGGACATCATCAAACTCCTGAAACCTTTTGATGAGGCTACCAGACACCTCTCTACAGAGCAGACACCTACCCTTCACCTTGTCCTTCCAACCAAGGCGACTCTACTGAGGGGTCTGTCTATCCAGGATGGAGACAGTGCTGTTATGAAAGAGGTACTACAATACATTAGTGATTTTTGTTGTTAAGGTGATGGTGACTCAAGTTGCTGACAGGAGCTTATCCAATAACAGACAAATTAACACAAGAAAAGAATTGTGAGTTTGATGTTGTCAAAGATAATATGTAGTTTAATTAATATATAAATTCCTAACTGCTCCATGAGTAAAATCAAGCACGGTGCCTATCTGCTTGAGTACTCATGCTCCTTAAAAATGATATTGCATATTATGTTACAATAAATGAGTCAACTCCTACTAATTATTTAAATTTTCACATTCCTCGAAATACTGGGCGACGAGGAGCAGTAGCAACCATCTTTCAGTCCGATTTATTGACTAGTCCCAGACCAATCACTAGCTACAACTCTTTTGAATATTTAATCCTTAGTTTTCCTCATCCAAATTGTAAGGCACTAAAACCACTTGTGTTTGTTGTTTTGTACCGTCCACCAGGCCCTCACTCTCAATTTTTAGATCAGTTTTCAGACCTTTTATCTGATTTAATGTTAAATACATATAAGGTTATTATAGTGGGGGATTTTAACATTCATGTTGACACTGAAAGTGATAGCCTAAATATAGCGTTTAATGCTATCTTAGACTCAATTGGCTTTGCACAAAACATTAACAAACCTACCCACCTTTGTCTTCATTCTATGGACCTTGTGCTTACATATGGCATTGAGTGTAAAGCCCCAAAAACAATATTTTCCTCAAACTGTCTGAAAATTTTTTAATAAACTTTGGTTTTTTGATTTAAAACCGAGTACTCCACACCTGAAAGAAATTTAATTATAGTAGATCATTATCAGACAATGGGAAAACAATTTTTAAAGAATCTGTTCCCCACTTTTTAATCTCCTCATTACCCACTGAAAAGCACAGGAAGGCAATAAATCTGTTTCCCCCCTTCAACAAATTGATTCTTTTGACCATAGTGTTTCTTCATCATTGCGTGATACATTACAACAATGCTCCCCCTTGAAAAAGAAGGTAACGGGGGTGGACAATGAAATAAAAAACACCGGGTTTTAGACCAAAAAATTTTTATTATTATTTTTAGGGCCTCCTTTTGCGGCCAATAAAAGCGTCAATTCGTCTTGGGGAAATGACATATACCCCGGTCCTGCACAGTGGTCAGAGGGATTTTAAGCCATTCTTCTTGCGGATAGTGGCCTGAACTACGTGATAGGGGGAAGGGAAAACTTTCCGGACTCGCTCCCCCAAAAACCCCCCCAAAGGGGCTCAATAATATTTAGATTTTTGGGCGACTGTGCAGGCCATGGTAGAGGGTTTAACTTCACTTTTTTTTCCATCAAACCAATCTTTTCCCCCAGTTTTGTTGTGTGTATTGGTGCACTGTCATCCTGATACACGGCCCCGCCTTAAAAACATACAATTTTTTGAACCTTTTGGATGCACATGGTCCTCAAGAATGGTTCGGTAGTCCTTGGGAGTGACGCCCCATCTAGCACAAAATTTTGGGCCCAAAGGGGAATGCCATGATTTGGCAGCCCAAACCTCACTGATCCAAAACCCCCTGCTTCACGGGGGGCATGCAACAGTCTGGGGGGTACGCTTTTTTTGGGGCTTCTCCCCCCAACACCGAAACTCTCCGGATGGGGGGAAAACAGTAAAGGTGGACTCATCAGAGAACAATCCCATGTTTCACATTGTCCACAGCCCAAGATTTGCGCTCCTTGCACCATTGAAACCGATGTTTGGCATTGGCATGAGCGTCCAAAGGGTTTTGGCTATAGCAGCCCGGCCGTGTATATTGACCCTGTGGAGCTCCCGACGGACAGTTTTTGGTGGAAACAGGAGAGTTGAGGGGCCACATTTAATTCTGCCGTGATTTGGGGAGCCGTGGTTTTATGTTTTTTTTATACAATCCCGGGTTAGCACCCAAAACATCCCTTTCAGACAGGGGTTCCTCTTGCGTCCACAGTTAATCCTGTTTTGGATGTGGTTCTTCCCTTTTTGGTGCTATGCTGAAAATTACCCTGGATACCCTGGCTCTTGATACATCAAAAAAGTTTGCTGTCTTGGTCACAGATGCCCAGCAAGACGTGCACCAAAAATTTGTCCCCCTTTTTAAATCTGTATGTCACCCTTTGTTTGTGTGCATTTCAAAATTTTTGAGCAAAACTGTGCTCTTACCCTGCTAATTGAACCTTCACACCTGCTCTTACTGGGCAATGTGCAATCAATGAAACGGGGCTACCAGGCGGGCCCATTTAGCCAAAAAACCTCCTACACAAAAATGACAGGTGTTTCTTTTCATTGTCCCACCCTGAAAATTATTCACAGGGGGCGGCCTTGTTTTAATTTAGATATTCGTACTTTAAAGAAAAATGTTAGAAAATTGGAGAGAAAATGCCGCTCTACACGCACCTAGAGGATTCCTACTTAATCTGGAAAAGTAGCCACTATTGAAAAAAAACACTTCGCCAAGCCAAAACAGCGTATTTCTCATCATTAATAGAAAAAAGAATAATCCTAGGTTTCTTTAGTACAGTTGTAAAACTTACACAGAGTCATAGCTCTGTTGAGCCATCCATTCCCTTAGCTCTCTGCAGTCATGACTTTTTGGATTCTTCTTAAATAAAATTATTCTATTAAAAAAAATCTTTGACATACTCCTAAGATGATTACTTCATCCTCAGCAAGTGAG
The DNA here is from genome assembly GCA_036173005.1 of Crenichthys baileyi. Taxonomy (NCBI): domain Eukaryota; kingdom Metazoa; phylum Chordata; class Actinopteri; order Cyprinodontiformes; family Goodeidae; genus Crenichthys; species Crenichthys baileyi. Next base: position 715,748 of record JAHHUM010002883.1, read on the forward strand.
ACAACATTGGAAATAATGGAGAACCTGGGTTTTTGGTTTTGGGGTTTTTTACCCCTGTGGGGAGCTTCCCTGAGTTATCAAAATATTAGCTTCATCTTAACCCCACTTGTATGTTAGACCCAAAACCCCAACCAAATTTTTTGAGGAAGTGTTCCTCTGATTTCCAGCCCCCCCTTTTAGATATGATTTAATCTATCCTCAGTAAATGGGTACCACAAGCTTTTTAAAGGTAGCTGTAAATTAACCCCTTTGCTTTAGAAACCTTCGCTGATCGAGATGACTTAAAAAATTAAAGACCGATTCCAATCTTTCCATTCTTATAAAATTCTTGAGAAAATAGTTGCCATCAAATGTGTGGCTTTACAAGGCAAAGACCTGTTTGAAGAGTTTCAGTCAGGTTTCAGAGCTCATCATAGCACTGAAACAGCTCTGTTGAAAGTCACTAATGATATTCTTTTGGCCTCAGATAATGGACTTGTGTCTATACTGGTTCTGTTTAATCTCAGTGCTGCTTTTATACAGTCGACCATCATATTCTCTTTAAAAAAGGCTGGAATATGCTGTAGGGATCAGGGGAACAGCTCTAGGCTGGTTTAAATTTTCTGTCTGACAGATTCCAGTTTGTTCATGTAAATGATAAATCATCTTTAAACTACAGGGTTAATTGTGGAGTACCACAGGGCTCAGTACTTGGGCCAATTCTCTTTACTATATACTGTATATGCTTCCAATAGGTAAAATTATCAGGCAGCATTGAATAAATTTTCACTGTTACGCTGATGACACTCAGCTTTACTTATCCATAAATCCTGATAAGCCCAACCAGTTAGATAGACTACAAGCATGTCTTGAAGATATAAAAACTTGGATGACTTTAAATTTTCTGCTTCTAAATTCAGACAAGACAGAAGTTGTCGTCTTTGGACCGGAGTCTTTAAAAAAGAAACTACTAAGTCAATCACTTAACCTGGATGGGATTAAACTGACCTCTGATAATAAAGTAAAAAACCTTGGTGTTATTTTTGACCAGGACATGTCATTTAAATCCCAAACAGGTTTCTAGGATTTCCTTTTTTAATCTCCGGAACATTGCCAAAATTAGAAATATCCTATCCAGGAGTGACGCTGAAAAACTAGTCCATGTATTTGTTACTTCAAGGCTGGACTATTGTAATTTTTTACTATCAGGATGTCCACAAAATGCAGTTTAAAAGCCTTCAGCTGATTAAAAATGCTGCAGCAAGAGTTCTGACGAAAATTAAAAAGAGAGATCATATTTCTCCTATTTTAGTTTCCCTTCATTGGCAGCACTGAGATCTAACAGAACCAGAATAGAATTAAAAATTCTCCTCCTCACATATAAAGCCCTTAATGATTTGGCTCCATCATACATCAGAGATCTGATTGTTCCATACGTTCCTAACAGAGCACCTCGTTCTCAGACTGCAGGTTTACTGGTGGTTCCTAGAGTCTCTAAAAGTAGAATGGGAGGCAGATCCTTTAGTTATCAGGCTCCTCTCCTGTGGAACCAGCTCCCAGTTTTAGTCCGTGAGGCGGACACCCTGTCTACTTTTAAGGCTAGGCTTAAAACTTTCCTTTTTGATAAAGCTTATAGTTAGAGTGGCTTAGGTTATCCTGAGCTATTGTCGAGGCATAAAGCTCTGCTTTAACTAGATCAAAAGTGTGACATTATTGTTTCTACCATTACAAGATGAATTTTGTAAGGATTGTTTACTCTGAGTAAAAAACACGCCCGCCTGTCTGTCTGGAGAGCAGATTGCATTGGGACACAGTACAGGGAAAATTAGTGGGCTTGTTATTGATGGAAATCTTGTAATATGCTGACTTTTGCCAGGTCAACTTGACATGGAGACCGCACCCGATAAACGTGAAGTTTTTATTGCAAAAATGTCACGTCCCCCAATTTAAAAATTTCCAGATTTTTCTGAATGAGGAAAAAGTGGACAAAAAAAATGTGGGGGTGCCAAGATGTATTCGTAAATGACCCCAACACACACATGTTTTTTGCTCTATAAAAGAACCCCGGAAAAGACTAAAGGGTGGGAGATTCGGGAAATTTTTTGATAAAAGATAAACTTGTCACTTTTTGAAGAATAAATCCCCTCCGTGGGAGCTGTTTGAGAGAGAATACTCTGAGTTCTGGTTCTATCATATTCGCTTAGTGATACGCCGCCTGTCCTAAACATTTTCCCCTTTTTTAGCTTCGTCTTCTTCCCCCCTTTTGGAGGGAAAAGGGGGCAGTCAGGTTTAGCCTAAACCGGCGGGGTTATGGGAGGGCAACACACCCTCCATTTGTACCTGATGACCCCTTCTTTTCCATTGGGTTTTGGGTCAATTACAGAGAGGGGGACCCAATCGTTTGGTTTTTAGAAATAACAATGACCATCAGGGGGGCTCTGATGGACAAATTCTTTTTTTTAAAGGGCTAGGTTTAAAAAACTTTCCTTTTTTTGATAAATTTTAAAGTTAGATGGTTGGGTTTATCCTAAAGCTATTCTGTAGTTTGCTGCACGGGCTTAGGCCTGGGGGACAAAATGCCACTTTCACCCTTTCGTACACTCAACATTTCAATTTTGTTATTTGCTGTTATTCAGCTTTTAAATTTTTTCTCTCCTTTTTCTTCCTAGAAGCTACCCAGCCTGACTCGGTTACCGAACACTTCGGAGGGGGGAATCCTCCAAGTTTGCCTGGCAAAAAACTTAATGCTCACCCTCTCCCGATGACCCAGGGCCCCGTCTTTAGGTTTAACCCTTCCCCCCAGAAAGCTATGATGAGCTTTTATTAACAAAACCTATGTGCTTCTTCAGACTCTAAACTTAAAAAAGGGTCAGAGTTTTCTTTTCTTCTTTCTGGGTGAAAGGGCTAAAGGAGCTACTCCATTAACATTTTTTTTCCCCCCAAGGGAAAAGACCCTGGATTTTTTTCCCTTTTTGTGTCTCTGCTCTGTTCTCCAAACCCAGTCGGTCGTGGCAGATGGCCGCCACGTGACCCGGGGTTCTGCGGGAGGTTTTTCCTTTAAAAAAGGATTTTTTTTTCCTTTTTTCCAAAGGAAAATGCCGTCAGTATGAGGGTTGCTGCAAAGTCAACGCCAGTGACTGTCCAGTCCCACATGCTCATCCGGGGGGGGTAAACTGCAAGCCGACTGGGGGGCAATCGTGGGTTCCTTAGATAGAAAATTTTTTATCAAATTTTGAATAAAAAACAATCGACTGCACGTTTAAAGTTAAGATTAAGGAATGTATGACCTGACTTTTTTGGGAAATGCCTTTAGACGACATGTTTTGGAAATTGGGCTAATAAATAAAAAGAATTGAATTGAATTTTTATTCCCCAAAGGGGAAAAAAATTCACAGAAGGCCCCAGAGCTACGTGGCTCTAGTTAAACATTTAAGGTCAGAGAATTAATGGTCATGTTCGAGACTGGGAGATACTATGGGTTTATTGGAGCAAAAACCGGTTCATTAAAAAAAATGAAAAATGGTTTATAGAGGGTTTAAAAATGGGAATTGTAATCTAATGTAAAGCAAGCATTCTTACTGTCCCGGTAAAAAAAAGGAAAAACCCCAAAATTTTTCCCAAGCTCTGTCCCCTTTCCCCTTTAAAAACGTTGATCTCCAAATAATCTGTAATTTTTTAATTTCATAGAATTAACTTTTAATAAATTTTTTTTGCAAACTTTAAAAATTTTTTTTTGGGAAATCCTTTTTTTAAAAAGGTTAAAAAAATTTACAAATTCCCCCAAAACATTATCAGGACAAATAACCAAACATTTCCAGCTTCTGTTTTTAGAGAGCCCCCAGACAGGATGGGCCCCCTTTTCCCATGATTATTTTTTTTTTTAAAAACCCCTAGTGGCGGCAATCAGGCAAACTAAAGATATTTTAAAGGGATAAATTGCATGAAAATGAAAATAAAATCAGCTTTTTGCAAATGTCATTCTTTTTTTCCAGCATTCACAAACCTCTCTTGTCTTCTCAGGTAATTTGGGTTGTAAATTCTTTCCAATAGTTTCAGATTATTCTATAAATTGGTTAAAATCTCAGGATTCCAAATTTATTATCTTTTCCCCAAAACGCTTATTTCACAAAATGCGTCAGGGAAATTACAAAAAGGGGAAAAATGTTTCTCTTAGATTGGCAGATTTATCAAAACTAAACCACATCTCGCTAAAAAAAAGTGGAAGATGATCTTGCTACATGGCAATCTCTACCCATATCATTATGGGCCGGGTTGCTCCAGTAAAAATTATGGTCTTGCCAAAAATCAATTCCTTATTCTCAATAATCCCAAACAAACCATCATCTGACTGGTTTAGATCTCTGGACTTCTCCATCACTAAATTTCTTTGGAAATAAACCCCTGCGCATTAGCCTAAAAAAGCTACAGGAGACCAAAGATCAAGGAGAACTAGATCTGCCTAACTTTAACCATTACCTCTTAGGTAATAGGCAATAATACATCTCAAAATGGTTTAAACACAGTCCTCTAGATGTACCCTCGCTACACATACAACTGATATTATGCATAAATATTAGGATTTTAAACCTACCATTTAACAGCTCAAATATAAAACGATATGTATGCTTTAAATTACTTAAATTTAGGCACAATAATCATTGGGTTACAAACGTCATCAAGTGTATTAGAATTCCTTAATTTCAGCCACCCAAATTACTGTCTAAAATACACAGGACAGTGTCTAAAATAGATGAATCAATATCCCTTCCTTTTATGAAATTGGAGGATGATTTATCAGTCAACTTTGACCAAACATTCTGTTCTCAGATATGTTTCAAATTACTAGTAACCTCAGTTTACAATTAATGCAATATGAAATCCTTCATTGTGTACACTAGACAGGTCAATGGATGTTCAGGATGGGTTGTGCACTGTCTAAAGCTTGCTTACAGTGCACAGGCAATATAACTGACAATTCATCCACGCACTATGGTTATGTACACCTCCTCAGAGGTTTTGATGCCGGATATGTGAAGACTCAAAGTGTCTGAGATGTAGTATTTCACCTTACCCCTCAGTTTGCTTGTTGGGCAACTTAGGTGATGTCACCATGGAGACTAATTCAGTACACATCAGTGACGATTGCTCTAAGACTGCAAGGGAAGCTCAGCTTCCCCTAAAATGTCAAAAAAATAAGTGATCAAATATATACTGTTGTGTTTACATGTCATTGACTAAATATGTTGTTCAGAATCACTGGTAACGACGCGGCTTTCCTCTCACTCATTCCCAGTGCTTTAAACAGTGAGTGCAATAGCGGAGCAAATATGCTGGGCTTTGTCCCGCCCATCGGACGCTCAGTGTCTCTGGGGGTCTATGGGGGAGTGAGCTGGCCTCGGCTGGCCCGGATGCTCAGCTTCTGCATGATGATTGGATGATCTGTCTGAGGCTGAATCCCTTTTTGATTGACAGCGAAATGAGCGAATCAGCGATCTTGAAATTGAGCTTCCCCTCCTTGAAAGACCAGCATCCGCCACTGGTACACATGCCTTATGTATCAATAAGAAAACTATCCTCATGAATTTGAAAACTTGTTTTTAGCATCAACCCGTATAGAGACCTTTTGTTGGATTACATATGTCTGAAGACAGCCCCTGCCTTTACATCAGATCAATCTCTCCAGAATCCTTTGATCGGCTCCATCACTTAGTGGGGGTAGGGGACCTTTGGGGTTCATCCTGTGGGGCGTTGTTGCTGATACTGGGGTTGTCTGGGTTTGGGACATCTGTGGTGTCCCTATGTCTGGGTAGCTGGGGGATCCGGCACCAGGGCTGTGGCCCCTACCGGGGTGGGGCTTTGGTGGCTCTCGGGGTGGCATCTGGTGGCTGCATGTGATCCTTTTGAGGGGCCTGTCGTTGCAGTGTCAATGATGTGGTGTGTTTGTGTGGTCGTGTTGGGGCATGGTGGTGGCCATCGGCCACTGGTGTCTGCCATGTATGGGGAGTGTGAGTGAGTGTACGATGTCCATTGTTGTGTGTCTTTAAGTTGGGTGTGGAGGGGTGTTTTTATGTATATGCATGAGGGTGGGAATGTGTGATTGTGACTGTGTGCACCTGATTTTGTGTCATGTTGGGTTTTGGTCTGCTCCCTCTCCTGGATCAACTTAGGCCTCCCATCAAATGTGGGGCCTATGTCCCTACCGCCACACTTCCTGCCGGTGGCTGGTGTCTCTGCCTACTGTTGTATTGGTGGTTCTCTGTGTCCGGGGCTGGGTTCTTAGGTGTGTGCCGGCTCACTCCTGGTGGCTGCTTGCCAAGGCTTGGGCCCCCTGGTTTTGTCCAGCGTTTGCTGTGGAGTAGTCTGCCCCGGGGTGTCAGGTCTCTGGGTCCTTGGCTGGATCTGCTCTGGCGTAGACAGCTGCCAGCAGGGCCTATGGGCTCGTCGCTACAGCTCCCCGGGGCTTCTGCACTCTGGCAGCTGTGTGGTTTCCCTGGGGCTCTCCTTTGCTCTTCTCTGGGGGTGTTGTGGTAGTTCTGGCGGTGGTCCTCCCGTGGTTCCCGTGCTCTGGGGGGCCTTCGGATGTCTGGGGCCCAGATCTCCTACGTGTCTGTCTCAGGTCCAGGGGGGCAGGTCTGTGGCTCCTCACACTCGCTATTGCATATTTTTATGGAGAAACCTTATATACACAAGCGTGCTCACAGTTACACCCACAGGTGTTTGGATTCAGGTGTTAACAGATACACAGATGTTCTATATTAAGCTGCAGGTGCCACTAAATACATTTTGCATTCATTAGTACTGTGCACTTTTGGGTAACATTGCTCTTACGTACGTTTATATGAGCATATGCGTGAGCATGTGAGTGTGTGCAAAGTAAGTCCATGACGCACTGTCACAGAGGCCATTGTCCTTGATGGTACAATGGAATGTTCATCAACTGGCCACACAGTTCTGAGCAGATCCACAGATGTCCTCAGGGAAGGGAAGAGGCAGAGGGAGTGGAGCACCATGTTTACATAACTTCCAGGAGAAGTTGAAGATAGCCTTGTTATCAGAAATCCAATTATGTACACATCTTCCATATTCTCGACTGATATCACTGTCAGACACAGGATCCTCCACTTCTGCCAGGAGTCCACTGTGTATCCGGAGAAGAATGTCCCATCTCGACAAGAGGGCTCTCCCGTCGAGAAAATTTGATCAGTTGCGTTGAGAGACCAGCGGACCAGATCCAAAATTGACAATTCGGGTGATATGCAAAGAGAGGCTCCGAACGAAGACAAGACACAGAGCAGAAGCAGGGCAGATGGGGGGGTGGGGAAGACAGGAGAAAAGTATCCTCCTTCACCGAAAGCAGAAATCAGAAAAAGTTGAATGGGACTATCTATTGACACGTTTGGGTTTGGCAAAGGGTCTCGACTTTTTTTTGCCCTTGCAATTTAGCTTTTGTCAGTTTACTTTTTTTATAACTTCTGATACTTTTAATGGTATCAACTGCCTACATATGGAGTTTTCAATATTATGTGGTGATGATTTATTACTATATGGGTCAGATACTGTTCAAGCAGCAATTCTTTCATTCTTTCATAAGTTTGGCTCATTCTCTGAGTACAAGGTCAACATTGCTGAATGCTTTCCTGTCAACACATTGGCGCTGAATCTCCCTCAGCCTGATATCCTTTTCAAACCGAGCCCCTTCTTTTTTCCAGGATCTCTCCTTAACTGACTGAATTCAAGGTAGACTTCCTCAAATGGGGCTCCCTCCCTCTCTCCCTTATTGGGAGGACTATTGCTGTTAAGATGGATGTCATGCATAAGTCTTTGTTCTTGTTTCAGTTCCTACCTCTCTTTATACCTAAGGCGGTCTTCAAAACTGTTAATCAAACTATTTCAGATTTTTTTATGGAAAGGTACTGTTGAGGTAAAATAATTCTACCACTAATAACACACGACCTCAACCTCACCCAGTCTGGATGTCGTGAGAAAGAACAGATGAAGAGCAGGAAATTCAGATTAACACAAGTTTAATTTGACAAATAAGTCCAATGATTTCCAATGCATAATTGAATACAAAAGAATAATACAAAAAGATTAAAGATTACCTAAGGCCTTAGGGAGAGACTCGGATCAGCAAAGCTAGTCTGTATTCACCGAGTGATCTGTCTCACCATCAGTGTTAAAGGTTTTTATACCCTTAACGAACTTCAAAGCTGACTGCCGAAACTTCCTCTGAAATAATTTTTTATGAAGCCACAGGTCCCTAATGGAGTTTTATACATTCCTGTGTCGCCGCAGTAAATTAGTTACTCCCTATGGGAGTACTTTATTGCCCATATTATGCCGAGCAGCCCGCATATACTGCTTACAGCTGCTGGCAAACATCCTGACCTGAGGTTGACCCTTCCTCCAGCCTGAAGCTTGCTGTGACCCCTCTCTCCCCGTGGTCCACAATAGATGATATATTTCAGTTTTATGCATACACATGCAAACTGAACCCATTGTATGAAACTAAATGATTTTAATTCTCAACAGTACCCAGAATTCGCAAAACGGTACTTGAAAGGTGAAATTGATGGGGACCTCTTATTACCCAACTTTCAATTTTAGGCGACTAACATCACAACAAAATTGTGTCTTGTATAACGTCGATAATGATTCCTTGTTGTCAGCTGGAAGCACAATTATGTCCAATGTCCTCTCTCCTGGCACATTTGACTGCCCCCTCATGACCAACCCCTCTGGCTTTACTGAGATTATTGCTGAAAAACCATCTGTTCAACCGATCGTTTTCCGACTCCGCTTTCAATTTATGGAAAATTCATAACTCCACTCTGTCTTATGATACTCCTTATGCCATAAGGACAAAGATAGCCTGGGAACGTGAGTTAGATCTGACCTTTGATCATAATTGGTGGGATTCTGCACTGAATGCTATCCACAAGGCCTCCATGTGTGCCCGCCTAAGGCTTGTTTAGTTTAAAGGTTTATGTTAGGGGCCTTTACTCAAAATCTAGAATGTCACAGACATTTCCAGGCTTTGTGGACATTTGTGATAGGTGTAATGGCTCGCCTTTCTCTTGCTCATCTCTATTACATTTTTGCCATGTTTATATTGACACAATCTCAAAGGTATCCTGAAAATCTTTTGGTGTCTCTCCACATGTGGCAATATTTGGATTGATGATCTACTTTTCTGCAGGGCATTTGAATGAAAAAGATGATAAGAAATCAGTTCATCAAAAGGATAAAACTCAATTTAAGGATTAGTTATCAGTGGTTATGTTCTTAAGTACAGACAAATATACCCCTACCTCTATACAGCCTAGTTAAATATTGAGACATAACTGAAATTTAAGTGTTTTACTAGACAGAAACATTTTGCCCACAGCCAGCCTGGAGAAATCTCTGACCCATCCAGCCAATCTAAGTCATAGCCCAGCAGCAACCACAAGAGAGAAATAAGATCCACCAATGCAATCTTCATACTGAAATCTCATTACCCTTTATCTTGGTAATGACTGATGGCACCTCAAGCATTGCCCAGGATTCATATTTGTTCTGTCCGTTTAACTCTGCCTTAATTAATCACTGATAGAGAAGAGTTTTGGGGATAAAGGAAATCAAACAAAACAAAAAATTGGCAAAAATTTAGTGCAAATACAGTGCAGTATGTGTATTTCCTGGCTGTAAAGTATTGGCAATGGTATTGACTACAGTGTCTCTAAATTTAAAATGCAGCCATATTTTTTTTCTTACTTGCCATGTTCTTAGAAATGGCAAAATCTGAAGATATTGCAAGCAATATGATCTAAAAATTCCCCAATCAAGTTCTAACAATCAACACTCAGTGGAAGAATGTACTATTTGTTTCTGCAAAAAAACAAAATAATAAATTTTTTCGTAAATAATTTGCTTTATGGCTCAACCTCTGTGGAGAAAAAGAAAAGGAAATGCAATATACAGCATGTGAGATTGACTTTTTATACTGCATGCCCATAGGTGTATTTGTGTGATTGCTTGTCATCAAAATAAAATCTTTGTATGAATCTGGAGGGGGTGACACATAGTTCTCATCAAGACAAACAGCTCTACTGAAATTTGGCATTCTCTCATGCCAGAATTCAAATATCTATCCTTAATGCTGCATTCAAATGGCCATTAAAAAGAAAGGAATTTAACACTCGTTTACTTATGTTGCTTTGGGTAATCCAACAGCAGAGGGTCGATTGGACCCGGTTTTTCCTAACAGATAGATCATAATCTGTAGTGCTAAATATAAATAATATGATTGCTTTATGCAGAATACACTTCATGACTGAAAACAGAGATTCTGCTCCAGTAAACAGACTATTTTTTCGCCGAACAACAACATTCTTTTAAGTTAATTTCACATATGTTACGCACCAGGCTGTGGACCTGAAATTCTCAATCGGACACAGAGAGCGGTTAAAGAACTTTAGTATAAAAGAAAAAGACTGGCGAGAGTCAGGAACCTCCGCAGGAACGGACAGGGGCTTCTGTAAGGGGAGATGACAGGTTAGTGGCTGTTAAGGATTCAGGGGTCTCAGAAACGAGATTAAACAAAGGGTTTGACCCGAGACACATGAAAAGTGGGATGGACTGTCATTGATTGAGGGAGTTGGAGTCGCACCACTTTGGATACGGGGAAAGGGCCAATCAAGCGTGGCATGAACTTGCGATTCTCCACTCGGAGGGGAAGACTCTTGGTGGATAATCAAACCCTCTGGCCCACCTGATAACAAGGTGCTGGGATACGACGACGGTTGGCTGCCCTTGAGTAGACTGTGGACATCTCTCCAAACACGTTGGCATCTGTGAGCGGCCGCATGGGCAGAAGGGACCTTGGCCTCCCTCTACTGGATGGTAAACACAGGAGGCTGGTAGCTAAAAACCGTGTAAAACGGAAACAGACCAGTGGTACTGGATCATAGAGAGTTGAGAGCATGCTCGACCCAGGGGAGGTTGTGTCACCGCTGTAGTGAGTCCTGTTCACACAGGACACAGAGTTTGGTCTCAACCTCCTGGTTGGCTCTTTCAGATTGTTAGTCGGTCTGAGGATAAAAAACTGAGGACAGACTAACAGAAACACCCAGCAAATCGCAGAACTCCCTCCAAGACTGAGAAAAGAATTGGGGACCACGGTCCGAAACTATGGTAAGCCATGGTAAGCCATGAAGGTAAGTTCCATTAACGGGACCAGGTGGACCAACGTAGAAAACCTGTCAACTATGGTGAGGATAACAGTGTAACCATTGGACAAGGGCAAACCCGTGATAAAGTCCAAAGAGAGGTGAGACCAAGGGAGTGGTGGAATAGGAAGAGGTCACAGAAACCCAGCAGAGGGTCGTCGAGAAGACTTGGACTGAAAGCATTGTTGGCAGGAGGAGATATTGTGTCGGACATCCTTAATCAAGGCACGCCACCAGAACTTAGACTGAACCACCAGCAACGTCTTTCTAAGGCCCGGATGACTGAGAGCGTGATTTGTGACAGAAGTCAAGTACCTTCTCGGTTAGGTGATCAGGAACGAATAGCACTTATCTGTTGGGGATGGTTACGGTTGGCGTCCCTGACCTCTTTCTCCAACCGAGTGGCCGACAGACAGACAGATTTGGGAAGAAAAAACTCCTCACCACAGGTGTGTATATCCTGAGCCCTCTCCTGAATCCTGGAAAGGGCATCAGGCTTAAGTTCTTGGTTCCGGATCTGTAAGAGAGGGAGTTGTAACGACCAAAGAACAACAGCCACCTAGATTGTCTAGGGTTACGTTTCTTTGCAGATTTTAGATACTTCAGGTACACACACACTCCCAGTAATTTGAATGGAGGGATTTGAATCGCTTGACCCCCCCAAGTACTGCAAACCACGGTAGGCCCATAATAATTTAATACAACATGAATGTGCTTCGTACAGAGTCATAACAGAACATTGAGGGAGAAAAAAATTAAATAATCTGTCTTGCACACAGGGAGTGCACAGAACAATTTTTTTTAAATAATTTATTTGTTTTTCCATCAATGTCCCTTTGGCTCCGTGATGGTTTTCTGGTATATGGTTGCTGTTAATGTTCAGTGTTGTTTGTTAAATAACGGCACAACAATTTTGCTTGCCAGTTTGCACATGCCTTTTGAACGTGCTAAATATAGATGCATAAACAGCCACCCGCAATCTGTTTCAGGTTTGATAAATCACATTGCAGGTGGTAAAAGATTACATTTGCATATCCTCCTCCCATTATGTTCTGGTGATCAACATATATTTTGCATATTCATGAATGCAAATTCACTGAGAAGTTTGCGCCCGCTCTTCGGCTCATTTTGCACACCCAGTTTGCAAGTGATTTTTTTGAAGATCAGGGCCTAAGTAACTGAGGTGATTGCACCCCCGTGGGGAGAGGCAGCGGGCTGCTTGTTGCCCCGCAGCTCAGCTGTCATGTGTTGGGGTTTATCGCCGATGTGTGAGAGGGTCGCATCCCTGCGCCTTCACCTCAGGGTCTAACTGTTGTTCCAGCCTACAGGCCGAGCAGTGGTGCAGAGTACCTGGCCTTCTTGGCGTCCCTGTCGGGGGTGCTGGAAAAAGCCCCTTTTGGGGACTCCATCATTCTGCTGCGGAATTTCAACGCCCGAGTGTGAAATGACAGTGACACATGCGGGGTGTGATTGGGAGGAATATCATCCCAGATCTGAACCCAAGTGTTGTAAGTAAGTAAATAAAGTTTATTTTTTAAGCACCCAACAGAAAGCCTGTTTAAACAGGAACGTTTTTAACTGCTTGGAGAGTCCACAGAGTCAACTAAACGAAGCTGTAGAGGGAGACTATTTCACAGCCCTGGTCCTGCAGATTGGAAGGCTCAGTCCTCCTTGGTCTTCAGTCTGGTGCACGGAACAACTAGAAAATGTTGAACCTCCAAACGAAGACAGCGAGCAGCAGTATATTTTGTGAGCAGATCAGATATGTTATCTGGGGCCTGGCTCTGTAGTGCTCTGCATGTTAATGTGAGAATTTTAAAACGAACTCTAAAATCTATTGGTAGCCAATGTAAGAGTATAAAACGCGGTGATGTAAGCTTGCTTGCTAGAGCATGCGAGAAGTCTGGCCACAGCATTTTGTATGGCTTGGAGGTGTAAGAAGGATGAGTTATCCAGACCAATAAACAGGACATTACAATAATCAAAACACGATTATACAAATGCATGGATTATTCTTTCCAGTTCTGTTGAAGAGACCATATGTCGCAGTGTAGAAATACTCCTTAAATGAAAGAAACAGGAACAAGACAAAGATTTCTATGCGAGTCAAAGCCCAGAGAGGAGTAAAATATTACACCAAGATTTCAAATACTGGACTTAGGAGTTGAACAAAAAGAAGATCCTGTCTGATTTTGTGTGTAGTTCAGGAGGAGCTATAATCATGAATTCAGTCTTTTTGGTGATTAAAACAAGGTAATTGCTGGAGAGCCAATCACTGATCTTGGATAGACATTGGACTAGGATGGAAAACCTATCCAGCTGATGAGGTTTAAAAGAATTTAATCTGCATAGAAATGTTATTAGAAGACTGAATGATGCCAGCTAAAGAAAGAATATAAAAAAAATTAAAATGGACCCAGAACCAACGCCTGTGGAACCCCACAAGTTAGAGAGGCGATCTTAGAGGTGAATTTATTTGCCATGAAAGTCCTCCCAGAAAGATAAGAAGTAAGCCAGTCTAGTGCAGAACCAGAAATACCAACTAAAACCTTTCAATAAAATGTTATGGTCAATGGTATCAAATGCTTCACTAAGATCAAGTAAAATTATCATGGAACAATTAACTGCACCTGAAGCCATTAAAAGAACATTATAAACCTTTAAAAGAGCTGTCTCAGTAGAATGCAGTTTTTGAAAGTCAGACTGAAAAGGGTCAAAAGCTGAACTAACTTTCTACAACTTTTCTAACAATTTACTAAGAAATGGCAGTTTTGAAAATGGGCGATAATTACCAATACAACTGCCATCAAGATTGGGTTTCTTAAGTAATGGAGTTACCTCAGCATGTTTAAGATAGGATGGAAAGAAACCCTGCGTTAGTGAGCCTTAAATGATCGACAACAATGAAGGACCAATGCTGCTGAGACTCCCAGTCAAGACAGAGGGAGGTAAAATCTTTAAGGAGCATGATGAGGGTTTCATTTTGACCAATAAATGTACCTTAGTCATCAAGTGTGATTGTTGAAAAACAAGAAAATGATTCTGGGCACTGAAGACCATCAACACAGGGAACGGAACTCAGGAGGATTTGAGATTTCAAGTCCATTACCTTATTTACAAAATAGTTAAGACATTTGTTGCAGTTATCATCAGGAAGTAATACAGCTGTCATGATGAGTTTGGAGGTAGGACCCAAATGCAAAATTGAGTGGAGTTGATGAAAAGGTTTAATAGAAAAATAAACTTACAGCTGACCAGGCACAGGAACTCAGGCAGGTGAAAAACATAAGCCACATGAAAATCCAGGCAGCAGACATGGAAGAACTCAGAACCAGACCAGGGCAAAAACACAGGGTTGGTTAACGAGGTGTAAACGGAGTGTTAACGGAAGGAACTAGCAAGGAACAATGAAAACCAGAGAGTTTATAGACTGAGGGAAGTAAAGGGAGAATCACTGAACTGGCATACAGGCTAATCAGGAGCAATATAACAGGTGTGAACCAGGGCTGCAGGGAGACAGAAGGAGTGACTAATTGAACCTGATTAGCAAGGGAAATAACCGGGACATGAGGAACTGAACAGAAGATAAACAAAGAGACTAGACTAGAGAACAAAACCAAGGGAAAACAGATCTAAAGGGAAATGTAACTAAACACATGAAACACCAGAATCCAGAGAGTAAAACAAAAAACTAAACAGAAGATATCTAATAAACCTAAATGAACAGAAAACAAAAAAAGCCACTGTGTTACACATTACACATTATTATATTATGCAAATTATGGACACATCTATCACACTGTAACGTTTTCTGTGTGCAGTGTTGATGATGAGGAGAAGGAAGAGGAGACCTTCTACTCCCCTGAGGCACCCAATGCTCTGGAGAGAGGCAGAGGGAGAGGAAGGAGTCAGCCTTCAGGAAACAGGAGCTGCGGCAGTTGTTCCACTGGCAAGCAAGTAATTGTAGACAGGACCTGTCACAAGGCCTATCACAGCTAAACTGGTCAGATTGAAAGCTGTAATGTTTGACTGTGCCTGTGATTGCAATATTGTAAATAGTCAGTCAGTCATTTTCTGCTTATTCCATAGTGGGTCACGGGGAAGCTGCTGCCTATCTCCAGCAGTCTATGGGCGGGAGGCGGGGTACATCCTAGACAGGTTGCCAGTCCATCGCAGGGCAACACATGAACAACCACACACACACTCATTCACACACCTAAGGGCAATTTAGAGGGACCAATTAATCTAACAGGCATGTCTTTGGACTGTGGGAGGAAGCCTGAGTACCCGGTGAGAACCATCGGATGCACGGGAAGAACATGCAAACTCCATGCAGAAAGACCCCCGGCCTGGAGTCGAACCCAGGACATTCTTGCTGCAAGGCAACTGTGCTACCCACTGCGCCACCCTGCAGCATAGTTTTTTGATGTTTATGTTGTCGTTTTGTATTCAGCTTTTGTGTATCTTGATAAAAAATATAATTTGAATTTGTGTTCATCTGTTCTAAAGTTTCAACAAAGTAACAAACGATTATGTTGTTTTTTGCACTTTTTATTGTTTGAAGATGGTCTTATGAACATACATTCACCGGCCACTTTATTAGGTACACCCAGCGCCATAGACAGAGAGAGTTACGACACTCTCATTAACTTCTATAGAAAGAATGGAATGCGGAAGTCACGTGGTTCATGGAGCTGCTAATAGTTCCAAACACCAGCAGCTCCAGCATTGAACGTAATTCACTCTCAGTGCTTCGTAAGGATTTTTTACGGTAAGTTGATGAAAATACAACATTATTTTGCTATTGTGCAGCTTTAGATGACTGTTTTGTATCGCAGTTTAGCAATTATATTTTATATCGCCAGGTTTAGTTAATTGAACATGTTAACTCGCTTGTTGTATTTTAATTGCAGCTCATTGCAAGCATGGCGGGTTTAGACGGGTCTATCTCATTGTGTCTGATTCAGCATTTTAAAATGTCCATTACAGCTTACATTCTTAACGTTGATAATTTTCTTATTTTTATTGTAATTCCAGCTACTGAACTAGCACATCTTGAAAAATACTGTTGTATTGACATGGTTAATTTAGTTAAAGTTATAGATTGTTTGTCAACGACGGCCACATAAATGGGGACATTATCATTAAACGTGATTGTGAAGATGAGTCATTTTTTATTATTCTTTTCCTGGTAAACCACGATAATGGCTTAAATGAACTGCTGAACCTTGTTGCATACAAAACACCACAAATGTATCAAGATCTCATTTTCTGTCCTTAAAAATAATAAGAGCTGAATCAAGATGTTTGAACTAAATGATTTTAAGACCTTCACAAAGTTGGTATTTACACCAGGACTGTTACTTAACATTTGTTTTATGTTATTAGTTTTGCATTTGCTAGTCATAGGTGAAGTTGAAGTAGATATTAGAATCTATCTCAAGACAAAAACAAAAAAAATTAAGAATTATTACTGGAACATATCAGCATAAAAAACAGAAACAAAAAAAATAACCTTTTTAACAATCAAAGGTAACACTGCTGTATTCTCGTTGTTTTTGGAGTGCTGGAGCTGACTGGTTGATGGGGGAGGCTGCAAAAAAAAAATAAAAAGTGATCAGAAATTATATATATATATATATAGAGAGAGAGATAAATAAAAAATATATAGAAAAAATATAAAATATATAGAGACTAAATATAAATTGAGAGAGAAAATTTAAAAATATAATAGAGATAGATAAAAAAAATATATAGAGAGAGATAGAATTTTTTTGAAGAAACACTTTTTTTTCGTATTTACTGGAAGGCATTCACTTTTTTTGCCTTTTCGTATGACCTTCCAGCTATGATAGTGATTGATTCTGAGTCCTCTAAACTGTTCCTGTATTGTTTTCAGGGAGGTCAGCAGCTTTGGTGACCGACTTCAAAGGGAGCTGCTGCCAAGGAGGATGAACCCTCATTCAGTTTTGGGCACCTTTCTACCTTTTCCAGATTTTGATCAGATAGAGTTTATGGTGCAGATGTAATTAATAAACTGTATAAAAAGGTAGTGCAAGTACTTCTTTTTTAAAGCTAGTTTTGCATTTTACATGTCTTACAGTAAATTGTTTGGTCATTTTTTTTGCACAAATTTCCAGTTTTTGTAATCTAATACATTTTAACTACAGTTTCAATTAAATGAACATTTTAGTCCATGAATTAAATTTTACAACAGTTGTCAGACTACAGGCACAATCAACTCTTTATAGATACAAAATACTCAGTTTGCAGCAGGAAAAAAATAGAATAATTATGGTTTCAAAAAAAATTAAAAATTCATCCCAGGTCTTCAGTCAATTTTCATACAGCTACATAATTTTTCTCATTCATTTAAAAATAATTTTAAAATTTTTCAATAAAAATTTTAAATTCTGCTATTTTTTCCATCTGTAATTTTTGGATATTTTTTTGAAATACATAGGCAATAGATCTTTCCCCCGAGTATAGGATGTAGATCTGAAGGTAAAAAATTTTTGATCAGAGCTCTTAACTGCTGGCACAGAAAAACAGTTATAGCATCCCTGCTAGCATGTGCTAGCATGCGGGGGGAGATCAAAAAGAGCATTTATAATAGGTATTGTTACTTCTGTTTGGATTTTCCAATTATGATTTAGTAACCAGTAATCAGTTCATTATTATTTA
The DNA here is from genome assembly GCA_036173005.1 of Crenichthys baileyi. Classification (NCBI taxonomy): domain Eukaryota; kingdom Metazoa; phylum Chordata; class Actinopteri; order Cyprinodontiformes; family Goodeidae; genus Crenichthys; species Crenichthys baileyi. Next base: position 733,621 of record JAHHUM010002883.1, read on the forward strand.
ATTACCAAAAGTCGCAGGAAAGAGTGAAAAAAGTTGCTTTTAGCGTTATGTTGCGCCTGAAGCCGTTCAAACTGACTGACACCGCTGAGATGTTTGGAACTATTGAGAGCTGCATGAACCACGTGACCGCCTATCGGCGAGTTCAAAGAGTGTCGTAACTCTCTCTATGGCGCTGGGTACACCTGTCCAACTGCTCATTAAAGCAATTTTCTAATCAGCCAATCACATGGCACCAACTTAATGCAGTTAGGCATGTAGACATGGTCAAGACGATCTGCTGCAGTTCAAACCAAGCATCAGAATGGGGAAGAAAGGTGATTTAAGTGACATTGAACGTGGAATATGGACTTATACAAGTTATTAAAATTTGGGTTGTATTGATGTCTAGCAAATTAAATTGCTCCAAAAATGCCTCTACAGCATGTAAAAATATGCTCTGGCAAACTTGTTCTATGGTAGGTCATAAAGGGTTAAGCATAAGGGTGTTCAGCAGTGCACTTGGCACCAGGACACCTTAGGCAGGAAGTCAATGATAAATTTTGTAGTCGTGTCTTCAGACCTTTGGCCGCATGTCTTGGACACTCGGGTGAAGAGAGGGGCTGAGCTTCCACCGATCACCAGGGTGGTGACGCTAGAAGAAGAGGAAGCCGGACAGACTTGGCTGGGCCAAGGGTATAGTGAGGGTCTGCTGAGAATATCTAGTGGAGCATAAGGTGATGTATTCAACTCCCACCTCCAGGAGAGCTTTGATCAGAGTCCGGGAGAGGTTAGAGACATAGAGTCCAAGTGGACTATGTTCTCCACCTCTAATGTTGATGCTGCCGCCCATAGTTGTGGCCATTAGGTCTACAGTGCCTGTCACGCCGGCAATCCCCACACCCGGTATCAGGCTGGAGAAGGAGTCCTATTGGCTGTGGTTGGCTGGTAGGACTCCTGAGATGGCTGATAGGTACAGTGAGGCCAAGTGTACCACAACCCCGGCTGTGGCAGTGGCAAAAACTCGGGCCTGGGAGGAGTTCCGTGAGGCCATGGAAGAGGCCAACACTGTTTGCAGTGGGGGATGGGGAGCTGCTGACCTTGACTGGGGATATTATTGGGTGGTGGAAGGAGTCCTTCGAGGATCTCCTCAGTCCTGCCCTCACTCCTTCACTGGTGGAAGCAGAGACTGGGGACTCAAAGTTGGAGTTTTTAATCACCCAGGCTGAAGTCACCCAGGTGGTTAAAAAGCTCCATGGTGGCAAGGCTTCGGGGGTGGATGAGATCCACCCTGAGTACCTCAAGTCTCAGAATGTTGTGGGGCTGTCATGGCTGACATGCCTCTTCAACATTGCGTGGCGATCGGGACAGTGCCTCTGGACTGGCAGACTTGGGTGGTGGTCCCCCTCCATAAGAAGGGGTGCTGGAGGGTGTGTTTCAACAACAGGGGGATCACACTCCTCAGCCTCCCTGGTAAGGCCTATGCCAGGGTATTGGAGTGGAGAGTCCGGCTGATAGTTAAACTTTGGGTTCAGGAGGAGCAGTGTGGTTGTCATTCCAGCCGAGGAAGACTGCACCACCTCTACACCCTCTACTTTCTGGTGCATGTTGGACTACGTTAAGGCTGCCCTTTGTCACCTGTCCTCTTCATAACTTTTATGGACAGGATTTCTAGGCGCAGCCAAGGGCCAGAGGAGGTCTGATGTAGGGACCAGTGGATTTTGTCTCTTCTTTTTGCAGATGACGGGGTCCTGCTGGCCCCCTCTAGCCAAGACCTACAGCATGCCCTGTTGCGGTTTGAATCCTAGTGTGAAGCAGCTGGGATGAGGATCAGCTTCTCTTAGTCCAAGGCCTTGAAGCTCTCAATTTACCAGTCGGTCTATGTTCCAACCCTCACCTCTGAGCATGAATTTTGAGTCATGACCGAAAAAACAAGATCCCAGATACAAGCAGCTGAGATCAGCTTCCTCCACATGGTGGCCAGGCACCCCCTTAGAGATAGGGTGAGGAGCTTGGCCATCCAGGAGGAGCTCAGAGTAGACCCACTTTTCCTCCACATAAAGAGGAGTTGAGGTGGCTTGGGTACCTGTATCGGATGCCTCCTGGACGCCTGCCTCGAGAGGTCTTCCAGGTATGTTCCAACTGAAGGAGGCCCAGGGGATAGCCCGGGATACGCTGGAGGGACTATGTCTCTCGGCTGGCCACGGAATACCTTCGGCTCCCCCCAGAGGTGCTGGAGGAGGTGTCTGGGGAGAGGGAAGTCTGGGCGTTTCCACTGAGTCTGCTGCCCCCACGACCCAGTTCCGGATGAAGCAGAAGACAACCAGTACGAGTACATATTTAATGTAAGGTTTTAGTATTCTTGTCTTTCTTGCTTAAGTATTTTTGCCGTACTCGTATTCTTGTCCAAATATAAATAATTTTTGGTCCAGAATGTATGTCAGAAAGAACAGTAACTCAACATTTTTAACACAAAATTGGACATCTACCTTGCTGGTCATCCTCAATAGTTTGGTAGTCTGACCCCAGTTGTTGGGACAGAGAGCTGTGACAAATACTGTCTGTGGAAAAACATTCCATTACACAAAAGTAGAGCAATGGTCTAAATGAGTGTATCCAATGTATCCAATCAGACTAGACTCAGAATGTCTCATCTGTCTCAGTTTTATGAAATACTTGTATAAACATGTGGCAACCATAAACGGTTATTCTACTGTGTACTTCACTATGATTTATGATGTTTATTGCTTGCTCAGTATGGTTGACATTACCTTATAGATTTTAGTTTAGTCTGTCTTCTTTGAGGCTGCTTTGATAGTTGCTGTTGAGTCAAGAGTCTCCTTCTAGAGGGCTTTCAGGTCTGGTGTTAAGAGTGTTGTGTCCTTTTTTCTCTTCAAGCTACTCATCCAGCCTTTCCATCATCTCCTTTTTTATGTGCTCTCTTACTCCACGGTTTACTTCCACACCAGCTACTTCAGTAGCAGTGAGGCACTGTGAAGGTTTTGTTCTGAAGGGTTTCTCTCTAGTGTTCCGCTTTATTTTCATTTGTGCTGCATACAAACATTTCATTGAATGCCTTTTTTCATTAGCTGTTTGACAGCTTCATATACCTTTGCTATTTTCTTTTTATAAGTCAGGGGAGTAGTCTTGGTCAAAAAAGATCAGTTTGCTTTTGAAGACTTGTCCGTGACTCCATGCTCTTCATAGGATTTCATCTTTTATGGCTGCATTGAGAAATCTCTCTATGAGTTATCTGGAGAACATTGCTGGATCCTTGTGTTTGGGTCTAAGTAAGCGATGTAAGAATTATGATTATTGATTAATTAATATTTATCAAGAATTATAATTTAAAATCATTATTTGAAAATGTTTTATTTCTTAACCAAAAATCATTACTTACAAATAGAAATCAGAGATGTCCTCTGGTGTTGTGATTATGGGCTCAAAGCTCTTTAATAATTGCAATTAGCTATTCATCTTTAATAATTGATAAATTATTAACCACAACCACAAAATGCCTCTGTTTATTCAACTGCTTCACTGAAGGTGGGGGTACTTTGACCTTGTTTTGACAGACAAATCACTCTTGCACGAAATAAACACAAACGCTTCTCTAAATTATATATATGAAGATTTTTTTAAGCCAAATAATTCTAATATACCATTATTCTGGTCCAAAAACCTTCACCTAACAAACAAACACTATTCTACACAAAGGGAATAAAAATGACTTCCTAACATTAATAATAAAAGAAAAATATATGCGCATTTAGTGTTTATGAAGATCAAACCAGCAGTTTTATGGACAAAATGTGCAATTTGGGTTTAATGGAAAGAGAAGACCTCCTCGTGTGCTGATGTCTCGATTGCAGCGATCAGCTGGTAAAATGGTGGGGCCACGCCCCTTTAGCTGTACAGCTGATTGCCCCAAATCTCGAACAAAGAGTCATAAAACTCTGAGGCGGGAACTCAGTGGAAAAACTCCAGTAATATAACTGGAACAAAGGAGTGGTCAGGCAAGGCCCAGACCGCAGTTGCTTTGAATGAAAAACTTTTAAAAGTCCAACTTCTAACTCCTGGCGGATTTGGGATCAGCCGGACAAAAAACATGAACACGCATGATTCAGCAGCGCTTGCGCAGCAAATCAAAACACAGCTCAGCATAAAATACTTCAATCAGGATTGCATGCAACAAGTTGATACCTACTGGTGATTCTAAATCACCTTAACTATGCCTCATCCTGGCCAGACCTCTAAATGCAGCTATCCAATTTAATATAAAAAGAACAAAATTACTTTGACGTTGATTTCTTCTCTCCACCAGTTGGGTCAGGTCTGAAGAAAACGGGGGAGGGGGGTCACGCGTCCGTGATCACCTCAAGGAAAAAAAACAGTAAACTTCTCATCCGTCCAGGAGGGGAAAATATGAAGAACCGTTTAGTCGACTGAATCAACAAGGAGGAAATTCATCTCCTTGGAAATTAAACCTCTGTGGGTTTTTCACCTGCGCCGGGTGTCGGCATGGTCTGAGATCGGCATATGAATCTTCTGACCTTCTTGTATCAGACAGATTTCCAGCTTTCAAGCTCTTCCGGGAATGGCCGTGTGGAGCAAAAGTAATTTGCGAATTTATAATCCTGGTGATGTCAGAGCTGCGATGTCTGTTGAGCTGTGCATGTCAAACTGTATGACCAAAATGGATGACTCCAACAGCGATGTGCCCTCTTAATCTTGATTTCCATTTCTAATGGTAGTTTGAGTGTCTCCTGAAGCAACTCTTTTACAAATCTAATTAAATTCTTTCTTTTGCTTTCTTGTGGAATTGAAAAATCCTGATGGTGTTTCTTCTTAATATAATTTGCAGATCTTCACATTTCACTGCAACTTCCATATGTGACCCAGGTACCACAGTGTCCTCTGGTGTCTCATGACTGTCTTCTACAGTGCTGGTTCTTTCTTCTATTTGTCCCATTCGCTCCTAATGTTTTGAAATTTGGTCTTTTATGGCTGTAACAACTTGCTCCAGTAATTCTAGGGACATCTTAGTTTGATTATGTCAGTAACGTTTTTACTGCTGAGTTTAACAACATTACGTTTGACTGGCTTTGAATGTTAGCCATGGTAGCTAAGCTAGTGGCACTTAGCAGTGCATGTTTATCCTAATGTTCTTTCAAAATATCTTTGTTAAGAGGTTTTGTCTCGTGTTTGTAGTCTTGTTGGTACATTATATCCAAGTATGAACGCTTCTGGTTGGTTGTCACTTTATGTATTATTTTCTGGCGGAGCTCTTTAGCTATGCTGCCTCCTCCCCTACCATGTCACTGGAGGTCCAAAGCAATATGATTTCCATTCACATTTTCTAACTCTGAGTCCAGTAAATGACTGTTAGAACCATGTGTAAGAAGGTTGTCACATCTTTAGTTTCTGTAAAGGATGTCTGCTGATAACAATTCCTGTACTAATATAAAGAAGTCTTTATGAAACAATGAAAAATTAACCTTGTTAGTCAGTTTGGATAAGGTTTTTTAGCTAGCAAAGGTTATCCTGGCTCTCATTTTTTGACTTCACACAAATAGTAATATTAAGAAACAAAAATCTATGTGAATTTAACTACAATTCTTATTTTGGGCTTTGTTGTAAAAACTTGAGTTGAGGTAAAATACTGTTTAATAACACAAATAACTCTTAGTTGACAAACATCTTGAATTATACAACCATGGAGCAGTAGTATGAAGTTGGAAGATTTAACAGATTTTTCCTCATCACTCCACTCTTCCATATGCTGCTTCTCTTCCCTCTGCGGCATTAAACACATCATCTCAATAAGCTTTATATGCTTGATTTAATCACCATGCTAGTGGTGTCCCTCCCATCTGTCCTATGCCTAATGCAAAACAATTCAAGCTTGTATAGCCTGGGGACAGAGTTCCGTGCCACATCGATGCAGACGGCCACTGTGCGTGCAGACGCCAACATCAGCCTGCTATGCACACAAGGTGAAAACGTAGCACTGCTTTTAAAAGGTTTGATTTTATTAGCTAACAACGAAGATAGAACTCAGATGTTTGTGTGTGCCTATTAAATTAAGCAGTGTAGTTGTAGAAATAATCCATAGGGAATGTCCCTCTTTGGTAGATAACTCAGTTGCATAAATGTTATAGAAGCTTTTCCGTGCAGATATTTAGATAATTAGCCACAATCAGACTTGTTTTTCTTGGGGAGAAAACAATCACCCTAAGTACAGTATATTGCTATGCTAATCCTCTGAGTTTGAAAAGTGATTGCAGCCTGCCTGTTTCATCTGAGTTTGAAGCACTAAAGGAGTTGATACAAAAAGTGTGCTTCAAACATCGCTTACATATAACACAGCTATGTCTCTTCAATACTTTAAATGACCCCAGCCTTCTTCTGTGAAGCAGCTTCCCTAGGGAGGTTACTAAGTTCTGGTTCAGTTCTTGGTTTTCAGGATCACAGACGTGGTTCACTTTTTACCTTGCTGCTGATGCTGAAAACCCCACCAGCAAAGACCAACCATGTATAATGCATTCCTTTTAAAAGTTGGGAAAGCTTGTATGACTTGTGTAGTTATCCCCCAGCTGCATAATAGCACTTTGTGTAATCTTATTAGTAACGGGTAGTTCGGCCAGATCCCGCCATGTTGAACCTGGTTTGGTACAGTCATTTGATAAGAGAATAGTATACTAGGGTGAGGGTATTACAAATAACCCTCGATTCTTTTTTGACTTGGCAAAACTATAAGCAACGATATATGGCTTATATCTGTAGATAACAGCTGCTATGTTATTTGGTTTAGGTTTTTTCATTATTTATAAGTGACTCTGGTTGTAAGACCAAACTATTAGTTTCCTCCAAATGTCCCTAGATTTCAAAACATTTCTTTCAAATAGCAACAGGACAACATGCATAATGTTAGGTAAAACTTGGCAACATCACCTAAAGAGTGTTGCAAAGTTCGTTACTAACAGACAGACTGCTGCTCAGGCGTGTCAATGTCAGCATTACTCTGCTTTTTTTTGAAGCTTTGCCATTACAGACACTGGCTGCATAAGGCTCATTGCTAGAGAAACTTTTATCATGGTGGTTATAAAATGGCAAAATTAAACCTTATGATTTAATCTTTTCAGCTTGATGTAATTACCTGGGTTAGACTTCAGGGAACTTGTCCAGTATTTTATTTTAACTGTGAAGACATTGATACTGTAAAAACTGAAATATTTGCTCATCAGTTTATATACATTTTAAACTGCAATATTAGTTTATTTGTCAAACTATAGAACATGGAATGAGCAGTGGTTTTATCCTATGAATTCACACCAAACTTGCCAATATTATTGGGCGACAGAAGCAACAGTGGTAGAGGTTCGTCCTGTAACCTGTGGGATGCCGGTTACTTGTTGTTGGTTGTTCAGTTTGCTTAACACTGTTCAGTTTGCTTAACACTGGAGTTGGAGTTGAAGATGCCATCATACACCTGCTTCAACAAACCCACTGTCACCTGGACAAAGCCAGCAGCACTGTGGATCATGTTATTTGATTTCTCCAGTGTATTTAACACAATTCAACCTGATTTGATTTGTCAAAAACTCCAGAAGACTCAGGTGGAGGCCTCAGCAATCTCCTGAATCAAAGACTACCTGACAAGCAGACCGCAGTTTGTGAGACTGAAGGGTTGTGTGTCTAACCAGGTAGTCAACAGCACAGGAGCACCTCAGGGGACTGTACTCTCAACATTCCTTTTCACTCTGTACACCTCAGACTTCCAGTACCAGACAGACTCCTGTCATCTGCATAAGTACTCGGATGATTCTGCAGTCGTGGGGTGATTTGGAGATGGACAAGAAGATGAGTACAGGGAGGTGGTGGACCACTTTGTGGCATGGTGTAGAAACAGTCATCTCATCTAGAACGTGAATAAAACAAAGGAGATGTGTGTAGATTTTAAGAGAAACAGGAATAGTTCAAATACTATTTCCATCATGGGAGAAGAGGTGGAGGTGGTGGAGGAGTATAAATATCTCGGTGTTCAGCTGGACAACAGACTGGAGTGGAGATGCAACTGTGAAGCCGTTGCCTGGCCAGACAGCATGTGATAACTCTAGTTTGACTTTTTGTTGTCTATTTGCTTGTTGAATTAATAAGGAGACTGCAGTCATAATCATTACACTTATTTTAACTAGCCTGAGTACGTTTTAGTGTAGAGACTAAACATATGCATATTCATACTTATCCTGACTTATACCTTTGAATGTACCGCTGAATATGTAAATATGCTATACATCTGCAGGAAAATGACTGGTTCAAACTGGTTTAAGTGCCATTTCAAGAGACAGTGCACATGGATCTAATGTAACAAGATAAACATTACACACTTAAATGTTGCACAATTTTTTTTATTTCTATGATTTTAGATGGTGGGTACATTTGGATTATAATACAGGTTTGTTGTTTTTTTGTAGAAGATGTGACAAATTCCTGACCAACAGGTATTTACATTTGCACAATTTTAATTTTAAAATAAATGCATAAAAAAGCATAGCTTTGTTGTTGTTCTTTTTCCTTCATTATACCACTTGTACTTAATCATTCCGAATAGTAAAAATATCCTGTATTTTTAACCACTTTTAGAACATGTCATAAAATCGCCTTAAAGGGGACATATCATGCAAAATCCACTTTTTTACCTTTTAAACAAATTTTTTGTGTATTGGGAGTCTCTGAAAGTCTAGAAAATTTGTATTTAGTCACTCCACATCCTGCGATGATATATTTCAGAATCAGAATCAGAATCAGAATCACCTTTATTGCCAAGTTTGTACATACAAACAAGGAATTTGACTCCGGTACACTTTGCTCTTTGGTTTTTGTTTTTGCACTACAGAATATACATATTTACAAGAATATACACATATATAAAAAAAAAGGTGCATTTGCAACAAATTATGCGTTTTTTTGTATTTTATTGAAGTTTAACAGAGAAATAGCCTGAGGGAAGAAACTGTCCCCTGTGGCGGCTGGTTTTTGGAACAGCGCTCTGTAGCGTCGCCCGAAGGGAGAACTCTAAAAAGTTTTTGTGCGGGGGTGTGGGGTTGCAGAGATTTTAGCAGCTCTTTTTCCCGACCCTAGACCCGTATAAATCCTGGATGGAGGGGGCAGCCCTGATGATTCTCTTGCAGTCCTGTTTATTCGTTGCGCTGGACCTGTCCTGTTTTGTGGATGAACCAAACCCCACACGGAGATGGATGAAGACGGGCAGACAAATGATGGCAGTGTAGAAGATGACCAGAGCTCCTGGGGAAGGTTTATTTTGAGTTGCCTCAAGAAGTACGTCTCTGCTGGGCCTTTTCCGAACAGGTCTATGTGTAAAGACCATCTCGGGCCCTCAGGAGGGTGGTTCCTAAGAACCTAAGTGATCCACACCGCACGGTGTTGTTGAGGATGGTGGGGGGGTGTATGAGGGGGGTTTTCCCGAAAGTCCACAACCATCTCCACAGTCTTGGGGGGGGGTTTTAGCCCCCGGGGGGCAGTTCTGACTACACCAGTGTCAAGCCGATCCACCCCCAGTCTGTATGCAGACTCATCCCCGCCCGGATCAGCCCAAATGAAGGGGTGTCATCTGCAACTTCAAAATTTTCACGGACGAGTCTGTGAGGTGAGTCTTTTGTGACGGGGAGAAGAGGAGTGGGGAAGAACACCCGCGGGGGGCCCATATTATTGATCGGGTTCGGGAGAAGATGCCCCCCAGTCTCCCCTGCTGCTGTGGGGCCGTCAGGAAGCTGTTGTCCACTGACAGGTGGAGGTGGGACTTGGGCTGAGTGAGCTTCGGGTGAGGAGTCGGGTATGAGGGTTTTTGAAGGCCAGCTGAAGTTAAAAACAGGATCCTGGGTAGGCCCCTGGGCGGTCGAGGTGTTGCAGGATGAAGTGTAGACCAATTTAACTGCATCATCTGCCGACCTGTTGCTCGGTAAGCAAACGCAGGGCGTCCATAGAGGGGGCCCGTGATTTTTTCAGGGGTTTTAACACCCCGCTCAAAGGGTTTTTGACCACAGACTCAGGGGTACAGGCCTGTAGTCATTTTAAACCTGGATGGTGGGTTTCTGGGACTGGGGTGATGGGGGATCGTTTTAAGCAGGAGGGGGACCCACACTCTCCAGTGACTTGGAAAATCCGGGTAAGATCGGAGCGAGTTTATTTGCACAGGCTTTCAGGGGATGATGGGGGAACTTATCAGGGCCTCCAGCTTTTTTTGTTTTTATGCGTGAAAGAGCCTGTTTTTCATCATCCTAGAGATCTTTAGTGCAGGAGAGGGTTGAAGGGAGGGGTTGGTGCTTTGCTGGGCGAAACCCGTTCCTGAATGGATGTGGGGAGTTTGGGTTTTATTTGTGAATGGCTTCTTTCTGTCGCGTGAACCATTAAACGGTTTGGCCCGGCGGGGACTTGTTCAGGGAAAGGGGGGGGGGTTCTGTAGGAGTCAGGGTTTTAGACCAGTCCAAAAGGAAGTCCCCAGTAGAAAGGGTGTTTTTCAGCTTTCACTATAGCTTCTCTTGCTGCTTTTATCTCCTTTGTAAGTCTGCCTGGCCCGCCTGTACCCGCCAATCTCCCCTGCGTGAGCTTTTTCCTTGCTAAAAATTTGTTCATTCAATTTGTGGTAGCATTAACATTTTAAAAGGTATCTTACATGTAGTTTGTGTAAAAATATTGTCAGTAGCATTATAAATGGGATTACAGCTATTGTTACTACTGTGAATTAACTTTTCTCTGCTATTATTTAAGAATTTACATTTTTCATGTAGCCTACTAGGGCAGGGGTGTTAAAAATCAGCCTTGCAAGGTCCTGATGTTTCCCTGCTTTAACACACCTGATTTAGATGATTGCAGCTCAGCAAAAGCCTCTTAATCAACCATTGCTGTTGTTTGTTGGATTTGATATCTTTCAGCTACAGTATTAGTTTTAGTGCTGTTGTTCTCATGCATTAGTTAACATGGCACATTGTTGGAGCAATGATTTTGTATATAGACCTACTTCTTGTTTTTAGACATTTGTTGATATTTATCGAGGGTAAGTCAAGTAATGGAATCTTGTTTTATTCAGAGGTCTAAAGCAATGAGGCAGGAACCATCATTTACCAGCACAGGCTGAACGGGGTGGAGTGGAAGGGTCCGCAGCCTGGAGGAGGGTGGGATGTGAAGTGCCTCAGTTGCACTGAGACCCCAGCAAAACAAGAAGGTCAAAAAGGAAGCTTAAAAAATTTGTAAAATGAACGCCTGAGGAGCTTAAATAATGACAAATTCAAACCAAAGCATTGCAGTTCCACGTTATTCAGACCACATCCGAATGATTTAAACAGGAAAAGGAAGTATTTAAAAGCATCATATGTCCGCTTAAAACTGCTGCATATTGATGCATATTTGGAACACAACAAGACTTACATTGTAAGCAGAATGCTGACATCTAGGGTTCAGAGTGCAAATGACATCTGGCAGTAGCTATTATGGTCAATGCCTAATGTTGCTTTTCTATTGCATGTAACAGCTACTTAAATTAGCATCTGTTTAACAGCAAAAACCAAAATAATTTCTTTTAATTTAAACTGTAAAACAGGTTAGGCAGTAAGGTGTTAACTTGTAAATATGAAAAAAAAAGTTATTTTAATTTACAGAAGCATTTCCTACATCTGAATCATTCAGTTTGGCTCACCTAAAGGAGCCACACTTTCAGCTTCCAAACAGCTCTTCATTTACTGTTACTATTTCTACAGAAACAGATGGATGGATTATTTACCTATTTATCCTCAAGGCTAATTAGTTTAGAGTAGCATACAGCAGACTAACAGTATAGGCCATATAATTAAAAGAGAAAGTAATATTAAAGGTTGTTACAGCAAGAATATCAATAGAGTTAATTGAAATTTTTAGGTGTAAAGCAAATGACAAACACATCAGTCCAAACGAGAATGCAAGGTACAAGAAGCAGAATTTAAGTAAATAACATTTTATCAACAAGATTTAGTGCCTATTTAAATAAGCAGTGTGTAATCTACCAGAGTGTTTATAAACAGCATTTAACAGGCTGTATGGACACACTCAGTAAATTATAGATTAATAGACAGTGTATAAAGTGCAGTGGAAGGTTCACCCGTTAAAATGGCTGAAATGATTAGGCCAAAATGCAGTTTGTTGAGCAAGTGCACATACAGTACCTTACAAGGACTGATACTCCTTAAGCTTTTCCACATTTTGTTATGTTAGCCACAAACCGATGGAATTATAAGTGATAAAATTGCCGTTAGAAAAGATGGTCATCTACCTAAACTAACAGGCAGGGCACAGAGACCATTATTCAGAGAAGCAGCCAAGACACCCAGGGTAACTTTGGAGAAGGAGTCCAGTTCATAGTTTGGCAGAAGCCATGTTCAGTTGCATTTAGTTTACTTCAGAAAATTTTATATATCACAAAGCGCAATTTATTTATGTCGAGGAACCCACACATATGAAAGAAGCTCCTCTGGTCAGATGTAAACATTTTGGTCTTTGTGTGGTGAAAAAAACTAACGCTGCACATCATCCTGAACACACTTCCTACAGTAAAACATGATGGTGCAAGCATCATTATGTTCGGGTGCTTTTTCAGCAAAGGCAGAGAAATTGGTCAGTGTTAATGGGAAGATGGAGGGAGCTAAATCAAGGGCAATCCTGGAAGAAAACCTGTTTAGACTGGGTCAGAGGTTCAAGTTTCAGCAAGACAACGATCCTAAACATAAGGGCAAGGTTAAAATGGATTGTTTTAAATCAAAGTATATTTATGTGTTAGAATAGCCAAGTCAAAGTCCAGATCTAAATCTAAACGATAATTTGTGGACAGATTTTTATTTGGATAGCTATTTGAAAATCTCTGGCAACTAAAAATCTATATTTTTTTAAGTGTCACAAAAATGCACTACTTTATGGTGACATTAAGTCCAACATCACATACATTGAAGCTTGTAATTGTAATGTGAAAAAAATGAAGAGTTTCACTACTGAAAAGACAAAATTAATGTCATGGTAATCAAATTACATTAATTTAATGATATAACGCAATTTCATCACGAGCTCGATATAAACCATTAATGGAAAGCATATGATACCCAAGAGTTTTCTTCTGGTCTCCTTTGGCCACAGACTGTATCTGCTTTTTAGTGACGACACACTTCCAGTTTCTCTCCCACAGCATCCCTCTCTGATTTGTAACCTGATGGTGTGATACTGACTTGCTATTGGTCTAGTGAGAGCACTTTTAGCTTTTACCCCACATTGTGGCTTTAATCCTATTATGTCTTCATAATACAGGCAGGGCAACTGAGGAAAGAAAAGCTTTCAAATGGGATCCAGCTCCCACTGTTCACAAACTTGCGCTGACCTAATCTCCACAATTCTACAGCCTCTAATGTAGTTTTATATGTACATATTTCACTAGAGCAAAACAGATCCAAGGCTGGTGCTGAAGTCAGTTCTTAATTGATTCTCCAAAAATGCAATAAAGAACCAGTTTGGTTTTCATAGCTACATTATTACATTTCCATTAGTAAGTGTTTGGTCCTTTCAGTTGTATTGTCATTTTATGCATAGGTTCACAGTTTAGGGAGACATTTCATATAGAGATCAATGTATTTGTCTTGTTTTTTGTCCAAATAGTAATCTTGATATCACCAGATTCATTTACTAAAGCTGTTTTAAACAGTGTTACAGATTCCACAGCACTTCAGAGTGATGCTGCAAAATTGGAGTAGGAGACCTCAAGCAGCATTTATTAACACCGTCTAAAGAAAGCAACAGATCAGAAAGTAATTGCAAACTGAACATCTAATGGGTGTTGCATATTCAGCTGAAAAAAGCAAATGTGAGCTCAGCCCTTTGTGGTGCATTGGCCCACCTATAACATAACTACTGGAGGGGCAACAATAAAGCAAGCAATGTGAAAACAAGGGACAAAGGTCCTAATTTATCCAAAGTGAATATGACAGCAAAACGGGCCATTTGCAAATAGCATATATCAAATTAGACTGAAGAGTAGGATATGCTCAAATCATTTACTAGCTCTCAGATCGTTTATGCATGTTCATGTGTGGACTTCTGAAGCAGCAGAGCAAATCAAGATGTAACAAAGATTATTACTGGTCCATACTAGTACAGAATTATGTTCAGCAGCACAAAGTTTCAAGCAGTATGTTCACTGGAGGTCATATTTGATTCATGACTGTTACAATCAATATACTTCAAAGGTTACAAAAGCTGACAGCAGAGACTGAGCTGAGGATCTCAGAATATATATTGTACTTAAAGTAATTTCACTGTTTGAATGCTGACTGTGTTTGCCATCAACTGCTGACCATATGCACAAAAAAAAATATTGTAAGATCATGACCAGCTGATGGACATAAGATCTGTCCAGAGTGTGCCTTGCTTCTCGCCGAAAGACCGCTGGAGATAGGCACCAGCCCCCCTGCGACCCTGCAAGGATAAGCATCTGTAGAAAATGGATGGCTAGATGGATGGATGGATGGATGTAAGATCATGACCAGCATGTAAGGAGAATTAAACAGTCTGTCACTGTTGATGTCTCTTGTGTGATTTGTCACAGATGGCTAGAGGTTTCTGGATCATTTAGACCTTTTCTGTCCTGAGTGTTTAGTCCCTACTGTGTCAATTTTGTCTTCCAAGGCTTGTCCTTAGGAGTTATGCCAAAACCTAGAAAAATATTTAAGAAAAGAAGTCTGGTTGTTAAAGCCTCGACTCTAGATATTTTTTGGATAGTGGGACGTTTTAGCAGAAGATCAGGGGTGTGCACACCTAAACAGAGGCCACTCTGGAGTCCGAGCAAGTGTGTGACAATTTTGGCCCACAGCTCTGCAACACTGAACTGTACAGGTTGAACTGTCAGGTTCAAATCAGTAATTTTCAGTGTGCTGAAACCTCATCCAGAATGTCTAAAACATTAAATACCTATATTCTGCAAGCATGCTATCAAAAGAAGATATTACACAACATTTGTAGAGGCTTTATTTATGTAAGGAACACTGGTTCTGGAATTCTGTGTGTCAACATACTTCCGAAGTAAGGCTGTGACATTTACATCTGAGAGAAAATTGAAATTGAGATCCTGTTGAAATTGTATAAAATTGTTTACTTCTTCATCCATATTGCAAATTCTAAATTATGTTTTATGAATCACAGATAAAACCTTTCCTTAAAATCGTGACCAGATTTTGATAAATCAGACTTAATTTACTTGCACTATTCAACGTCTATACGGACCTTTTATTCACTTTAAAGGTCAGTGTTTTTTTTTTTCTTTTTTTGTAGTTTCTGCCTTAAATTAAGCAGAATAACAAGTAAAGCTAAAAGATGATCTTGAAATTTAACATAACATATTCTTGTAAAGCAAAGCAGTTTCTTTTAACATTCCATAATTGTAATTAAGCAAAGACTAGGAGAGTCTGGAGTAATGATATTCATTACTTTAATTCAATGGATAAAACTATTTTCTATTTTTGCTGATGCATTTCTATACAGAAATAAACAACAATCAATACTTCTTTTTTATTATTTATAGCAAAGTGCTTTTTTTGTTAAAATGTATTGCCTATAGATATACAGACAAATTGAGAACAGCACGTGCAGAGTATTACCCACGGATACTTTCTCACTCTGAACCCTGGGTTTGAACTCTTGCTTTGTCAGTTTAATCCCTGACTTCCTATAGATCCACATCCTTCATAGTATTTGTGTTTATCCAAAATTACAAACAAAAGCCAGTAAATACCATGTAGCATTTTTTCTGATCAAACCTACTATGTACACATACATTTCTGCTCGACACAGAACAACATATAACAGAAAAATAGCATGGGTTTTAGAATACCCTGTCAAAGCTTACCTTGAAAAAAATCATTGTGGCGCCATCTTCTACCACTCCATATTCAATCTTTGTTTGCTTGGCCAGATCGTCAGCAGAGTCAATGGGCGATTCCATCCTCTCCACAGTAAGGAAAGCTGCCAAGTTTGCCGTGTAGGAGGAGATGATGATGAGAGTAAAAAACCACCAAATTCCTCCCACAATTCTGGTAGAGAGGGCTTTTGGCATGAGTTCAGATCCTGAACAAAAGGAGCAGAGGATGGGGTAAGGCGGGGTAAGGCTGAGTCAGAGTGGGAGCAGCACCACAGCTAGGCCGGGCCAGGTCAGGCCACGCACGGCCAGAGCATCTGCTTCATTGATCATTCATGCTAACACAAATGGACAGAGTGGGCAGCTTGTTGGTGACTGATGGTAGTCCTTACTCTAGTGACTTACACTCCAACCCTAACCCCTCTTCTACAGGTAAAACATTTGCTGGGTCTGTTCTTGGTCCATTCATGCTTTAAAATAATCAGTTTAACCAAGAGCCACAGGAGCTGTTTCAAAGTACAAGCTGAATTGAGTAGATGAGCAATGAATGATCTTTAAGTACTTGCACCTTTATACCATTTTACCATATATATCAGTTTTATAATTTATGACAATTTTCATACAAATGCTTGTATTATTAACGTACCTCCATTGTACCAAAGGTTTAAAAGCTGTACGTAATCTCTCCGGGCTCTAAATAATAAGTGGTTGAAATAGGAAATAAAAAAGCAACACATTGGTAATGTTTGGGGATTAGGAGTGGCAACTGGAATGCAGCAGTTTTTGTAATAGTTTGACAACGACCAAAAACATTTGGTTTTCCTAATAGGTGGATTATTTGCTGTTTGTGTACAAACTATTTGGAGAATAAATGCACTACATAAATGAGGAGATGTGAATGGGTTCAGGGAGTGTGTGTGTTTGGGGTGCTCATTAAAATAAGGTGGACCTATACCATCACTGTTATAGTCAAGCAGCTTTAGAAGGGAAGACAGGGACTTTGCACATTCACTAAAGAAAAGCTGATAAAGGCAGCAAACAATACAAGGTTAAGATCTCTGTCCTATCCCTTTGTAAGCCTCCATTTGCACACTCACATGAAACTTTCTCTCTCACAGTCTCTTGAGTGAGTCCGGTAGAGGAGGAGCATGCTGCAAGGAAAGAAATGGCAAACTACCTGCAGCTGCTTCAGACACAGATGAGGTACTCTGCTCTTAGGGATCCCAGAAAGCCCTGAAGATTTTTGTGAGCCCTCATTAGTAAATTCACCTGTTATGTGTTACAACTTGACGGCATATACAAAGCTTGAATAGATTTTGTCTTGTTTTATTGTCGATGGGTAGCTGAATGTACAGTATTTACAGGTAAATTTGTCACAGAAATAATAGCACCTGTGACACGACAGTTTTTTGCTTTGTCTACAGTCAGTATGCCATGAAATATTACATCTTACAACTCATACCAAGGCATAACACAAAAGATGTTATGTGCTCCATTTTTCCCCTATGAGCCAGAAAAGTTCTAATTGTGCTGCTGTTGAATTTGGTACATGTATTCAAAATCTACCCTAAATGCCCATCACGTAGGGCCTGGTTCTTAATCCCAGCCTTGTCTTTTCTGCATGGAGTCTGAATGTTTTCTCTATGCATGCTTGGGTTTTCTCTGGGTACTCCAGCTTCCTCCAGGGGTTCAAGATATAACCCCGCCTCTCCTCGAATGACTGCTGGAGAAAGGGTCCAGACCCCTCATGAACCGGGTGTAGGTAGGCGTAGACAATGGATTATAGGAACTAAAGTAAGTCAGGAAATCTATGCATGTAAGAATGTTTTTTAAACTACTTTCAGAGGACCTATTCAAGTTGGACCTGCAATGTCTGCTTCTCTTTTTGATGACATCGGTATGAGGGCTGAGGCAGAATGAGGGGTAGAACTAAATCTGCTGCCCTTATACTTCTTTTTCACCAAGGGAGGTAGTCAAAGAGCAGAGTGGTTGAGTAGGTGTACATTTTTGTTCAATTGCACTTCTATCCTTTTTTGGTTGGTATTTTTATTTCTGTAAACAGACGTTGTGAGTAGCTGGAGAGGTGAGTTGTCAAAGGCAAAGGTGGCTTAATGTCATCTCTGCACATCCTTGAACATGTACGCTTGGACCGCACTGACATCTATGTGCTTTTATTCAGACAATTTTTAGTTTAGGTAAACCAGCGCGTTGCATTCACTGTTTACAGTTTTCACTGCAGCCTCACTGGATGCGATAATGTGGTGGTTTGTACATATCAGAGAAGAAGAAAAAAAGAAATAAAGTAGTTTTTCACCAGACAGTCAGTGCAATTTGTTGTGGCTCCTAAAAGATAAATTATCCAAATGGAGTAAGCAACAAGGTCTCCCTCACAATAAATTCCTCACAAACGACCACTGTTGTTTTTCTTCCAACCTTATTGTTGCTTTCGGAAAACAGTTAATGCACGTTGAGTTCTACCTGAAGTCCTAGCGGACCATAGTGGGCAGAAAAGATGATAAAGATGATCTGATACAGGCTTTGCTGTGAAGCAGGCAGTGCAGTGGACCGTGAGGTTGTAAGAACAGCCTCTAACTTGAGGCCAAATGGTGGAACTGTCTTTTGAAAATGTCTTCTGTATTACCAAGTCAACTAACAAAAAAGCATTCAATAACGTCATGACTGTTTTAATTATGTTTACATTTTCATTATGCTTGATAATTTTTTGCTTTAATGCTTTGGTTGGAATTATATACAAATCATTGAATTTCTCTGAGAATAAAAAAAACTGTTGTTAATTTATTTAAAGTCTATTTTGCACTTTGTTTGTGGTTTTGGGGAAAGGATGTACGGCACCAGCTGGTGGATATAAGATGGCGGAATACAGTTAATACTGTGACACCCACTCAGATTTCTGGAGTTTCTTTGGGCAACTATGAGGATCTGACACACATAAATAACTTTATATTTGTGCCATAGGTTAACAAAAGGGACCTAGATGTTTTTTTCTGTTATTTTGGAACATGTTTCGTCACATTTTTTACTCTTTGTTGAATGTAAAAAACTGTACAATGTTTGGTGACTTGACTAAATGACCTGTTTAGTCATTTGGAGTGTAAGACTTTTGAAAGTGTTTCTGTTGAAACAAAACTAGCTTTAATTCTTATTAAAGTTTAATAATTTAGCACCATCTGAAATTCAATTACTTTAGCTACTTTGAAATTTATTGTTACTATCATCAACAATGCCACCAGCTACCCACTGCGCCCGTTCTCTTTACCCAAACAAAGAGAAAAGATCAAAGTAACAAACAGGACTTGACTAGAACTGATAACTTTCTTTGCATGTTCTGTTCCACGCACTGCTAGCAGACAAGAGTTCAAAAGTGGAACATGTTACCATCCTTGAGTTTCTTATCCAGTTCCACCTCAGAAACCTGCACAGGAAACAAAGGGCAACCCAAACAGTGCCTGGTTGGGGCTGACTGTCATGTACCCAAGGTAACGTCAAGACCAAACAGCAAGTCCCACATATTTCTGGGGGGCATGGCAAGCCACCACACAGGGGAGCCTCTCTACAGTGTAGACCAGAACTGTGCTATGCAGACACAGAATTTTGTCCAGCCTAGTTCCACAGCCTTCTGGTTCTCAGTGACATCTTCCCAACTGCTCAGCCCAAATGTTCCTTTAATTAGCTTTTCACTTCACTACTGTGGATAGTATGCAATAGCTAAAAAAGATAGCTACATTACTATTTCAGAACAGTATTATTATTATTAATATTATTACACAGTTTATGGAGAGGGGTTATACATTATTGTTTTACCGATAATACATTCATAAAAATGCTCATGGTGATAATAGTAATTTTGTAATGGTATTTATAAACTCCAACTTACAATGGTTGCAAACCCTAGCCAAAAATATTTACAATTAGATGACAAAAAAAAACACCTTCTGAAATTAGGACTAAAGTTTCAGGAAGTAGCTCAACTGAATAGAATACAAAAATAACTCCTTGAATGCCGCCAAAATAGTTTTTGGGCAGAATTAATTCTGTTATTTTGTATCATTTAAAAAAAAAACACTATAGGCTAGAAATAAAATTCAGTTCAAATTCAAATACAGAATAGTCCAAAACATTTCATATTATTAAAATATATCTAATTATTAATTTATTGTTACAACTTTAACTATTGTCACCTTTTAGTTTAATAACTTACTTTCCTGTCCACAAATAATTGCTGCTGGATGTAAATAAATACTGTAACTCCTCTGAAAGAAATACAAATTGAAAGAATGCCACTTTTGCCATAGATTCATGCACTGAGAGAGACACTGGTCACCTTATTATTATCCCAGTGCACTATAAAATTTCTATTTTAAGATGCCTAATAGTTGAGAAGATACTTATTTATATCTTTGCTTAGCAGGCGGCGTCATTCACACTTGTAAATTTGGTCCATCTCAAATAGTCTAGATGTGTGCACTTACCTGACCATGTGGCTGAAGATAGACGGGGAAAGTGAAAGGGGAGGGAAATCAAATGGACATGGGAAGCATGCAGCAGCACCATATTCTTGTTTGCATTACTTTCATTCCACTAAAGCCATTTTGCTGGACAACCTGTGGAACATCTAACTACATGCATAGAGGCCCCCATGCATCGTCATGGGCCTGGTCAAAGAGAATGCTTGACCCCCAGCAAAAAAGTGGGACTTGTGCTAGAAAAAGGGGAGCAGGCAGATGCGTCTACCTTGCTGCATGAGAGCTCCAACTCCGAACCAGAAACTATTAAGCAGGGTGAAATTGTTTTCCACTACATCAGAGTCAGGGTTGCAGGGATGAGGGTTATACCACTCGTAGGGACTAAACCTGTGGTGATCAACAGAGAACACACAAACATATGTTCAGTGTAGTTGCATCAACAACTAAGTGTGTACTGTATGGTAAAGGAGAGAAAGAATTCCCATTCCATCTGGAGAAAAATAGAGAAAAAACATGGGTTAGTTTGTTAATAAACAAACACTTCTATGCATTCATGTAAATAAAGCACTTGCTTTAATTTGGTAAAAAAATCAGACTATGAAATGGATTAAATTCTGATTAACATTCACAGTCATTGTACAAGTACACTCATGGAACACTATATTGTCATCTAGTTTTCTTTTCACCATGTTCTGAAGTCTGGTCATTAGACTTCTGTGACTATGACCATTGAATGGAAACAGATACATTCTGTCATAATAGAGAACACCATGTGATTGGTGAAATCCAAACCCAGCCGAATACCTTATAACAAATGTCGAACATGGTATTCAAAGCCTTAGGATTTGGACTTCATTTGTTTGGTTTCGAGCTATGGGACCTCATTTCTTTGCCGTCACTGAGTCGACCTTAATTTTCTTTGTGTGGCAAATGAAAAAGAGTGAAGCCATCTGTCCAACTGCTGAAGTCTGGATTAATTTTAATTTTAATTTTGGTCGTTGACAGTGGTGCCAAAACCTGCAACAGAGTGACTGAAAAACAGAAGAATCAAGAAATGGTAATAACTCAGTTGTCACCCATTATAACTGAAATGTTGTCATGGCACCTTCAGAGAGCTGTCTATGAACCTTATCGAACAGATGGACCACTCTGAAGGAGAGTGGTCCAAAATTCCATGAAATGGATATGACAAACATGCAAGCACATATGGAACATGATTGACTTAAGTTATTGCTGATAAAGGTGGTTCTAGAAACGATAGACTCATGGGAGAGGACCGTAATTTTTACAGATTTTAATCATCCTATTATTTGTTACCCTTTTATTGGCCTACTGGTACACCCGTAGAAGAGGGTGGACTTACAAATAAAGCCTCAAAAAACTGCACCATCATCTGAATCATTCGTGTGATTTCAATACTAACATAAAATGATTGAGGAGTGGCTTTGAATTGGACATACTCAGATTCCAAAAGTAGCTCCTCATGTGGCCATGCTCATATCAAAGGCAATTCCCTCAGCAATTTAATCGATGGCTTCTGAAAATAACCCCATTGTCAGTCGAGAAAATAACTAATAATCTCTATAATCTTGGAGGAGCATTTATATTCATCAGATCAAACGTATCATTTCCGTCATGCCCATGCAGGCTCTGGTGCTGCCTCTCACTCAGCACACTCCTCAAGCGTTGAGATATTTCATTTATTCATGTTAAATAAAAGTGACATTATATTAGTAAAGGTTGATTGGTCTACAATTAAGCAACCTGACCTGATTTGGGTTGTGCTACTGTAGAGGGGGACAGCCCTGTCTAACTCAAGCTGCTGAACACACACTAGGGTTTGTCTAATCAAACTGACATGCATAATGTAGACTTGTCTCAGTGAGGGTCATTTTACTCTAATGCAAATGAAAAATTATAGCCTTAAGTGAATAACCTTTTTCATTTGCATGGAGGCAAACGCAGATCAAACCTTAAGTCTGTTTTCATTTCCATTTCTATATAGGGATGTTCATAATGTTGTGGATATTAATAAACAAGACTACATGAAGATGTATGGCTGCACTGATAAAATGACAGCAGGAGAATATGGTTAGGGAGGGTGTTCCTTTCACCCCTGCAACACTTAAAGGATATTGTGTAGTGATACCTCCAAGGACCTTTGAATGTCCCCTTGATTTCAGCTTTAAAAGAATAATTGGCCTTAAACGAATCTGTTTCTAAATTTGCTTGCTTGTCAGTTTGCCTTGCCAAATTGAGTTCAGCTGAACTGCGACCTTGCAGTGGCACGCGCAACTGTGACACAATATCTAGCACAGAGAAGCCAAACACTACTCACCACCAAAATGACAAGTTAAATTGTCAGAGGGCCTATGCTGTATGTTGGGAGTGCTGCTGATGATTAGGTCAAAGGATGCTAAACTGATGCATTTACAGAAGACAAGTAAGCATAACCTGTCTCTCATGGAAGTCTATTTTCTGTCAGTTTGATTCAATTAACCTGCCCTTACACTATCTCATGTCATCAGTTCTTGAGAGGGGGAAACACTGAGCAAGGTCAAAAATGAGATAAGAAGAGACAAAAACAGAGAATTCACCTGCAGGTTAAAAAACACTGTGGGCGTTTTATCTTACTATGGGGGCAGGGTCATACTACAGAAAATCCCGTGATCATGCTCATGATAACGGCAATGTCAAGGCAATGAATCAACACTCTTCTGTCAGAGGATGATAGATTTTATATATGGACACCAAGGCTTTAACTGGTGTTATAAATTCTGTCGGGCAAGGATTTTACATTCTTCCTCTTTATCCCTTGTTTCGAGTGTTTCAGTTACTACTAATTCAGCTCAAGATTATTCATATGCCTTTCAAACATAAAATGAGACAGCCATCTCTCCAAAGATAATAAAATGATTTAAAAGGAAAATCTATTTTGGAAAAAAACATCTGTTTTTATTTACTTATTCTTTTAAAATGGCAAGGTGAAAATTATTTATAGCCTTCTCAATAAAGATTGGAAAATTCTTTACTTGCATTACAGCAATCAAATCCGTTTTAGATTTTCTTATCAGCTGGGTGGGGGGGTGTTTTGCAAAGAGGTGCTACTTGAATATGAAGAGGCATAGATTCCAAGTGCCTAAAAAGCAACTGGACTTCTGATCTGTTTATAGATGACATCCAAAGACTTCTTCAGTTCTGACCACCAGTTAGGAGTGTCAAGCTTTATTTGTTGTTGATAGGGTTGTTATAGGCACATCACCCAATCCTGTTTACTGTATTTGGCTGTTGTAAAATGCACTGTAACATTGCCAACATGTGAACTATTTAAGTCATGTCTGAAGGCGCAAATATTTGTAGAACCACCTGGAGAAACCAATTATGGCTCCACCTCTGTTTAATGCAATTTTCAGTTTAAACATAGACTACCTTTTGTTTCTCCATTGTAGAGGTCTGAACATTCCTATATACAATGGACTGCATATAACACATTGCTGAGGTTGTGTTTTGGAATTTTATCCTTGGGATGAATCAGTCTGAGTGGTTAGGTTTGAAATGCACCAGTATACTGTGCTTAGAAAATATCCTTAGTTTTTCTTGACAGTGTGGCTACGTATGACATTCAGTTCAATTCAATTCAAAAATACTTTATTAATGCCAAAGGAAAATTAATTAATTACATGTAGTGTTGTTAAATATGTTTCCTTGCAGCAACAATGTCCAAAGATCAAATCCTGGCCAGGGCCTTTCTGCCTAGAGTTCGGATGTTCTCCCTGTGCATGTGCAGGTTCTCTCCAGTGGTGAGAAATCAAAGCCTTGAAGGTATTCAGAGAAGCTCCTAAGTGTTTCCAGAAATAATACAATAAGTACATAAATAATATTGTATGTCACTAGTTAGGTCAAATAAATTAAAATAAGCAGAGAAAAGCTTCTATGCAATATAACAATGTAAAAAGAGCTTTATTTTAAGGTTTCCGGCTTAGATCTCTTTCTTACTGTGATTTTAAATTAGGAAAAAAATAAGCTAATCAGAATTTCTTGTTTAGGTCGCTGCAAGGAGAGTGTGTCTATGTTGGGGTGTTTTTCCTTCATTATCTGAATAGCTTCAGCACTAAACTGAATAGCAGTGTAAATTCTGAAATTTCCATCAGCTAGTTATATTTTGATTTGCTGTCAGTGGATGGTTTTTCTAGCAGTCCAAACTTTTACAAGACTGTTTTCCAATAATGCAATAAAATCCTAATTAATTACTTAAAAATCACACAATGTGATTTTTGTTTTAGATTCTGTCACTCACAGTTGAAGAGAATCTATGATAAAAATTAAAGACTTCTACATGCTTTGCAAATGGGAGAACCTGCTAAATTAGTGTATCAAATACTTGTTCTCCCCACTGTATACATTTTTTGCAGTTATTTTCCATGGTAATTTTACTTAGAGGTGCAGTCTGTCTTACTTTACAAGGCTAGTTTTCATAAGGTTTTCTTGTTAATTCATGTGTTCTCAGTCTGCTCTGCAAAGCTAACTGAACAGTCCACTCGTGAGATATTCATCAAAGTTAGAGAAACTCCAGGTGGCCTGTTTGTGTAAAACAGCCATGTGATTGTTAGTACAGAAATGGCAGTAGGATGGATGGATGGATGGATGGGTGGATGGATGTAGTTTGATGCATGAAAAGGGTCAGTGAGTTAGAGCACATTCTCAATCCCTGAAGGGCATGTAATTATCAGATTTCATTACTGCAGAGTTTCAACAAGATAGTGAGGTATACAGCCTGACTGCACATTAATTATTTAACAAAGCATTGCTTCAGCTTTGTTGTTGTTTTCTTCAAAATATCTTTAGGTAAAGACTCAGGATTTCTGATTCTCTAAAACTAAACATGTACACAATCAACACGCTTTAGCAAAGACGTGATGTCCAATGCCACCTGCACCACATCAGCGATAGAAAACAACAATAAAAGCAATAGAAACAATAATCCATAATGTGGTGAGTAATCATTCAGCTTTGCATCAGTGTGGAAGAAGCCCACAAATGGATAGAAGAAAGGCTGATCTAACTCTTACACTATACACTAGAAATCTGCCTGTTAGCGGTCTCACTGACATATAAACACAACACTCACCCATCACAGCACAAAGACAAGCTCATATAGATAAAATGTGTGATATGTACACAAACGTGGTAAATAAATATAATTTCAACTTTTGTTTATCAGATTTAACGTATAATAACTCTTTGTTCTTAAAAACTATGTTAAAATTAAGGTGAATCATTAATGTAAGAAAAACAGATGTGAACAGGAAGTAAGAGAATAAGGTAGTAGTTAACCTTAACAGTAGTTAAGGTGGAGAATACAGCTCTCCACCATGAAACGGTGAAGCAGCACAACGTAAGATCACAATGTATAGGTTTAAAGGGAATGATAATTAACTAACTAAACACTAATTAACTAAAAGTTAAACAACTATCAAGTGTCAAGATAACATGACTGATCTGATAGAGAATCAAAGCATGAATATTAAATAGAGTTAAAATAAGAAAATGGAATAAATTTACAAAAAGCTTGAGGTTTTCAATTTCATCTTGGAGGGAAGTAAAATCAACCATCTCTGTTCAGAAAGTATTCTGCCATATGGATATTTTGTGAATTTGTGCTACACACTAATGTAAAGACATGCAACTGTAATCTAGCATGCATTCGTGTACACAGGGGAAGAGAAGGTATAAACTGAAGGGGAAATTAATACACTTACTCAAATACACACTTATTAATAAATGCAGATAGGTGCATATTCTGAGCCAACTTAGATGACAGTTGCTGCTTTTCATTCTCTTGTGTGATCATATTGCCAGTAACATCAAAAAACATGTGTGTGTTAACAGTAAAACTGCTGGGGTCAGGCTGCCAGAAAGCCCTGTGGCCCAAAAGGTTTACGGTTAACAGGGATCTTCTTTTCTCTTCTATTCTTTACCAAGATTCTGCTGCCACAAGCTAAACTGACCAAAGTTAAGAGAAGTTCCAAACCCCACTGTTCCAGTTCCCTCCTGAAAGTAGGGGAAATATCCTACAAGAACACACAACAAGCATCCAAGATGAGTTATGTACTTTTAGAAAATACTGTCTTGATTTTAGCTGCACCTCCACACAAAACTGCTTAAATGATTCGCTTAAAAACAAAGACAATAATGAAGAGAATTGTGCATCTCACAATTTCAAATCAGAACCTATTGAGTCTTTAATGATACTAATAAAAAAAAATATCTTGTTCTGTAAATAATCAATTGGCTTGCAAAGCACAGCTGAAATTCTAATTCAGGGAACAAAGGAACACATCTGCCTGATTTTTACCACCTTCCATTGTTCCACTACTGAAGAACTTAGAAGAACATCCAAATTGTCTCAACAAGAAGAACAGACTGTGACATTTTTACCACAATCTGAGGCAGTCTGAAAGGAGCAGTCCCTCCCCAGGGTTTTCAAGAGGAAGGCATTTTTGTAACAAAGATCTCAATATAACTCAAAATTAAACTCTAGTGTACAGTTCTAGTCAGGAGATTACATTCAGGCATCTTGAGCATGAGCGTCATATTTTTAATTTATTTAAACTGTTGTTTTTTTTTCAAGTTGGTAATTTGTACACTGATTCGTAATAATGTATATTTGAGTCTGTATGTATGATTTTTACCCAGTTCAGTTAGAAAAAAATACCAATAAAATTCAAACGTATGGAACCAGTTCTTGGTTTTAAAAGCCATTGCACATAATTTCCACCCTGGAAGAGCAGTTGTGGAAAAACAACACATTCAGAGCCCAAAATTAACAAGACATTCAAACCAATGATGAATGGATGTAGACTCACCATGTACAAACTGTGGCTTTACAGTTTCAAAAACAAGGCTTAAAATATCACACAAACTCTAATTTTATCAAATGGTTAATTTCCTTTTCCTGTCTTACCTACTCCTCCAGTAAAGATTATAGAAATTTACCATGTCTGACTTGCATGCGAGTTACTTTTTTCCTCCACAAGGCCATTCCCGGAAGAGCTTGAAAGCTGGAATGCCTGATACAAGAAGGTCAGAAGATTCATATACCGATCGAAGACCCCACTGACACTCCGGCGAAGGTGGAAACCCACAGAGGTTTGTTTCCAAGGAGATGAGTTTTTCCCTTTGTGATTCAGTCGACTTCAACGGTTCATCATATTTTCTCAGTTTTGGATGGATGAGAAGTTTACTGTTTTTGAGTTGATCACGGATGCGTGTCACTCGGGTTTTCTTTAGACCTACCCATCCTCAACTGTTGAAGAGAAGAAATCTTTTTAATATTAAATTGGATAGGTGCATTTAGAGGTCTGAGCAGGGTGAGGCATAGTTTAAGGTGATTTAGAATCACCAGTAGTTAATCCAAGGTATTAACTTGTTGCATGCAATACTGATTGAAGTGTTTTATGCTGAGTGTTGGATTTGCTGTGCAATTGTGCTAAATCGTGCAGCACGGATGCGATCAGCAAGGTGCATGTGTTTTTGTCCATCTGATCCCAAATCAGCCAGGAGTTAGAAGTTGGACTTTTAAAGTTTTTGCATTCAAAGCAGCTGCTGTCTGAGCCTCGTGGCCAGACCATTCCTTTGTCCCAGTTTTATTACTGGAGTTTTTCCACTGAGTTCCCGCCTCAGAGTTTAATGACCCTTTGTTCGAGATTTGGGGCAATCAGCACACCAGGAGAGCTTCTCTTTCCAAGTTAACCCAAATTGCACATTTTGTCCACAAAACTGCTGCTTTGATCTTCATAGACCCTCAATGCGCATATATTTTCTTTTATTATTTTTATTTTTAGATAGTCATTTTTATCCCCTTCGTACAAAATAGTGCTTGTCATTGAATGTTTTTCAATCAGAGTAGTAATTATATCAGGGCTATATGTTTCAATAAATTTTCCCTTCGTATATATGTATATATATATATATATATATATATATATATATATATATATATATATATATATTATATATATATGTACAGGGGTTGGACAATGAAACTGAAACACCTGTCATTTTAGTGTGGGAGGTTTCATGGCTAAATTGAACCAGCCTGGTAGCCAGTCTTCACTGATTGCACATTGCACCAGTAAGAGCAGAGTGTGAAGGTTCAATTAGCAGGGTAAGAAAACAGTTTTGCTCAAAATATTGAAATGCACACAACATTATGGGTGACATACCAGAGTTCAAAAGAGGACAAATTGTTGGTGCACGTCTTTCTGGCGCATCTGTGACCAAGACAGCAAGTCTTTGTGATGTAACAAGGGTAATGTCAGCATACCACCAAGAAGGAGGAACCACATCCAACAGGATTAACTGTGGACGCAAGAGGAAGCTGTCTGAAAGGGATGTTCAGGTGCTAACCCGGATTGTATCCAAAAAACATAAAACCACCGCTGCCCAAATCACGGCAGAATTAAATGTACACCTCAACTCTCCTGTTTCCACCAGAACTGTCCGTCGGGAGCTCCACAGGGTCAATATACACGGCCGGGCTGTTATAGCCAAACCTTTGGTCACTCATGCCAATGCCAAACGTCGGTTTCAATGGTGCAAGGAGAGCAAATCTTGGGCTGTGGACAATGTGAAACATGTATTGTTCTCTGATGAGTCCACCTTTACTGTTTTCCCCACATCCGGGAGAGTTACGGTGTGGAGAAGCCCCAAAGAAGAGTACCACCCAGACTGTTGCATGCCCAGAGTGGAGCATGGGGGTGGATCAGTGATGGTTTGGGCTGCCGTATCATGGCATTCCCTTGGCCCAATACTTGTGCTAGATGGGCGCGTCACTGCCAAGGACTACCGAACCATTCTTGAGGACCTTGTGCATCCAATGGTTCAAACATTGTATCCTGAAGGCGGTGCCGTGTATCAGGATGACAATGCACCAATACACACAGCAAGACTGGTGAAAGATTGGTTTGATGAACATGAAAGTGAAGTTGAACATCTCCAATGGCCTGCACAGTCACCAGATCTAAATATTATTGAGCCACTTTGGGGTGTTTTGGAGGAGCGAGTCAGGAAACGTTTTCCTCCACCAGTATCACCTAGTGACCTGGCCAATATCCTGCAAGAAGAATGGCTTAAAATCCCTCTGACCACTGTGCAGGACTTGTATATGTCATTCCCAAGACGAATTGACACTGTATTGGCCGCAAAAGGAGGCCCTACACCATACTAATAAATTATTGTGGTCTAAAACCAGGTGTTTCAGTTTCATATATATATATATATATATATATATAACCGGTTGTGTTTATTTTGTGTAAGAGTGATTTATTTGTCAAAATAAGGTCAAAGTTCCCCTACCAATTGGTGAAGGTGCTGATTAAACAGTGATATTTAGCATGGTTTGGTTCATACCACTCTCAACTGCTGCCAGAGTCCATAGAGCACAGGGCCCACCACTGACATTTAGCATGGTTTGGTTAATAATTATCAACTATTAAGTAGAATTAACTAATTGTAATTATTGAGTGCTTTGAGCCTATAATCACAACACCAAAGAACATTTCTGACTTCTATACGTAAGCAATGATTTTTGGTTAAGAAAATTATTTTTCTGAATTATTATTTTTAATTATAGGTTTTGATATTTATTAATCAATAATCATAATTCTACTTCAGAGGAGTAATACTATACTCCTAATAGAAATAATAGTCTTTCTAAGGTGCTTTTGTGGACACAAGGTGGAAGTTTGGTGTAGCTTATGGTGTGAAATTCAACTTAATTTTCCAGCTGGTTAAAGCAAGCCCTGTTGCACTTAGAGCTGTAGCGCAGTCAGCTTGTTACCAAGCAACCAAATTCCTGCCACAGTAGGAGCCATCCCATCTGCCTCTGGTGTCCGTTGGTGTAACTACAGCTACCAAAAATGTAATTAATTTGATTAGTTTCCATTAACACAGGCAGATAATCCCATCACTGATAATCAAAATACATAATTTGGGCTAAAATCAAGTTATTGATCATCCATTGCCACTTCTGCTCTGAAATGTCTGCATTTTTGCTGGATCTTGTGTGTGAAGCATGTTTGACCAGACTCGTATAACTAACTTTAGTAACTTCGTATGTCCTGCTAGAAAGTAAATGACCCATAGTATGCATCACTAAAATTCATTTAAAGCTAAGAATAGTGTTTGAATGTTTTAGTTCACTTATCCCTCTTTTAAATTTTTTTTTCTAAAACAAAAACATTATTTTAATTTTTGTTTTGTTTTGTGTTGCTGTTAATTGCTTTTAGAAGTTGTTCATCGCTGAACAGCTTAGTGTGTTTTGTGTTGTTGCTAATTGATTTTAGCGGCCATTCATAACTGAACAGTTTGGTTTGTTTGTGTTACTGTTTTAATTGGTTTTAGTGGTCATTCATAGCTGAACAGCTTTGTTTGTTTTGTCATTAAGCATTTTGGCTGATATAGATAAAACTTCCCAGGCTGCTGCTGGAGCTGTGAGTCAGGAGGACTCTGCAGGAATGCAGGCACAGGAAACGATTGGAGCTTTGATTTTATTGTCATCAGAGGAGCGTAAAGGTCTTAATGATTATAGCATTGAGCAATGTGAAGCAAGGATTCAGGAGTTGCTCCAGGTCAGTAAGAACCCACCAAAAGACAGACAGGTGGTACGGTGTCCCACCCCACTGTAATAGACAGCCATGAACAATACCTGGCTGCAGATCCAGTAGGAGTAAATAGTTCAAGATTTAGGGGTTAGCAGCCTTTACACTTGACTTGCAGCCCCCTCCTCTACGATCCCTCATCTCCACCAAGGCGACAGGAGAGCCGTCTCTGGGACTCAGGTGGTTCATACCACTCTCAACTGCTGCCAGAGTCCATGGAGCACAGGGCCCACCACTGACATTTAGCGTGGTTTGGTTAATGATTATCAATTATTAATGAGAATTAATTAATTGTAATTATTAAGTACTTTGAGCCCACAATCACAACACCAGAGGACATCTCTGACTTCTATTAGTAGGCAATGATTTTTGGTTAAGAAAATAATTTTTCTGAATTATGATTTTTAATTATAATTTTGATAAATATTCATTAATCAATCATCATAATCCTTACAGAAGAAACAGCATGAAGTCTTAGACACCAAGGAAGGTGAGGGGAAGGTGGGAGGGGGCTGCAGCCATTAACATCAAGCCTAACACATCTCACACACTTATGCACACACACATACAATATATGAGTGCACAAGCTATCTGACACTCTCCCAGACACGCACACATAAAACTCTGAGATGGTTGAGTGGTCTACAGTATCTCTGCTCAGGACCCGTGTCCCAGTGCCTGTCAGAATGCCGTTGGAGCTTTTTACTGGTATCAACACAAAAATCCGACATTTCTGGTTAACCCAGCACCTAATCTGAATATGAAGCAAGAATTCTGTCTGTAGTACATGTATACAAGTGGAACATGTAGACTATATTAGTGATTTGTTAAAATGTAACATTAAAAACATGACACTGTAATGATCCTAAGCCTAAACTTTGATTCATTTCATTACTGTCACAGAGTACTATCACTAAAATGTTAAGTCAGATGTGTGAGGCTCATTAATTTAATCTAGGCACGTGTCTGACTCTGTGTAGAGCTGCAATCACTTCAAGTGACATGTTACCTGGCTATGACAAACAGCACACAACTGACACCCAAGTAAGCCAGCAGAATATACATCCAGATATCAGGCGAGAGTGGGTTGAGGAAGGAGAAGACCCCAGGGTTGGTCCCGTTGGGCTTGCGGTACAGTATACTTATACCCAGCGTCATGAAGGGCTTGGAGAAATCAATAACCTTCTCGCGCACATATGTGATGGCGAGGGGAGCCACTGCCAGATCAGCTCTCTGTCAACAGAAAAAAGAAACATGAAGGAGGATAGCCTTTAAATTACAGGTAGAGAAGACATTTAGAAGCAATCAAATTAAGAGACACACTTTTTACACACTGCAATCTGTCCAAAAGCACTTTGCAAGAAATTTAAAGCCCTCTTTTTCTTCCTACTCATCAGGTATACTTTTCCTTGTTACACTGACCTTTTTGTTTCTAAAGTCAATCAATTTGTTGTTTTCCTTTTTCATTTCTGCGTTATATTTTTCAATTTAATACAAGCTGTAGTGTCAACTTACTGTGAACATATAGGACTATCCTGTGACTTAAATTCTGATGTAATTCTGAGTAATGCAAAGACCTGCATGATGCTTCAGTATATATCTACAAGATGGAAGAAGTCACTTGTTTAGTATTAGGCCACACGTATACTTCACAAAGACTAACAGGCCCCCTTATTAGACATACATTGCTAGTGCTGAGTTAAACCACCTTTTGCCTTCATCTTTTGCACATCCATAATGCAAACATTCCAACTGCAGAACACCAAACTCATTATCATTACTGATGGTGACGCTTGATATGCTGTGCATTCAGAGATGGGATTCTGCACACCGTCGTTGAAACAAAAGGGAATTTGGTTTTATCTTGCCTTTTTATCAAACTACAAACTAACCTCCCTATTTCCCTCTAACCTGACGTCAACAAAGCTTTTTTGTCCACACAACTGCTATTCCCTGGATATTTTCTCTTTTTCTGACCCAACTCTATACATCTAAGAGATAATTGTGCTTGAAAATTGCAGTAGATTAGCAGTTTGTGAAATTCTCTGACATATTCCTCCTGTACTGGCTAAAGCATTGCTCATTTTTGGAAGATTATTCCCTCTGGTTTTAGATAATGTAAAGCTGGAAGAGTTTTGCTGATACTTTTTTACTTTTGGACATCACTATGGTGCATAACCATAGCAGTAATGTGTTTTTATAATACCTGGAAGCAGCTGATTTACATGTCTAGAGCTCAAATAATACATAAACTGTGACCTCAAATCCCAGATGAGTTGAAAAGGAGGTGTTGTTGATGTAGAGCCGGAAAAACAAGAAGAGAAAGGAGGCAGTTCAAACTATCCCTTCCATCCATCACAATCTGGCAATGTGAGATCCTTGGCAAACAAACTGAATGAATTCAAGCCCTAAAAATGATTGGGCCAGACAATTAGCAATGCAGTATTATGTGTTTCACTGAGACACGGCTGTAGGAACATATGCTTGACTCCAGCGTCTCTCCGCATTGCTCTCTAACCATACGAGCAAATAGAATTTAAAGAGTAGTGGCAAAAGCAAAGGAGATGAATTAGCAGTGCTTGTGAACAACATATGGTGTAATCCAGGATGTGTAAGTGTCATCTCTGCAGCCTGTTTACTGAACTGTAAGTAATACGTTTCTTCAATATTATTCAAGAGAGCGATCACAAGTGTTATTTTAAAATCTGTTTACACTTAATCGTCAGCTGTTGCCCACACTGCATGTAGATGCAGATACATTTGGCCCTGTCTTTCAGTGTTTAACCCTGTCTCTCCTAGACATAGCTACTGGCTGAGCTTCTACTGTTAACTAACTGTATGTGCTCTTTTTCATACTCTAGACTTGACAACTGGCTTAGAGCTCATCTGCTTGGCTGTCTTTCTCTCCTAGATGAAGTCACTAAAGAAGCTATAACCGTTAATTTTTCACTGTTCTTTCCTATAGAAAGTACTACTGGATTAGTGGTACTGTGTTTTTTTTTTTGTCTCTGCTCTGTTCTCTCAAACCCCCCAGTCGGTCGTGGCAGATGGGTGCTCAAATTGAGCCTGTTTTCTGCTGGAGGTTTCTTCCTGTTGCTACATGCATGCTGTTAAACATGCATGCTAAACATGTCTCTACATGCATGCTAAGTATGTGGGATTGCTGCAAAGTCAATGCAAGCAACTGCCCACTGTGGCTACATGCTCATCCAGGAGGAGTTAATGCTGCAAGTCACTGACTCAATGCATTCTGTGGGATTTCCTTAGATAGAAAAACTTTTAACCAATTTGAATCATAGCCTGAAGCCGAATGCACTGTTTGATAGTTAGGATTAATTGGAATGTATGCACCTGTCTTGAAATCTGTATGATTCGTTTGAATTGACTTTGTAAAGTGCCTTGAGACGACTTGTTGTGAATTGGCGTTATATAAATAAACTGAATTGAACTGAATTGAATGTCATCAGCTCAGTTGTTGCTAAGCTACAGACACAACACCCCAATGCAAAATTCAATAATTTTAATCATACCTCACTCTTTTCTACACTTTCAGTGATTTGTCAGCTCCTCTAACAGTAGAGAAAATGTTCAATTTGTTTAATGAAAATGTCAGTGTTGCATATATCTCCAAAGCAAAACTACCTCTACTATCTTGTTTTTGTCTTCTCGTAGTGTTAAAACCTTTATGTGGCAACCTGTATCATAAAGAACTGTGAAAAAATGGTCACAGGAAGCTGTAGAAGCTCTACTGGGTTATTCTGAGGCTATAGACTGGGATGCAGTATACCAGCAACATGGAGAGGACATAAATGCCATCACTGAGTGTGTAACCAAATGTATAAACTTCTGTGCGGACTACATCATTCCCAACTGAACAGTGAGATGCTTCCCTCCCCAATAACAAATAGTGGCTCACAAGTAACCTGGAGAACTGCTAAACAAGAAAAAAACCTTTAGGGTATGAGACATGGAATAAGTGAAAAGCAACTTAAAGTGAAGATTAGTGACAGTATGGAGATGTACAAGAATAAGTTGTGTTGGGTCATCCATTTTGGTCGGATGGACCGACTGGGCTGCGCAGGTCAGCATTCGTTGCAGTGATGGACATCGAAGCTGACGTCATCAGAGCTATTAAAAGCTGAGGAAAAAAACTTTTAGCCGCCATTTCCCAGCCGTAGTGAACCACTACGACGTAAAAGGGCAATATCTGGAGAATAGAAGCTTGCGGGCGGGTTTTCTTTTCCTCCACACTGGCCATTCCCAGACGAGCTTGAAAGTTGGAAATCTGTCTTTTACAAGAAGAACAGAATATTCATAACCCGATCAAAGACTGTTAGACGCAGCCCACGCGCAGTTGGAACCCACACAGGGTTTGTTTCCAAGGAGACGACATTCCCCTTTTTTCAGTCGACTGCAAAGGTTTCTCATATTTTTCCCTCGGCCATGGACCCTCCTGCTTCTACATGTTTGTCTTTAACCAAATCACGAGATTGTGGTGATCCCTTTGTCTCCCACTCATGCTTTTCTGTCTCTAGAAGTCAGGTGAAGAGGGAGCTGAAGAGACACCACTTCTTTTAATTTAGCCTGACCAGGGAGATGGTTTCAGTTTATTAGAAGATATTTTGGCCTGTTCCAGTACCAAAGAAACCTCGCCTATCAATCTTAAATGACTATAAACCTGTTTCCCTTACATCCAACATCATGAAGGTCGTTTTCGCCCACCTGATTAAGCAAACAAGCACATATCAGAACCCGCTGCAGTTTGCTTATCACCTTAGAGATGCCATCATACATCTGCTTCAATAAACCCACTACCACCTGGACAAAGCAGGCAGCACTGTAAGGATCACAGTCTTTGAAATCTCCAGTGCATTTAAAACCATTCAGTATTTGTATTTCAGAAACAAACACAGATACTGGCTGAGGTCTCACTATAAATACGTTGGTTTTAAAATGGACAAAAAAGCGGATTGTACTTCTTGAGGAAGCTTAGGTCTTTTAATGCTTGCAGAAGGATGCTAGAAATCTCCCATAAGTCTGTTGAGGAGAGTGCAATTTCTTCTGCCATCATCTGTTGGGGTAGCAGCATCAGTGACATCAAGTGAAAAAAGATCAACAAACTGATGAAGTCTGGCTCTGTTTAAAGGGCTGCTTTGGAACCTCAGGAGATAATTGTGGAAAAAGGATGTTTTGTAAAATGAAGAACATTGAGGACAACCCTGAGCATCCTCTTCATTAGACTGTAATAAAAAAGCACCGTGTTTTCAGTAAGAGGCTTCTTCAAATCCACTGCAACACTGAGCGCTACAGGAGATCCTTTCCTACCACAGCCGTCACTATCTACAACAGGTCTTTGAAGAAACTTAAAAAATTTTAGTTACAACAGCATTTAATTTCCCTTTAGTATTAATAAAGAATTTTGTAATTGAACTTTGTTAAATTTTTTACCTTTGTGTATATCTGCATGCTTCCAGCTGCCTTTCACTTTGCTGTAGGTACACCTGAATGTCCCCACTGTGCCACAATAAAGGGTATTTCTATTCTTATTAAAAAGGTTAATGAATGTACAGAAGCACTGTGTAGTCATTTAAAGCTTCACTAAGAAAATATTGTACTGTAAGCATTTTTGATTTAAAACAGCCTGTGTTGTCCTGTTGACAGTTAATAAATCGTACACTGTGACTCCAGACGCTAAACATTCACAAGGTGAAGTGGTTCATCCCTCAAAGATATATCCTTTTTGTCTTATGAAGGTTGCAATTTATCACTAAAGGATTAACTGACTGTGCTTCATGCTCAGAGTGGGGTTACATGTAAGATAAAAGGCATCTCTGATTCCACCCATACTCTTAAAAGGTTGCACAGTGAACTACATCCTAATGTGTTTGTTCCACTTTAAGCATAACACAGATTGAAAATTATTTGGCTACATTTCTCTGATGTAACCCTTGAAAGTTGTTCAATGCATTTCAGCAGTCCTCCTCAGTCTGATCTCTCTTCCCGGAGTCCACTTCTGTCAACTCTTCTGAGGCCTTGTCTGCTGCAATCACCATCTGTCTAAGTCAAGTGCAAAAAGTGGGTCAAACACACGGAACAACACCTCACAGGGGACTGGGCCCTTCACCTATGTAAAAACAAGACTATCTGTCACAATAGACAATTTCTACACTGAACAAGAGCAGAAGCAGAAGACAAGTGAGAAGGAGTTAAGGGCCATCTGACCCCTCGCGGGTACAGTATCTAATGAGGTCAGATATTGACTATTGGCCATGCAGCGTGCCTGCTATTTGCAATCTATCCAAACTGGGACTTTGCAGCAATGATCAGCAATGTGAGCAGGCTATGTGTTCCTTTGTTTGTGTTTTAATAAGCTCTGTGGGGGAAACAACTGAACCTCTATGCTTGGGTTGGATAATTGGACTCTATCTGAGCCAGTTCTACCTCTCCTATTGTCTGTCTTTTGTGCCGTAGTTTCTGTACCTTGATTCCTCCATATGACATCTCATTCTTTGTGACTTACAGCTAAACATGTAGCTGGTAACATGCTAGACATTTTCTCCTACAGTCCATTCTCTCAGAGGAGCTGCCCTGTGTCACAGCCTTTTATTAAAGAAAGAAAAAAATACTCACGTTACAGCATCGTGGGTGTGGCTACACACAGTTTCACAAACACAAGTCCTACTGAATAAAACTGGTTCTGGCCAGATACTGATACAGCACACACGTCCACAT
This sequence comes from Crenichthys baileyi, assembly GCA_036173005.1. Taxonomy (NCBI): domain Eukaryota; kingdom Metazoa; phylum Chordata; class Actinopteri; order Cyprinodontiformes; family Goodeidae; genus Crenichthys; species Crenichthys baileyi. The sequence continues at coordinate 771,417 of JAHHUM010002883.1, forward strand.
CTGGCATTCAAGGACACATAGATTGGCTGGGGTGCAGACAGACTGCTTCCCAAACTCCTCCACACACATAAATTCCTGCTCAGTCTGCATAGCAACCACCCAAATGCAACTCTAAGACAAGATGACAATTCTGTTAATAGTTCATAAAAGTACTTCAAAGATAAATGTGAAAAGTATTCAAACCACTTCTATCAAAGTTCACTAAATAAATGAAAATGTCTTACACTTGCAGAATGTTTGTGTTGAACTAAGTGTGCAATGCAACGTTCTTTAGTGCAACTTTAAAAAGTGACACTAAAACAAATTAGAGAGGACTCCCAGCTATCACTAAACTCAGCTAAATAGGAACATTAAAGTTTCTCTTGCAGCTACAGTGGAGAAAGAAAGGTGGACACCAATATGTACATACCTCTCTCTGCACTAGGCTGAATTAATCATCTGAAATAACATCAAGCTAAAGGTAAACATTAATGGTACTGGAGACAAATCAGCCATCTGAAATTCGTGGCAAAATTTCTGAGCTGTTTAAAATTTTGGCCCAGAATCTAGCTGCTTGCCGCATTCAACCAGTCGAAAGCGCTGCACCACAGATGAGATGGACAACACACTGGAACTGTTGTGGCAATCCCTCTAATTTCACTATTCCACAGACCACAAATCACACAAATTGCCAAAGAATTGCCACGTTTAAGGATTCTTAGTTGAATCTTATTAAGTTTCTGAATTCGTAATTGATTTGTATTTCATTCTAATTCAGTTTTTGCAATCCTGGAGCGATCTGGAATTCGTGGCAAAATTTCTGAGCTGTTAAAAAATTTGGTGCCATACTTCAGAATCCAAAACATCTCAGTTAATTCTTAACAAATTCCAAGTTCATTCTTGATTGTTAGACATTCCTATAAGTTCTTAACTCAATCTGGGATTTGTAAAGCATTTTCTTGACCACTCAGTACCATTGTACCTAAAACTGCACAAATTTCTCTTCTGTCCTTGAACAAAAATTAAAACAACACTTCCAGCTTGGCTGATCTTGAAGTAGGTCTCGATGATTACAGCTTCTGCATTGTTTCGTTATCCAATACTTTCAGGCACATTTAGATTGCCCTCTTTAGTTTAACTATGTGATAAACTTGTTTGGAGTAAGGTTTCTTTATTCCTGACGTTCACAATGTCACGACAAATTACTAAAAACACAAATACCTCTCAAGCTATTCTGCGGCCTGTTCCCAGCGTTTCATCCCCGACTCAGGGCAGAACATTGCCGCCTGGGACATCTGATTTGCAACTTGCAGAAAGAAGAGCAGATCAAGGCTGAACTTCCCTCGGAACTCCGCGAAGAGATTTCAACCATGTTTAAAAATAGGTTGCACGCAATGCTTGGAGAGAATCTCTCAACTATCGAGACTGAACTATTACTGTTAAAAACTGAACTTTCCTCTGACATCACTGCCATGCGGCAGGAATTCACCGAGCTCAGATGCACCATTACAAAGGTGCAGCTCTCTCTCTCTACATACACAGATGATATTGTCCTTCCCCAAGTCAAAGTGGAGAGCAAGTAAAAGGAGCTGATTAATCTGGAGAAGAGTCCAGATCTTATCTGAATAATATTTGCATTCTTGGTGTACCTTCTAGAATTGCGCCACTCAAGGTGGCAGCAGGTTGGAGTAGCTCTGGCAACGGGGTTGTTTCTTACATCTGGGAGCAGCTGATTAATATCTCAAAAGCTCAATACTTCAACTACAACCTCAAATCCCTGATGAGTTGAAAAGGAGACGCCGTGGATGCAGAGCAGGAGCTAAGAGAAGAGAGAGAAGGATGAAGCTCAAACCATCTCTTCAGTAAATTATGATGGGCAATGTGAGATCATTAGGAAACAAGTTGGATGAACTCCAAGCCCTACAAAGGACCCAGCCAGAGTACCGGGAATGCAGTATTATGTGTTTTACTGAGACATGGCTGCAGGATCATATCCCCGTCTCCAGCGTCTCTCTGCCGGGCTTTTTAAAAACCATATGAGCAGACAGAGATTTAAGAGGAGCAGCAAAGTAAAAGGGGGGTGGACTGGCAGCACTTGTGAACAACAGATGTTGTAATCCAGGACATGTTACTGTGAAGTTTCGTCTCTGCAGTCCAGATATTGAACTGTTGGCAGTAGTTTTCATCCATATTATTTACCCAGAGAGTTAATCAGTGTTTTTTTGGCAACGGTTATACTTCCCACCTTCCGCTGTTGCCGACACCGCATGTGATGCCATCAGCTCAGTTGTTGCTAAGCTACAGACACAAAAACCCCCAAATCTTTTGAGGCAATTTTCTGGTGATTTTAACCATGCTTCATTTCCTCTACACTTCCAACTTTTTTCAACGTTTGTCAGCTGCTCTACCAAGAGAAAACAAAACATTGGATTTGTTTTATGCAAATGTCAAGGACTCATACATCTCTACAGCAAGAACTCCTCTAGGCAAATGATCACAATCTTGTTTTTCTTGCTCGAAATATAAGCCCCCCTTGTTCAAAAGACAACCGTTAAAAAGGACTGTTAAAAAGGTCACAGGAAAGCGAAAAAGCCTTGCAAGGGGTTTTTTTTTTGAGGCTACAGACTGGGACGCACTGTGCCAGCCAATGGAGAGGACATCAATACCAAACTGAGTGTGTAACCAACTATATAAACTTCTGTGTGGATAACATCATCCCCCCCCAAACCGTGAGATGCTTCCCCAAATAACAAACCCTGGGTCACCCGTGACCTGAGGGCCCCTTTTAAATAGAAAAAAGAGCCTTCGGAGAGGGGGAACAGAAAAATTTTTTGAGGAGTATAAAGAAGCAACTTAAAAAGTCAAGATAAGAGACAGCAAGGAGGTGTATAAGAGGAAGCTGGAGAGCAAGCTCCAGCAAAACAATATCAGAGATGTGTGGTCAGGGATAAGAAGATCACAGGCCTTCAAGCAGAAGAATGATCAGACCCAAATGGGGTCTGGATAGAGCCAAATGAACTAAAAATTTCTTCAATAGGTTCAGTTCAGAAACAAGCACAGCATCCTCCTCTCATGCTCAGCTAACCACATCTCACCCCCTTTGACCCACAGGACCCACAGCTATCCAGTAACACCTCAAATGTTTTATCTTCCACCTCAGCCAAAACCCCTTTGCTTCTAATTTTACCTTCAACCCATATTAGAAGATGCTGATGCTCCCTTTTGCCTCCCCCTTCCCCTTGTGACTCAAGAATGCGGTGAAGATGCAACTGGAGAGACTGAATCAGAATAAGGCTGCAGGTCCAGATGATGTCAGCCCTAGGGTCTTGAAGGCCTTTTGAAGAGCAGCTTTGTGGGATTCTGTAGCACCTCTTAAATTTAGCCTTTGCCAGAAGAATTTCCCCATTGTTGTGGAAGACCTCCTTTTTTTCCCGGTACCAAAGAAAACTCCCCACACCCAATCT